>CM074189.1:40932562-42132562 GCA_037179385.1 Holothuria scabra
TTTATCTGATTCTTCTGATCAAATAGCGACTGCTAAGATCCCCATAGGAATAATTTTTTCAATAGTAAAATCATATAGTCGGAAGTTCGAGTACACACAATTTTTTCAAAATATATTAAATATAGCCAAGAGTCGCAATAGAGTAAAATTCATTAGTATGTTTTCAATTCCGGCTTGTAGTTTCCCCCGAAAACATGCGAGACCATTTTATCGATTGGTAGCGATACATTTTATCTGGTAATTTTCTGATCAAATAGCGACTGCTTAGATCCCCCTAAAAGCCTGTGAAATGTCATTTTCGACTGTCTCATGGGTCCCATTTTTAAAAATTTCCTGTTCGCTTCGCCCCAACCAGTGGTGAAACTCCGCACAGATAGTCTTCCTGGCAGCATTTTAGTTTCAAATGAACATTTTTGTGCAAACAAAACTTCGAATTAGCGACTTCTAAGACCTTCTATTAGAGTAGGAAATAGCATTTTTGACTGTCTGAAGTGATCAGATTTTTCAGAAATTTCCTGTACGTTTCGCACCAACGTATGGTGGTGTTGCAATTAGATCGCTTCATAGCAGAATTTAAGTTTGAAGTAATCATTTTTTACAAAAGGAAACTCAAAAAAGCGACTGCTAAGATCCCCATATGAGCCAGAGAAATGCCATTTTTAACTGTCTGAGGGGTCGGATATTTAAAAATGTTTTGTCCGCTTCGCGCCAACCAATGGTGGTACTCCTCTTAGTCTTTCTGGTTGAATTTTAGTTTGGAACGAACGTACATTTATCTGCAATTTACACTTAAAAAAAAACGACTGCTTGGATCTCCTTTACAAGCCTGGGAAATGTCATTTTTGACTGTCAGAGAAGTACGAATTTTCAACTTTTCTGGACGCTCCGCGCCAACCCATGATAGCGCTCCGCTTTAGTGTCTTACGGGCAGAATTACATTTTTCGGGCAATTTAACTACCCCAAAACTGAAATGCTCCCCTACACCTCTGGAAATACCTTACTCAGGCGTGCACTGGAACAGCTGCTTGCAACATTCAGCAGGATTCTGGATTTGCGATCGTAGGATACGTAGTCCAGTGGAATAATGAACTGAGCAAACCATTATCTCAAAAGTGTTTTAATCTTATAAAAATCACAAATTTTTCTCACCAGAATTAGCGACAAATATACCTGGCAAATGCCATTTCCAGCCATCTAGGAGGTTTTAAAATCCAAAATTTTCATTGTACGCTCCGCGCAAACTGATGGTGGTGCTACGCTTAGATAGTAAACTCCAGCCACCCCCTACAAAAGTATCCAGCCTCCTTCCATGAACCCCTACCAGGGCTTTGCCCTCTGAACCCCATCAGGGGCCCTTAAGCGGTCCCCTGGACCCCACGCCGATGGGGTTTTGTGCTTCGCGTAAAACCGGACGCCTTACGGCGTCACCATTTTGTCGGCTGCGAAAAACTAAGTTGTGCCCCCCCCCCCCCCCCAAAAAAAAAGCATCTTCCACCGCCTATGCTATCTATCACTCGTTAAATAGAGACATTTCACTTTTTTGACTCAAGTACGTAAACGTGAAGTAGTATTGATAGTCCCTCATCAAACTTACCGATAGCAGTTTCCGTTGTATTCGGTCCATCTTGCTGGGCAGCGTGCACACGTGCAGCATGAGCCATTAGCATAGCCGCAGAAAAAGAAGAGAAGTAGGCAAAAATTCTGAAGAAACATTGTAAAATGCATCACAGCCTTTCAACGACTTCTTCCCAGTCTGTGTTCGAAAGAAAGAATAATATTTCCTATGGATAATATACATGGAAGCACGACAAATAAATCAACCCCATATCATTCTACATAATTTTCGAAAGCCACCAGCTCATTGCCTTAAATACACAAGACAAGCAACAAAACATCCTACATGATATCACACCAAATGTTCGTTTGAGGACACTCCTTTTCACATTTTCACCAGGTAACTTGATAAAAAAAAAACTGCGTACAAATTATTCCCTACCCTGAATGTAAGACCAATTAAAACTTACCGTAGACTGTAGCTTCTGCTTGTACAAGTGTGTAAGAAACCTCTGCCCATGTCAGCTTGACTTGTATATAGAAAGAAATTAATCCCCATTCTGCTCAACCAATCGGATTTATGATCACATTTTCTGCTGATATCATTAAGGTCAAACACCATGTTGGTGTCGTGCATGTAGTAACTTTATGTGATAAAAAGATTTTATCACTGAACCAACGCACCAGGAAGGTAGGTCAGTAGGTCATGTGTCTCATTGCTAGTGTGAAACATTCACTAGAGGACTAATGTGGACTAATATTTTTCTGTTCCCTTGAAAACTGTATGGTGGTGTTAGATTCCACATGTAGTCAGGTTCACTATGTCAATAAATTATGTTTCGTTGGCAATCATGGTAGATTATGAAACCTACATATTTTTGGAAAGCTTATAGCATCAGGAAACTAAAAATTAATGTTTACATTTGAACAGATGTTTGTATGGCGGCCATTTTGGGTTTTTCAAAATGGCGACTGTAAAATACATATCTTCTTCTGTTTCTGACCTTAATTACCTTAAACACTTTACTAAACCTATTGTATTTGGTTCTAAATCATAGTAGCTTTGCAAATTTATACATTTTAGAAAGGTTATAGCATAAGAAAACTGAAAGTCAATGTTTAAATTTGGAGAAAAGCTTTTATGGCGGCCATTTTGGATTTTCAAAATGGCCACTGTAAAAGACATATTTTGTACTACTTTTGCCGCCGCTTATTACACTAACCACTTTATTTAACTTACATTACTTTCAAAACCATGATAGCTTTACGCACTTATACATTTTTGGAAAGGTAATGGTATTGGAAAACTAAAAATCAATGTTTAAATCTGGAGAGATCCCTTTATGGCAGCCATTTTGGGATTTTCAAATTGGATAAGGTAATATACTTACATCATAGAGAATATTACAGAATTTATAACCATTTATAACCTCTTTTAGGGTTCTATCCAAGGGTTTAGAACAAGTGGCCTTTTGTTAATGTTTTTCTCAGGGCAAATGATGCATAGTTTCTGCTCTACAGAATCCTTAGACATGCCCAAAGACCAATTGCTTTCTTCGCGATCTTCACTCATAATGGGTTATGCACTAAAAAGGCACAAGAACAACCCCCATAAACACCTCCACCACAATAGTTAATATGTAAAAACAATATATTAACCTTTATACTCTCGCAACTACATAAACAATAGGCCGGAATTGATATAATCCGGTTCTATTTCTGGTTTAGATTGATATTTGTAACGAACAGTTTTATTTCCAACGGAGAATGAAACTTACTCTTTCAAATGTATTTAATGATTATGGGTTAAGTTTGTTTGAACATTAGTTAATTAGCTCAATTATTTTATTTAATTAGCACATCACAAGAGGTTATAAAAAGGTATAAAAAATGTAACAGCATACAGCTATAATACTATGATTTGAATAGACTCACATTTACATAAAGTCACCAATTTGGGATTTCAAACAGAACAGAAACAGTTCAATTGTCTGGGGAGGGACGAGCATACAACTTCTTTTCTAACTGGAATTAATTAATACCCCTACCCAACCTCACAATTTGTGTAGGCCTAACTAATTGTAGACCTGTAGCCCATTTTCCTCATCCCAAATAAGACCAACCCCTTGAAATGACATCTTGACTTTGAATAACCCATAAATTTTCGTAACAAAGTTCCGACTCCTACACTGTACAACCAACTGAAGCAGCTGTAAAAGTGAAGAATTCTAAAGCTAATCTCGTGCATTTAGTTCACAGTATGACTGAGATCCACCCAAAATGTTCCAAGTCATTTGCCCCCTTTAACATTATACAGCTACCAAACAGAGGTGATCAGCAACTTGAACTTAATTGCTTAAACCTTATGATATTAAGAAAGTTTTGATGCTTCTTAAACCCTTAGAATGGTGTCCAAAACGCGAGCCTGCGATCCTTTCTAGTCCTTTAAAAGTTTGAATTCAAGACACTGTACTACTGGTAATATGGCGAAAACATTTGAAACATCTGAGTGAAATCAGTTCCTGTGTCCGGTACCAGTAGAACGTTGCTAAAGAGGCCTGTGGTGATGTTATTCTAACAAAACACCTTTTTTCGAAAACAACTTAAAATTGTATAAGAAAGAAGCAAGGGGACGGGGATATGCTTTCATTTTTGGATTGGAAATTTTAATTTTTTGGCCGTCATTTTGCTACTTTTTTAAAATTTATTGTTGCATTTTACCCCACCCTGGGCCCGTAGCCATAGGCGTACGGGAGCATTTCAGTTTGGAGGGGGGGGGGAGGATTCCCAGCCCGAAAAATGTAATTCTGCTCGAAAGACTATCTAAGCGGAGGGCCACCATCTTTTGGCGCGGAGCGTACATAAAATTTTGAAAAATCAAAACCCCTCAGACAGCCGGAAATGGCCTTTCCCATGCTTATAAGCAGAATCAAAGCCATCAATATTTTGAACTTTCGTTTGCAATAAAATTTTCACCAAAAATGAGCAAATCTACAAAAGGGTCAGAAAACTCCCAAGTTAAATGTACCACTACCATTGGATGACTACATTAAGCTATAATCATCGGAAGATGAGTTTGTTTGCGCGTTCTACAAACTATTTTACATCATGCAGCAGCAGATTATCACCAATATATTTTTGAAAATTGAAAAACTTCAGAAACCCTCGAAAAGCCCAAGGCTTCTCAACTTTGAGGGAGGATGGCATTGCATCGCATTCTGGCTGCCTATTAAATATTAGTTTCGTCGAACTTCACAAGGATCCCGTGTGTTTTAGCAGCCTGTTTAGCTCAGATTCAGAGGCCCGAATTACCGGAGTGGGGATGCCATGCAACGAATTGGCCCTTAAAAACTAATTAACTCAATTTTCGCGCGATTACCAAGCAAGGTAGCAGCCTGTTTATATGCATTTCAACAAACAAGGGCGCAAATCATTTCCTAGTGAGCAAACCACCTAAGTCCATATCAACGGTTTTGGCACACTTGATCCCCACAAACCGTACCCATTAAATAAAAACAAACGTGGCCAAATCATCGGCATAGTCGCATAGACTCCTTTTGCCTGAGGCAAGGGAATGCAAAATTAAAAACGAAATGAAATCTTCACGATACCTTTAGGTTTTATTCATAATGGGATAGTTTAGTTGCATGACATAGCTTTTGATTGATTTGTTCGGGCAAAATTTTGGGAACTGTATACATCCTCTCTCCCCTTGTAATCTGGCAATTAAAAATATCCCAGAACTTTTTGCAACTTTTGCCTGAAAATTGTGTCATTTCAGGCAAAGGTTTGCGCAAGAATATGAAGTGAGGCTGACGAAAAATTGTTTTTTTTTTCATAAGCTGCCCAAATGTGTCGCAAATTTTGGTATCTTTTAGAGTTTTCATGAAAATTGTACCGTGACTATGATGCTTTTTTATTATTTTTTTCGGCCAAGTGTTTGAAGGAATTCGGGTGCGCCTAGGAGTTTTCTGTGTAAGTAGAAACAAACCAGGTTTTAAGACTCAAACGGCTGCCCGAATTTTTCCAGATCCCTGCCCGAGTTTTAGGTCTTGAGAAAATTTGGGGAGCTGTCTGCCCCCCTGCCCCCGCCTCGTACGCCTATGCCCGTAGTCCGTTGTGATGGGGGCAAGTGTTGGGCTTGGGGGCATAGGCCATAGAACTTTCTCCTAATGCCCGGTGTAGTAGTTTCAATTTTCATTTGGTGGAGCAGAAATTTTTTTGGTTGGTTTGCCCGAATTCCCCTCCCGGCGGGGGGGAGGGGACTATACGTGCCCATCACCCTCCTCAAAAAGAAAGAATTGTAACAGTCAGAAATCTGATTATGCAGAGTATGGATTCCTTGTACCTGAAAACATAGACTTGATATATTTTACAAGATTTTGAGGGTATGTAGAGGTAGAAATAGAGCAAAATATGTCTTTTTACGGCGGCCATTTTGAAAATCCAAAATGGCGGCCATACCGGTATCAGCGCAAATGTAAACATTGATTTTCAGATTCTCCATGTAATAAAGATTCCAAAAATGTTTAGGTTACCTAATCTACCATGATTGCCAACGAAAATACATAGTGAACCTGACTAATGTCATAGCTTGTCACTCCTTTGGGTTACGTGGTAAAATGTAGATACCGTCAAATCCCGTCAATTTGTCAATTGCTGTCAGGTTGCTGGTGCAACTTTCACACGATATCAAATGAATCTCTGGGTCCTTCTTCAGACATTTCAAGAGGGTGAGGGGGCTGAAAACTTGCTCTAGCATTACCCATAATTTATATTATGCTAATTTTGAGTAATGTGTATTGATGTGGCGAAAAGGGAGGCTGAAACTGGCAACCCCCTTGGATCCGGGTCTGCTTTTTTTCTTTTGAAAATATTTAACATTTTTGCAGTTAGGTCTAAATGGTATTTAATAATATTTAATAATAATTATTTGCATAACACATCTACGGGATATGAGGGATGAACAACTTTTTGTAAATAAATGGACATAAAGAATTCTGTTACAATACAATTAATAACTAGTTACGCCAACAGATTTTGAAGATTTATTGAAATAAACTGCCTTGTCATTTTACAATGCAAGAATGTATGAACGTGACCATGACGCAACTCATAACTCTTTTACATCTACTAGTGCATTGATTGAAGATTATCTCAAAATTGATTCTAATTATTCTAATTTGAAGGATAAAGGTTGAAATGACGTTTAACTTTTAGTGACAGTAAAGTGTTTCTTATCAATGAGGCAGTCTGTAATACCTCCAGTTTCTAATCAAGAACCCAATTTGCGTACCTTTTTCAATTGGCCTCGTTAAATTGTCCTCCCACGGCATGCAATGTGGCAAAGCTCTCTTATAAAAAAAGTGAATATCTTCAAGTGATAGGAGCTTCTATTTTAGCAGAGTAAAAAGTAACATCGTAAAATTTCATGTGACGAAACATCTAAATTGTGTAATACCTAATTTGAGATGTATTCGAAATGGCAGTGGCGCAGGAACCGACGGGGGGTAGGGGCGCTCGACCTCTCATATTCTAAAAATGAGACTTTCAAAAAAGAAAAAGGGGCCGATAGGGGGAGAAATTTAAAGTGGGTGCTGATGAGAACATGAGATTAGTATTTTAAGGCTGGGTACAGGCAGCTTAGAAAGTGTCGTTTCCGGCCACCAATGGGTGTGTAAAGATAAACATTTTCAATCGACAGTCTTGCTTGCATTCATCCCCCTCCCCTTCCAAATATTTCCCCGTTTCGCCGCGATTATATAGAGGCTTTTCATTTGACGTCATAATACTCCCCGGTGGCTTTGTTGAAGTACATTGTTGCAGTATATGAACTGCACATGTAGTTACATGCAAGGCACACTGGACTCGAGGCTGATCGATACATGTGAACATACTGTCTACAGTATACATGTACCACTAGCGTAGCCAGCGGGGGGGGCAGGGGGGCAGAGTGCCCCCCCCCCCCACAGAAATTTTGGGGACGCGATGGGCGATGTTGAAAAAATGAAGGAGAGCAAAAAAAAAAAAGTAAATAAATAAATAAAAAAAAAGATAAACGGCAAGAGGAGGGAGGGAATCGGGGGCATTTTTTACAGTTTTTCGAGGGGGGGGGGAAGCTCTTAGTCGTTACGATAAAGTATGCAGTCCCCGACGGCGGCTAGTGTCCCCGATGGTTTACCTGTTTTTTGCTCATAAGGGACAATTTCCCTAATGAGAACCCCAAATTTTCGGCGCGCTACGCGCGCTGTAGATTCACTCCAGTTTTTTTTAATACTTCCATTCCACATATCTAGAGAGTGTAAGTCCTGTCAACCTTACCAAGAAACAGGGAGGCAGAGTACACATGTTATTTAGAGGTCTTAAGTTTCATCCCATATCACAAAGCCTAGTTGCTGTTCTCTTGTGTGTGTCATGCGATAGGTCAGTTGGTGAGCGACTCACGGACAGACGGAGCATAGTTTGGTTATTTTATCGGGTATTCCAGGTGTTTTCGACGCAATGTACGTTATCCCCGATACGGTCTACAACCCCCACAGTTTTTTTTTTCTTTTTGTTTTTAATGATTACATAGGCTATGATATTTTTGTAAGTCTACCAAAAATTTTCGCGCGCTTCGCGCGCTTTGCAATTTCACGATTCAGACTCAACAGAACACTATCAGTGCGCAACTCGGCTTTTAAAATATTAAGTGATATTGTGCAAAATGTGCCAAGGGGTTCAATAACATGGGATAGTTAGGCTCCTTCATATCCCCTTCTCACCACCCCCTCGACATAGGGGCCGTCGGAACTTGTGGTCGCTGACATGGCCCGCCCCCTGTCGGGAATAATCTGTCGCCTTCCCATGGTCGGTTTAATTATTTTGGCTTTCAAAAGAGTTATTTCTGCGATAAAACCCAAAATGTTCAGAATGCTTTTCACACTCTTCCTCAGTTCCGTTACCTAGAGCTAATAAATTACAAACCCTTCCCACCTTTTCAAGTAAATTAATATGTAGAATAAATGGATTAATGAACATGTCGGGAATTTCATCTCATTTCGCTAAACCAGGGAGGTGTGATCTCTTGTGTCAGTCGTGCGGTACGGACTCGAAGAGGGAAGTACAATATAAGTTGTGCCCGATAGGGCCAAAAGGCCGAGACAATTGATCTATGTAAGCTTTAAATTAGTTTAGATTCTTTTTAGTGTAGGCTAACCCCAAAAAATTTCGCCCGCTTTTCCACGGTTAAATCAGTGCGGAAATATCTTCCTCTAGCATATACAAATTTTATGTCGTATATGACTCGCAATGGCAGGTATAGTGCACAGGTTTTCTTCAAATCTCCCTCACCAACTCATCGACGGCATCCTGGCTGTCGGGGCTTGGGGTCGCTACCCACCCTACCCCTCCCCCGTTCGGAGAGTGGCCCTTCGTCGGGCAAATCCTGGCGCCAAGCCTGGAGGGAAGACACATTTTCCAGTTATGACTTGTATATGTGTAATGAAGCAATGAACTAAAGATGGAAGCTGCATTTTTTGGAGAGCGGCAACTATTTTGGAGGGGCGGCCAATTTCAATAGGAGGGCGTGTCGCCCCTCTAAAACCCCCCTGTGGAGAACACTAGAATCTAGTATAAAAAGAACAAAATATAGCACCATGTTGCATCTAAGCGCTTCGAGACAGCCAAAAATTCCAAAAGGGGAGGGGGACACCCAGGAAGACAGGCCCGTAGCCAGGGGGTTCGCACTTACTCCCGCCCAGACCTATTTTTTTATTATTATTTTTTTTTATTTAAATGGAGTTTTGGCGTTTTCAAGGTGAAATGTCAATTCCGCTGGTTTAGCCAATGTAAGTCTTATGAGTAGCTGTTTTGTTTCAGTGCAACACAATTTCCTAGGGCCCCATTGACTCGTACAGTAACCCTCTTACAGGCACACACTAACTCTCGAGGGAATAAGGAAAACATTGATACAAGATTGAAAATGTCCAAAAATTCCAGCTAAGGTGTTCACCAGATCGCTCAATTTTGATGTAAAATTGCAACATCTCCTTGAGGTAGGAGTGGGAGAACCACACCCTCTCCCCGTTCGGATGCTGGGCTCCTCACTTGGGCGCTTCGCTCCCTCAAGAAAATGCCACATCCCAGTGGCGGCGATGAAAAATGAAAAAGTGGGGGCTAAAAGTATGTGCAGCCCCTCAATATTTGTCAAGTGCTCCAATTAAGAAGCGGGGAGGATTTCAAAGTTGGGCTGAACATATTCTTGCTCTGAACACTCGGGAAGTGCCGTTTCCGGCCATCTGAGGGGTTTGTAAAACCAAAAATTTCCTGGTTCGCTCCGCACCAATCGATGGTAGAGCTCCGCTTAGAAACATGTACTGACATTTTTTATAGATTGTTTTTTTTTTTTTTTTTGCATTAATTGAGAAATTTCAGAAATGATATCCATTTCCAGGTTGGGAACATGCAGCATAAAACACTCGGGAAGTGCCGTTTCCTGCCATCTGAGGGGTTTCTAAAACCAAAAATTTTCTTGTACGCCCCGCGCCAACCGATGGTGGCGCTCCGCTTAGATAGTCCTGTCGGTCAAGATTGGGGACGATGAGTCGACTTTGCCCCCCCCCCCCCACAAGAAAATCCTGGCTACGACCCTGACATGTACTGTAATGCTTTCTGTGCGGTGCGTTCGACATTTGTAGTCTTCGTTTTGGAGATTGCCCTATTATGCAAATCTCTAAATTGAAGACCGAAAAGGAAGACCCGGAAGTAAACAGAGAAATTTACGTCAGGGTGTTATGCAATGTGTTAGATAAGGCATGGGTTGTTTCCCGTGCCCCCCAGTAGCATAAATACAATTATTCTTCCTGCACGGATGGTGCAATTGAAAAGTATTCCTTTTGTGGTCTTTGTTTTGGAGGTTGCCCTATTATGCAGATCTCTAAAGTAAAGATCGAAAAACGAAGACCGTGAAATGAATGGTGCAACGGCCAGTTTGCTTACTAACTAGCTCTTTAGCAATGTTCCTGGACTTTTGTTTCGCTACTTTAATGGCAAGAACATATTTTTATCTCATCGCTCCGTGAGGAGGATGAGATATTGTAGTCACTTTGCCTATGGGGCTATATATGGCAATGCCAGCTTAAATCGCAATGGTTGCCATGGTAACGGTAAATTTTCCAAGGTTACTAGTCTCGAGGTCTAACCCATGGTGAGGTACCCCGGGGTGACTGAAGGTCCAGGGCTGAGAGAGAGGTCAAAACCTGTCCGTGTGTGTGTGTGTTGGTGGGTGAGTTTGTGTGTGTGTGTGTGTGTGTCCAATTTTGTTTTCCTAATATCTTGTAAACGGCTCGGCCGATTTTCTTCAAACTTGGTGGGATGGTACCTTAGGTAGAACAATTGCATTTAAATACACAACCGGAATTGAAGGTCAAAGGTTACAGGTCAAAGGTCAAATTTAGTGAAATCACCTTTTGTGCTATATTTCCAACATAAAACGTCCTGCTGACACGAAACTTCACACATATGATGATTGCATCTAGACCTACCAAAATATGTGGTTACCATGGCAACAGAGGGCAAAGGTCAAGTGGTAGAGTGGAACAAAAAATTTTCAAGTGATAATTTGTTCGTAAAACAACCTTTTTGTCTTTTAAACTCCTCCTAGTGGGCTGGACCGATTTTTTTCAAAATTGGTAGGTGGGTACCCCAGGGTGGGAACGTATGTCTCCCAGACCCTCAGAAGTAAAGGTCAAAGGTCAGAGGTCAAAGGTCACATTTGCCAAAAAACTCTTTTCTTTACTATTTTGTACTAAAACTTCAAAAGGAAACCTTCATTTTACATGAAACTTCACAGGTATAAAAGGGTAGACTAATTCTACCAAAATATGTAGTTTCCATGGCAACCAAAGTCAAAGGTCACGTGACAGGGGGTCAAATATTTTTTTGTATTCACTTTAACTCTTAACGGAAGCATCCCACAAATCTGAAAGTTTAAGTGTAATAGCCTAGGCATGATAAGTTGTACCGATATGTGTGGTTGTCATGGCAACCAAGGACATAGTTCACGTTACCGATTGTCAAAGGTTAAAGTGGGCATGACACGGCCACAAAACTTTTGTGTAGGCTATTGCAAGATTAGATACAAAATTTTACAAATGTTATCTCACACCCCATTAAAAACCCGTACAATTCGGCATAAATGATATTCGACTGAAGGAAAACTGCGTTCGAAATTCAATTTCGAAAAATGCCGCAACAGCTCACCTGACTTTTATGACGCAATTGGCGACACAAACCCCGCCCTACGGCGCATCTAGATGTGGAACTAATGTAACGCTCGGTAAAGTTATCTTATCTTAGCAACCCGATGAAAACGATTGCATCACAATACAGAGTCCAACATACAGAGTGGAAGGCGCGGACCATGGTGGGGATTCGGAGCAAATCATTGGCCAATATGTTCGCGTGCATATGCGCGCGGGTAAAAATAGTTCTGTTTTTGTGCAAGAAAGACGCGGTTCGGGCGCTATAAAGAACAGCTATGAACATGTATGAACAGACCACAACAAGCGCGTCCCCACTATGAGCGCGTCTTTACTGTATGAGCTGTTTGGTGAAGATGCTATTGCGAATACTAAGCGGTAACCGTGCAATGCACAATTCACAATGTAGTCAGTGGCCACGTTCACTGCTATCCTAGGACCGGTGTTTGCAATTGAATTATGTATGCGCAAACACGCGTTACCATGCACATGATTCGATGATTGTGAGCTCTCTGGTACAGTGTTGCTAACCGTGCTTCCAATGACGTCACCATTTTGAGACGCGTTCACATACGTTTTTTCGCTTGCGAATTTCAAGTGGGCTGAGCCTGGCCTGTAATTGGGAATTCAAAACGTCGTTTTTCGGTATTTATGGACATAATTTAGTAGGGAAATCTTTCACTTTATGTCAAGGTGTACCCAAACTAACCGAGAAACTTACTTTGGCCGTGTCATTACCACTTTAATGTTTTGTAACTAGCCTATTTTTCATCAATTAATATAGGCCTAAATAAGCTAGACTGAGCCTCAGGCCCAGGTTAGTACTTCATAGCAGCAGTCTCGTCTTCACAACTCAAATTCTTTATTCACTAACTTGTATGCTGCAGTGAGATTTTTAAGTTCCTGCTCGCACTTCACTTTGATAGCCCTTATATCTAGAGTGTTCTCATAAGGTCTATGCAGGCAGTTGTTTTCAATCCAAAGTTGCTGTAACTGTTAGTCCTAGTAGTATGAAAGTTAAAGTCTAACCTAGGGCTAGACTTGAAACCTGAAGCTGGTTAACGGTAGGTAGGCTAGGTCTGGGGCTTAGGCATGGCTCTGAGACTACGCCATTCATAATCTTGAGTTATAACCCAAGATATTGAAATGTGGGTGACTAACATTAGGTTAGGCAGGTTAGGTATAGGGCCTACCTATCTTACATATTAGTGCCCTTAAAACTTGGTGGTTCTGAAGCATCGCGAAAAACAAAAAAAACGTACAAAAACAAAACAAATGTCCTTGCCACGGGTTAGGATTCGCCACATGCCAGTACGCAGAAAAGCTTTGTGCGTCGGCGGGAAATCTTCTAACGCCACGCGTTCAACATGGCCCACACGCCCAGTTTTTTAATTGAGACGCACTTGATGTGCATATCAGCTCGACACACATGAAGTTTGCCGTCGCGTCAAAATGGAGAATACGCCCAGCTAGCGCCTGAATAATAACAATTACGCACTTGTCTAAAGCGTCCCCGAAAGCGTCTTTGCGTTCATATCCGTATCAGTTTAGTGTTACAGCCAAGCTCGTTGTTTTTTCATAGTGTTGCAAGTGGATAACAGCATCTTAAAAAATAAATTTGTTCCAAAATCTTAGATAGGCCTACTGGATTAAAAGGGCAGGCGTTACAAAGATTGGGTAGCCTATTTCTCCAGTTCTTTTATAATCCGGTGTCAGAATTTAAATATCCAATTTATGTTTTTTTGGGGGGAATAAGGGGTGCGCCTATAGTTCCAAGAACTTGATTGGTAGGTGCCATATTCTTTCCCCTCGCTATCTTACGAAAAAAAAACTTCTGTCCCTTGGGACGAAAAAATATCGTTTCCCTTGGACTTCAAATAGGAATTTTAAAGGATTGTGGCATGGAGTTTTAGTATGGTAATTTCTGTCAATGACATTCTACTGTAGCATAAAAACAGCACAGATAAAACTTCTAGCACATAAATAGTTCAAGTTCTGTAACCAACTTGCGCACATGTTAGCGATGAGATATGCAACTCCATGGATTGCCCTCTTGTTATATTTGTTCTCCATCTGAGATTTTTAATCAGATATCACACCTACAATATTGCAACACTCTGACTGAGTTCCTTTCGAATACTATTTTTATCATGGTGTGACTGAAAACGAGATGAGATACTTTGATCTTCGTTTTGGAGATCTTTGTTTCAGATAATTTCCCGTTCTTCTGTCGTCTTCGAACTTCATTTTGAACCAATCCATTTTCAAGCACGTACGAAACCAGCGGAACTTTTCTCATTTCTAACCTGTGGAAAAAAGAAGTAATCGTATTGATGATGACGACGACGACGGCGATGATAACGATTACGCAAATGGAGCGATTTGAACGGGAAATATGAAACTTCTTCGTTACTCTTCGAATTCGATTGTTAGCTCAAGGCGGTAATATTGCTGCTGGACTAATGTACTTCAACTCGGTTCTCGATCAGCTCGAGACGAGCCTGGCATTGACTTTACGTTATCAGGAAAAGTTTATCCAATTATCACCTAATACAATACTGATTTTTTTTACGGTGGCTTCCTCTTCATGTTTTAAAAAAAAAAAAAAGGTATTCGGACAACACAAATTACCAACATACAAGGGATCTGCACAAGGCCCTCTTTCCTGATCTATTTTTAGCCACATGGAATATACCTGGTCCATTTGAGCAACATACTTCATAACACTATACTTCTGGTGCGTGTAGAACACTTTAGCTTAGTAGTACATTGTCAAAGCAACGACGTTACTTACCATAGGCTTCATGTCTATCAAAACTGGCAGCCTTTATAAGTCTACGGCTCAGCAATTTTGAATGGGTGTCTTTACACATTATTAACTATGTCTAGGTAGTGGCTTAACTTATTTTCATTTCCAAAGATACAGCTAATTTAAACCTCTATATATGTCAAATTGGCCTGCATGGTATCGAGAAAAGTATGTATTTTGATTTCAATCATATTTCGACAAATATCGTCTTTATATATTCCGCGTGCTATTTAAATCCTAAACAGGCCTAGTAGTAGTCAGTGCTTAGTATATGATGGATATAGAGCCTTTAGTTATAGGAATATCATATCTATCAGAAGTTTCTGTTCATCTTAAAATAAGCTCATTGCTCATTTCCATGCAATAACAGGTCTTCTGAGTTTGTGTGCAGATGCAGGGGCGACACTAGGGTATTTTGATACGAGGGCAAAGCATAAGTCTGATTGCTCCTTTCTTACATTTCCCTTCTTTTCTCCCCATTTCATATTTTTTTCAAATATTGGGGACAGTTACCCGCCTTTCTACCTTTCACGCCTTTCCTGTACAGATGTAACAACATTTTAGAAGACACCGAGCTGGAAAAAACATTCAGGAGCACGAATGTTAATGACGTTCTGAAGTTTATGCATCAACACAGTCGATTTCCTTTTCTCTGTGAGTTGCAATATTCCTGATAACCACAACTGTAAATTACTTTAACATACTAAAGATGTCAAGAGAAAATGGTTACCTTGTATAATACCCTTATCCTTCCGTACTTTACTTATTGTAATGTCATTTGGGGTAGCACATATACTTCTAGAATTCAACCTCTTTTCATTCTTCAAAAGCGAGCTCTGCGCCACATTTGTAATGAATTCCACCTGCAATATACAAAACCTCTCTTTGCCAATCTCAATATCCTTAATATTTATGATATTAATCGTTATTATACTGGTATTTTCATATTCAACTGGTTAAGTGATTCACTCCCGTCAACATTTAAAACTTACTTTGAATTGCGTACTGGCACATATTCCTACCCCTGTCGACATCGAAACCACATAGCAATACCTTTTTTTAGACTTAGATCCTCCCAGTTTGGAATTCGGTTTAATGGTCCCAAATTATGGAACTCGTTTCCCAATGATATTCAAGAGTGTAAACTTTTAAGTACATTTAAGAAGCAATTAAAAGATCATTTTATCACCAACTACCTCTGAATAATTTTAATTCTTTGCTATCTGTTCCATTTATTTGTGTTTTTGTGTTTCTTTTTCTGTATTATATATGTGTTTTGTAGTAATTGTTTTCTGTTAATTTAAGTCTCTGTAAAGGGGTGTCAACGTACATAAGCTCCCTGGAGCTTCTTGTTGTCACTCCTCAGTCTCTTCAGTACCCTGTACATACAAATAATTCATAACATATTTCTTTATATGAAAGACTGAAATAAAGTTCTATGAAATTGAAAAATTGAAGAGAAAATAGTCCAACGTTCAAAACACACAGTCGTAAAATGTCAGAATCTGTAAATCTTGTTAAAAATGTGTAAAGTTTTCCTTATTTTTCTTCTTCCATCTAAAAAACGTTCAGTAAACTCTGAGTGAACTGTGACAAACATGTAAACTTTTCACGGAATCCGAATTTATCAATCAACTTATTGGCATTGTTTTTTGAAGTTAAGATTCGAGCAAGATACCCGGTGACTCTGACCGTTGAACATTTAACCTTTTACACACTAAACTAAATGTTTTGCCATAACCCTTTCCTGTTCATGATGAACTTGGTTAAATTTGTCATTTCAACGGAGCTCAGTTTATAGCCAAGTTTCTAACCAACTGGTCAAGTCGAGCCGACCACGTCCTTTTTCCTAATAGTGACTCACTGCCTTGTTTTTTTCTACTCCATTGCTTTTGCCGAACCACTTTCAAGGACAGCGCCAGTAGGTTCCATTTTAAAGCCTTCGATATAGCCCGGTCAGGACTCGAACTTCAGATCTCCCAACTGAGAATCGGATGTTGAAACCATTTGACCAAGCAGTCGGCAGTGTTCAAAATGCAACTTTCCTTGTGTTCCTTTTCTTCTTTTTTTTGAAACCAGGAAGGTGTTACTAGTATGTAACACCTCACTGATGAACCATCCTTCTATGCCTGATTACATCTTACTACATCAGGGATGAGGAGAATAATACATACACACTTCATGTATAATCAGATTCACATCTGACCTAATTGGTCTAGAGTACCAGATGTACCAAAATACCCCCAAAGTTAAGTAACATTCTGTGGTTAGCTAACAGGCCAGTCAAGTATGTATCAATTGCTTTTTACACAATGGGGTAAGCATAGACCACTTCAGGGGCTAGAACTTGTATCAATTTGAACCGGATATCAGATACACTGCCTGGTGTCTGGTGAGGTGTTTTTGTAGAATTCTTTAGAAAAATTATCACAGCATGTTTGCGATGGACGTGTTTGTTGTTTAGTTTTACGCATGTCTGTTAAAGGCACCTTGTCATGTGAATCTACAGCACGGAAATCTAATCAATAAGCGTATAACAAACCACAAATGAATAGACTTCATAATGATGGCAGTATAACACCGCTGTTCGGCTTCGATTTGTGCCAAAGTTCACATCAGTGACGTGCGTTTGAATTTTGAGGGAACCGCAAGGGGAATTCCCTTGAATGGCACAAGTACGACCTCTTGACTTCAGAAAGTTTCGCCTCTCTATCGAAAAGGACTAAACGCAACATATAGTGCAGCTTAATGATCAACATGAACGGGGATTGTGTATCGGGAATGTCAGTAACTGTTGTTTGTAAGCTTGTCATCGTCAAAAAGAAAGTAGCTAAGTCGTTGCAATGGAGGGTTTTGACAACGCTTGCAAATTCCCTGCCCCGCAAGAGCCTCAGGGGTCAACTTTTGAAAATCTTCTAATTTTTCAGGATTGCTGAGATGCAGAATGTTGCTATTTTAAATTATTTTTAAACGTAGTGTGACATGTGAGCAAAAAGCACTGAATTTACTTGGTAGTTACGAAACTAGGTCTCCTAAGTAAGAATCCGTTTGAATTATGTCAATATCTTTTACTATTCTCAAGATATACCTCTTCAAAGTTTGAATGTTTCTGTAGAAACTTGTTGGTTTGCAAAAAAAATCATGCTGAGTGTCTCACAGTGTTGACATTTCTTTTGTTAACCCTATATTAATTTTCTCTTAATTACCCATCAGATAGACTAGTTTGGTGATTGATACTGATGATTTTCAAAGTAACAATTTCAACTTTCAAAATAAACCCTTCAGGAAACACTAATGTTACAACTGCCCTTGAAATGAAGATTGCAAAAAACATAGGATAATAGTAGAAATATATGGTATGCCCCTCCCATGACATCACAAGATATACATATTGAGCTCATATTTACGCATGGTTAAGTGCAAATCAGAAATAAACCTGTAAAATGGCCATTTTTTAACCGATTTTGATGGAAATTATGGCAATTTTCTTGGTTTTAAATGCTTTTTACATCAAATAACAAACTTTGTCATTTTAGTGTCAAACTACCGATAAGCATGTCTTCTCTCTAGTGATTTCCCCGACTACCTCGTTTTTCCCGTCTTTTACCATTGGAACAGGCATGTCTTCAGCCCCCCCCCATCGCCAACGCTACTGGGTCCCAACGACAGCTATTTTAAAGCGAAATATGAAATACGTGGGATATAAGGCTGTTTTATCAATTTCGGACTGCACTTGCCCCTTTTTATTATGTTGCCGTTCTCCTTCAACCTTATTTGTAGTCACTGTTTAAATTGTGTAATATTTACGTGGTAATAGGAATCCTTTCTTGAATATTACTACTTACTTCATTAAGTTAACTTACTAAGTACTCAAGAGTAGAATTTGATGCGGAAAATAATATTTTTCCCAGGATGTCTTGCACTGATCATATCTTGGTTTATATGACCTCGGAGATCGGACTAGTCGCCCATGTTGTGTTATCTGAAGTTAGGCTATCAGTGGCGCACTGAAAACAAAAAGTAATCACGATGGTGCCTCTAGTGAGTAATTTAACTGACCAGAATCTAAATTAGTGTGTGGATTAGTCAGTGATCACAAGCTATAGTCAGTTGATTAGTCGGGACAAAACGGAATAGTACACTGACTAGATTTTTATCACCGACCAATCAACCGACTAGTTTACACTCTAGTCAATCAAATAAGTCAGTAGAGGCACCGGTCTGTCTAAGTTGTATGAGTGTCACCGAGAAAGAAATATCTGTAGGTTTCAAGGAACCAAATAGGGTAATGATGTATGATAGTACACTAATACATGAAATGAGTTAAGTCATCTTACGTGGGATTCAAGATGGTCTAGCGAGGAAATTTGACTTGTCCTTGACGTCAGACAAGCTATTTGTCTGCATTGGCAGGGATAATCCAGAAAGTTATCACAGGTCTCTGGTATTTCAGGAGGCAACTGGAAACATTTTGTCTAAATTAACACACATCGCAAGGAGCCGCTTTTATGCCCACACCATGACGCGGATGTGAAATCGGGGACAGTAGTTGTTGTTGGTTGGAGAAGTATTTCTTGGGAGGGGTAACCAAAACCAAAACCGTCTTCTACTCTTTCAGTGAAAACATTGCCTTCCTTACTGTTGAGATTGAAAGTTTTTTTCTCGTAGAAACAGAATATTTGGTGGGGCTGACAAGATGATAATTGGAAATCGCATGACAGGAGATCGAAGTGTATGTTTACGATATGGTAAGAAGTTTAAAACTTTTACTAGTTTTTTTTTTTTTTTGACAATTATCTAGGTCATCAGTTCAATTTTTCTACACTTTTTGACTTCTTGAATTTTATGTTAGAGCGTCTCTACAAGCTGTGTGCTAATTTGCGTTCCCTACTGGAGTAAATACAAAGCAATAAAATACGAAAAGATAAGTACACCCGTAAGGTTGTAATACATTAAATGAAGACATCAGCTCTTTATATGACTATCTCGCCGTATGAAATGTTGGTTTCATCAAAATGCAACATTTACAATCGGTAGCAATCTGTAGCTTTGGTTGTGTTGTAAGTCCATAAACATTCCGATAAGCCTTAGGCATAGGGTGTATTTGGTAGGAACTCACGAGGTTCGCCTATCCAATCGGGAACATAGTTTTATCCCCAAGAACAATTGAAGGAGAAGTACATAAACGACATTTCACAAACAGTTTTGCGTAAAAAACTATAACTTCTTTTTAGTTGATGAATAATGGTTTGTGACAGAAATGCATAGAATATTCAAGAAATAGAGCCGTCACTTCTTGAACTTTCTATACAAAACCCGTACACGTGTGCAGTTCGGGGGATAACTTCTTTTTTTTTTTTGGGGGGGGGGGTGGTTTTTCACCCGATCGGGGAACTTGAATGTGGCCGTGGGTGACGCTTTTTTTCAAATTTTTCCCTTCATGCTTTGCGATCCCACCGCACAAATTAGACGGAGACAAAAGTTCAAAACCCCTGAAAAATTTCAGCGATCTTAGTAAAGAGAAATTTTGGAATATTTAGAAACTTTATTGCTAGGGGAACAAAAAAGCCGGATCATGTTTTGTAGTTCACCGCGCAGATTTTGAGATATCGAGCAATTTTGCCACGATCTTTGTCTTAAGCTTAAATTGAAGACTCGACCCAGCCGCAAGATTTAGGCAATTTTTCCTACAAAAAGTTGTGTAAGTTACTCGTGCTTGCAATTGTGCTCATTAATACGCTGTTGAAAGTTTCTTGTGATTTCGATCTGTGGTGGTTAACAGTTACCATGTTTTTGTTAATATTCACATTTATAAAGCAAAGCGACGACTGTAAAGAGGTACACACTAAGTGCTCATGAATATTCATGCTACAAATTTCCCCTATCGGGTGAATTCTCATTTTCACCCGAAAACTGTTATCTCCTGAAGTGGTGTTTGACCATACTTAAATTGGGTGTATGTAACAATCATCGGTTTACCAAGTTGTATATGTTACCAATTAATTGGTACCCAGCCTTAAAATAAACACATAAAACCACAATCAACAGATATTGGAATATTTTATCAATATCAATATTTTTGTCACATTAAAGCCCATGTGTTAAACGTTTTTAACAACTGTTCTAAGGGTGTACATTTATGCACTGTTTCATAAACTATACCTTCACAGAATAAAAACAATTTTTTTCTTCAACAACAGCATCATACTAGTCTACTATAAAGACAATATAATGAGTTTGCGAGAGGAGTTGAACAAGCTACATGACGAAAATAGATGGATGAAAAATAAACTAGTAAAACTGGTAGTAAGCATTTTAAAAGTTCTACGTTTTCATATTGTTATCGAGATGATGATCAATTCATTTAAAGCCGCCTCGAAAGTAAAATCAGTTTGAATTCATCTTTAAGTTACGTTATGCAGCCTTCGGATATCAATCTTCTTGGGAGTAAGAAGCATCATACTGAATACAAACGGGAGAATTCCGAAAAATAAAAATTATGCTCACCCATTTTCCCAGTAACATTCTCATATGTGGCCCTTATGAAATCCATTTAGGCGTTCATGTCATTTGGCACCCAGAAATGACGAAGGGCCCATAAAAGCTAGCCCACATGAATCAAATGACCCACATGGGACCCATGTAAAGAGGGCCTCGTGGGAAAAATATGGACCAGCCCTAAAACAGCTCTCATACATGTATGCTTTGCTAACCGATTTAAGGTTTTTTTTTTCAAATTCTTGGGTGCAAAATTAAAAGGGCCTCAATTGGATTTGCCCACATTGGGCCCATATATAGTAATACGTGGCGTAGTTGCAACTCATACATGGGTTTCATTTCTGCATGTATTGAACTATCGATGCATTCTTTAAAAATGTCTTATAGTAAAATTGAAAGAGCTGAGTCTCAGTCAACAATTGGGGCACGAACCGGAATCTTGTCAAACCTCGTCTAGATTCGGCTCATTAATATAACGAATGATTTGAAACGAATAATTCAGATTTTGAGCCATTTCCAGCCAACTTTCATTATGTCTGATATTTGACAACATTTTGGTTAATGCCCCAATGGACAGGATGTTTTGTAGAATACACATTGCCTTGGAAAAAGGTATTTACCTGGGTAAGCTGCAAGTGTTAAGTGAAAGTTTATCCCTTAGCGCACGCAAGCCAACGGGACGTTATTTAGGTCAAACCAACATGCAAAATCTACTTGTTTTGTGCAGAGAAAACGAAGACATGTTGCTTGAAGCCAACTACATGAAAGAAATCTATGAAGTACATAAAAACCTGAACAGCTTCAGCAATGTTTGTTACAACTATTAAATTTCCAAAGACAAACGCAACTTGTAACACAATCTTCAATGACGAAACCGACATGAGTTCAATACAACCAAACACGGTGCTTCTTAATGACTGCAGACAATCACTGCAATAACCGCTGACCATAACCATAGCCAATCACCGTTTTACAGTATCATCCAGCTACCGAGCTGAAAGGAACATCTGAAAGCGAAGGACTAGCAGAAAATGAGGTAATGACTGCTTATATGAAGTGGAATTTTAAGATGTTGTAAGAAAGAACGTAGGTTCAAAGCCCACTGTGTTCGTTTTGTTTAAAGATTATGGTAGTTTTCACGTTTTAGCCTGCACATTTAGATCTAGTGTTGTCGGGAGGGTTGTCTCGCCGGGGGAGCAGAGTGAGTGACTCCCCCTCCCTTTCGAAGCTTGGATTTTCTACTCCGTGACATAAGTCAAAAGTGACCAGTGACATCATAGTTTATTACAGAGAATCTCCTGTACATTAAGACGTGTGATTTTTTAAAAGGTAATTTTAAACATCTGGTCTTGTAAATAATTTCCTTAATATCGACGTTATCTACCGTAACGTGTACATTCCATTCCATAATATTTTGACAACCGCTTTTGAATTCTAAAATTTGGAATTAAGCCATTAAAATAAAACATTGGCATTAATGGAATCATGACTTACATTCATGTTTTAAAGACCATACTTAGAGGAAAATATTGTGTTTAAACTGCTCCAAAAAGAGTACAAAGATAAAGGCTCAGAGACTATCCAACAATTTAGTCTTAATCATAAACCGGGCCACAGCAATAGCAATATCTCTTCAAAATACTACGCCCGAGAAGAGCCATGGGCGTTGCATTCGAAATGTTAAAAGTTTGGGTGAACAAATTATTCTTGAGGAACAAACAACTGAATTGCTCTTTGTTTGAAACTTTTTTCTTGAAAAGAAGGCTAACATACTGCCTTATTTTTGATAATTTATCATCCTGTGTCAATAAATAAAAAGTTTTAAAATGATAACTTTTTCTTGCATAACAAACGCAATATTTCCCTTTAAGACAATGTTGTCGAATTTGAATTCTTAGCTGTTTTATTTCCATCTTCAAGTTATTGGCATCCATCCTTTTCATTGGGGCGCCTCAGTTAGAAGGAGGGATGTGCTTGTGAGGGCGTTTTCTTAACGTCCAATTAAACACGTCCAATTGGTTGCGTCAAAATTAAGTCTTTAGAAGAGTCGATTAAAGAATAACCGGGGACATTAAATAGGGAACTTGTTGCCAATGGGCGTACGCATGCGTCAGCAGTTCAATATGTGGGGGACAAAGAATCCGCTGCCCGAAAATGTAATCCTCGGTGCCCGAAACACTATAGAACTGGAGCACCACAAATGTGCGCGAAGTGTACAAAAAATAAAGAATCCAGCAACCCCTCAGATAGCAGGAAATGTCATTTCCTACACTGTAAAAGCATGATAAGCAATTAAACACGGTACATGCCCCCACTTTGCAAGCATGTTTAAATTTTAAACATGTTTACCTATTACACAGTTTGAGTTAAGCAATTACACGTGTTTAAAACGATTTGGTCGGAAATAAGACACGTTTGCTTTGCATCTAAACTTTACAAAGAGGGACTACAGTTTTAGAGTGCAGGCTTGTGTAAGCAGAGATGCATGCATGAGCAAGTGCTATTTGAGCTTTATTGCAGTGAAATGTTTACTTTAATATTTAAAAATATGAACAAAATACAAAATGGAATTGACCTAATAAATTTGGAGACATATAGTAATCACTTTCTGTGTAAACGAGGGGCATAATCAAGTCATCGCAACCATTCTCGACCGCCTTCCAAGCTGGGGAGGGAAGAGAAGAAAAGTGGAAACCTTGCTTTTATGATTGATTGATTTTTGCTAATTTTCTCGATCATGGCCGCACGCGACAAGGGCGGGTGTTGCAGCGGCAGGCCAATCGTCCAAAACCTTGCTGAATCGGACAGAAGTCGGTGCCTCAGTTTGGCAGAGAATGTGAAAGGTGTAGGATCTGGATTCCGGCAAAAAGTCATCCCCCCTCCTTAGTGAAAAAGTCCCGTACTGTTATGTTCTTGAAAAGTTTCGAGGCAAAAAGTTCCATGTGCTGGGAATATTATGATTTCCATTTTTCTATGTAATCTTGATTCCTATTTTTAAGAATAAACAAAACATGATGTCCAATACTGTATTGTTCTGTTTTTCTTTGTCGTCTTTGTCTTCAGTACCATATTAGATCACAACCTTTTAAGCCAATTCCAAATTATCCCTCCCTTCATATCTGGGGGCGTCTAATTTCCAGAATATATTTAAAGGGACTCCATCGGAGGTACCGTGAAGACTATCATGAAATTCTTCTAAGAAGACCGTCAAAAAGCTTAACGTACAGGAAATTTTGAAAAATCGCCACCCCTCATAAATCCACACGTGCAAGTCCAGACATTCCAAAAAGGGTGGGCTGACCTAAGAGGTGAGGTGAGGTGTGAGGGAGTTTCACTGCTAATTCCCTTTTTTTATTTTTAATGTTTCGAAAAAAAGGGAAAGCTGTAGCCGTAAAAGCCCCCCTCCCATTATTGGATCCGCGCCGGAGCCAGATTGGGCATCCCCCATGACATGTGATTTTCTGTAGAATCTAAGCGAGTGTTATTTTGAGATTCCTTTTCGGGAGAAAACAAGACATTGGTTTTAGAAAAATTGCTTACCGATACATCGCCTGTTTTAAAATTGTGAATTTTCTTGAATTCAAGGTACGCGTACTGAATTCAAGTATCAAGTTTATTTTTCACCTCAAATTGCTAGAAATTAACATTACTGCACATACAACATGTAAAGATAAATACCATCATTAAAAGTGACAGAGGCCAGAGGGAAGCAGAAATGTTTTTACTAACATTACATGAAATAGCCCTTACTAAAACTGGCCATCACTAAACAGTCTAAAACCCGACTTTGGGGCATCCAAGTCAGGTTTTTACTTGATTTTCACACCTACAGTTTTTGCCACTCCAACCCCTAAATCAGTAAAAATATGATAAAACCCATTAAGCATCGAAGTGGCTATAAACTGAGGATGTTAACATCAAGTAAAAACCTGGGTTATCATCCAAAAGTCAGGTTTTAAACCATTTAGTGGTAGACAGTTTTAGTAAGGGCTATTTCACGTAATGAAGTCTGAAATTGATAAAACTCATGTGGCTGCCAGAACTCCCGTCTTTCAAAGATGATTTTACTTCTAAAACCCTTTCAGATAATGTCACGTTAGGAGATATTTTTGATGAGTCTGGGAGGATATGACGTGTGTATACACAATATTTCCACATTCTGCAAATGAGAAATGAGCTGTAACATAACCGACTTTCAGCCTTCGTAGAATATTCATCTACCGTTCTGGACAAAGCTTTGTCGGGTGCAAGAACTACATTTATTTAGGAAGTGTATAAGCCGCCCAAATGTATTGCAAAACTTAATATATAAAATATTTATTTTTCATGTTTTTTGCTTTATTTTGGGGAAATGTTTCGGATTTTACAAGGTTCCGAATGTGTAGAAAATTTAACTTGTAATCTCTATAAGAGTCTAAATTAAACTTTTATCCCGAATACATATACTGTTTTTCTCTTTTCTTCAGGTTTTTTCTTTTTTTTTTTAAATTTATTATATGTTATTATAGGGGGGTGGCCACCACGCTTAGAAGTGTGAATGGTTAATAAATATAAATTTTTAAGATCTAAGTTCTCCCCGAATTTTCCGAAAAGGACTTTCCCAAATTTTCCTTTTTTATTTATTATTTTTTTTTTTTGAAAAGCTATGTTAATAAAACCTAAAATTAAATCATCTAATTTGACTTATGGTAGCTAAAGTCATTATCTGTTGAGAGGTTAGCTGATTAGAACCTAAACATTGTTCTCCTTGCTCTTCGTCGTCGGGAAAGCACATTGCCCCCTAATTACACCACACTTTAGTGAAGAACTGAACTCCTGTAATTGTCTGGAAAAGCAAACAAAAAACCAGTTTGAGTCGAAAAGTTGCCCATAAACACCTTAGTGTGCCGACATTTTTTTACAAAAATTGCCCGAAAAGTAAAAAAGGAGAGAAAAAAAAACAACCAATTCCCGAACTGACGGTACAATTATCACGAGAAATAGGAAAATGTTACCAAAATTGGAAAACATTCGATCAGTCTGTAAGAAGCATAAATTGAACCAGTCGTCACGTTTATCATATACTATAGTCTTGCACATCACTTAGCGCGAAAAAGTGGAAATATCCATAATTTAAAAAGGGGTGGAGTGTTCCAAATGTCACATTTCACTTACAGTCGGGAAGGTGTACAGGTGTGTACAAAACGGTATCACTGAGAACCTGAACAATAATGGGTTTTCCCCGAATCAAATGTTGACATCGAAAAAAATTACTTCCATTTTTTAAGCGATTTGTTTTTTGTTTTTTGTGGGTGTGGGGTGGGGTGTAAATAAACAGAAGAAGGTCAGATCAAACAAGTTTGAAAATGGCTTTTCCAGGCTGGTTATCTGGACGCCTCTCTCTCTTGACGTGGGATTTAGGCCAAAATTAGAGTTTAATTGAATGTAATTGAATCTGCAAGATTGGAATTAGTGACCAATCGGAAGTTCGATTAGTTACTAACTCCAAACGAATAGATTTATTTTAGCTTTATTAGACTAATTTTAAATCTTTTGAATTAAAAAAGTATTTCCGGCCAACTTATTTCGTGCGCGCTTCAGGCCAACTTATGTTGGCCCTCCGCTTACACAATATACATGTAGTATTAACATCAACAGAATGGTAAACAAGCGATTACAATCCTTAGATCCTGGTGGTTCCTTACGTATGTAGCAGTGATGTAGTTGAGTCCGGAGGCTTCGAGTCACGAGTCCGGCAATTTTCAACTTTCACGGCAAGGACTCGACGGTCCGGACTAAGACTCGAGTCCCTCACAGTATTTTCTCATTGAGGGAAATCAACCCCTCTGGTGGAGTCCATCAAATTCTTAAATCACGATTCTAATTTTGGACTTGACTTCACTGGATTACACCGAAACCTCTCCCGACAAAATAGTATTTGTACATTGTAACTGCAATCATTGATTGTGTTCTGTTGCTGTTAAGCTGTTGGCTGTTAAGCCAAAATAATATTTACAATCGCAACTACACAAATATATGTTCTTAATACAGTTTGTAGCAATACCGGTACATAAAATAGCAGTAAGGAGAATTGTGACTGTCTGAGAAAGCGAATATTGCCCTTTATTTGAAGGTGCGTTGTAAAGTCTCAGTTCACTGTATAAACTCAAATTAGTCAAAGAGGTGTCTGAATCGACTAACCACGTTAGTCACACATATTTGACTTATTTGTGATGATATCTGACTAATTTCGTAGTAATGGACTAAAGAATATCAATCAAAACTTATTCAAGATGGCAGTACTAAATGTTTATCCGAGACTAATTCACATGGGTCAAACGTTAATCAAATATTGAGCAATATTTTTGACTAACGTGTCTGGTCGATTCAAGCACTGTTTGACTCATTTGTGTTTACAGTGACAAGTCGCAAAGGCGATTTACTTAAGAAGGCCAGATTCTTCATTTAAAAAAAAATAATCTGTCATAAAATAAAAAAAAACTGCTCAGCAGTTTCAACTTCATTTTTTCAAATATTTGTTTAAAATGGCAAAAGATACAGCGATGAAGACTCCGGATAATAAAAACAAAATTCTTCAATATAAGCTCTCAATTTTCAAATCTTCGTTAATAAAATAGGGTAAAAAATTGCGGAAATTTTTCAGTTTCTCCTGAGAGCTAATTGGTACGTAGGCCTACAACAATGATACGTAACCCCAAATGAATTTCAGCTGTTTCCCATGCATGTTACTTTTCTGATTTTGTTCATATAAAGGGCAGGGATGTTCATCGTAGGATGAGCAATCCCGATTTTTAATGGTGGTCTAAGTTAGGCTACAAAATCAAATGCCTTTAAAACGTTTCAAATTTTCTTCCAAACAAGCTCCGTATTTTTAAATATGTTGGAAAGAAAGCCAGACATTTCGACTCAAATTCTGCCAAGTGAAATCCCACGGGACGAACTCATCGGCTTTGTACCCGGGACTTCGAAATGTTGGGCCCCCATCTGTCGAACAAATCCTGGCGCAGCCCCCGATTTGGTATCGTTCTTGGGGGCGATCCTCGGAAGACTCGTGTCGACACGGGTGTTCCTCCAATTTTTGAAAAACTGCAGGTCCACTGACTTAATTTTCTTATACAATTGTTTAAATATGAGGTCCCACCCCCACCCCCATATTGAGAAGATTTCTCTGCCTTTTCTCGTGGTAAGCTTATTGGCCCACTCGTGCAGTAAGATCGTTAGTGAATTTGTTAGATAGGACTTTATGACACCGTCGCCAACACGAATGTATAACATCGCCTTCCAGTGTCGCTTGTCAGTGATAGAGTAAATTATCCGCTGATGTTAGAGATTATGCTGTATGCCCAATTCCATGAAAAGCAAGGGGACCAATTTATGACATTTTGGATGAAAATTGGACATTGTATTGAAAAGGAAAAGCAAAAGCAATTACATGCCAACTTAGAGATAATATCATTTCTAAATTGAACTAGCCTTACGAAAATAAAAATGTTGGATTAAAATGGCATCTTAATTGTTTTTCAGGTGTAAACAGAACACCAAAGCCAATTGTTAGAATTTTATACCATTTATTGCAGCTTATGGGATACACATTCTAAGCTCATATTTTGTTCACTAACATTGGCACACTTCAATCAGTTTCAAAAATTTATGTCCAATTTGGTTATTGCAACTTTTATGGTCTTGTGTATAACGCGGGGCACCATGCTTTTTTCGTGCCCCGGGTCAAATACATTATAGCTACACGGGGAATTCGAGACTTTCCAAAAATACATATCTTTATGTCATTCATTCTTCTGCAAATCCAGACACAAAATCTTTAGTGACAAGGTAAAATGTAGCAACATAGAATTGTTTGCCACACATTTTTCAGTTTTTCATAAAGCACACAACACTGTTCACGTGTAAACGGTAAAGAGGCCTGGGCACCAAAGTTTTGGCTTTCGTTTCCCGACATGAACCCATGAACTCAATCCACTCCAATCACTGATCTACATATCTGGGTGTAAGGTGATGCCGAAAAATTGTGAAGCAACAGAGTCGCTATATTGTGTGTGGCAAAAATGTCGTGCAACAGCGTCACTCTCCAAACAGTTGAATAGGCAATTTGATATGATGGCTTGATAATTTGACGTTTTGGCTTGAAATAAAGTCAAATATGTTATGGAATGTGCTCATTGTCAACAGAAAATGTCAATTACTTTAAAAACTGAACAAGATCATGTTATATTGAGCCCAAAACTTTCAATTAGTGCAGTTCGTGGTCGGCTGAAGATTGGCTTGACTGAGTGGCTAGGGCGTCTGAGTCAGTCCTTCACAGTGATAACTAAGTGCAAGTTCAATTTAAGGTGGTTGGGGGTGTCGAGTCTCACCCTATAAATTCGATACCCCCCTAACGAAGTCTCCCCTGACAACTACAGCCCTCATTTAATACCGGCCCTGTGACTTCAAATCCTTTTATGGATGAGAAGTGAATGGGTGACTGCCCTCAAACTCCGACACCCAATGTTCCGATACACCTATATGTACCGATAACCTCTACATTCATCAACGATCGAGTTGTCGGAACATAGGGATGCCTGTATTGGAACGTAATGCATTTTAGGGGTGTCGGAATATAGGGCTGTAACCAACTGAATTGAGCTTCACTCAACATTGGTTGAAGTCAATAAACCACGAGACATAGTCAACTCTTTCTCAGAAGTTCTGTTGAATAATTCACTGTCCAAGTGAAGAGAGGCCTGCAGCTATTTAATAGTACAAACCGAATGTCGATCAGGCTTCATTGTGGTCAATAAACCGTATACGGTATCAGGCGCGGATCCAAGGGGGTTTTTAAGGCCTCGGTCCCCATTTTTGGCTACATCAACATCATACTAGTAAAACATATGGAAAATTAGCACTACAGTGCAACTCCCTCACACCCTGCTTTCTCTTAAGTCAGCCCGCCACCCCCTTTTGGAATGTCTGGATCCGTGCCTGTATATGGCACAGTGGGGCAATGCAGTCACTCAAGTCGCCCCGTACAAAATTACTCCTAGCAAAGTCGCCTGCTTGGCAAACAAATCCGTCCTTAACAAATTTGTTCCTTGTAACAAAATTACCTCAGTCCTGATAAAGTAGACGATGCCCAAAGAAAAACGTTAAAAAACTTGTTTTCAATCAAAGGTAGTATACCTATATCATAGACAGAGGGCCCGGGGGGGGGGGTTGGGCAGGGGACCTGGCCCCACCAATAATCTTTTTATGAGATTTGGGGGCATCCCCCCCCCCCCCCCCCCAATAACTGAATGTCGCAAAATAAATTTTTCAAAAGTAATGTAACAAATTCAAGTTGCTTTTATTACATTTCGGCTATTCTTTGGCTCAAATATTACTTTTCAGAGTGCAAAAGTTGCAAAGCTTCCGGGGGCTTCGCCCTCTGGACCCCCACATTAACGATAACCTGTAGGAGAGTTTATTTTCGCCCTTCAAACAATTGCAGGGTATTCTGCAATTCTTCCCCACTCTGAATTGCGGAATAAATTCAGGTAGACTGTGACAAGCTTCATATCTTCGGAATCTCTTGACTTTTTACTCGTCGGGTTTCAGGATGGATAATTTTCTAACAGATTTGGAGTGGCTAAAACTGGCTACCTTGGTGTGGATTAAAGTGTGCTCCTAGCATCTGGCATGTTTCTGCCTCATGTAGGGACTTTTTTCAATTCCTGGGATGCACAATATCGTTCCAAAATCATATTTGGTGTGGTGAGTAGAATATTTGGGTCTATTAGCTCAAAAAGCTATGACCGTTACTTCACAGATAATCACAACACAATGCCCGAAATTGTCGAATATCCAAATTCTTTCAAGCATTTGCCCGAAAATGGAAAAGTATCATAGTAAGGGTAACATAGTTACGAAAGGTTAAGAGATAAAATAACCGCGACACATTTGGGAAGCCTGTGGCTTAAAAGAAGCAATAATTCTTCACACTGTTTTTAAATCTTGTGTAACACAATACCCGAAATGGCCGATTATTTTAATAGCTTCAAATCTTTGCCGAAAAACAGAAGACGCAATATTTAAAGTACAATTTTCATGGAAAATAAAAAAGATCTGGGACTCATTTGGGTAGAATGTGAAAAAAAGGTTTTCATCATCCCAACTTCACACTGTAGTCTTGCAAAAATTTGCCCGAAATGGTCAAATATTCGGGCAAAGGTTAAAAAAATGCTGGGATGTTTTCAATTGCCAAATTAATTCAACGGATAGACATGAGGGTATTCAGGTGCCCAAAAGTTGGTCATCTATCCTGCTCTAGAGCCAAATACGGGCACTGGTTATGAAAATCGGGTAATTTGTTTTTCGATACTTTAATGATGCAGGGTGAGAATGTCTTCCCGTAAGTCTGCTTGAAAATTCATTTCAACACACCTTGTAACGTGACAATTCTGTCAATAAGTGTTACTAATAGAAGAAAAATCATCTACTTCATTTCATCCAATGGTAGTGGTACATTTTATCTGATTCTTTCCGCTTTGACTGTCTTACGGGCAGAATTACATTTTTCGGGCAAAAATCTTCTCCCCCCAAACTGAAATGCTCCCCTACGCTTCCTTGAAATACCTTCCTCAGGAGTGTACTGGAACAGCTGCTTGCAACATTCAGCAGGATTCCGGATTTGCGATCCTAGGATACATAGTCCAGTGGAGTAATGAACTGAGCTAATCAGTATCTCAAAAGTGTGTTTTAATCTTAGAAAAATCACAAATTTTTCTCACCAGAATTAGCGACAAATATACCTGGCAAATGCCATTTCTAGCCATCTCAGAGGTTTTAAAATCCAAAATTTTCTTTGTACGCTCCGCGCCAACTGATGGTGGCGCTACGCTTAGATAGTAAACTCCAGCCAACCCCTACAAAAGTATCCAGCCTCCCCCATGGACCCCTACCAGGGCTTTGTCCCCCACCTGAACCCCACCAGGGGCCCCTAAGCACCCCCTGGACCCCACGCCGATGGGGTTTTGTGCTTCGTGCAAAACCGGACTCCTTACGGCGTCACCATTATGTCGGCTGCCGAAAACGTGTGCCCCCCTCCCATCTTCCGCCGCCTATGTATATGAATCCCTTATGGATATGGCCCCTGTGGGCTGGGGATTGTAGAATATGCCCACGGTATTCACCCCGCCTGTCGTAATTAGAGGCGACTAAACGGCAGGATTTGTAGGTCTACATGACACTATATATTTATAACAAATTCTTGAAGATGTGTCTTTGTCTCTTGACTCGGGTCATAGTGTTGATGTCATTTACCTTGATTTTCAAAAGGCATTTGACAAGGTCCCATTAGGTAGACTTATGGTGAAATTGCATCAGTTAGACATCCAGAGGAGATGTGCTGACTGGATCAAGTCTTGGCTTTTTGGTAGATCCCGGAGGGTTGTTGTAAATGGTAATTTCTCCTCTTGGAAAGATGTCGCAAGTGGAGTACCACAAGGTTCTGTTCTGGGCCCAATTCTTTTTCTAGTTTTTATAAATGATATTGATTGCCCTCTCTCATCCTGTATTAGTAAGTTTGCTGATGACACTAAGCTCTATAGGAATGTTAATGACGGAAAGAATGCTACTCTGTTGCAAAGGGACTTAGATAGGCTAGTTACTTAGTCTCAGACTTGGCAAATGTCTTTTAATGCTGATAAATGCAAAGTTTTTCACTTTGGATCCAAGAATTTGAGTCATAAGTATACCACGGCTGGTAGTGTTCTAGGTAATCATGACTTCTGAAAAAGACTTGGGTGTTGTCATTTCAAGTGATCTGAAGCCTTCTAGGCAGTGTGCAGCAGCTGCTGCTAGGGCTAATAGGGTGCTTGGTTTGATCAAGAGGAATTTCAGTCATTTCAGTAAAGATATTGTGTTAAATCTTCATAAGCAGTTAGTTAGGCCACATCACGATTTTGCTGTGCAGGCATGGAACCCTTTTATGTAAAGGACAAGTTTCTTTTAGAGCAGGTTCAGAGGAGGGCCACACGGCTTATTCACAATGTGCGTAATCTCCCTTATGATGATAGGCTCAATTGTCTAGGACTTACTTCTCTCGAGATAAGAAGGGTTAGGGGGATATGCTGCAGGTTTTCAAGTTCCTTTCTGGTAATGATTCTCTGTCTAACTGTAACTATACTTAGAGGTTTGTGCTGATTCCCGTGTTTGTGGCCATTATAAGAAGCTGGTGAAATGTTTCTCTAGACTTGACATCAGACTGAAAGTTCAGCTTCTCTCATAGGGTTGTCAATGAGTGGAACAGTCTCCCTGAGTGGGTTGTTAATTCCACTTCAGTCAATTGCTTTTAGATTAACATCGACAAGTATTACCGTGACAGTGGCAGGATCTGATTGTATTGGGTCTGTTTAGTTTTTGTTTGGATTAGGTGTTGGTTTGGGTCTGTTCTATAGGGCATCTTATGGGGTTTTTACCCTCCTTTGCCCTTTAACTTGTTATGTTTTGTTTGTCAGTTGTCACTCAGTGCACATACGGCTAAACGAATAAGTGAAGTTTGTGGGGGGGGGGGGGGCTGAATGTTTTTGTCACCTGCAAAATGGCCACCGCGAGACTTCCGGTTGCTTCAATTTGTCAATACACATTTACGTGCCTACCTTTCATCCAGGTATGCAGATCAGTGACTCCAATGTATTTGGTCAGCAAAGCATTTTAGCGGTTAAACTTATTACGAGAAAATGACATAATGTACCTACATTGTAACAATACAGAACATTAAATCAAGCATACTGAAGCTTCAGTTCAATACACTTCCAAAACAAAAACAAAAACAAATAGAAAGAAAACACACAGGGCTAGATGATTTTTTTTTTTTTTATAATTTCTTCATGTCCAAGGTTTGGTTCGCCGGGTTCCATTTACACGTGAAACAGGACGGTGTATTTGCAACATAAAACCCAAATGCAAAAGTAAAACTGCTGTGTTGTATATTGTTTGAAAGATACCAACAGATAGAGGTATCACTTATTATGGGAAGATTCAACTTTCGTCTTTTTACAAAATCTTTTGAAAAAAAAAATCACAATGTAAATCGAAATGGAACACCAAAAATCATTGCCCTTACTTATGGAATGACCCATTTATACATAGCGCCACATACTTACGTCATCGCTTGGCTCGCTGAACCACCGGTTTTCTGATTGTCGCCCTCTTTTTTTCAAACGGCTTGTGAATAGACGTAAGAAAATGTCTTCTTAATTTTTATTAAAATTTTCGACATTTTGAACACATAACAATGAAAAGAAGTAAGTCCAACTAAAAGCAATCATAAAGTAAACCGAAATTTGAGTTTTAAAAGTTGAGTTGTCGTGCGTTTTGCAAAAAAATTAGTTGATCTGATCCCACGTGTGATTGCACATCCGCGAAGTGTTTACTTGCCCACATCAATTAGGTGTTTTATGCATGTACTACTTCTGCGAAACCATCGGACTGTCTTTTTGCGCCGTAGCTATTGACCCGGACGCGTCCGGCTCCATTACCAAATAAAATTTATAATTGTCCCGGACGCAGCCTAGACTATTAGCTGTATACATATGCTACATAGTGTGTACAGTAACTCTAACGGTACAGTTACTTGCAGGCAGCTTGCACAGTACACAGTGAAGCTGAAGTGGATGAACCATGATTCAGTGGAATGAGTTATCCGAAAGCAAACAACATTGTATATATCAATGGAGCTTGTAAACACTAAAACAGTAATGCTGCTGCATGAAAGACTGAAAAAGTGCCTTAAAATTACAGTTATCTAATCCCAAGGCACTACATACATTACGTCCGGTTTGTGTTGGAGTAAATGTTCAAGTACGAGGTCAAAGTGGTGGCGCTCGTCCAAAATGTTAAGTTACGTCCGGGTCAATAAGACAAAATCTCTCATAATAGAGCGGGACGTCCGGGTCAATAGGCCCCACCGTCTTTTTGTGTCAAGTGCTGTCAGGGTCAGGGCGGGCCCAATTCACACTCTGACCAGCTGCTGTTCAGACATAGCACGTGTTGCTAACTCGCAAATTGACAAGCAGCCAGAGTTTACATAGCCAAAAAAAGTTAAGAAATTTAGAAATGGTCGCTCCGACTGCGACTGTGCGGCCACTCAAATTCAAAAGTGGAGGCTCAGTGGACTTAGCAAAATTCTTCACAAATATTCACCCAAATATAAGTCATTATTTTGTACAGCAAAAAAATGCAAATTTAGAAATGGTCACTGCAACTGCAAAGGTGGAGGCTCAGTGGACTTAACAAAATTCTTCACAAATATTCACCCAAATACAGATCATTGATTTGTGCTGCAAAACAACGCAAATTTAGAAACGGTCACTGCGACTGTGACTGGCCTCCACTCAAAAGTGGAGGCTCAGTGGACTTAGCAATATTCTTCACAAATATTTACACACAAATATACGTCATTGATTTGTGTTGCAAAAAAGGCAAATTCAGAAATGGTCACTGTGACTGCGACTGTGCCCCCACTCAAAAGTGGCGGCTCAGTGTACTTCATAAGTTCTTCACAAATATTTACACACAATTGTACAGTACTAGGAAACTAGAAGATTTCGAGTCATTCTCAAAATAGCATTCAATTGTCTAAAAAGTAACTGTGACCACGCCTCCTCGTTTTCAAAAAGGTGTTTTTCGCCTGTGGGGGGTATTCTATAGTTACTCCCAGTAGTCCCTACCATGTTGCAGTGAAACCTTACTTTACAGTGGCTGTAGGCTAAGCTAGGCTAGGCTTGTTGGGCACACTGTGGTCAAGGCCTAACGTTAGTTTTTGATTCCTTGCCGAAGGCAGGCAAGGAATCTATGTGATGGTTATGTGGTATGAGTGTGTGTGTGTGTATGTGACACTTTGGCTTGTAAACACGATATCTCAAGAAGGGTAAGTGTGACTGTCCTCATATTTGGTGTGTGGATCGTTCATATTGAGTAGATGGTCCCTATTGTTTTTGGTGGAGGTCATTTGGGGTCATGAGAGGTCATAAGGTCAAAACCTTGTAAACAATATCTCGAGAACGGTACATGTGACTCTGCTCATATTCAATGTGTAAGTTGGTCATATTGAGTAGATGGTCCCTTTCGATTTTCGTGGAGGTCAAAGGTCATTTGGGGTCACGAGAGGTCAAAAGATCAAAGCCATGTAAACACGATGTCTCAAGGTCTCAAGAACGGTATATGTGACAAAGCTCATATGTGGTGTGTAGGTTGATTTTATTGAGAAGATGATCCTAGTCAATTTTCTCAAAGGTCATTTGGAGTGGGCAAGGTCAAGCCTGACAAGCTTTCCTGCACAGTTTTACAAGAAAGGTCACCTGTAGGGTCTTGTAACTTGTCATGTAGATGGTGCATAGTGAATTAGTGGTCCCAAAATTTTTTGGTGGAAGTCAAATGTTATTTTGGTTCACAAGGGGCAAGGGGGATCTCAATGCAGAAAGATTGGATGCCTTACATGTGTAATTTGTGGGCACATTATGGAGCCCTGTTAATTGAGAAACATTACAGAGCAATGTTAATGTGAAAAAAAGCCTTACATTTCAGCGGCAAGGAATCACTAAGCCTTTGGGCTTTCTGGTTGAAGTTTCAGTCTGCATTTCATGCATTCCAACACAGATCTTAGGCGTGGGCACCTACTCCTTCTCGGCATGACAGCCAGCAAGCTGTACTCTGGGCCCACAGGTTAAATCCCATCATACTAACACTTAAAAGATGAACATACTGTACATTGTACTGTGCTACTGTATAGCCTACAATACCCTGTACTTGTATTGCCAATGAATGGTGTATGCATCATGTATATACAGTACAGCTCATGTTCAATTGGACATGTCTATGCGCAGAGCAAAGCAGAGAAAGGCAGAAACAAGCAGAGCAAAGTTGAATCACGAAGATACAAAAATGCCGCGTAGACACTGAGTAGACACTGAGTATAATCCCCAACGTTCCTCTGCGCAGATAAACCTCATTGTGTTTGAACAATAGTCAGAATATCGACCTGTATAGGTTTGCTCACTGTTTACCAGTCGTTTTGAAAGAATATGAAAGTAATTCACGAGCACAGTCTGCTAGAATTGCTGTGTTAGCGCTGGGAGGGTTAGAAGTAGCCTATGTTGTGATTTGGTACAAATGAATGGGGGAATCGTACCGTAGACCAGGAACTTATGCAATCCCGAAATTGTTTAACATACCCTGTGCGGTAAATGTTACGGCAGGGATTTCGTGCCTTTGAATCATTTTGGCGGTCAACGTTCAAATAAAAACATTACGGGGACCGCGATGTTCAAACACCACAATCACGACGCTCAAAAAACTCATCACGCCTACGAGAAAAAAATGTTTAAAATGTTAACGACCTCATGTAAGGTTAAGACAATCTATCATGTCATTTATTTATTTTAAAAATAGTGTTACAACCTTTGCTTTGTGCGCAGCATTTTATAGAAAACTTGAGTGTGCCGCAACAAGCAAAAATGGCTGTGACCGGCTGGAAGAAAACAAATTGGTTAGAAATTTAGGCCGCAAACCCCATCCAACTTGTTCCATGTTAAGTACTGGCACGTAAGGTACAAAGATAACACTTGGTCACACGGGATCAACCCGATGTTCCCGGGGTTCAATATTCCCAAGGTTCGATGTTCCCCGCCTTTGTATATCTTGATGATTTGTCATTGTTCCCAAGTTTCGTTATTCCCGGGGTTCGATGTTCCCAGAAGTGCGGATGTTCCCAAAATTCGGAAACATTGAACCTCAGGATCAGCGAACCTTGGGAACAATGACACAGCCCTGGTTACACACATACATGGAATCAGACAACCTATTTATATCTCCTTCATGCACATGCTGCTGTAATAATATTCCTTGTTCTCTTTTCATGTCAGTTAACGTGAAATTTCTGCTTTTGTTTGTTATGATGCAATTGCTGCGGTTTCCTGTGTTTCATTTTCAAAGTCGCGGGGTTTAACAAAATTCTGAAAAATTATGAAATTTAAAAAAATCTTTTTCAGTAAACGTTAACTAAAATTCAGCAGTATTTCGTCCCAAATGTGACTTGTCCATGTCCAGATAAAGTGGGTAGTTAAAAAATGTGCTTAGAAAAGGGGGCAAGGTGGACCAAATAAACAGGTGGAAAACTAATCCAGAAGGCAAAGCAGGAGACCAGTTTTCAACAGTAGCCAGGTAAGTTTAGTCACTGAACGTGACCCTATAATCCGCTCCTTGTAGTCACTCCTTACTACGGAATGAAGTGCATAGCATAGGAATGTAATGTTGGGTCCTGTTCAAGGGCTAGGTAAGTTTAGCTCTTCTAATCCGATTACACGGAAAAGCCACCGCAGCTTTGAATGCTCCTCAACACCAGTCAAAAGACCAGTAAAAAGGGACACAAAAGAAGGGGATGACTTAGCTTGATAGTACTTAAGTAGGATAAGTGAAGTTAAATATCACACTAGAAAATTGATTTGAGGTTTGTGATGATAAAAACATACCTAGACAGGCTAATGAATCTTTTGAATAGTAGGCCAAATTTGTGTGTTATCATTAACACCCCATCTACTAATTATTAAACTGCCAACCTAGGGACCTACATCATTCTTTCAAAATAAAAGTGGTCGAGTGGCCTAACTTGCCCGCATATCGGCAATCAAGTCTCTGTTGCCTTGTAACCTACGGGCGCAACGGAATGAGAAAATATATTTTTTTAGTAAATTCGCTCCAAGCCTAGTCCGTAATCCACAACCCTGTTCAAGGGCTTGTCCTCCAAGCCTTGTCCAAGGGAAGCGGTAACAAGCCCGGGCCGATTTCACTTACGATAATTTAGCCGTCATTGCTAAGTCGCTCGCTAAGTAGATATTATAAATTCATTAATGGTAGCGATGACAATAAATCTTGGGCTTCACTAAAGACTATAGCAAACAACACAACTTAGCGATGAAGAATTGATCGCTTAAGTTTAGCAAGTGAAATCATTTTGTGCACCTGGGTAAAATATATTTTCACTGTGCGCGGTAACGTTTGATATCACCGCTGCAGACTGTATGACGCCATGGTTGTCTAGAACTTTGAGCCGAGCGTCTAGCATTCCAGTCATAAAGGCGCCGCTCTGTGACCTGACTAGAGAGTGTCCTGCATTTTTTTGCAACAACGCAAGAGACCGGAAAATGAACTAAGATCGGCGAGACTTTAATGAGGAAGGGATATATATAAAAACTGCTGGTCATTACATATAATTTTCGATCTCACAGATTTTTTCTCATTTTCGGTCTTTCGAACCTTTTCACAATTTCCACCTCAGAGCCCTTTGATCTCATGAACCTGATTTTCCCTTTTGCGGAATGACGGACGTATCTCATTTTAATTTTCGGTCTTTTTTGGTATGGCCCTTTCCCCCCACCCATCGCCCGTTACGGTGACGTGTATCAATACCCCTGCTCTTGCATCGGTTGCACTCGCCGTTAGAATATGTACTTCAAAAGAGAAGTACATTTGGCTTCCGTGCGAAGGTTTATGCTTTTCAAGTTTTAGGCCTTACGGACTGTTGGAAACTTAAATCAAATGCCAAGATGATAATTATTGTTTAGCGCAAGTGTGACCATGCGTGGCTATGGGCTTGCCAATAAATGGAGGCAGCTCTGCTCCCGATAAAACTGCCCGTCTTGCTTGAAAGTTAAACAGGTATGAAGTCGGTCAAAAACCGCCGCCTCTCTCCAGTTGTGGCTCAGTGGCTTGTTTTCCCTTCTCCAACTAAAATGTACTATAATAACATAATGAAAACTTGTAGTAGTACTGTTTTGAAGTGAAACTTCTCGTGACCGCTGTAGGAAGAATGCGTCGGTCAATATTTGTACCCAGGTACCTGACCCAACCATTCGTGAATGGCGTCGGTTACGATAGCGCGAAGTGAGAAAATAACATTTGACATCTTTGTTTACATAACTGTTATTGAAATTTTAACTGCATTTTCAAACTGCATTTTAGCAAGAAGCTGAAAATGTCTCGCCCGCTTTACACTAAAACTGCAAGTAACATATGATCTACTTTTAAGCGGCCCACTGCTTACTGGTGAAGCCACAAACACATAAATATTGGGTTATTCGGAAAATAAATCACTCAAAATTTGAACTAGGGATGGATCTGCGTCGTCGAAATCAGGATTTGAGTTTGTTTCCGAAACAAAGTCAGCCCTTGTGGTGTTGTAAAAGTGTCGCTCGGGTTTGGTACCGTACCCGTTTGTAGGCTATTAGCGGTGGTTTCCGAAATAACTTTTTTAAGTGTTGGGTGGGCTGTAATTAAACACCAATGTTAAGTTAAACATATTTTTAAAGCTTAGTTTTAATATGTGGTGAGTAGAGAAACTTTAAAACGAAGGGCGGTGTGGATTCCTTTAGTTTTGGTGATAAATGTGAAGGGCGAGCCTCAAAATTAATTTCGGAAGTTATGTCCAAAATGAAGGAGTCTGGGTAATTTTGTCGATTCAGATTTTCTTAAAATGATTTGATTTAGTTATTAAGCCTTGGCGATTGTTACACAGACATAAGTGTCGGAGGGGTTCAACTTTAATAAATTCCTTGAAAGAGCTGTCAGGGTGGCTTTAGTTGCGAGATAAGTATTGAAATGTTTTAGTTGGTTTAGAATATGTTGGGGTATCATGATAATTTGAGAGTGTGAAATGATTTCCTCGAGAAAGAAAACATATGTAGGGCAGAGGGTTTTTGTTCCTGGCCCGCGAACCTGACCTCATGTTCAGTCTTGTAGACCCCGTTCCGCTCTTGGTTTCCCGGACATTCTCAGGCCACTTTAACAGAGAAAATATAGGGCATAGTCAGACAGGTCACACGAAAGGCGGCTACGTGACTGAGGTTCTAGACAGAACAAAAGATTCTAGAAGGTCGTTGCGCCTTTCAGTCTACGCGGCTGTGGACATCAGAGAAAACGTGAGAAAACACGGTTGTTCACCGAGGTGCACGAATATTCTCGTGTGATTGACATATGCGGAATTTTTGATGTCTTTGAACCCTGGAAGAACGGGGCAGCTAAAACCTGCGACGGGCCTAGAAACTTCGCTGTGAAGTATGGAGGTTCACGAGTTCTTAATAGTTTTCTCTGTTTTACTCCGCGCCATGTACGGAAAAGGTTCTACACTGTTTGACGGCCTCTCCTAGGTATCAGTCTGCTAGTGCACTGTGAAGCCGAAATTGGTCCAGGTTATTATGTTTGCCCATATTTATGACGCTTTAAATTGGTGTAACCAGTTCAAATTTGGATATAAAAACTTTTGTTTGGAATATGTTTTCTTTAGCAAAGGTAAGTTAAAACATCCGTTTTGTTTTGTTAAGGTATGTGGGGAAAAGATGCTAGGCCCGGCCGCGCTACGCACAAGTTACTAAGAACCGACTACCCCACCCCCTTTAACCAAGTATGGCTGTAGTATACAGTCGCCTTCAAAATTCCATCAACCCAAGTAAACTAGGTGTAGTATGATCTGATGTCGCATTCAATCGGTGAACTTTGCATATTTTTTTTTAGGATAGGCCCGAAATTATTATTCATAATTTCGCGCGAACTTTTTATAACGATATGCCGATTGTGTAAATATTTTTAAGTTGGTGCTTATGAACAACTTAGGCCGGGTTTTTGCAGTACTGTTCATGGTACCGAAATATATGAACAGGTAAATGGCGCAACTCCATCTGTAGCGGGTCGTGCGGACCTGGGTGCAAATATCCAGGCAATAGACCGTTTACTTTCTTTACTTTACAAACCTTGGTTTTGGCAAAGGTTATCTCTAAATGTTTTCTATGCAATTCTTTTCTTTTCATCATTTTTGAAAGAGAGTGTGTAAAGGGGTTGGGGGTTGGGGATATCCTCCCTCCCAGAAAACGGACGGGGACGTGTACCCCATGATCCACGGCCATGATTAGGGATGAGAGGATTAGCTACATTTAGTGTATCGGGGTTCGGTAGACTTTGGGCCTCCGTTTACTCCATAACTCTCAAACCAATCGATGTAAGCAATTTTTAAGATAGTACGGTAAGCCTTTCTGTAGAAATTGAGAGGTTGTCGGGAAAATGAAATTACAGCAGAGCAATATTGTTAGCTCTTTAAATGTTTTGAGTAGCAGGATTGAGAATTTGTGGTATTTTTCATAGCACAATTCACACATAGTTTGTGACAACAGACTTGATCCCACGATTTCTTGAATTTTTAGTTGCCTGGCGATTAACTCTTTGGAGATGAAAGAATATCAGAACTAGAGTGTATCTTGGAGTTTTTTGTGTCATGACTCCATATAACGCAATTATATAATTGATAGAACTTTGTAGATTATGGAGGTTTTTGGTATACTTTTAGGTCTTTCTTAAGACTTTCTTCTTTACACAAAGAAACTGGTTTGCAAACTGTTTAAAGTAAATGCAAATCAAGGCAAGAAATCGCACTTTATGTCCCTGTTTTTCAAATGTCGATAAGGAAAAATATAGGACAATTTTTCGCATAACATACTGTAGATCGAAATTCACAAAAATAAAACAAAAGGGATAATGTACGTTGAAACTACAAATTGACATCATAATAAACAGCGAACTTGAGGAACATCGCATCACCAGCTTGTTTACATTACTGATATTCATATATCTCTCAATATATATACCACTTGTCCAGGGTCGTGACTGATGAGAAGAGATGAAGGAGATCACATTTTTTACACTTTTCTCAAAAATACAAACACCAGTGCATTCAACACACATCTGAGTAAGGAAGCCCTTCTGTGTTACTTAAAAATGGTTATTATTCTGTGTAGACTAACACCTAAGTCTTCAAATCGATTTCCAAATCATCGGTTGTCACTACGTTAGCTTAACAAGTTTGTTCTTGCCATAGGTATTCATTCAAAGCAAGAGACTACCATTTCCGTGTAATCGGATTAGGAAATGAATGAGCTATAGACTCGGCCAACTGTTGGTGAACACTCGTCCCTTCCAACTAATCTCAGCGTACTTGAACTGTTCATTTGTGCCTCGAATTTCAGCACTTCTGTAGTCTGTCTTTCTCGTACTCTTTCCGTCCAAAATGTCCCCAAACTGCCAACTCGTCCACAACACCGCTGTTGGCGTTGCGGACGAGTGAAAAGTGGAACGGAACAGCACTCTTTTTTCTATAGTTTATGTGGTGTTATTACGTTTGCTATCACAATATATTATCGGAGAAATAACTTGGAACTTCAAACAGTAAATATTTCCATTGATATGACCATATTATCAACCAGACCGCAAGCTTAATCAGATCGACACATTGACACAAAGTCGGACAAAAGCGAGGCCAAGAAGCATTACTTGAAACGACTGAAAAATTCCTACGGTCATGGATTATACACGACCCTATGTTTATATACTCAAATAATCCCCATGGAGAACAAATCAAGCATAAGGAACATCTGTCGGTGTCTGCGTTGATGGTGCGCAAACACTGAGTATAGTAACGAAGACAACAAAGTACAGGAAAGAGTAAACACGCAGAGGATAGTAGAAACAAGCAGAGCGTTGACACGATGGGACTTATATGTGAGCTGTACGGTAGGCCTATGTATATACATTAGTAGGCCAAGGGCTATGAACAATCACTTACGGATTGCTACTGTACCTACTGTTTGTACACCATATATTTGTACATATGTATGCATTGACAATGTACTATGATGACCATGTAACGGTAAGAGCATCCACCTTTCACACGGAAGGCCCAAGTTCTATTCCCAGGTCAAGTCTTACCAAAGGCTTAAATAAAAAACCATGCTGCCATTGTGCATGCTGCTATGCAGAAGCAATGTAGGGAAAACAAGCCAGTGAGTCACATTTGGCAAAAAGGTTGTTACTGGCTCAACTTAAACCCATTGGTTGGAAACTGTGCCGTAAAATGCTTACCAGTCAAAACGTCCCTACACCAAAAGGTCCCCGCTGTTGGTCAAAACGTCCCCATGTTATTGTAAAATAAACTTAGTTGTTTAGTTAAGTTGAAAAATGGTTCAAGTTGTTTGTAAAAAACTTGAATGTATATTATGCATTGTGAAATGTTCATAACATTGAAAATGAAGGTTGCTTAGGCCTATGTACCTGTGTTGTGCGTAATTGATTTATCTTAATTTATTTAATATGTAATTGTTTTTTACTCTATAGCAATAAATAAGAGCACAGAAATTTTGTTAGAAGATATGTCAATTATCCAACCTCTGCTATACAGTACATGTGTTTTCCCTAAACAGTATACACATATGTAATCATCCAATGACCACATACTCATCTCAAATCTCGGTTTCTTTAAACACAAATCAATCACAAAATAACTCATCTAAGCAGTCATCGCACTTGAAAAGACAATTTCCAAATCCATCCTTTCACCTGTATTTTTTGTCTTAGAATTCATCTCCTAAGTTTCCATATTACGTTAAAAACAGTTTGCAATTTTCAATTGAACATTCAAATTCTTCACGCAGCGGCGGGGACGTTTTGGTATACCATATGTAACATCATGGGGACGTTTTGGTAAAAAGCGGGAAAGTTTTGGTAGCAAAAAAGCAGGGATGTTTCGGTCTGGGGACGTTTCGACTGGATACCTGTAAAACTCCATCTAGGATAACTAATTCATTTGGGGTCAAGAGAGGACAAAAGGTCAAAACTTCGTAAACACGATATCTCGAGAACCGTACATGTGACTATGCTCATATTTGGTGAGTGTGTTGGCCATATTGAGTAGATGATCCCTATTGTTTTTAATGGAAGTCAAAGATCATTTGGGGTCATGAGAGGTCAAAAGGTCAAAACTTCGTAAACACGATATCTCAAGAATGGTACATGTGACTGTGCTCAAGTTTGGGTGTGTGGGTTGGTCATATTGATTAGAAAATCCCTATTGATTTTTGTGGAGGTCAAAGGTCATTTGGGGTCACGAGAGGTCAATAGGTAAATTCCTTAGAAATTGCTTTTAAACACGGTATCTCAAGAAGAGTAAGTGTGACTAATCTCATATTTGGTGTGTGCATTGGCCATATTGAGTAGATGATCCCTATTATTTTTGGTGGAGGTCAAAGGTCATTTGGGGTCACAAGAGGTCAAAAGGTCAAAACTTCGTAAACACGATATCTCAAGAACGGTGCATGTGACTGTGCTCATACTTGGCGAGTGCATTGGCCACATTGAGTAGATGATCCCTAAAGTTTTTTGTGGAGGTCAAAGGTCATTTGGGGTCATGAGAGGTCAAAAGGTCCAAAACTTTGTAATCACAATATCTCAAGAAAGGTACATGTGACTGTGCTCATATTGTAGTGTGTGGATTGGTCATATTGAGTTGATGATCCTAATTGATTTTCCCAAATGTCAAAGGTCATTTGGAGTCAGCATGTTCAAAGCCTGACAAGCTTTCCTGCACAGTTTTTCAAGAAAGGTCACTTTTAGGGTCCTGTAACTTGTCATGTAGATGGCACATAGTGAATACGTGGACCCAGAAGTTTTTGGTGGAGGTCAAATGTCATTTGGGTTCACAACGGGCAAGGGGGATCTCAATGTAGGAAGATTGGATGCCTTGCATGTGTACTTTCGGGGCACATTGTGTAGCCCTGTTAATTGGAAAACATTGCAAAGCAATGTCAATGTGAAAAAAGGCCTTACATTTCAGCAGCAAGGAATCACTAAGCCTTTTGACTTTCTGGTTAATACAGTATCTTTGACACTACAGTATGCACCACAACAATACTGTGCAAATTAGGCAGTGCGAACAACCCACTCAGTGGGTAGGGAGGTTAGAAAAAGAAAAGTTTTTCATGTGGGGCTGCCTTCAATACTCACAAGTGACATAGGTGGATGCCTGTATGAGAAATATATTCTTGCATGTTTTAGCATACTTTTTGCAGGCTACATGGAAAACTGATTTCAGGAATTACTCCTGAATCCCATTGCCTTGTAACAGCCTCAGGAGAAATGATAAAGAAAAGGCTTCACCAATTAAAACACAGAGTAGCAAAATGGAGGATTTACAAGAATTTACAGTACAGTTTAGTAATGGTTTTAGTTTTGAAAGGTTTTGGTAAAAATAAGTACTTGTTAATTGAGATTTCTTGAAGTCCTTGAAAAGTCACTGAATTTTGTGATAAAAAATATGTCCGAACCCTAGGAATAATACAGAACTTGTGTCACAGAATTTCAATACTCCCATTGTAACAACCAGGGCGTGAAATAAACAAAATCTTTTTATTTTTTTGACTGATCTTCACCTATGGCAACTAATGTGTTTTTTCCGACAAAGATTTACACGTGTAACTGTCTACGCACACTTCATATAAGCATGGTTCTTTTTTTGAAGCTTAACTCTTGTCAGCATTATTCTCTTGAAATGTACAGTAGGCCTACATTTAAGCAACTCCCTTGTTGACTTTTTTATGTGTATAGACTGTGGGTTTGCATGATTCACAATGAAATCTTATTGTGGGCCAATGTTGTTTTCATGGTGCAGGGGCACCCTCAAATTTTTAGGAACAAATAAATTTTTGCAATAGCAACTTACAGTTTCTTGGAGAAGTGATTTTTTACCCTAATGTTGAGCCCTGAAAACCCACATGTTGTGCAGTTAATGGAGAATTTGTACATTTAGACTCCATTTCCAGAGAAGCTATAGCCCAAACAAATTTCCATTAGCATGGAGCCCATGGGCCCCCATAATTCAACCCTATTTAGGTCGGTGACTATGTTTTTCTTTCTCCCAAATCTTAATTTCACATGTGTTTTATTAACTTTATTCAGGTAAAGATGCAAATATTTGTAAAGACCCTCACTGGGAAGACCATCACCCTTGAGGTGGAGCCTTCAGACACCATCGAAAATGTCAAGTCCAAAATCCAGGACAAGGAAGGTAAGGCTACCAACTCTTGTATTAATCTGATTACTGACTGCATAATCATTTGTTTAAAGCATCTGACTTGCAGCTTGGAGATCTGGAGCTCAGCTTGACTACTGCTTGGGCCATTCAAAAGACTGAAAATGGAACCTACTGCCATTGTGCTTGGTGCTCATCAGAAGCAGGGGAGTAGTGGTGCTCAACAGAAGCAGTGGAGCAATGAAAACTAGCCAGTCAGCCACAACTGGAAAATAAAACTGTTTTTGGTCAGACTTAAATCAATTGCCTAGAAACTGAGCCTTAAAATCTCATCTACCATAACTAACAAACTTTAAATACTGCTATTTCCTCAGTTGTTGATGGAACCTACTGCTGTTGCGCTCGGTGCTCAGCATAAGCACTGGAGTAGTGAAAACAAGCCAGTGAACCTCAACTGGAAAAAAAAATGCTGTGGTTGGCCACACTTAAATCAATTGGTTAGAAACTGAGCCATAAAATCTCATCTACCACAACAAACTTTAAATAATGTCATTTCCTCAATTGTATATGGAACCTACCAGCCATTGTGCCTGATGCTCCTCATTTAAGCAATGGAGTAGGGAAAACAAGCCAGTGAGCCACAACAGGAAACAAAGGCCTATGCTGGCTCACTTGAACTAGTAGGTTGGAAACTGGGCCGTAAAACTCCATCTACTTAGCTAACTAAATTATATATATTTGTGTCCCTAGCAGGGGTTAAGCCAGACAGTTTTTTTGAGGCAAATGTTGTTCAAAAGTACAAAAGAATTTTCCATGACAAAACTCTGAACAACAATTTCTACACAGGTGTATAGGCCTATAAAACTGAGTTTTGCAGAAAGAAGTCTTTGCAAATTGCACTTCTCACTCATTTGCAAGGCTAATTTGGGTTTCCACCTACAAAATTGCACCATTGCGGTATAGGTACCAGGCCTTGAGTTTTAGATTTGTCAGGTTTACTGCAAATAGCACTAATCTGGAAATTAAGGAGTGTGGTAGGTGTGCTGTTTCGTTGGAACTTAAATAGGTTGATATGAGCTTTCTTCATAATGTAGGTCTGCAAAAAATCACACTCCCTGCAGTGATTTGAGGAGAAAGATTGTGTGCGATTTCACTTGCCCTCGCTGGAATTCAAGGCCTGAGGTACAATACCTCACAAATTTGCAAGTTTTGTTCCAAATTTAAGAAGTACAGTGTACCAACTCCATGATAAGATCTCTTTCCAGAAAGTCAGCTCAGATAGGTGCATTGGAGGATTTAGCTGGCCGAATCACTTGTCCTGAAGATGTCTCAACAAATAACAATAATAGTTAAAGCAGATTATTGTTGATTAAATGCAATAAGTCTTCTCCAGGGTAGTGTTTTCATCTTTCCGTCGGTACTGGTTGGTTTATCCAGCACTACAAGATTCCCAAACACAGAGTATGCAGTTGGGGACTTTCCCCCTTCCTTCATAACTTACAGAAACTTTAGATTTAAAGGATGCTCTTCCTGACACCCCCTGCCCCCCCCCCCCCCCTTTTTCACTCCCTCTTCCTCCTTCACCTCTCTCTTCCTGTTTCAACATCAAGATTTACCCATCATGAAAACAGATCTCTTGGACTTACCAAAAAAAAAGGAGGTTACAAAATTTCAGTGAAAAGGTAGCCTTATTTCAGGGTGTGTTGTTCCATAGTGTTTCCACCCTTATGAAGGGAAGAACATGTGCCATGATCTATTCCTTTTAAAGCTTCCAAATCCATCTTAATAAATATTAAATTTTGACAGAGACACAATTTTTCTTCAGTAATACAGGTATAATATTGTATAGCAGTATCAAGGTTTTTCACAAAATTTTGGAGTAAAATTAGGAGCAATACTGTTGCTTTCAATATTAGTGCTGTTGGTGGGCAGTTGCATGATTCCAGCATTGTTGTGCAATTTGTGCAAAGAAATATTTGTTTGTTGGAAATTCCTGCACTGTGTTTACGTGACATATTCTCCCCAAATTCTTAAAATAGTCTTGGAAGGGTAGTATTTTTTCCTAATGTCCCACATACTGAATGGTATTTACACCTTAGCACCAGTACCAATAGAAACTTGAATTTTCTCAAATGAATGATGGTGGCCTGGTTCCAGAAGCCTGAAAAAGTCAGGAAATTTACTTTCCATTTCAGGCCTGGAAAAGTCATGGAATTTTGTAAAAGTGACAGAAGTCATGGGAAAGTCATGAAATTTAGCCTCAGGCAGTCTGCTAATTTTTTTGTTCAATTAAAAAAAATAACTCTGCATGCATAGGGCAATGAGTTTTCCTATGTTTTCCCATAAAGCACATGATAGGTGTTTTTGCAATATGGACGTGAATTAGTCGTGTAAAGGTTGGTCATGAAATAGTAATCAAAAAGTCAGGAACTTTTGTATATATGACGCATGCTGGGAAAATATTTGTGGATGAGATGAACAGGATGCAGGTTATCTGTCATGGAGTGTACAGTAATTTTGTTTCTTTTCTCATTTTCATGGCAGGAATCCCCCCTGACCAGCAGAGGTTGATCTTTGCTGGAAAGCAACTGGAAGATGGAAGGACTCTCTCCGACTACAACATCCAGAAAGGTTAGAGCTTCTCTAATACTGTGGTCTAAAATGGGGGCTAATAAATCAGTTCCACAAGAGGACATCCTTTCTCCAAAGAACCTCCTCTGACACAGCTTGTTTTAAGGCAAAATGTGTTACCTTAGTATGAATTAACGTAGTAGTCTGCCTGTGTCATTATTGGCTCTTGAGAGGTATATGACAATGTTTTTGTCACTAAAATATTGTGAAATTTAGCAGGGGAAATTCTTCAGTTTGCCTTGAATATGCAATGAAGAACTTTGAATTACTATCAAAGACTCTTATATGAAAAGAATGAGAGATCTAGCTGTCATTTACTAAATAGTTTGGAATACTGCCTTGGTGGCTTTTAAGAGTGTAAAAAGGAAAAGATAATTGCCGAAAATATATCCCTATTTATTGAACTTTCAAAAGTTTAGGCTATGGGTCTATAGACCTCTATTGCAGTGTACATTTTATAGCACATGAAAAGTGGGGGACCTTGGAGAGATTTAACTAAACAGCAAAGTCTGGTACATGTCTTCATCCCTACTCGCCAAGTTACCAAATGTTGGGAAATTTAAATGTGGAGGGAGTGGGTATTGAAGCTCCTAAAGATATTCTAAAGAGGTTTTAAGTGCACCATCACTGACAAATCACTAACCTGGTCCAAGTCTACATAAATGACTACCTGGTCTAATAAATTAAACATCATAGCAATGTCTGGCCACCCCAGCTGGCCAGCAGGCCACCTGGAGGCCTCCTAGTGGCCAACTTTTGGCATGTTGCCTTACAACATCTCTCATGTCCCAGCTTCTATGAAGGTTTGAACTTACATATCATGGTGGCCAATAACATTCTGCTCCCTTAACTAAACAATTATGACTAATCCTACCAATATCAGTATGCGGGACTTAGGAGATGTGTTTAACTACTTTTATGTGATGTGTATTTTTCTCTCTCTGGGCAGATTTGGACTTGATGGTGTGTGTGGGAGGGTTTGGACTTGATGGTGTGTGTGTGTGTGTGTGTGGGGGGGGGGGGTTGGACTTGATGGGGAGAGGGGGAGGGGTGTGATGACCAAGGCCCCATGTATTTTGACAGCTTCTTCTACAGATCTACAAGTGCCACAAAACAAATGAAACAAAATACCACCCTAACAGATGTTACATTGTCTATTATCCATCTCACATGGCAGTCGCCCTATCCCTTTCCCCCATTTCAGTGTTGGTTGGAAAAACTGACCAGTCCTGAGTATAACAACATTGAATCGGGGAAAAAGGGTTTGTTCCATTTACTTTTGGTGGTGATTGTAGATAAAATCTAACAGTGTGTTCCTTTAGTACTAAATCATCTGAGTTTGTGAGAGTCAAGACTGCAGTCCTACTCCTTGCATTGATACTGTTACTGTAGAGATGTGGATGTTTTAACCAATAAAAAGTATTTTTTTTTTTTTTTTTTTTTTTTTTTGGGGGGGGGGGGTTATTTGGGCAACAATGGAGCTATATTTGGCAACCAAAAATTACTGATTCAAAGTATGGTTGCCCAGAGGGCAACAAGGCATCAGAAATTTAAAAGAGTCACAGCAGTTTCCCCACACTTATTTAAAAGCAACAACTACAGTAAATCTCAATTTTTTTTCTTATTTTTCTTCCAAATATCTTCATGATGTTTTAGTACTCCAATATTGCATACAGTATTCCCAAAGGAAAGGAAATAGTAACTCCCAAGTAATTTTCATGTTTGAGAAGAAATATTGTCACATGACCCTTAAGAGCCAATCATGAAACTTGGCAGTCCTCTGAATTCCCCCTTTAAGTTGATAGTAACTGTTACAAATTCAAAGGACTGTTCCACTGGAAGAATTGCTGCTTGAACAGAGAAGCTAAACTTTGCAGTAAAAATCTGTTCTCAACACTAATCAGATACACTGGAAGTGCTGCTCATCATTTTAACTCTATTTGGCCCTAACAAATGTTGAATTTCTTCCCCTTTCCCAGACTTCTCCCAAATTATTGTCCCAAGAAGTTGGTATTTGTAGTTTGTGTAATCCATACACAACTGCCATGTACTGAATACCAAATTTCATCTCTGAATGATCTGATGCTTTTCCTTTTTTTTTAGAGTCTACCCTTCACTTGGTTCTTCGTCTCCGTGGTGGAGTCATCGAGCCCTCTCTCCGTGTCCTGGCCCAGAAGTACAACTGTGACAAAATGATCTGCCGCAGGTAAGCTTGATGATAGAGTATGAATGTGTGAAGTAAAAACTGTTTTTAGGTCATGTCATAGCTGTAGACTACAACTGTCTCTGCCAGGCCTCAGCTGCCTCAGTAGTAGGCCTACTCCATGGCTACATTACACCAGCCGAATCAAGCTGGTCTGCTGTTGTAATGTGTACAGTAACATGGCACAACCTTAGTTGCTGCAGCTTGTCTATTTTGACATGGTGCCCTAAAAGGTTAGATGAGATTTAAAGACACCAACACAAATGTGTTATATACCATAGTGTCATCTAGATAAAATGCTTCAACTCCATCCTTTTAGTCACCTCTTACTGCAGGCGGGAAATACACTTGGCCTATTCAACACCCCCAGCCTACAGGGGGGATATTCTAAAAGGGACACATCTAGTATAATTGGCCACAGGGCTAATTGTTGAGCTCAGAGTGTGTAAAAAGGTAGTCCTAGTGATATTCCTGCATTGACATGTTCTCTACAGAGGAAGCCATGTATGATTCAAAGAGGCTGGCTGATTCTGGACTGCTCCCTGGCTAAAGATTTGCTGGGCACTGTTTCATAAAAGATCTGTGGTGAAATTGATATTAGTTTGGTTCAAATTTTGAATCGAAAACTAGTCTCTATCAATTAGTTAGGGCAGATATGGTTTTACAGGTACAACTCACCGAATAGCCTTCTGGTTTCAAAAATGTAGCTGCCCTGACGACCTCTTCTCCAGTCGTAGAGGACTGAATCAAATTTGTCAAAAGTGTCCATGTAAAATACATGCAACATGACATTCAAGACCTCATTGTAAGCCCCTGAATTAATTCATTGTTTATGCTGAGCACGAAACACCATGACAGTAGGTTCCACTCTCCTGGCCCGATTCCTGTCTAATAATTTTAATGTATACAAGTGCTGTACAGTATCTTTTGAAAGTTGACAATTTGATTGAATTCATAAGTAAAGAGAAGATGGTTTTTTCATCTCCTCCAGGTGCTATGCCCGTCTTCATCCCCGTGCTACCAACTGCAGGAAGAAGAAGTGTGGCCACTCAAATGATCTTAGACCCAAGAAGAAGCTGAAGTAATCTGGACAGCTTATATGATATAACTTTAACTGAAGACTTATATTCATTTCTTTTTTTATAATTAACAAGATAAAATTAATCTCATTGAAAACTGAGCTTTGAAATGTTAATGTTTCATTTGTCTTGTTAGTTTGTTAATTTAAAAAGAAATAAAGTTTTGAGTCTGTACAGAAACATTGTCAGCCCGTTTTTTTTTTTTTTTTTTTGAACTTTGTCATTTTGTAACTTTTCCAGCTTTATCAGGACTGTGTCTAATGAAGAAAATTTTGCAGATTTGAAGGGCAAAAACAGTTGCCCCAAACTTGTTCTGAAGCAACACCTAAATTTCACAATTTTCATGATGTTTCTCTTCAAAATATCATTAATAAATTTTTGGAATTAAATATTGCATATTCAAGGTAAACCAAGCAGTTGCTCCTTGTAAATTTCATATTAGAATAGAGATATTTTTGTCACATGACTATCAAGAACCAATCATGAAACAAGAGTCTACTGCTGCAAGTTTGGGTGACTGCAATAACACCTTAAAGCTTGGAGGAAAAAAGCTGGAAGAACTTTGTTCACCTTGATTGTATCTGGTTGTGATGTGCTGTAGGAACCTTACCAAGTTGAAATATAAAAGCATCTGTCCCTATTTCTACTCTGACGAGATATCTTATTCCCCATTGGGTGAGATGGGGAACATATCCTACAGTTATCCTCTAGGTTTTCATAGTTACCTCTTGTTATATCATTGTCTGAAGACCTTGAGGTTGGTAAGTCATTAAAGTGTTGTCCTTTTAAGTTCATGGAGTGAATGTACCTCTTGTTATATCCCATTGACCCAAACTATTTGTCACAAGATGGATTAAACATAATGACTGCTACACTTAAGAGGGTTGGAAAAGGTACCAGCCTAGCACAAGAGACATCACAGGCATCTGCAGGTTCTTATAACTGGGGGTGGGGGTAAAAACATGTCATAACATGATGCTAGAAGTGAATAGCAAGTTTTAGTCATCTGATTATCAAAGAACTTCCTGTTCAGCCATCTTGAGATCAATAAATTTCAAGGTGTTTGCCCCCTTCAAAGACTATTTAATCAATAGAGCAACAAGGTTGGGTTAAACAGGGTTAGCTGCAGCAATTACAGTGACAAGCTTTTCTTTGGTCACACTGGCCAAAATGTCCTGTTCAATTCTAGCAGCATGAAGACATTTAAACAGCACAACCTTCAGTTGTCACAGAACCTACTTTTATAATATTTGGCTGAAGACAACTTGCATATCACTGGAATTTCTGAGCAGTCTTGAATTTTGATTTCTTTTTGTTCATTTTCATCTCACAGCACCACTCAACAATGTTGCTCAAATGTTTCCCCATTTAATTTTTTTTAAGGGTCAATCTCCTTTGGCCAAACATGTCTCTCTCTCAGCTGAACCATCTCTTACCCTTTGTTACTATACATCACAATAGCAGGCCAGCTTAATACTGCTTTTGTGTAATTGTGTAGCAACACAGCATTGCTGAAGGGTATGTGGCTAAGGTTAAAGTTCATGCAGTGAGTGAGTTTAGTAATTTGCTGCCACAGGGGATGGTGGGACACGTATTAACTTTACTTCGAGGCCTAATACTCTCACCTCAAACAGTTCCAATTGTATTAAGCTTCTTTCATAGACCCCTCCCACAACTATCTAAATTCCATTCTCATCCAGACACAATGTCAGTTTGTTGACCTCGGGGTGTGTATACAAGACCCCAATGGCATAATCAGGACACTCTCAGTGCATGCTGTGTAATATGAACTTTTAGTACTTTGCAATTTTTGAACTTGCTGTCAATCAAAGAGCTGTGCCAATTGAGAATTTCTGTTGACTACAATAAAAATTGTAAGTGGGTTAGAGGATCAGGCCTTAAATGGAAGATTGAAATGCAAATTTTTACACCATGCTCAAGATTCACATTTAGTTAGATCCCTTCTATTTATATAAAGAATGGATTATGAGAGATTGATCTCACAAAGTTTTCAAGTAAACTCAAGTTTGGAAACACGTGGTTGAATGAGTAATTTATCCCAATGACTTGAAGAATGTGCAATTGTGTACAGCCCCTAAATCAAATAAGAGAACTAACTTATTATGTATTTCTGTGACTGGAATGAATTAAATGTAGTCTTAAAATACATCACTTTGACAAAATTAAACTAAGTCTGCAAGATGTTGAACCTCTCAAGAGAAGAGAAAAAATTGTCTTTAATTGGATTATTAAATTTATTTTCATAACATCACTCAAGCCTCCAACAATGCCTCCCCATTTTCATCACAAATCACACTTGACACAAAATCCCCCCAGAACTTACCTGGCTGGAAACCTGAACAGCCTTCCAGACAAGGCTAGCAAATACCTTCTGAAAACAACTTACAGGACCCACCCTTAAACAAAATTGTATGTACCTTCTCATCAAATTTCTATAAGGAGAGGTAGGAGATCTTCTCATCTTCCAGTATGAGTGAGGATGCACAAAAATAAGAAAAAAATGACAGAAATGGGGGAAAAAAAAAACAAAAAACTATTAGCTAAGAAAAACAGTCCTGAGTCATTCCTCTTGCAGTTAAGTAAAGACTTGTTGGAGTAGACTGCTTAGGAAGCGAGCACCATCTTGTGATAGGGTTCTTCGTTGGCAAGGGTTATTCTGTTGTAGATGGGCTATCTAATGGTAGTTACCGAGGTTAATAGGAGGGAAACAGATTCTCCCACTTTATTAAGATCAGTCGTGTCCAAGAATAACAGCTTTGCAAGAATTGTTTTCAGAGCAAGCAAGCCCTGACACCAATATGAAGAAGGGAAATATTTCAGGGAAGGCATCTTCTGTTGTGAAATAACTGTATAAGTCTAGATGGATTCTATGAATACATCCGCCCTTAAAGTGCTGGGGCCCATTCCACAAAGACTTACACACAATCTTAAGTTTGATTCCCCATACTTAAGTCGACAGTAAATCATACTTAAGATTGTGTGTAACTCTTTGTGGAACAGGCCCCTGGAGCAATAGCTCCACACTTATCATGAAACAGTAGCTACAGTAAATCTCCAATTTTTTTTACTCTCCCTCTCTCTCACTCCAAAAATCTTTCAAAATGCTTTTGGACTTAACCAGTTTATCAGCATAAATCTTAAGGGCTATGCTGAGGAAAAAAAAGAGGATAAGAGATTCATTTTCCATATGACTCAAGCAAGTATCTTTCTTTCTTGGATTTTTGGTCTGACCTAAACCATCATCAGAATATACAACTCACAACGACAATAAAAATCTGGTAAATATACGAGGCTATATGCACAGTGAAATGTAGGTACTGTGTATAAGTGAACAACTGCGCTGCTAATGGGAGGATCAGAAATAGTTAAATTAACATAAGCCAACGGACACTCTGACGTGGAAGAACAAAGCTGCAATCTTGTGCTTCCCTTGACAATCCTTTCACTCTTCAGTCCTGTCCAGTTATACATATCCCTTCAGTCTCCTGTCTCCAGATTGGGTCCCAGTATGGAGATTAAGAGTACAACTTTTAATTCAAAATTCACTATGCATGTTCAAGGTAAACCATGCAGTTAATCCTAGTAAATTTTACAAGTGAAGAGAAAAAAATATTGTCACATGACCCTCAAGAGTCATTCATGAAACAGAACAGTCTGCTATATCAAAAGTTGGAATGGTTGTATTTTATCTTAAAGGTCAAAAGCAGTCCCCACCCATCACTCCCTTCCTCCCCCCCCCCAAAAAAAAAAAAAATGAAGCAACAGCTAAGTATCACAATTTTCTCCTTATTTTTCATCAAAGTATCTTTCAAAATATTTTATGACTTCAATATTGCATATGGGTAGACCAAACAGTTATCTATTGTAAATGTCATATTTGAGGAGAAAAAATATTCACATGACTTTCAACAGCCAATCATGAAACTGTACACTACTTTATATTGGGATGACTGTTCTTACCCTTTCTAATACACTTCCAAACCAGATTTTGCCACTTGAGTTTTGAACCTTAACATACTCTCATGCATTCTTCCAAGTACTGATAGAACTTTGGAATTTCTCATCTGTAATTTGATTTTTATTTCAAAAACCATTTGACCAACAAGAAATCTGGTATAGTCTGACAAAACATCTGTGGAATTTTAGTCTGGTTTACTAGAATATGAATTTTCTACAAGTGTCATAGAGGCTACCCATTTTAAATTGTGAGAAAGTAATTACCTCCAGTCTGAATTTTTCATTTTTCAGAGCCAAGGAAAGCTACAACCCCTGTCCCCTGTAGCTATACCACTATCTGGCACAAACAACCAGTGCTTATACTGCACTTGACGCTCATTTTCCTTCTAAAAAGAAAAACAGAAGAATCCATGGTATACCAAAACATAATAATTCTCATACTCTCAGCATGTTATAGCACAACTCTGGCACAACAGACTGGTGTTTATAATACTGTACCAAGCAGCAAGGTCCATGGTGAACCAAAACACTGATAATACACACATATTTTTAATATTTTATCCCCATTCCCAGCATAATACTTCATAACTCTGGTACAACCAAGTTAATACCAGGGAATCATTTTCCTTCTAACAAAACAGAGAGGTCCATGGTACTGTACATCACAATATTGGTACCAATACCCCTACTCCAATCATGGCATAGCATAACACTAGTATAAACAATGACACTCAAACTAGACACAGAGAGGTCAACAGTTCACCAAAATACAGTACTAATACCCATAATCCAACCATGGTATAGCTGTCTGTGTGGTACCAGCAACCGTTGCCTATGTCAGGAACTCATTTTCCTTCTTAAAAAATTGAAAGATCCATGGTATCCTGAACTAAGACACTGAAACTACTCCCCTTGCTCCCACCATGGTATCGCACAGCTAGCACCTTTCTACCCCGCCATATTATTGCAAAACTCAGGCACAATCGAATGGCATTTATACAAGAAACTCATTTTCCTTCTTAAGAAACAGAGAGGGTCCATGGTATGCTGTCCTAAAACACTGGTACAAACCCCCTGCTCACACCATGGTGTAGCACAATATTGATTCAAACAACTGGTGCCTGCACCAGGAACTCATTTTCCATCTAGGGAAACAACAAGGTCCATGGTATACCAAAACACTGGTGAATCCCTTTCCTCCAGCCAGGGACTGATCTCAGTCCTCATATCACCATGACCTGCATTCAAGTCAGGGACCTTCTTCACCAACTTCCTGGACTGAATCCAACAGCCAGTTCAGCATGTGGCTGTCAATCAAACATTTTGACAGACGGAGATTATAGACCCCTCCTACATGTCCTCCACACTCCACTTATACTTGACTTCTTGCATGGCTCGTTTGTCTGCCATTCTGGTGAAGAACTTCTTCTCGAACCCGTTTGAGCGATCAACACCATCCCACCTGTAACCGGGCGCAATTCCAAATCTGTTTGGCTGAGGAGCAGGACCTTTGTATTTTGGTTTCTCTGGAAAAAAAAAATATAAATATAAGGCATAACATGTGAAGTATGATGAAAGTCAAAAAACTGGTTAAATGGGTCTTACCCTTGCAAAAAAGGAGTATGTCTACCTGAGCCAGTTACCACTTCAAGATCACTTGTGAAAAACAAAGGGTGACAAACCTGTTTTTAGAACCCTCTGAATATAGGTTTGGCACAAATTTGACACAGATTCACACTCCTTTCCAGCCTTTAATTTGAAGCCGCATGTTTTTGTTTTACAATTAGTTCTAATTGCTACAGGTTTTGCCAGTGAAATACTGGTGGCAAACCTGCAACCAAAAGGGGCAGCTGACAAACCTGAATCAATTTCAAAGGAAGACCCAGGTTTTCATGCAAATCCTTGTAAAAAGCCAATATGGCAGAAACATGTGGAAACAGGTGGATTTGGAGCTAATTGACAAGCTTTTTGGTATTAAAGGTGGGATTTATTGTTGCAACTCCTCTTTTTCATAGTGATTCAGGCCCTCATAGAGGTTTCACTTACTGCATGATATTTAAAGGGGCAGGCAGAGTTTGACAAAGAATATTAACCGTATGTTCCAGCACATGACTTTCCCTTTTTTAACTGATTGTTTACCAGAATATAGAAACATTCCGATGGTCTTTCAGGTCTGAGGAAATATAAACTTTGTGTCAGTTACTGCTGAGTGAAAATTTCTAGAATATTTGTTTGGTAAAAAAAATTCCACACAGATGCAAAATTACACAGAATTCACTACATTTTTATCCTTGAATAATATACTCATAGTGATTATTTTTTGTTAGCTTAGAAGTTTGAATTAATGTTCTTTTGCAAGTTAAATGTAATCAAACTGTCTTGTCAGCTTAGATCCCCAGTGAGACACCCACTGATACTGGACTTTTGGGGTCAACACCTATCTTGTCTACACCCACTGACACTGTACTTTTGGGGTAAACACCTATCTTGTCTACACCATACTTTCTGCTAAAAATAAAGTGTAATATGAGAAATGAGATGACATTTTATGACTCAGTTTCTAACCAACTGCTTACAAGTCAGGTTTAAACAATCATGGCTCACTGACCTATGTTACCCACTCCACGTACTTAAGCTGAGCACAAAGCACAATGGCAATATAAGTGGCATTACATCATCCAAACCACATAACAGTACCAAGTGGGTATCATGCCTAACTCCAGAGATGCGACTAAATTCAGGTTGTGGGAACCAGGCTAAAAATATCTCAATCCCCTAATCCTTTGGCCCATAAAGGATGACACATTAGGAAGTCCTCAGCTTAAAAATCCAGATCCTACTTTTGGAACCATTTGAAAAGTTTATTTCTTATGTAATCTAAATGAGCATGGTCTTGGATTTTCTTGAGATGAGCACAAACAAACAAACAAATTGAGATGAGCGCAAATAAAAGATTTTTAACTGTGCACTGGAAGTTTATCTGTTGTGTAACAAACATGAAAAAAGTTCATCACTTGCCAGGTATTATTTGTAAGTCTAGAAGTGATAGTGGTTTGTTACAACAAAAAAATGTTGCAGATACTGTAAGTATAGTTTAATTACACCAGACATGTCCTTCATGAGTTTTGGCTGGATTGTTCTCAAAATCCACAACTTTACAAAAGGTACATAATGGTTGAAACCATGACTGGAAAAAACCAGCAATTTGGAAAGCTCATTGCAGGGAAATTTTGGTATTTGGAGGGAAATTTGACTACTTTTGTATATATAAACATGTGAAGGCTTTGTGAAATTTTGATTTGCTTGCTGAGAAATTTTGATTTGCTTAATGGGAAATTTAATTCGCTTGCAGGGAAATTTTCATTTTTTCCAGCCCTGGACTCAAACTTGGAACTATCATCTACAGTAAATACTAACCTTTCATTCCCAATTGTGCCATCTCTTTACTCTTCTTCTTCCGAAGCATGGCTAACATGGGATCTCCGTCTCTGTCTTGCTCCTTGAGAAATTTGTCCAGATCACTATCATTCTTGTATCTTGCCAGAGGTTTGTCCATCTCTTTAAAAGCTTCCTCAGCAGATATTTCTTGCTTCTTTTTCTGTGCAAGCCTGTAAGAAATGCAAGTATTCAAAGTATTGACAACAGGGTTTATTTTTAATACTTTTCTTTTTTCTACGGACCAGAAATGCCAGGAAAAGATTTAATATCAGATTTATCTTCTCAATTTAATCACTCTTCCCAAAGTTAGCTATTTCACTGAGATTCTTATTGACTTGACAGCAGAATGCCTAGACCCTCGTTTCCTGCCAATTCTGTGGAGTGCCCTTTCGACTGACTAAAAAGAAAATGCAGGATCAGACGTACGGCCAAAATGTGGTCTGCTTGGCAGGTCTTGAATTTTTAGGAGGACATGTGTGAGTGCATAACATCATTCACCTCTAGTCACTGTGAGGAGTGTGTTTTTTGGCACACCTAGATGAAGATTTGGGGCTCAAATTAATCTGTAATTTAGTTGAATAAAACAGCACACACACCACACTCCTTTATTTTCTGAGAAGCACAATTTTTTGACACCTGCACAATCTGAAACCTGAGACCTGATTTGGACTGTCAGGCAGTGTTTCAGCCATCTGGGGGAGTAAGGTAGGATTTTTCCTCCCCTTTCCAGAAGAAAGTGGCTTAAATCCCCCCTTCCACCTTCTACTTTTATTTATCTACATAAAAATTAGACAATTTTGCAATGATGTTTTAACCTACATTAATAAATGGCATTTAGAACCCTTGAAATTGCACCTTACAGGGGCCTTGAAGCAAGCTTTTGTTCCCCTACTTCTACTCAATTTACTTCAGCATCAATCAGCATCACTTTGGACTTGAGGCTTTAACAGTAATAAATACCTCCCCCCCCCCCTCCCTTTTTGCATTTCTGGTGGAATCTATGCTACTGTAGGTGGTACCTTGCAAATAAACAAACCAATTCTGCATTGACAACATGTATTCCAAAATTTCAGTTTGCATGAAGATTGTGAAATCATTCTTTCTTTATCCATCCATAACATAAGGAGGGAACTCCAGTTGATTTATACAGTGGATTGTGCCAAAACGCCTTTTGAAGTAAAAATTTGCATTTCAATCTGCGGTAAAGTAGAACTGAGACCCCTATACTTTCTTTCAAGTTGGCTAAGCATTTACATAGTGTTGTATGCACATACTGACTACAACAAGGGAACGCATTATGCTACATGGTGAGTTCAGTTTGTGTATTCCAAGCTGAGCCCCACAATTCATGCAGCAAGGGATTACCAAACTTGCTTTATATCAGTGGCATGTGACATAATGTGGCATTGTTTCTTAAGAATGCAACATAGACACCCCAACAGATCAAAGGGGGTGTGGGTTGTACATTATTACTTGATCTGTGCCCTCAAGTGGTCTATGCCTTCGCTGTGTTCACCCTGCCTAAAAGCAACACATACTTGACTGGCCTGTTACCTATGTACAGTAACTTCAAATGTTGAATAACTTCTGCGTATTTTGGTACATCTGGTACTGTCAATCTATTAAATCAGATGTGAAACCTGACTATATCAAGTGTATGACTTGTGTGCTTCTTTCCTCCCTGAGGTGATAAGATGTCATGGGGCACTGAAGAAGAATGTTTTGAAAAGTAAGAAGGGAAGTGTTATCATGTTGGCAAATCTAAAGTGGTACTCAGGCACAAAAGTTTGGGAATCAAGCTGTGCTAAATATCCTTACGTGTTAAGCCCGATGTGGAACTCTCTAGCAAATACCGCCGACTGACAGTCTTTTGAAGTAGACAATACTGAGTCAGATACCACAGTACTACATACTGTAATGGCTCTTTGATCCCGCCCGCCTGGTCACACCAGTTCATCTCCATTTCACAAAACTTGTGAAGTGTCTTGTGAACTTGTGAACTGTCTAGTGTCCACAGAGAAAGTTCTCCTATCAGAGGTTGGTCTCAACAAGACAATGGACTGTTCTGTGACAGACTGAGGGAGCAAACCTGCTTACTCATTACCAGGTGAACTGTGGGCTAATTAAATAGTCCTGATCATCTAACTGATAGCACATGCTTGATTAGATGGTTTAGTGGAGACAAGCGGAAGGTGCAAACTTAGTGCCCTTCGGAGAGAACATGTAATGTAAATGAAACCTTCCACTTCTCTACTGCGAGGAGATAAGAATTTTGCATTTTTTTACTTGCCTTTGTCCCACTATTATAGGGATAATTTTTGTGGCTTTCTTTTAAATGAGGGTACGCCTGAAAAACATGACAGTCAGTGTTGGTACAGGGGTTAAAAATATATGCAGGGAATTCCTCCCTCCCTCAGGTTTTTTATTCATTTTCTTTTTTTTTGGGGGGGGGGGGCGGGCGAGGGTAGGGAGGTGGGGCCAGATTTGAGACATTGCATTGAAAAATATGCAGATATTGATAGTTAGATGGAGTTTTACGGCCCAGTTTCCAATCTATTGGTTCAAGTCGAGCCGGCCATGGCCTTTCTTCCAGTTGTGGCTTACAGACTTGGCGACAAATGCAGTTTAGTGCCAATGAAAATTGCCTACCAGTCCAGAAGTACAAAAGATATCATCACGACACCGTCGTAACTAAGGGAGATGTCATTAATCTTCAAAAGATTAATCATAACATACCCTTTACCCCACTCCATAAATTTCTCCATCTCCTTTGCTTTCTTTGCTGCCTCTTTATCCTCCTTCTCTTTCTCAAGCTCTAGATCTCTCTTTTTCCCACTCTTGTCCCTGAATATTGTTGCTATGGCAACAATAAAAGAAAGTAGAAGTTAATCAAATGCATACTTAATTCACTGAATTACTAAATGCAAGACAGAAAACTAAATTAAAGGGCAAATGCAGCCACACCAACTTGAATTACAGAAGTTTAATCAACAAAACTGTGGTCTGTGGATACACAAGCCCTACTAACCTCACCTGTTTGACAAATGGACTATCCCATTTACCCTGAAAAGCTAACCAGCAATATCTTCAGTAGGTGGTGCTACATCCCATTGAGACCCAGCCCCTTATTTCATTGGTGAGGTATTGGTGGGAAGTAAAGTTCTTGTTTGGTTTGTGACAGTCTTGAGGCATTTTTCTCCTTAACTTGGAAAAAATTACCAAGCGTAACTAATACTTAATGTGAATATGTAATATTGAAGTCCTAAAATAATATCAAAGATGTTCTAAAGGGAAAAAAAGTGAGATTTAGGTGTGGCTTCAAAAATGGTTGGGATGCCTTGTATAGAGCCTTGTCAAGAGTCTCATTTCTCAGCAAGTCAAGTCATCTGCTGCTAATTTACAGTAGTGACTAGCATCAAGTGATCGACTTGAGCCTCACTTTTATTTTAATGGGAGAGGATGCACACAAGTTTTTTAAGTCAGGTAAAGTTAGAGGGTTACAACTCATTTGCAGAATGGAAACAAAATAAATTATTGATTACAGCACCATAAACAGACAATTCCCTTCTGCCCATCCTGTCCAGCATTGTTACAAAAACCATCTCTTGCTGTACAGTATTTTCACTTAATCTATATCAGATCTTTCTTGTTCCCTATTCCCTCCTTCTAAGCCTACAGCGAAGTGGCAGTCAAATGGACCTCACAATAAGAATATTGGTCCTAGGAACATCAATTTGTCAATTAAAGCCCAAGTCAAACAGCCACCACTACTCATGACCCCCCAAACTACAAATCTTGTCATCAGATAAATTTGTAGTGTTTGAGCAGTTCAGCACCTACAACTTCACTGACCGCAGTACAGTATATGATTTCATAAGCCCCCTACCCAATGGAACATGCCTAATCATATTTGCTTCTAAGATGCAGTTAGTCAACCAGAATGTCTACTATATTTGAATAGTCACAGAATGATGGACAGCTCTGTTCAGGTCCGAATTGGCATGGCCATGTAAATCAAAATACATAAGGAAACCTTTTGGTATTCTCAAGGTTAGACCTAAAATCTAAAAATATACACTGGAGCAATAGGCACTTCTTTCTCTTAGGTTAGGAATGGCTCCAATTTATATAAAATCTTAACAAAAAAATCATCACTTCCTACCAAATCACTAAATTTAAAATAAGGTCACACTCTTTTTTAAACTGCACAGTACCTGCATTCTTTCCAAGAACATTTTCCCCCAGATCCTGAAATAGTTTATCCTGTCGTCTGCGGCTGGCTTCATTTTCCTCTTTAAGGGTCTTGGCATCCTGGAGTCCAGCTTTTTGTCCTGAGTGATTGTAAGCAAAACAGAAGCCAAGAAAAAATCCAACCTATACACGAATCTGAGAAGCTAATGAAGTCAGACAATGGGGGTACATCAGCCTTTTATCGTCTTGAATTTCATGCCTACAGTAAATGCAATTCTTAACAACCCAATTAAGTTAAAAATAGGGAATTCAGAGGTATTTTAGTGTACAGCCACCCATTACATGTAAGCAAAGGACTGAGAGGATTAAAACTGGTAGACCCTGAATAAATTAGACCGTAACTTGACTACAAAGCTATGTGTTTTGTGTGTACCTACTGTGATTTTCTGTTGCAAGAGTTCAATGAAGTGTGTGTGTTCATGTAATACCAGTCTTTTTAGTTACAGAAAAAAAAAAAAAACATGTGATGTTTGAGAGGGAAAACTTTTATTAAAACTGAAACCTGATGATAAAAGTTGTAATGAGTCAACCAAGAAGCAATAATCTAGGATCTGAGAAAGGCATTGATGTGCTTTCCAATAATTGTTTTTGCCCTTAAAGAAATGGTTGAGTGTTGGACAAACAATTCCATATGGAAGTTTATTTGTCCCTAACAACCACAAAAATCATCATATTATTCTATTGATGGCTTACCTGGCTATGAAAGATTTTAAGATAGAATGCAACTCTGACATCCTGCTTAAGCACTGGAGTCAATGTTTTTTAGAAGACTCACCTGAAAGCGTTTTCTTCATTTTCCCTCCGTCGGTTGTCTTCTGTCCTCTTCTGGGTGGAGAAAGGTCTGAATCAGAGTTCTCTTGACCCTGTCCTTTGCTCTTTTGACCCCTCCCATCAAATGGGGATTTACTTTCTGCTTTTGATCTCCTTACAGGTGAAAGGTCACTATCAGAATCATTTCTTACTCTATTTCTTTTGGGAGACAGGTCAGAATTCGAGTCCCTTCTACCTTGTGTTCTTGGAGGTGAAAGGTCACTGTCAGAATCATGTCTCTTTCGTGAACTCACAGGAGACATATCTTGTTTAGAAGCTTTATCAGACTGAGTGTTCTTTCCTGGTGACAATTTAGGGTTAGAAAATCTACTACTGCTATTCCTTTGAGGTGAAAGGTCACTGTCAGAATCATGCCTCTTTCGGGACCTTACAGGAGATAGATCACTATCAGAATTTCTTTTGGACTTAGTACTTCTTGGCGACAATTTAGTTGCTGATTTTTTTACACTACCTGAACTTGTTCTTTGAGGTGAAAGATCACTATCAGAGTCATGTCTTGTTCTTTTTCTAACTGGTGAAAGGTCATTATCTGAATATTTGTTTGATTTGTCCAGCCGGGCAGATGCATCTGATTTTGCCTGACTCACCCTTGGAGGTGATAGATCACTATTTGAATCATGCCTTGTTCGTGATCTTTTAGGTGAAAGGTCACTGTCTGAATCATGTCTTCTTTGTCTTACAGGTGAAATGTCACTATCAGAATCATGTTTTTTTGTTTGACCTCTAGAAACAATTCCTTTTGTTCCGTTTTGCAACATCTTTTGATCTCCTGTAAAGTAAAAGATATAATAAAGGAAGTTCATAAAAGACGACACTGTAATGGTGGTCAAAACTTTTCCCAGAGAGCAGTCCAGATGTCATGTGAACCCTTTTAATCCTGGATTGCTTCAAAGAGTATGTTTACACTTGAATAAAAGAAGAAGACTGTGATAACGTATTTGGACTCCCTTGAGATGACGAATACAAAAAAACCCCATTGAAATAGTACAGTGACTTGAGTCAATGACTCGCCTTGAGTCACTTAAAAGTTTGAAAACTGGTGACTCGAGTCATTAATCTAGTGACTGGATTACAACACTGGTTGTTACATACTAACAAGACATTTCTACTAGCTGACTTTGTTGCGATAAGTTTCATTGCAGGAAACTTGAAAATTATAATGTACAGGTACTGTCATACAAACCCTTGTCGGTTCCCAGACCCTTCCATTTATTACTCTTCCGATACTTTTCCACTCTGATTTCTTCCTCAGGTCTCTCGTCAATAACAGCCGCGACAGTGGGTGCATCATCATACAATTCTTCTTCCACCTTTTCAACAGTGTCCTCTGACGGTGCTAGGGATTTTATGTCCACATCATCATCAACAATGACCATTGTCCTGTGAATATAGAATCTTATTCAGCATTATGTGCTTAACAGGAAATAATGTCATTGAAAATCCATCACAAAGTGACTCAAGTAAACTGTATTTAACAATGTACTGTACTGTAACAATTGCAGTCAAGTACAGTATGACAATGCATGCTACTCTCTCTACCCACAGACTCACAGTACAGCTTTCTAAGGAGGAGTTCACTGGCACCCTATACAACCTGCAAACTAAGAGAAGCATGACTCACCCGTCAAAATTAGGTTGTTGATGAGAAACCTTCAAATTTACTGAGGTATCATTGTCACCAAAAAAGGGCAGTTAAAATTTTGGATTTTGGATTTAAGAATGGCTTGCTCCCCCCTCCCTATCTGGGTTTACATTATTTAGCTTGATTACCTCAGTAAATTTAACTTTAGGTTTCTCATCAACAACCTAATTTTGATGGATGAGTTATGCTTTTCTTACTGTAGTTTGCATATTCTATAGGATGCCAGTGAACTCCTCTTCAGAGAGTTGTACTGTGAGACTGTGGCTAGACAAGGAAGCATGCATTGTAATACTTGTCTGCAATTGTTACAGTCCTTTTAGTGTAGTGATCAATGGAACATTCCATCAGAGAAACTATTGTCACCTGATGGGGACTGGAGTGGATCGCAGATGTTGGTGCAGCATGTACAAGGGCTTCCAGAGAAAAGAAAATTAGGGAGAGGGGTATGACATTTTTGGACAATTAAGGGGAAGTTAACTAATTCCCAGAAAAAGCTAGCAGTAAGAGCTGGCACCTGAATTAGTCTGACAGGGAGCCCAGGCTACAGTGGGTTTCCTGGTGGGATACAATTACATGAAGCCCTGAAAAACAATAGACACTGAATCTCAAACAAGATGAGTAAGGTTCACACTCAAGGTGTGTCAAAAATATTTTGGCTAGAATTTTGAAAAACTGAAAATTTCAGGGTTCTGGAAGGCTGGAAAAAAAATTTTTTCTGGAAGAAAATCTCAAGAAACTTTGCATTTTCCATGGAAGAACTTCCCCTTACTTACTCTGAGCAAAATCAAGCATACTAACTAGTCTACTAGTAGCTGGTGGTAGTTGTGATTACTGTACACACGGTACATCTTATTAGTCATGTAACTCTGTGGAGTGGATTAACCACTACTTGGCAAAACTTTCCCCAGATGGGACCACCGGACCAAGTATTTGCTGGGGGTTGGGGAAGGAGGAGAAACGTTTAGTCAATTTATCTATGTGTGGGGCTGTTATAGCCATGAAAATTTTGCCGAAAACGCCTTTCTGATCGCTCAAAAACTCACCCTTCAGGCCATGTAAGTTAATCCTTTTCCATTTTGGAATATCATGTTCAAGAGATATTCTGGTGATACCATGATGAAATACTGATGTTGTCTTTTGTTCAACATTTTTGTTCGAGATTTTTCATTTCCAAGGGGGAAATTTGCTTCCCTTCCCCGAGGACGCCCAAAAGCATTATGGCATTATGGCATAGAGCAGGGTAATTGCACTGTAAAATACTCTCCAACGTAGCTGTTCCAATGATACAGTACTTACTTGCCTGGGTGGTGAATAAATCTGTGCATTTACAGTACATTCTGATGCACTGTGTGGTATTTTCCAGAGCAATAGAGGTCTCTGGTATTTTCCATTGCAGAAATGGAATGTGCCGAACAGGTGCTCATTGTAATAAGTAAAGTGAAGGTTTACTTACAGTTATCGTAGGCAATAAGGGTTGTTACAGTATCAAGGTCCATTATATTTGTGGAAATTTGGTTCAAGAAGACGTTTGTATGTAAAACTGATAAACCTATTGAGGATTGTATTTGAATAAAAATGGAAGGTCTGTCCCTTTTAAGCCTTACCATGGCAGTAGCAGTATTTGGAAAAAATTTAACCCGTAAAATACAATCGTAAGCCCCAGATAATTCCCGCCATTTTGTTGTTTGCCCGATATCATATAAAATGGAATATTCCATGTTGATTTTTATGAATAAGCATACGCAGTTCGTTGAACCGACTGGGTTGTATAGTCGCGAAAATGAACTGTACTGTAGAAATTGCGATGCACGTAAAAATACGCAACTATCTAATTTTGAGCGGTTCTGGACAGCAAAAAAAAATGGACTCGATTAACGTATCTTCTGGTTCCTTTCTGATATAAATATCGTCGTACTTTTTGCACTTCTTGTCCAAACCTCACGCCTTGTTTAAAAATAATAAGCAAATGAAATGCACTTTAGTCAGATCCCCGTAAAATCCATGTACGCAGAGATTTGTGATGCCGTTTCTTGGTGAATTTAGCACGGGGCTTGGCCGGCTGCACAAGCCAGCTGTGTAAGCCAGGGAAGTGCTATTGTCATAATGCAAACTCAATGGGGATATTCATTCACAGGTCTGGTATTTTCACACACTAAATCCCATAGGCGATGGCGCGAGTTGTGATTGACTGGCTCAGAATCAACGTATTTGAACCAATCACGATGCAGAGGCAATTCAAATTTTGCAATAGATGGTATGCATATGATGTCACCGAGCGAAACATGGTCCCTTGTTTAGTGGTAAAAACGGATATGCACCCAAGTCTACTGCATGCATGGGACCATGTGCATCATTGTTTTCGTTCGTAATGACGTCATACGATAATATTCCATAAGTCCTACGGTAAATAACTTTACAGTAGGAATGCTGGGAATTCCTTACTTTGTGCAGGATAACAGGGCTTGGTTGTGCTGTTAGCGGCTGCTGGTGGGCCATTTACAGTGCAATAGTACAGATCGCTACTATGACAAACACGTGAGCTCTGTACATGTATTGAACACTGCATCGCAAGCAAGCTGCATCAAAACAGCGGTGTCGGAGTGTTTCATGAAGTAACTGACGATATTACATAGGACCAGGCGGGAAAAAACAACAGTTGGTGGAAGGTTAAAAAGTGCATATGGTCTGAAGAAAGCTTCAGTAAATGCGGGATGGGCTTTCACTGTAAAAAGATTATATAGCTCAGCGCAAAATACCAACATTTTTGCTACATGCTTACATCGGCCAACATGACTTACGACGCCATTTTTAGACTGGTACTTTCCTGTACAAAAGTGATGGTGCTCTTTGGAAATGTGGACTTTTTGTTGTTGTGGTGAACATTACGTCATTTTCGGTTCAACGGCTAACACCTGGTTAATAAAATCGGTTAAACGGATAGTGAATTAACCGGAAATGCACAGCCCTACTTTTAATGCAGATCTAATTCAGAAGCAGGACATTTTGTACATGGCACTCCCCTCCCCTTATACCCCTCTCCCAGGCTGGCAATCCACCAACGGAAAGATCAGTTTGACCCGCTTCTAGCCACTTGGAACTTGGGAGCTATGCGTAAGTGCGCACGCCTGCAGATTGCTGTGTAGCATTTTGTGTTTGCCATTGGCTTTTCTTGGAATGCACCCTGAGCTACTGAGCTGCAACTGAAAGTGATTAGGCAATGAATAAATTGTGTTAAAACATGGACTTCCTATACACGCTTATCATAGTCTGACGTACAAATACAGAAAAGATACAGATCTACCTTGGCGTAATTCTTTGGCATATGGTAAACTTATGGCTTCTTTACACTTCCACTCAATCCATTGTGAACTATGTCTCTAAGTTAGGCCTAGGCCTATGCCTTTACTGGTTGTCTGACCTGGACTTCTGAAAATACTAAAATTGAAGACAACAATTCCTCTAGTTTTGTAGATTTTCACAAAGTGCCTTTCCGCCATGGTGGAAAGGTGCAAAACCTATGGAGGAATGTTAAGGCGGAACGTACTAATGGCGGAATGACACTGTATTCTGCGTGCATAACCCTAACCCTAAGACTGGGTACGGAAACCAAATTAGAGCCCATATCTGGTTACTCTGCTGGTTATCCTACTGCATTTCTTTCAATAAGACTGTGAGTATGATCTGATAATAGGCTAACTAGCTTAGCTCTAGCAATGCAATCATAATAATAGGTCTGCATAACATAGGGTATCCAGTTTTTGCCTAGTAACTGGCCAATATTTGAAGTAAAAATGATACAAAAGATATCTAACATTACTGATATGACCTTTACATCATATTATGGATCACAAATGACAAATGTAACGTAAGCCTAATCATTTTCTTGTTGAAAAGGTAAAAAAAATACAGCCGTTTTTTTTTTCCCCGAACATACTCCCGAACGTTTTTACTACAAAATCCACTAGGGCCTAGGCCTAGCCTAAGCCCCATACTGGAAAGTGGGGCCTTTCACAGAAAGATCTTTGGCGTACAGAAAGTACGCCAACAAATTTGGCTTATGGCGTACCCGGCTGCTACAGGGAAAATTACAACAGTTGGAATACAATTGCAACAATTGGTGTGGCGTATAATTCCAAACACCTCCACCTTGGCGTGATTCTTTGGCGTATGGCAAATGTACTTTCCGGTGTGGCCTAGGCCTAAGCCTAGGCCAGGCTACTTGAAGTCAGTCCAAATTACTATAGAACACCTAAAATGAAAACAAACAAAACAAACAAACAAACAGAAGTCCAAACATCACATATTAAACCACATTGGTTGGTGAGTCAAACAACCCAAGTAAGTTTGGCAGCATTTTATTTCCGTGAATGATCGGCGTTTTTTTGTATCAGCCTTTGCGGAACCCCTCTACGTACTATAGGCTATGAAGTTGGGCTAGTACTACTAGTGGGATCTTGTCCCAGATCTTGCCGGTTCGTATACATTGGATTATTCCATTATATATAAGGTGTCCATTGTGTGAGCATTAAGTGTGCACACAACAGAAGTCTGCATTGCTGTGGTGCGGTAACGTTGTACCATCAAAGTCAATATGCTATCAATAAGAAGATTAAACGGCATATTTCGACATATTTCATGCAATAAACACTGGTATATTTCTGTTTCCAACAGGTGATATGCAAGAAACCTTCAAGGTGTTCATCAGATCATCGAGCCGTTTTATTTCTCAACCATGTAGATGATGGGCTGTTGGGGTGCTGGAGTGCTATTGACTCATTTTTTTTTCCGGACCTTCGGGCCTTCTGGAAGCTATAAAAGCTGAAAAAAGTTGACCAATAATGTCCCGAAATAACTTAATAATAGAGACTTGATAACAAACCAATTAAAGATTTTGATAACCAACAAATTAAAGATTTTGATAACCAAACAATGGTCTATGTTATGAACACTGCAAAAATCATAAATTGAGATGTAGTTAAACATTGGTTATGTTCTATTTAATTTTTAATAACCAACCAACTGTGTGCCATGATGTTCCATGTAATTGGTTATGTTCTATTTAATTTTTAAATATTTTAATAACCAACCAATGGTCTATGTTACGAACACCGCACAAGTTATAAATTGCGATGAAGTTAAAATTCCCGACATTGGTTATATTCTATTTAATTTGTAAAGATTTTAATAAACAACACCGCACAAGTCATAAATTGCGATGAAGTTAAAATTCCCGACCTTGGTTATTGGTAAAAAACGCCACGTGAAACCATATTTTTATATAATTTTAACAACCAACCAATGGTCTACGTTATAAACAATGAACCAGTGTTTATTACATGAAATATGCCGTTTAATCTTCTTACTGATAGCATATTGACTTTGATGGTACAACTTACCGCACCACCGTAATGCAGACTGCTATTGTGTGCACACTTAATGCGCACACAATGGACACCTTATATATAATGGAATAATCCAATGTATACGAACCGGCAAGATCTGGGACAAGATCCCTACTAGTGCTAGTAGTAATACAGTAGTAGGCCTACAGTATACAACTACTGTAACTTAGTGTTACTAACACTAAGTTACAGTAGTTGTATACTGTAACGTTAGGCCTACTATTAGGCCTAACGACGTTAGGCTAATTCTGAAAGTGGATTGACATCAGTAGCACGGCCTAAAGTTAGGCCTAATTCATATTCTACCTTTTGACTGCCGCTAACTTCTTTTTGCGTTTTTTCTTAGGTTTGCTTTGGTCTGCTGAGAGATACTTTTTCAAATACTCTTTTTGATTGATTGTCGACATGTTTTCCCTTCTCCGGACTAGTATTAGTATTACTGTTGAAATTTTTTGTTATACTCGGTTCGCGGGTTAGTTTGGCTGAATCGATTTGGAAGCACATTTTTGTTTCAACATCATGATTTAGGTTACTTTAATGGAGGTATTTAGTCAGTAAAGGGCATTCGTAATTTGGAACTCTTCTTTCATAATCTGGTGTCAGAATCTCAAAAGAAATGTCTAAGACCTGTTATGATTAATTTTGGATTCAGGCCGGTGTGTGGCCTAAAATTTCCAGAAGCTAATCATATAATTCGCATGCATTGGTCATTCTAACACTAAGGACACAAAATGTGGTCACGGTCTAATCAAACCGTAGTCGATAGAGGGCCACAAGGGTTGCACCAGTGCAGAGCCATATATATGGCTCTGCACCAGTGAGGATTAGACAGGTTGCCAAGCTAAGTCGGCACGCCAGGTGACAGGGATCCCCGACGAAAGTTATGAGTTGCCGGTGGGACTTGACAAACGGGGTTTGAGACGCGCTACGCTAATCCCGCCGCTTCATTTTTTGCCTCCTCTATATCAATACATGCTCGGGACTTTAACATTTGTCATAAAGTTTGCCGTGAACGATATTTTAAAGCCCCGAGCTCGCTAAATTTGAAAAGGTGCTTCGGGGAAGAGTCTGTCCTTCATTAGCATAAAACTAGGCCTATCTGGGCGATTGAAAATTTGTCCAGGATCACGCATTTTTTTTAAGTTGTAGGCAGTAAGGCCCTCAGAACAAGCTATAACTTCGCCAGAAAACTGTTATTTTTTATTTTTTTTCTTAAACAAAGATGCGAAAATTTTATCTTTAAACTATGTGCCCTACATTGGAAGGACTTATTGGAAATTATTGAAATTGTTATATTTTCTCTAGGTAGAATTGGAAAAATCGGGATTCAATAAAGTAATATGTGTTTCAGTATTAAGCAAAATTAATACAGGGTTGGTTGAAGTCGGCTTTAGGTTTTTTCAATTGTAGCCTCGAGGCATGAGGGAGTATTCACTATAGACTGAGCCAAGTCTCTCGTGAGTATTCCCCGGGGAGTTGACAACACTACCTCTACACGAATCCAGTACTTCAGCACAGTACAGCATACCTCATTTGCCTTTTTTCCTAATACGCCCTCTATATGAATTTGGGACTCGACATTCACACACTGTATACGTAGTTATTGATTACGAAGAACAACTTAGCAACCCGATTTTCATTACCGTTGCCTGAATTTGGGCTGCACTAGGGGTAGGATAGATGGCAGACTCTTAGGCACTTCGCAGTACAACCGAAGGCCATGAACTTTTTTCAAGTTTGCCGAAATATACCATTTCGGTAAAGCTTTCACAAGACTACATTTGGGTCTGCTAAAAGACTTTTTCAATAAGTTGCCCGAAATGTGTCCCAAATATCTGCTATCATTTCTATTTCCCATGTAAATTTTACGTTCAAAATAGCATGATTTGTTCTTCGGGCAATTGATGCATTGAAAGAATTCAAATAGCGGGCAATGTGTTTCGCAATATTTAAAAACACGCCAATGGAGGGCGCAGCCATAGTTAAATATTTATCTTTTTTGATTTTTCGCGGTACATTATGTTATCCTGACTTCCAAACTTTTCCATGTATGGGTAAATATAAAAAAGTGGCGTTTTTAAAGTGAAACTCCCGGATTGGCCTAACAGCTCTTTGGCGCTGCCCGAATGGGTGGCAAGTTTTTGTCATCTTGTTGATTTTCATGATTTTTTTTTCGCCACTAATTGTTTATCCTTTCTCGCTCATAACGTTTTAAGATTTCTCAGCTGGCCCTCTAGAGAGTTTTATGAGTAATTTAAACCATGCCAATTTTTAAAACCGGCTCATCTGGCTGCCAGTTTACGAATTTCTGGGGCAGTCTGCCTCCTTACCCCACCCGCCTTGTACGCCTGTGGTAATTAAAAGGCTTCAAATGGTGCGGTCCTGTAGAAAATTACAGGAAACCCAGAATTCAAAGCTTTCTGCAATAAAAGCTCCATATCAACAAAAAATTGTTTCAAAAGGGCAGAAATCGCAATACATCACTAATATAGTGGTATCTACATTTGCCCCCAAAAATTGGAAAACCTGTCTACTACTTACCAGCCCAAGACACGCCGATTCCGGCTGACTGAGGGGTCGCAATTTTTCAAAATTTTCTGTACGCTCCGCGCCAACTGAAGATAGTCATTCTAGCAAGAGTTTCATATACTAGGCAGGGGAACCATTGGTCTACCGCACTCAAATGCTCTCATACACACCTGTCATCAGATACCTTTCAAACCTGTCAGTTGTGTAGTCTTTGTAGATGGATTCTTTAGTTATTGAAGTGTCAAAATTTTATCAATGTTCAATGTTGCAGAGCAGTGACGTAGCTACAGAAGGTAAGACGATTGCATCCTTGCTCAAAAAAGTGAAAAAATCGAAAATTTACCATTTGAGACACCCGTCAAATACAATGCAATTTTCCCAAGTTTTTCTTCATAAAATTTCAAATTCTTCTTAATAAATATTCCATATCCGAAATAATTATTTTAAAAGAAGGCAAAATTTTCCGCGCTCTTCCCGCGCCTTAAATTACAACCCTAAAAGCTGTAAGTGATTGCTCATAAAACATTCAGTGAAAAATTTTGTCGACATGCTATCTCAGATTTATGCAAATGGGAAACGCAGATTCTTCGATAGTCCCCCAAAATGCAAATCTCCTTACAGGAAACCCTGAATCTAATCTAGTATATGCAATACAAGCTCCATAGTTACAAATGTTTAAAAGGACCCAAATTTTTGGTACATACCTTACACAGTAGTGTTCACACTTAAGAAAAAAATCAGATTTATTAAGAAAAATTGTTCTTGTTCGTAGAAAAAGCAAGAAAAAGAATTAGCATAAAGATGTACCTTTTGGTTAATGAGGTATAGGGTGAGTAACATGTTCCAAAATTTTTGCCCACCCCTCAACACTTCCCGCAAGGTCCTAAGACACCCACAAACTAACACAGCTCAACTAGTGCAAAATCGGGAAACCTCTATGCTTTTGCCCCCCCCCCCTCCGGACAGTCAAGTCTGGTTACGCCACTGAATGGCCCCAAAGGAGATCATGACCATTTCAAACAACATGGTGTCTATGCCAGTACAGAATTAAAATGCCTTCAGACTGTAACTGGATATAATCATGCAAAATTGGCTTCATTTCATAGGCCTACTGGTCAGCATTACAGTCCAAAAGTTCAGTCCAACAGAACTTAGTTATAGTTATAGGGATAAGACTCTGATCAAGAAACAGCTCTAAAAAGTATTCCAAATCAGGGGTGGCGCCAGCGGGGGGAGGGGGCTCACCCGTCGGGGAACACTGCCCCCCCCCCCTTCCCCAGTCGGGAAGGTCGGCGATTTAGTCGGGGAGGCCTCAATAATAAAAAAAAATAATTAATGAACGAAACCTAAAAGGACTGAAGTTACTTGGTGGGTGATCTTGAACACATTTTTTGTTTACTAGATGGGTGATCTTGAACACATTTTTTGGTTTTGCAATGCTATTGGCGCCAGCATGTTGCAATACTGGGTTAACAGCCTTATCTAAGATACTTTATTTAACCAGGATGAGCTATATCTGATACCATTATCATGAAAGGACTTTGAGCTTTTAGGAACATAATGTGATAGTTTGTGCTCAGTAGCCTACTACTGTATTTATTATTTCACACCGGCCAAAAAGCTTACCAAACAAATCCGGATTCTCTGAGACGAACTAAAAGTTGGGGGCGTACTTTAAAATTAAACTATTGGTACTTCTAATTATCACGGGAATTTCCCACTGCTATATTTATGCACCCGTCAAGGAGAACCATCGCCCCCCCCCCCCCCCCACCTCAAGCATTCACCAATATTCACTTTTGCATGAAATTTTTAAGGCAAAGATTCACCCCTGATTCACAATACTGGCGAAAACTTACGGCAAAGATTCACCCCAGATTCACAGTACTGAATAAAAATTACGGCAAAGATTCACTCAGGTTTCACTTTTCATAATATTTTGTTAGTCGACGATTCACGAATTTGGCGTTGGATTTCCTCCTGATAATCCCATAGGAAAACCATGCACTGACTGCTGTAGATTTCTTAAGTCCTTACCCGCGATTGAAACTTAGGCAGATAAAATTTAACAACACATCAGCAATATAGGCTATTATACATTTCCAGTAGATGAAACAGTAAGATGTCTTCCATTGCAGCCCGGCCACTGCGACAGGTGTAGTATCGACCAGTCGACCTGGGATTTCCCTGTTTAAGGCTGATGCTCTTCCACCAGGCATACTCATTGTACTGCATTAATTTTTCTATGGAGAAGACAGGCCGTCATATATACATGTCTATCAATGGATTCATAATGTGTGTAAAATGGGGTTTGAGGCTACATATTCATCTGATCTTGAAAAAAGAGGGCATATTCTTGGTAGAAGGGGAGGGGGAAGAGTGCACCCCCAAAAAATTGTCCCATTGAAGTTTGCCATTGACTTAACATTGTAATTACATTTGACCCTCAGGAAAATTCTCGCCCCCAGAAAAGTTTTGGCCCCTTCAGTACCTTATCTGACCACGGGCCTGTATCCGCCAGTCCCTACATTCTTTGAAAATGAATGAGCTAGTGCCCATGCCCACTGTGCTGACAGAGTGATATTGTTTCAAAGACCCATGCAAATCCCTACCATAGTCCATGCATCATTCCACCCACATGCCCCTTGCATGCTTTACAAATCTGTATGCATAAGCAAGCAGTTTGCCTGTGTCAATTTTAAATAGGTGTGGATGCCCCACAGTTTTGATAAACTGGCATACTCCAAAGCTGATCAGCATTGCAGCAGCTTTTGTCGGTTGTGGCAGGTAATGTTATGTTACAGCCGTTTATGCGACAGGAACACCCTTTGCTTTGGCAATTTGTTAGTTAGATGTAATTTTACGGCCCAGTTTCCAACCCATTGGTTCAAGTCGAGCCCGCCATGGCCTTTTTTTCCAGTTGTGGCTCACTGGCTTGTTTTCCCTTCTCCATTGCTTATGCGAAGCATCAAGCACAACGGCAGTTTTTTAGAGTCTTTGGTATGACCTTTGGGAAGCGAACCCGGGCCTTCCACGTGAGAGGCGGATGCTCTTACCGTTAGACCAAACACGGGGCCGGGGCAAAGCTATGGTGTCTTAGATAATTATACAAATTAGACTGATGCTAGTAAATAGAAATATTTACTGTGGAAAAGGATCATTTTGTGCACTTACCTGTAAAAGTTCTTGAGAGTTCACAATTCTTAAATTAAGCGCCCCCCCCCCCCTACCCCCACATCCTTTCTGGCCGAAAGGTTCAATCATAATTAACCACCCTGTTTGAGAGTTTGATTATAATGCAAAGGTTTTATTCAACCCCATAAAGTCTGCAGAGTCATAATATTTTACAATGGCACCACGTACGTAACACTAATGTATATGGGAGAATTTTGCTCAGCTTCTCGTAACACTAATAAGTATGGGAGAATTTGGAGGTTTTCACCTGCTGCAGATTCCACCCCGTCAGTAAAATATGCGGCTGCATGCTTTATACCATAATCTTGACCAATTAAAATATTGGTGGGAACTCGAGAATAAAAAAAAAAAAAAACTAGAAAGAAAAAATTCACCACTACACAGCTTTCCCATCAAGGATATTGAAGATAAACATGTGTAGGATAGGTTCACAATGTACAAAAGTGCTATACGTTAGGCAATGACATTAGTGCCAAGACGTACTGAAGAAAAAAAACATCGTAGAAAAACACCTTACACCCAAAACTCACCAATTCATTGCAGATTGCTGTATGAGGGTCTTTTACACATGTATTGTGAATATTTTTGTTGCTCTTGGCCACGTGGAATTTTGTCGACCCTTTTCAGTACTCGATCTAGTTTTGTGGAAGGAATGTACTGCTGACTAGCACAAACGTATGCAGCAAGCACCAGCTCACTTGCTTAATCGATCCATACATTTTCATCTTTAATTTCTCGGTTTAGGGAGCTAGACACCCCTGTGTTTTCAATTTTTTCTGAATGTGAAGAGATGTAATGGTAGAATATCATCAATTTTTCTATTTTTGCGCCCACATTTAATTCATACGGCGAGCTTTTTTACGAGATTGTTTTGAAAAAAATTGCGAGATCCTCTAGCTAGCTGTACAACCAGCAGTTGCGATGAATATGATGTCGCGAGTTGTGATTGGCTGAAAGCATGTAATCATTTGTATGGAACCACTCACAAAGTCTTTAACAAAGATTTTCTGTTGTAGTTCACCTTGTCTTCTTAGCAGATGTCGAATATGATGTCTCCTTTGTTATAACAATTGTAAAATGTAGGTGCAGTTTCAGTTCCTGTGCAAAATACGTCCGCCAAGCCGGCTACATTTGAGCAGATACGTAACGTACAACAGACTTCGCGATCCAGTTGCACTCGTTATAGTTGCTTATTCCATGATGTTTTGGTCTAAATTTTATGTTCGAAGTTCTTTTCAAATGGCCATATTTCATTCGCAAAACTGCGAAGCAATAGCAAATTTTTATTTGCAGATTCGTTCACTTTGCTCGCAAACTGCCATGCGATACCGGCTAAAATATCCCCTGCTATAAACGTATACGACATAAGAGCTCTTGGCCTAGACTACTTCGTAATCAGCTATAAAACGGTCTAATCGCTTATTTCAATCGCAATGGAGTATGGGCGGATAGACCAAAGCATAGAAATATTTCTGCATGATTTTCTCTGGCGAAAGTATGTGTTCTGCCTGTTATATGTTGTTTGCATCAGGATCGTCCAGCTGGACTGCTTGGTCTTTCAAACAATGTACCCCGGCAACGCCGTACGTGCGTAAGTACATGCCAGTGCATAGTGCATGTGCATAGTGCATGCTCTCCTAGTAAACTTCACATGTTGAGATTCTCTAACGTTACTTATTATTTTTCGACATTAATTCGACGTTGATTCGACGTCGATTCACTCTTTAGCTGCAGTGGTTCGTCGCAGATTCACTGTAGCGGTATTTTTATTCGTCGAAGATTCACTTCTCAGGGCATTTTGTACGTCAAAGATTCGACGTCGTATCGGTGTCGAATAAAGACTTTGCTTGAGGTGGGGGAGTCGAAGATTCCGCGACTGACGGGTGCTTTAGAACAGCCGGCCTTGATATTAACTTTGGACTTTGGAACTAGATGCGTCATAAATCTGGGGAAGCATGTACGCAAATGTTATGGTAACTTACAGGTATGCTTGTGATTGCTTGTGGGCTATCATATTCGTAAATGTGCAGCTGCCGAATTTCCACACAGAAGTCAAATATTAAACGAGTCTATAACGTTAGCTAACATTACAGTAAGTTAATTAGGCCCTAACGTTATGCGGTAGGCCTAACGTTAGGCCTAACTTTTAGGCCTAAGCTGAATCCATCAATCTCAGCAAGTTAGCGGCCTAGGCTAGAACTATTTGTATCAATCTACGTTAGGCTGCACTTATTCAGTGTTTTTGTAGCCTTGCAGGTCAGGTATAGCCTAGGCATAACCATTTTGGGGTTTCATGATGACGTCCTGGCCTAGGCCTAACGTTAGGCCTAATTACTAAATTAGGCTAGGCTAGGCCGAATGTTTAGCTATGCCGAAACTAGTCCTAACGTTTGATCATGAAGCAGAAAATACATGACGTAGGCCTACATGATTTGAATCCACCTTGTAGAGTGACATATTTCCAAATACGTTGGAAGAAAAGTCATTTAGGCCTATATTTTGGAGTTCGGGCAGTCACGTAGAAAATCTCATCTATTTAGCGGGCTTGCAATTGAATACAGTTCTTAGTTGAGTCAAAAACACTTAGGCCTATGCTAGGCTAGCCCATAGTAATGTTTTCATCTCTGTTGCACAGTTTTCCCCCGAAAAGAGACAAGAACTTTAAATCTATTTGTAGCAGTACCTTTCATCTGGTAACTTTCTTGTCACTTGGCAATTTGGATTTTTTCTTTTAAAAGTGAAACTTTCATTTCAAAGTAAATCTCAAAATAACGACCGTTACGAACTCATTTGGTTAGAGATCCAAACTCTGGTTTTGTTATCATAAATGGGTATCTGTTACCACATCCAATTAAATTTGATTTCTGTTTACATGACTGATTTATTCTTAGTGACATATGGCAAGGGGTTACTTGCTATTCTAGAAGTGATAGTGGTTTCTTAATTACACAAATAAATGAACAGATAAGGAGGATTTTATTACACCCGACCTCCCCTTTGTGAGATCTGGTCAGAGTGTCCTTATTTTTAAGCAAGTGAAGTCATAATGACTGCTTTATTTACAAGTCTTGGAGGTGCCATTTCCGGCTATCTTAGGGGTTAGGCCTAGATTTTTAACAATTTTTCTGCACTGATGTTAGCGCTCGGCTTAGATAATGTTTTTGTTGAACAGATTACTTAACAGAACAGTGCATGTTTGCACATTATCCTTCGCTTTAAGTTTGGGGCAATATTATTAGGAAGTGAAAATTTTATTGCAAAAGAAAGCTCAAAATAACGACTGCTTTGTTTTTAGTTACGAGTCTGGGAATGCCATTTCCTGCTGTCTGGGGGTTCGCAATTTTTCAAAAACTTCTGTGCTCTGCACTTTGATGTACACATACGTATCTGTCGGTCATATACATTTTTCGGGCAAAATTTTCCATTTTCGATAGATACTCTGTACAATAAATTCACCAGAGCCAAGTTGCCAACAATAACCAAAGCTAAATCACTCTGATATTCTAGAGATCTAAATTTGCCCTTGAAAGGCATATCACTTAATAAAAACCCGAATTTTCCATTATAACAGTACCAAAATACAAATTTTCTTCCATTAAATTCCAAAATTTCACTAATAAAATAAGCTCTCAGTTTTCAAATCCTCGTTTAAAAAAGGAAAAAAAAATTCTGTCAAACTTTGAGTCTCGTGTTGAAGCCTTACTGTATTTCGTTGGCGGTTGACTAAATGTCAAAATATTTTCAGCTGCGGCCTACCACTGTATGTAACGTTTTTGATGATTTTGACCATATAAAGGACAGATTCTTCAATGAACACCCCAACTTTTATATGGTCTTTACAAAAGCCAAATTTTTTACAAAAATATTAAATTTTGTCTTCAAATTTAGCTCCTGATTTTTAAGTATTTGTTGAAAAAAAAGCCAAATATTTTGCACGCTAAGTGTGCCTCAAAATATGCCATTTCACATCACACCGGAACCAACTCAAAGCCTTTGTCCGGGCCTTGAAATGTTGGCCCCCATATCGGGGAGGTTGGCCCCCCTTTTGGGCAAATCTTGGCGCCACCTCCGGTACATCAGAGGACCTCCCCTTAGCTCATTTGAAAAATTGGAAAAATTGAAAAACAGAAGAAAAGATCATGAGAGCAATCAATGTTTTTGTGTTCAGTGTCAAAGAAGAACACAATCACATTGTCAATGCCACTGTTGTGCTGGTCACTGCACATTTTCTGGGTATTCTAGGTCTGTGGATCAATGCACACACACAATACTCTGTAGAAGTTTGAACTTGGCTTACTGTACTAAATAGTTAGGCATAGGCCTTGTCCATCTTTCCTGCCATGTGCCTGCTAGTGCTATGATGCACCAGTAAAGTACTGTAGCTAAGCCGGGGCCAGTAATGGGCCGGTAATTAAAAGATTTTCCCAGCTTGCAAAGTTAAATTATGAGTTGGTGGGAAAGCCAGTTAAAGTGGCTTTTGTGTTCACTGAGCTGAATATTGAAGAATGCAAAAGTTTCACAATCACACCTTGCCTTTGCTATTAATAGTCCTGGGCATATGTTGGTCCCTGGACATTTCCTGAGCAACTTGGTGGATCACATAACATACAGTAGATGCCTGCAGCTAGCTGGACATCACTGTATTGTTTATGCCACCAGAGTCTATTGTAATCTTAAGCCAAAAGTTCCAAACAATTGTATTGAATTGTCTGGATACTTTCTCCCAGTACACTTTCATAATTACTGCAAACCACAACATTTCACAAGCTTAAGGGAATCAACAAGTAACCATGCAAGTACAATTAAACCTGTGTTCCTCTGGGACCCTGACAGTTTAGACTTGTAAAAAGTTTATGCCATGCATAGTTTGATTGATGATATGACATACTGTTCTGTACACTGGGCAGTAAAATTATCCCTAACTTGTTAGGTCTAGGTATTCAGTGCTTATTTTGGAAGGTGGAAAGTGTATTCTCCTGAAAAATATTTAATGGGGTTGTTGGATAGGGTGGTCAGTGGCTAAACTGGCAGGCACAATTATAGAATACTCTGCCTTCCAGAAGATATGTTTAGGCTAAATCAAGTGGAGCCAGAGTCTCAGTCAAGCTTGTTCAAATATCAGGTACAAGCCCAATACATTGTATTTTAAAAAAAATTCAGACTGTGTACAGTACAGTCTGCTTGTTGTTGTTTTGTTGTTTTTTTCCTTAGGGAGTGCACGTTCTCAAGCCCCCTGGGATTTTTGTGTACATCCTTTTGTTTTTATATGTACTTTGATTTTTTTGATGTATAAATTTATAATGTTTAAAGGATAAAACAATAAACAAAACAAAACAAGCCAATTAACTTCCCCCGCAACTCTGACTCCACCTGCAAGTACTGTATATCTTGACATGTTGCTGTAACTGTGATTCCCAATCCTCTTTCAAACATTTTAACAAAGTTCAGCTGCAGTCTTTGTGACTCTGACTTAAATTTTAGACATCTTGACAGTTTCTGTCTCTCAGCTAGGCTCTGACTCAAAGTCAAATTACATCTTGAAAGATGCTGTCACTGGGACTGGGACTCAACTCTCAAATCTTGAAAGCTACAGTATACAGTAGACTACAAATCAGGGAGGAAAAGAAAACCCTGGGTTCAGTGTACTGTAGGTACAATGTTGTGCATGTAATTCTCAAAAAAAGGGCAAGCAAGTACATTGCAACTGTGCCACCACTCAGTCCACTGCAACTTCATGACAGGTCTTTAAAAGTGCAGGGTAGCCTATTCTACAGTATAATTAAACCAAGCAGGAAGTATACAGTATATTATAGAAATTTTGCATCATGTAAGCAGGGGTTTGTGTGGGGTTCGGTCATGCCTGGGTTTTGGTTAGGGATTAGGTCATGGAGAAATATTAACCTTTATAATTACGATATCTGGCATGACTACTGAAGTTTGGGAGTTTATGTGGTTCCCAATTATAGTACTGTACCCAACCAATGGTTCATTACACCCTGACCAATCAGCTGCTTCAATGAAAAGCAGCTTTGATTTATACCACTCTTGTTCAATAGAAGCCCAGCAGTTAGGGGTTTAAATAAGTGCTGGCCAAAATAAGTGCTGGCAAAAATGGGATCAAGTCACTCATGGTGCATTGAAGAGTTAGATCTCTTTTCAGTTTCACCTGAGATAAAATGCTATCAAGTGTTAACCTTCAGGGCTAATACTGTATTGCCAAATGGTTGAGTGTGCAGCTAATTAGTATTGATAACAGTTCTTGACAAGATGAAGCAAAGGATAAATTTCCTGAGATGGTTAAATTAGGGTTCATTACAGTAAGTTTAGGGGGTTAGTTTAGGATTAATGCACCCGTCAATCGGAATCTTCGACTCCCCCACCTCAAGCAAAGTCTTTATTCGACACCGATACGACGTCGAATCTTTGACGTACAAAATGCCCTGAGAAGTGAATCTTCGACGAATAAAAATACCGCTACAGTGAATCTGCGACGAACCACTGCAGCTAAAGAGTGAATCGACGTCGGATCAACGTCGAAATAATGTCGAAAAATAATAAGTAACGTTAGAGAATCTCAACATATGAAGTTTACTAGGACAGCATGCACTATGCATTGGCACGTACTTACGCACGTACGGCGTTGCCGGGGTACATTGTTTGAAAGACCAAGCAGTCCAGCTGGACGATCCCGATGCAAACAACATATAACAGGCAGAGCACATACTTCCGCGAGAAAAAATCATGCAGAAATATTTCTATGCTTTGGTCTATCCGCCCATACTCCACTGCGATTGAAATAAGCGATTAGACCGTTTTATAACTGATTACGAAGTAGTCTAGGCCTAGCTTTGACAAGAGCTCTTATGTCGTATACGTTTATAGCAGGGGATATTTTAGCCGGTATCGCATGGCAGTTTGCGAGCAAAGTGAACGAATCTGCTTTTGCAGTTTTGCGAATGAAATATGACCATTTGAAAAGAACTTCGAACATAAAATTTAGACCAAAACATCATGGAATAATTCATTTCCGTATCATATGACGCCTGTTTGTCAGGAAAATCATGAAAATCGCCCGTTATGATAACCAAAAACTTAAAAAAGTACATTCTGAGCAACTATAACGAGTGCAACTGGATCGCGAAGTCTGTTGTAGGTTACGCATCTGCTCAAATATAGCCCGCTTGGCGGACGTATTTTGCACAGGAACTGAAACTGCACCTACATTTTACAATTGTTATAATAAAGGAGACAGTGCATATTCGACATCTGCTAAGAAGACAAGGTGAACTACAACAGAAAATCTTTGTTAAAGACTTTGTGATTGGTTCCATACAAATGATTACATGCTTTCAGCCAATCACAACTCGCGACATATTCATCGCAACTGCTGGTTGTACAGCTAGCTAGAGGATCTCGCAATTTTTTTTTCAAAATGATCTCGTAAAAAAGCTCGCCGTATGAATTAAATGTGGGTGCAAAAATAGAAAAATTGATGATATTCTACCATTACATCTCTTCACATTCGGAAAAATTGAAAACACAGGGGTGTCTAGCTCCCTAAACCGAGAAATTAAAGATGAAAATGTATGGATCGATTAAGCAAGTGAGCTGGTGCTTGCTGCATACGTTTGTGCTAGTCAGCAGTACATTCCTTCCACAAAACTAGATCGAGTACTGAAAAGTGTCGACAAAATTCCACGTGGCCAAACAACAACAAAAATATTCACAATGCATGTGTAAAAGACCCTCATACAGCAATCTGCAATAAATTGGTGAGTTTTGGGTGTAAGGTGTTTTTCTACGATGTTTTTTTCCTTCAGTACGTCTTGGCACTTTTGTCATTGCCTAACGTATAGCACTTTTGTACATTGTGAACCTATCCTACACATGTTTATCTTCAATATCCTTGATGGGAAAGCTGAGTAGTGGTGAATTTTTCTTTCTAGTTTTTTTATTCTCAAGTTCCTACCAATATTTTAGTTGTTCTAGATTATGGTATAAAGCATGCAGCCGCATATTTTACTGACGGGGTGGAATCTGCAGCAGGTGAAAACTTCCAAATTCTCCCATACATATTAGTGTTACGAGAAGCTGACCAAAATTCTCCATATACATTAGTGTTACGTGGTGTCATTGTAAAATATTATGACTCTGCAGACTTTATGGGGTTGAATAAAACCTTTGCATTATAATCAAACTATCAAACAGGGTGGTTAATTATGATTGAACCTTTCGGCCAGAAAGGATGTGGGCTGGGGTAGGGGGCGCTTAATTTAAGAGTGTTGTGAACTCTCAAGAACTTTTGCAGGTAAGTGCATAAAACGATCCTTTTCCACAGTAAATATTTCTATTTACTAGCATCAATCTAATTTGTATAATTATCTAAGACACCATAGCTTTGCCCCGGCCCCGTGTTTGGTCTAACGGTAAGAGCATCCGCCTCTCACGCGGAAGGCCCGGCTTCGCTTCCCAAAGGTCAAGTCATACCAAAGACTCTAAAAAAGGAATCTACTGCCGTTGTGCTTGATGCTTCGCATAAGCAATGGAGAAGGGAAAACAAGCCAGTGAGCCACAACTGGAAAAAAGGCGATGGCCGGCTCGACTTGAACCAATAGGTTGGAAACTGGGCCGTAAAATTACATCTAACTAACAAATTGCCCCAGCCCCTGGATCCTGCAGGGTGTTACTGTAGCATAAACGGCTGTAACATAACATTACCTGCCACAACCGACAAAAGCTGCTGCAATATGCTGATCAGATTTGGAGTATGCCAGTTATCAAAACTGTGGGGCATCCACACCTATATTTACAATTGACACAGGCAAACTGCTTGCTTAGGCATACAGATTTGTAAAGCATGCAAGGGGCATGTGGGTGGAATGATGCATGGACTATGGTAGGAATTTGCATGGGTCTTTGAAACAATATTACTCTGTCAGCACAGTGGGCATGGGCACTCATTCATTTCCCAAGAATGTAGGGACTGGCGGATACAGGCCCGTGGCCAGATAAGGTACTGAAGGGGCCAAAACTTTTCTTTGGGTGAGAATTTTTCTGGGGGTCAAATGTTTACAATGTTAATTAAGTCAATGGCAAACTTCAAGGGGACAATTTTTTTGGGGTGCCCTCTTCCCCTCCCCTTCTACCAAGAATATGCCCTCTTTTTTCAAGACCAGATGAATGTGTAGCCTCAAACCCCTTTTTACACACATTATGAATCCATTGATAGACATGTATAAATGACGGCCTGTCTTCTCCATAGAAAAATTAATGCAGTACAATGAGCATGCCTGGTGGAAGAGCATCAGCCTTCAACAGGGAAATCCCAGGTCGACTGGTCGATACTGCACCTGTCGCATAAAAAAGTGGCCAGGCTGCAATGGAAGACATCTTACTGTTTCATCTACTAGAAATGTATAATAGCCTATATTGCTGATGTGTTGTTAAATTTTATCTGCCTAAATTTCAATCACCGGTAAGGACTTTAGAAATCTAGAGCACAGTCAGTGCATGGTTTTCCTATGCGATTATCAGGAGGAAATCCAACGCCAAATTCGTGAATCGTCGACTAACAACATATTATGAAAAGTGAAACCTGAGTGAATCTTTGCCGTAATTTTTATTCAGTATTGTGAATCTGGGGTGAATCTTTGCCGTAAGTTTTTGCCAGTATTGTGAATCAGGGGTGAATCTTTGCCTTAAAAATTTCATGCAAAAGTGAATATTGGTGAATGCTTGAGGTGGGGGGGTCGAAGGTTCTCCTTGACGGGTGCATAAGTGGCCGCTTAAAAAATTAAAATAATTTTTGAAGGACTAAAAGTAACGCATGAATGAGTACTGGTTAAAACCATATTTTGGGTCAGTGTATGACACCTCAATCATCCCTAGCTAGTGTCAAGTTTAAATAAAGTTACTTATCCTCCAGTGATTTTAGTATCTGTTACGGTACCAGGGAGCTGTCGTTACACAGATCTCTCCTTGCTGTATGAGAACACTTCCATACTGTGGGATCATTGTAATGCTGTTTAGCTCATCATCAAGTTTTTTCCCTGGTCAAGCTGGAATAGTATGGTGGTTGATATACTGTATGATCTTTGCTACAGTACATGTTACAATTTGGAATAATAACTATACGAAAGGACACAAATAGCATTTCCTATCAGCCTTCAAATGGATGGTGCATTGAAGTTTCTTCCAGTACTTCACTTTTTGTTTACAAATTTCACAGAGGAGTAAGCTGGGGAGGGAGGGAGGGGGGAGGAAAGACATTTGGGTATCTTCTCTCTCCTTATATTAATTATTGCTTATATGCCACTGTCCTACACAAACTGGTCATTTGTACTGTGACATAAGTTCCCTATTCCTGCCCTCATAGGCAGCATTAAGATAAAGTGTACATCAAGAAAAAAATTAAATGTACAAGTATCTATTAAAAAGCATGAAAAATAAGTTCTTAGTCCAGCTCCCATCTTTATAGGACATTCCTGGGCTGAGATGTTAAATGCTGAAGTTTATTCACTCAGTTTTAAAATGGAACATAGCACATTTTGTGATGTCATTGTTGAACTGTAAGTCAAATTATTACCTTTGTCTCTCTTTGTTTTCTTGAAAGTTACTGCACCTTGTACAAGGTGTGATACTGAAGCACTCTTACTCTTATGGGGAGATGTAATTAACTAAGCCCCTCTGTGCATTACAGTATGCTATGGAAGCAAACAGGAGTGTTCAAGGCCATAAAAAAAAATTAACTTTCAAAGGAAACAAAACATTTTTAGTGAGTTGTACAACTAGAAAGTCACAAATTACAGTATTGCACAATAGACTGGATTTGTTTCAAGTGAATAAACTTCAACATTTTGTCTCAGCTCCTCTGTAATGTCCTATCAAGATGGGAGTTGGACCGTTAGCATCCACTTTTCATGCTCTTTAATTTATATTTTTGAGTTATTTGACTTAAGGTACAACTTACTGTAAGGGGATGAACTAGCTAAAGAGATTTATCCCTGACACAGTTCAACTAGCAGTTGAACAGAGTTTACAGGCTGATCTGCCCAACTGGAGTCGCCTGGGTATGTGTTACATGTACACCATGATTTTGTTCAAGAGGAATAAAAAAAACTGGTAACATCAGAATGGTTGAGCAACAGTACCTTTGCTACTCTAGTCTTTTTATTCTTCTTCAAAGTATCGTTTTAACATAATATCAGGTCCCTTACAGCTCCATGGTAATATTCTACAGCAATATTCATGGTATTCCTAGCGCAGTTACTCCTAGTTAATTTCACAATTGAGCATGAAAATAATGTCACATTACTCTCAAGAGCCAATCATGAAACAAAGCAGTCTACTATACAACTTCAAGTTCAGGTGAATGCATTTCCCCTTATCTTACAGGTTACTAATGAAGGATGGTTTCATGCCTGTGAAGTACAATTGCTTCATCTGTGAATCAGTAACAATTATCCACTGGTCAATATGGCTGAGGTAAGAACATTGAAATTTTACATGACAAATTGGTCACAGTAAAAATATACATTTGATTTCCTTCCTTGCTCAGTTACACAAGTTGATGATTGACAGGCAGTAATACTTCATGCAAAGGCATTTTACCCAAGTCAAGAAACCCTAGCCCCATAGTAACATTTTTTTTTTGCAACCCAAGTGGACTAGAAGCTCGGTGAAGTGATAATAATAAGACCTCCAGCAGTGGGTTTGGACACCTGATATACCTCAGTTCAACAATAGATTACTGAGGTTAGAAAATCAACTTCTTTACCGCAATCAAAACAGCATGAACAGTGAGAGGTGCAGTTCGTGGGTATATAAACTAGTAGTTTTTAGGGACATTGATCTTGTGGTGGTAGGGGGAAAACATATCATTTTTCCCCCATAGTTCAGGCTGTTTTTATGGGTGGGATTGCTTTACTGTAGGTTCAACCTCTCTGACCACTTTTTTTTTTTCGTCTAGAAGCCAGGGTCCAAGATAGGTTTTGTCTCACGTACCCTGCGACACTTGGTGTTACCTCTTGTTTTCAATCAAGCAAAACTGCCAGTTAACCCCGTGTTTTCCAGTCTGTGTTCTCACATAGCCCATGTTTTGTTGATTGGGTAGTGTTACCATAGTAACGAGGTCAAATATTTCACATACCAGTTACTGTAAAAAGTACGAAATACCTGTCATCAGTGCCGTAAAGACCTTGCTTGATTAAAACAAACATGGTATTTAAAACCGCTTAACCCTGCGATTAGAGGTGGATCAAAATTTTTTAAATGTCCCCACTTCTGGAAACAAAGCAGTCCTGGGATATTGGAACCCTCCCTCTGGAGTTGGAATATCGGGAGGTTGGGTGACTCTTCTCAGGAGTATGAGGAGGTCTCTGACGCACAGGCGGATTCTGGCATCTGTGTCAAGCTTCAAAGGGCAATGAAGATGGGTTCCAACAATAACAACAGTATAATTTGTAGGGGCTGGAAAGGAGAGCATCCAGAAGAGCTTCGGCAATCTCTACAGAGGACTGAAAAGAGGAGCTGTACTTGGGAAGTTGCAATATGGTATGAAAGTCCCCACCCTTCAGATCCTTGTGTTTCATTTGCTATATTAATGCTGGATTCAGTTTTCATTCTGACATCTTTATGATGATTCGTATGTACACTTTATGCAGTAATATGGTTTACCAGATCAAGCTGTAAGAAAAGTGTATGGTTCTAGGCCTATATTTCTTCAAGCGGTGCCATAATTAAATTCTCGTTAACTACTGTATTGCAGTGCAAAGAGCTCTTGGAAATGGAAAGTCAGAGTTTAGTGGAAGTTGCTCCTGCTGAGGAAGGTGTCCTTGTTAAGAAAGTTGAGGAGATGATTCTAACTTCTGTCCAATCAGTGGGGGTGAGTTATTAGTGGTACTTTTGTGGTACAGTACCTTCATGTTTAACAGTACCCACATCACACTATTCAACATGACCTTGCAGAGGCATCACAGTGATCTGGCACTTTTCTAAACCTATAGCAAAATACTGTAATTAAGACGAGGGTGGTATCAGTGTAGAGGAGCTACCTGTAGTATCCAGACAGAATTAGTGCTGATGGCCAGGTGAGTGGTGGAGGGGGGGGGGGGCATAAATTTATCAAGACAATGTTAGCTTTTGATCTTTATGTAGATGGCAAACATTTGCAACAGGGGCTCAGCAGTGCCATGGATATAGTGACAAACAATTCATGCCCCTCTGCAAAATTGTAATGCCCCCCTCATTGGAAAGTGCTATATGGACGTGTTAAAATTTCCAAGCTGTAATTCCATTTCATATACATTTTAATGTAGCTTTTATTCTGGGAATATTGACATTAAAATTTTGCACCAAGTGATGTGGGAAGTTCTTCATTACAAATTTATACATTTTTCTCATATGTAGTTTTTTCTTCCTCTAGACTTCTACTTCACTGTGGCAATATAATGACATGCATTCTTCTAAAATCCCAATCTATGGGTCTTTGATCAGGTTCTTGGTTGAATGTTTATTCAAGAGTTTGCACATCCAGCATGTGTAGATGCTTATCATGCATGTTTGTGTACACATTAGCTGCATGGCCATGTATGATTGTTTTGTATACTCTTTGGGTAATATAACAGGCATAGAGAGAGATATGCAAACAGGAAACAGATAATTGGTCAGAAAACACAGGAAATAACATGCAAGGTTGCATATTTTCCGTCAAATTCCATAATGGCCATTATGGAATTTGACTTTTTCTGTCAAATTCTATAATGGCCATTTTGAAAATTGACAGAAAATGTGTAACCTTGCCAGGGCATTGCATGTCATGAGAAGTGTACAACTGTGCATCATATGTGTATTTTCTGTATCTCGAAACGTCACAAGACTTAATATATCATTTTTCATGCACAAGTTCTGAGGGATTACATTTCGCCCTCAAATACAGGCTCTTGTAAATATCAGTTTTGGCATTTGCACATTTTACGGCAGCATGTTGATCTCAAACATTAGGCTGCTGAATTATTATATTGTTACCACTCCCTGTTGCACTGTGTACATTATTCTTTCTGGCAGAGTTTTTTTTTTTAATGACACAAAACCTTAATGGTTGTAACATACAAAATATTATCATTAATGTAACATTTTCACTTTGTGTTGTTTTCTCTAAAACTGCAGCCGAGCTTAATTCCTGGCAATCCCAATCCTACCCAAATTGTGACGGGAAAGAACAACACTACCCTAAGTGGTTGCAACTTCAACATTACCAACATTTATGGTGGAGATAATGGTAAGAACAAAAGTAACTGAAATTTCTATGAATTCATTTTGTCACCACTTTTTTTACCAAAAGTAACAGACATTTAAAGATATTCCCAAAATGTCAGTAATTTTATCAAGGACGATCAGCAATATTGGCATCATTAACCATGTGCATTGCATAATGACTGACTTGAAAATGTATATGGGGGGCCATGTGGACCATTACATCAACATATGTGTCATAGACTATAATTGTAAAATACCTGTTCATGAATTTCACAGGTTCGCAACTTCACTAATCAACTTTCAACAGTCCCAGTCAAAGTGGGATGGTTGTTTTATAATTCTTCTTATAATGGTGAACATGTATTGTTAAGAAAACATGTGAAAAGGCATTCCAAATTTGTATTTATTCTTCACTTACCACACACATAACATAAACTTATGACTTTTTGGGTTCAATATACTGTATTGACTCCCAACTTCTTTAGCTTCTCTCTTGTCTGACTTCATTAGTACTTAGTTTTTGTTTTTTCTTTTTTATTCCTTTCTGTTATTTATTGTATTGTAATACTATAAGTTGCTACATTAGTATTTTAATGATAAGTGGCTACAAGAAGCCAAGAACCAATCTGAAGTTTGAGCTAAAATTCCAGACACTCTAGAGCATTACTGTAACATGGGTAAACAAAATTTTTCCATTAAACAAATCACAAAAACCCACAGACTACAGTACAGTGTTCACACTACACAGACTGGTATAGTCTACATCAAAGAATAAATGTCCTGTTATTCAATTTCAGAACTTTTGTAAAACTTCAAGTATGATTATTGGTTCGGATTAACCATGCGATTGACAAACTACTCTATTGATTTTATGTATTCTGAAATCACATACCACCATAGACAAATGAAATGGTTTTTGATAAAATCCCCTTAAAGGGTAGTAATATCATTCTTTTTGTAGGCACTAGTCTGCAAAAATCAGAAGTAACAGAAGTGGATTCACCATGTCTCTTGCCACCCAGAAATGAAGGTGAATTTTGCCATGCCAAGATTTTACTGTACCTTTTAGATATAGTAGCTCTCAAAATTCATCCCTTTTATGGGCTCTTCTCTGTAAGTAGATTCACCATGACTTTTTTCATCCAGAACTGAAGGTAAGGTTTGCTACACTCAGATTTTCTTCACTAGATACAGAAGCTTTAAAAAAATTTTAGTTTTCATATGTGAAAGAGAAACCATGGTGAAACTCTCATCTAAATTGGACATATATTTCTCAAGATGTCAGTAAATATAGTAAGTAGATTTGTGTTTCAAAGTGAACTTGAGGGCAGCAGAAGTTATATCACTTCCTCACATTGGCAAGGAATTCTTTGCTTTGCTTTTTCAGACTGTTTTGTTGACCTTGAAGCTAATAGGAATAAGACCTCTGTGTGTGAAGTGCAAAGTTTTCATGCTACGTATGCAATCTTATACTGATAATATTGGATTGTTGAGGAAAAAATTGGCCATACATTTTGAAGATAAAACAAAAGACTGTTCATTAATGTGGGGATATGATGTCATATATGCTTGCTTCAAGTTCACTTTTTGTTGAAAATATGACAACTTATCCAGCTTATATCTAGAGAACCACACATCAGATTTCAATGCAAATTTCACTGAAATGCACAGTACTGTAAGAACACCTCTATCATATCATTGTTCACAGGATAACAAAGTTTTTGATGTTAATTCCTACAGGGAATAAATATTTTAGTGCAAGCCTTTCATTTTCAAACAAATTGACAGACTTTTTTCTACGGGAGATAAGAAAATGCATGGATATTGTTTTGCTCTGCATAATATGGAAAATAGAAAACTCTCTTATGGTGGTTATGTTTCATTTGTGATCACTGTGTGGATAGTAGTAAAATGCGTGAAATTATCGGTATCATGGAAGATATGTTGTACTAAAAAGGCATCATATATGGCATTAAGTCATTTTCCAACATTTAAGAAACTTTTGGTAATTGTTTCAACTGGAAAAAGAAATATAGTTCTTGTAATATTAGACCAAAAGCAAGGGGCAGCATGTGGATAAAATATGAATAAAATGCATTTCTCAAAATAAACATATCCAGCATGCATGTGAGTTTAATTCCCATAGGGTCCTTTACAACTCTTGGGTGCAACTTAAATGGGGTCTGCATCCATATGAGGCCCATTTATATTTCCTACCTGGGCTAAGGAGATAGATTTCAAAGCCTTTGAACTTTCTTGAGGGTTACACTTAATTGTATGTACTGTTGTAGACTTTGGAAGACTTGCAGAAGATAAGTGCTTGTTCTCAATTTAAAACCTTACTGCCCGCTAGGTCCAATATTTTTAAACTAGATAGATGGTTCACAGTGATTCCATTGGATGAGTGCTATCTAAATTGAGTTTGGTGTAGTGGTTTAATTAGGGGTTGGACAAATGCACGATTTTGCAGACTAAAAACTGCACCATGGTTTTGGAAAAAATGCAAAAAAAAGCAATTTTAATTGCCAAAAAGTGCAGTCACAAAATCTGGCCCTTGTAACAGTACTAGTTCATTCATAGTTTCAATGTGGGTACATAAGTCCAGTTTGGATTTATTTTTGAAACGTTTTCACACACATTTAAATAAAGTAGGCCTATAGCCTATTCACACGCAATTAATAAAGTACTGTATTTCCCACAATTAATCTGTCAAAAGATGCGAATGTAGCTGCGGTACATCTGCACATCGAACTTTACAGAGCTTAGGCCAACCTAGGCTATTTTGAAAATGCGTAAGTTTACCGTGATATGGAGAACAAAAATAGCAACCAAAGTCGAGCCTTGCACCTGTACGTAGCCTTGCATGACTGTACTTCCCTACCTGTATACTGTTTGTGTGGCTGAAAGCTTTTGAAAGATCAAATTGCAGTGCCCGATTCATAGAGCAATAGTCTCACACCCTCCCAGCAATAGCCTCACACCCTCCCTTACAATTACGCAGCATCTATGTAGCATACTCTCTGTTTCTATATTCACCGGCAGCTCCCTGTATTCACAGAATTGAATGTACATACAGAGGCACGATCAGTGCAGCCAGCTTTATTTGCAATCTAAATTCAGTTTAGCCATACACACCACATGCTGGCAAACGTGTAAATCGTTGGACGACGTAATTTTGGGAATTCCCAATACAGTTAACACAATGGAGAAGTCCCAATGACTTAACTGTGTAAAAGTTGGCTGGCTGAGACATTCGCAAGAACAGCCCGTTGGTAATATTTTCATTACTTAACTTCATGGAAATCATTTCAAAATGAATGGAAACAGTCATCTTTCCAAATTTACAAAGCAAATACGTAGTTAACATAGAAATGAGATTGTAAAAATCTCGATCTATTTCGTCAGTTGTAAAACACAATGCGATATTCGCTGTTGCTTTCACTGCACCTTGGCAGCTCTCTACAACTAGTGCTAGGTGCGCCACTACCGGGATATGTAATCTGATATTGATAAGCATAGCAGAGATCGCTGAGAAGAGGCGGTAAGTCGGCAAGGATGCCGTATGTGTACATGTGATGCATACAGCCTAGGCCTACTTGCAAAGTTTTTATGTTGGTATAAATTTCTTGAATACATGCACAGTTGTAGTTTGGTTGAATTGTCTACAATTTGGGGATAAATATTTTTGTGTTGGGGAGAAATGAGGTGAAAAAGTTGACCTTTTGGTAAATTTAAAAAAAAACACAATTTAATCCAAAAAACGCAATTGCGCAGCAAAAACTGCGATTGCACATTCGTCCAATCCCTAGTTATAATACTGCGTTTGGATTAAATATAGCTCAAGTTGTGAGAAAAAATTGGGCAAGATTAGGGTTTGGAAGTTTGGTAGATATCTTTTGAAGTGGCAATACTCTGATCCAGCAAAGTTTAGTAAGTGTCAAATCTAGTTGATTCCTTGCCGTAGGCAGGCAAGGAATCTATGCGATGGTGATGTCGTGTGTGTGTGTGTGTGTATAGGTGTGTGTGTGTGTGTTTGTGACACTTGCTTGTAAACACGATATCTTAAGATAGGAATGTCCGACACTTTTCATATGTGGTATATAGATTTATTATGTTGAGAGGAAGAACCCTATTGTTTTTGGTAGAGGTCAAAGGTCATTTGAGGTCACCAGCGGTAAAATTGCGACAATTTCAAAAATAGCTTGTAAACACGATATCTTCAGATAGGAGTGACGGACAATTTTCATACTTGGTATATTGATTTGTCATGTTGAGAAGAAGAACCCTATTGTTTTTGGTAGAGGTCAAAGGTCATTTGAGGTCACCAGCGGTAAAATTGCAAAATCGCCGAAAATGGCTTGTAAACACGATATCTTCAGATAGGATTGCCCGACAATTTTCATACTTGGTATATAGATTTGTCATGTTGAGAGGAAGAACCCTATTGTTTTTGGTAGAGGTCAAAGGTCATTTGAGGTCACCAGCGGTAAAATTGCGAAAACACTGAAAATGGCTTGTAAACACGATATCTTAAGATAGGAATGGCCGACACTTTTCATACTTGGTATATAGATTCATCATGTTGAGAAGAAGAACCCTATTGTTTTTGGTAGAGGTCAAAGGTCATTTGAGGTCACCAGCGGTAAAATTGGGAAAATCCCGAAAATGGCTTTTAAATATGATTTCTTCAGATAGGAGTGACCAACACTTCTCATGCTTGGTATATAGGTTTGTCATGTTGAGAGGAAGAAGTCTATTGTTTTTGGCTGAGGTCAAAGGTCATTTGAGGTCATCAGCGGTAAAAATGTGAAAACACTGAAAATGGCTTGTAAACATGATATCTTCAGATAGGATTGCCCGACAATTTTCATACTTGGTGTATAGATTTTTCATGTTGAGAGAAAGAAGCCTATTGCTTTTGGTAGTGGTCAAATCTCATTTGAGGTCAGCAGCGGTAAAATGGCCAAAACTTCGAAAATGGCTTGTAAACACAATATCTCCAGATAAGTGTAACAGATACTTTTCATATTTGGTATATAGATTTGTCATGTTGAGAGAAAGAAGCCTATTGTTTTTGGTAGAGGTCAAAGGTCATTTGAGGTCACCAGGGGTAAAATTGCTAAAATTCAAGCAGATATGTGTCTTCTCCTGGATCTGATAAACACTTCTCCTTTAATAATTTTAATGGTCCATGAACTGTGTGCCCTAAGACAGGTTCAAATGGACTGACCCCAAGTGACTCTTGTATAGACTCCCTGGCAGCAAACATTACAATGGAATGCCTTCATCCCAATCTTTCTCATTATCATGACAATATGTTTTCAGCATATTTTTCAATGTTTGGTGAAACCTTTACAGGATGATAAGCGGAAGACTTAATTTGGTCTATGCCCAACTCATACAACATCTGTTGGAATACTGTTGACATGAAATTAGACCCTTGATCTGATTCGATCTCTTGAGGCAACTCAAACAATGTGAAAAATTTAAGTAAAGCTTGCAAGACTCACTGTCCTAGCCTTAAAGGCATATTTTCATCATCCCAAACAGTTCCAACTCTCCCATCCTACTTACTTCTAGCCCCTCCCACATTTATGTAAAACTCATCTTTATCCAGACACAATCCTAGTTTATTGCTTCATGGCTTGTCCCAGTGGCCATACAAGTCCATAATGTGTAATCAAGACACTCTCAGTGCCCATGCTGTGTAATTAAGCTATGATGCATTGTTTGAATGTGATGCCAATCAAAGAGCTGTACCAATTGAGAGTTTTGATATATGCATACTGAAACTGTAGTTTAGGGTGACGAATGACTGCCTTTAATATTTCTCAGAGGTATTGCCTCTGGAAACCTTGTGGAAGCACACATGATAGTTAATACAGTATGTACTGGTGTCCTGCCCTACTGTTTGGTAGGGGACCTACACAATCTATAAAGACTCTACTAAACTGTTCTTAAAAAGCAGGAACTTGCTTTAATGGTGCAGAATATTTTGATTTGGCTTCCCTACCATTTGACATGTGTGACAAGTCTTACAAAATTTAGCCAAATCACTTTTAAGTTTTGGCAAATAAAAATGATTTGAAATTCTGTGGTAAGTCTTATTGACCCCTAGGTGCTCTGCAAATGGCATTTCATATGAGCAATACTTAAAATGTGCTTTTGATAAATCGTAGGTACTCTGACTCCACTTTTGGGAGTCTTGTTCCATTCTTCGGAATTACTTCCTCAATTTAGAGGGCTGTTGATTCAATATATCATCCTCAGTTTCGGAAATCATACCCTCATTTTTAGAGAGTGGATGTTCAAGATTATCATCCTTACATGATTCCCTACTTGTTCCACTTTTGGGAACTGTATCCTCACCTTTGGAGGGTGGATGTTTAAGATTATCATCCATCATAGCAAGTTTTTGTGACATAGCTCTAGTGACAGCACAGGGAGGGAATAAATTTGAAAATTCCTTTTCTAATTGCTCTGTGTTTTTATAGTCACATGGTTTATCTGTCAAAATTGCATTGGCTACTACCTTTCCACCAGCTAGGTCATTGCCTAGCAACAGAGATACCCCTTTTACAGGTAGAGTAGGTCTAACCCCTACTATGACCAACCCAGAATCTAAATCTGACCCCCTGAATTAGTACATTTGCTCCTGTGGATGTAGAGTCCGATATGGCAAAACTCCATCAAGAAGCAACAACTGAGTTGCGCCCGTGTCGCGCAAAATTTTAATTTTGATGGGTGGATGAGCTGAATCCCCGTTTAGGGTAATAAAACCTCTTAGACACGAATGGAAGGTGGTATTCTTCCCTAATTTGGTCTTTAGAACTAGGCCGTAAAGTCACGACTACCTCAGGTGAATTTTCTGCATTGGCTAGGCATTTGGAGCTATTTCAATAGCTCCTTTAATTTTGCCAACTGAAAGCAATTTGCCATTAGGTGGCCCTTTTTGTGACAGAAACCACCAACAATGTCTTTAAATAGGGCAGGTTTATTTGAGCTGACCTGGTCGTTCTTTTGATGACTAGAATCTGGTTGTTTTTTACCAGAATTTGTTGGAGAGAGAGAAGCAGACTTAGATCCACTAACATTTCCTGTTGTGTTACCACCATTTTGGCCATATTTTTTGTTTGGCCTATTAAATTGACTCTTGTTTTGAGTATGACCCACTTTACCAAATTTATGGGTGAGTGCATACTGATCAGCCAAATTTGCCACTTCTTTCAAGGTGTCAGCTTTCTGTTCCTCAAGGTGAGTCTTTATGTCATCACTCACACACCGCTTAAATTCTTCAACCAGCAGCAGTTGTCTTAAGGTGTCAAATGTGGAGACATTTTTAGAAGCGCGCCATCTATCGAAATGCCTTTCCTTTTGATAGGCAAACTCTACGTACGTTTGTGTATCCACTTTACGATATTTTCTAAATTTTTTGGCGATAAGCCTCAGGCACCAATTCATGGGCTTGTAATATGGCTTTTTTCACTTTATCGTAATCCATGCTGTCCTCTATTGACAGAGTGGAATGCACTTCTTGGGCTTTGCCTGTAAAACTTCCCTGAATGAGTACTGACCATTTTTCTCTGGGCCACTCTAGTTGTTCACCCAGTTTTTCAAAATTGTTGAAAAATTTTTCCACATTATCCTCCTCAAATTTGGGTACAAATTTTACACGTTTAAAGACATCAGATCTCCCAGTATCTGTGCCTATTTTAGGGTCTGTGCCTTTGGCCACCCCTAATTCTAGTTGTTTCAGCCTAACTTCATGTTCCCTTTGCATCTGCCTTTCCTGTCTTTCCTTTTCCTCCCTTTCCTTTTCCAATTCTTTCAATCTAACTTCTCTTTCCTTTTCCTCTCTTTCCTTTTCCAATTCTTTCAATCTAACCTCCTTATTCATTTCTAATTCGTGCTTTTTCAATTCAAATGCATGGTCAGTAGGCACTGTAGTGACAGTCTCAAGTACTGTACTGGGCAGAATACCTTCGTCAACAAGATGCTCTACAACATATTTCTTAATCTTTTTCTTCTGCATCAATGACTAAAATTCTATTTTATAATATTTTGCGACTTTCACAATCTCAGTCTTTTTCAGTGAGTCTAGCTCCTGAATTGAGGGGCTAGCCACGAATTCATCTAAGTTGAACAGCATTTTGCAGTCTCAAGCACTCAACAAGCAACTAGGAAGTCTGGATTAATACAGTTGTTTACTACAAAATTTCTCGAACTTTCTACCTCGGTATTTTCCCCAGAGTTTGGCTTTCCACTTCTAGACCCCCTAATTTTGTTCGTTTCCCAGATATAGTAGGCTTCCAATTTCTGTTACGTATGGCTTGGTCGCAGTCAAACCAAGGACAGAAAAAATTACAGAAGAGTGAGATTAAAATCAAATACTTAATTATTATTTACTCCTTATCTCCTTAGATTTTACAAAAGTTACTGTTACGCCTTGATAAACTCAAAGCTTGAACCTGTGCAACAGGTATCATACTCGTAGGACTCGTTTTCTTGTGGGCAAGATGGCGAGGCTTCGTTTAGCCTGCTTATTGTGTTTGTATTTCAACTACTGCATTCAAAAATAAAAAATCTTACTGTCGCTACTGTAAAAAATACTATATGAGTCTTTCGACGGCTTCACTGCTGAGCAGTAGACCTTTCCAACTTAGTTACATGGCATACCTACGGTATACAATGGCCTGCCAGCTTTCTGTAGAATCTCATTTACGAACACCAAAAATGACATCACGACAAAAATTAAAATACTGAATCATATCTCGCGAATAAGGTGTTATATGTGCATCCAACATTCAGCCTGGTACACGTTTACCACGTACAAAAGCTAATTAGGTTGTTCGTTGTTCGTTGTATCAGTTGTATGTACGAAAATACACTATTCATACTTGTTTCGTGCACCACGTGACCATCTCATGTTTACTTATTTGCCTCTCAAAATACACATTACAAACTCATCTGCTTAAAGATCCAAACTCTGGTTTTGGAATCCTAAATTGGCTATCTGTTACCAAATCCAATTAATTTTTGTTTCTCAGAACATGGCTTATTTATTCTCAGTGACATATGAGCCCTTCTTTGGGTAATTGAAGGCTTCCTGTTCATAATCTAAACAAAAGAAGTAACTGCAATCACTGGACATTTCAGGAGCTTATCTGCTGTGTAAATAGGCTGTGTAATCAACTGGAAAAAAATCCTCACAGGGCAGGGGTTAAGTGATATTCTAGAAGGGATGGTGGTTTCTTACAACAAATAAATGAACAGATAAGGAGGATTTTATATACACCTGACCTCCCCTTTGTGAGGTCTGGTCAGAGTGGCCTTATTTTTAAACAGGTGAAGTTATAATGCAGGATTCCTGTAAATGGAAACTGGGCGAAGGTTTGCAGACTCTGTATATTATACTGTTTTAGAGAACTGTATCATGATTTTGAGAGAGCGCCATCTTTCTGCTACTACAGTGTTCGAAACTGGTTTTATATGGGCCAGCTCTTCTCTTCTCCAGTGCATTTGAGGCTACAGTATATTTAGCATATTGTGTCACGAGAAAAACATTTCAGACCCCACACGTTGTTTCTCACAGTGTCTGAGAGGAAGCATTGAACAAAATATTTCCCGCTTGCCTTGTCGAAACCAACCAGGTGTTCCAGTATGCGAGCTGTTTTGTAACAGTATGAGGGTCATTTATATTTCCTACCAACTAAGGAGATAGGTCTCAAAGCCTTTGAACTTTCTTGAAAGTTACACTTGTATGTACTGTTGTAGACTTTGGAAGACTTTCAGAAGATTCATGCTTGTTTTCAATTTTTGCCGGTGTTCAGAAGTGATTTCAAACCTGACTGCCCGCAAGGTCCAATATTTTTGAACTAGATAGATGGTTCACAATGATTTCATTGTCTATGAGTGCCATGTAAATTGAGTTAGGTAGTAGTGTTTTATAATACTGCAATTGGATTAAATATAGCTCAAGTTGTGAGAAAAAATTGGGCAGGATTAGGGTTTGGAAGTTTGGTGGATATCTTGTAATGTGGCAATACTTTGATCCAGCAAAGTTTAGTAAATGTTAGATCTTTAGTAAACCTTCAATTCAGTGAAACTTGCTACTATCAGTATTTGAATTAACATGGTTTCAATAAAATTTTTAAATACAGTATATATGCAGTTTGCTTCTTCATTTGTGTGTTTCTCATTGTACTATTAATACTGTACTGAACATTTTATTATCAGATGGTAGCCATCAAGCCAGAGGAGGGATGTCTTCTTCGCCATCTCCAAAGGGCGCTAAATCAAATCAGATGATTCTGCGAGTAGTTCCCTTGGCAACAGAAATGGAGGATTGCGATAATGATTTAATACTCGTTGTCTGGTTTTGTTGGGATGATGACAAGACATTCCAGGTATTTTTGCTTTTGTGCTAGTTCCTGTGTGTTTGGTGTAATAGTAAGAGCATCCGCCTCTCACACGGAAGGCCCGGGCTCTATTCCCAGGTTGAGTCATACCAAAAACTCTAAAAATGGAACCTGCTGCTGTTGTGTATGATGCCCCCCGCCCATAAGCAATGGAGAAGGGAAAACCAACTCAGTGAGCCACAAGTGGAAAAAAGGCTGTTGCCGACTCGACTCAAACCAATAGGTTGGAAACTGGGCCATAAACATTAGGCTAACTCCTCCGATGCTCAAAAAACCCGGATCTTGAGGCCTTTTCAGGGTATTTCCACTTCTTTAGTTGCGCATTAAGATAAAGACTTTCAGGTAGGTTTCATGTTCATGAAAGGTGTACAACAGCTGTATGTACCAAACTAGCTAGTCAAATGTACATGCATGCCATTTAAAGCTAGCTGCCCATATACGGCTTTGCATGTTGCAACTCAACTCAATCGGCAGATCTCTTACAGTCGGGTTGTGAGTGTGAGTTGACAATTGCGACTGACAGTTTAAGGACCAGTTTTAAGTCGCGTCGCCTTCAGTCGGGAAGTACTAACATGTTGGTTCTTCCCGACTCTGTATGGCAACAGACTTAAGAGACTGAAAAATCCGACCAATCAAAATTACTGATTTATATGCACGTGATATAAATATGGTGAAAGTTTTCTGATGCTTGTTCCAGTGACAACTTTTGATGTACCTTTTTGTAAACATTCAGTTAAAAAGATGGATATATGGACTGCAGCGAGTAGATATAAGACAAACTGGTAGAAATGTGAGAGCAACGACCTGTACTTTGTAACTGTGGAAGCAAATTAGCTATTCCTATAGGAATGCTTGGACAAAACTGTTGCAGAGATTCCTGAGGCAGTCGACATCACTGGTGAGCTGTAAACTTGCATGGGCCTAGTACACTAGTTACACACTGAAAGGATAGTATAGTACTGTTGCAAACTGTAGGTTGTTCTGTGCTGTTGTACCGTAATATGTATAGCAGTAGTGTGCAAGTGTAATTGTTTGAATGTACGATAGCCAGTTGTATAGTGTGTGTGGCCCTGTCTTGCAACTAAAAATCATGAAGATGGTTCAAAACTGGGTCAGGATGGTTTAGTTGAGTTGCAATGTGCAAAGTTGTATAGTGTGCCATAGGCTTTAGTCTTCAAGTAGAGCTAACAATGAACTTTTTACTTCATAAGGTCTCCCTTTGAATAACTTTTGATTATGGTTGGTCACATCTTAAATGTATGTGGTGAGTGTTTGTGTCATTTTTTCCGGTATGAATGTCAGGTTTTATGCCCATATCACAACTTTGTTATTCAAGTCTGCCAATGGGTAACTGGTAAGCCACTCCTGGTGAGGCACCATTACGGAATAATAGCCTTTAAGGAGATCTGTCATGGCTACCACAGTTTTTAGGGAAAAACTGTGGTTCCCAATTATTACCACTGGTTCATTACACCAATTAGCTGCTTCAATGAGCAGTAGATTTGATTACCTTTCTGGTGCAATAGAAGCCCAACAACTTTGGGGTTCAAATAACAACATTACGGGATATAAGCCTTTTAGGAGAGTCATCATGGCTACCACAGTTTTTGATTCCTTGCCGTAGGCAGGCAAGGAATCTATGCGATGGTGATGTCGTGTGTATGTGTGTGTGTGTGTGTGTGTGTGTGTGTGTGTGTGTGTGTGTGTGTGTGTGTGCGTATGTGACGCTTTGGCTTGTAAACACGATATCTCAAGAAGGGTAAGTCCGAGGGACCTCATACTTGGCATGTGGATTGCCCATATTGAGTAGATGATCCCTATTGTTTTTGGTGGACGTCAAAGGTCACTTGGGGTCACGAGAGGTCAAAAGGTCAAAATCTTGTAAACACGATATCTCGAGAACGGTACATGTGACTATGCTCATATTTGGTGTGTGGGTTGGTCATATTGAGTAGATGATCCCTATCGATTTTCTTGGAGGTCAAAGGTCATTTGGGGTCACGAGAGGTCAATAGGTAAATTCCTTAGAAATTGCTTGTAAACACGGTATCTCAAGAAGGGTAAGTGTGACTAATCTCATATTTGGTGTGTGCATTGGCCATATTGAGTAGATGATCCCTATTGTTTTTGGTGTAGATCAAAGGTCATTTCGGGTCACTAGAGGTCAAAAGGTCAAAACTTCGTAAACACGATATCTCGAGAACGGTACATGTGACTATGCTCATATTTGGTGTGTGGATTGGTCATATTGAGTAGATGATTACTATTGATTTTTGTGGAGGTCAAAGGTCATTTGGGGTCACGAGAGGTCAATAGGTAAATTCCTTAGAAATTGCTTGTAAACACGGTATCTCAAGAAGGGTACGTGTGACTAATCTCATATTTGGTGTGTGCATTGGCCATATTGAGTAGATGATCCCTATTGTTTTTGGTGGAGATCAAAGGTCATTTGGGGTCACGAGAGGTCGAAAGGTCAAAACTTCGTAAACACGATATCTCGAGAACGGTACATGTGACTATGCTCATATTTGGTGTGTGGGTTGGTCATATTGAGTAGATGCTCTCTTTTTTTTTTGGTGGAGGTCAAAGGTCATTTGGGGTCACGAGAGGTCAAAAGGTCAAAACTTCGTAAACACGATATCTCGAGAACGGTACATGTGACTATGCTCATATTTGGTGTGTGGGTTGGTCATATTGAGTAGATGATCCCTATCGTTTTTGGTGGAGGTCAAAGGTCATTTGGGGTCACGAGAGGTCAAAAGGTCAAAACTTCGTAAACACGATATCTGGAGAACGGTACATGTGACTATGCTCATATTTGGTGTGTCGGTTGGTCATATCGAGTAGATGATCCATATTGTTTTTGGTGGAGGTCAAAGGTCATTTGGGGTCATGAGAGGTCAAAACTTCATAAACATGATATCTCGAGAATGCTACATGTGACTATGCTCATATTTGGTGTGTGGGTTGGTCATATTAAGTAGATGATCCCTGTCGATTTTCGTGGAGGTCAATGGTCATTTGGGGTCACGAGAGGTCAAAAGGTCAAAACTTCGTAAACACGGTATCTCAAGAATGGTACATGTGACTATGCTCATATTTGGTGTGTGGGTTGGTCATATTGAGTAGATAATCCCTATTGATTTTCGTGGAGGTCAAAGGTCATTTGGGGTCACGAGGGGTCAATAGGTAAATTTCTTAAAAATTGCTTTTAAACACGGTATCTCAAGAAGAGTAAGTGTGACTAATCTCATATTTGGTGTGTGCATTGGCCATATTAAGTAGAGGATCCCTACTGCTTTTGGTGGAGATCAAAGGTCATTTGGGGTCACGAGAGGTCAAAAGGTCAAAACTTCGTAAACACGATATCTCGAGAACGGTACATGTGACTATGCTCATATTTGGTGTGTGGGTTGGTCATATTGAGTAGATGATCTCTATTGTTTTTGGTGGAGGTCAAAGGTCATTTGGGGTCACGAGAGGTCAAAAGGTCAAAACTTCGTAAACACGATATCTCGAGAACGGTACATGTGACTATGCTCATATTTGGTGTGTGGGTTGGTCATATTGAGTAGATGATCCCTATCGTTTTTGGTGGAGGTCAAAGGTCATTTGGGGTCACGAGAGGTCAAAAGGTCAAAACTTCGTAAACACGATATCTGGAGAACGGTACATGTGACTATGCTCATATTTGGTGTGTCGGTTGGTCATATCGAGTAGATGATCCATATTGTTTTTGGTGGAGGTCAAAGGTCATTTGGGGTCACGAGAGGTCAAAAGGTCAAAACTTCGTAAACACGATATCTGGAGAACGGTACATGTGACTATACTCATATTTGGTGTGTAGGTTGGTCATATCGAGTAGATGATCCATATTGTTTTTGGTGGAGGTCAAAGGTCATTTGGGGTCACGAGAGGTCAAAACTTCATAAACATGATATCTCGAGAATGCTACATGTGACTATGCTCATATTTGGTGTGTGGGTTGGTCATATTAAGTAGATGATCCCTGTCGATTTTCGTGGAGGTCAATGGTCATTTGGGGTCACGAGAGGTCAAAAGGTCAAAACTTCGTAAACACGGTATCTCAAGAATGGTACATGTGACTATGCTCATATTTGGTGTGTGGGTTGGTCATATTGAGTAGATAATCCCTATTGATTTTCGTGGAGGTCAAAGGTCATTTGGGGTCACGAGGGGTCAATAGGTAAATTTCTTAAAAATTGCTTTTAAACACGGTATCTCAAGAAGAGTAAGTGTGACTAATCTCATATTTGGTGTGTGCATTGGCCATATTAAGTAGAGGATCCCTACTGCTTTTGGTGGAGATCAAAGGTCATTTGGGGTCACGAGAGGTCAAAAGGTCAAAACTTCGTAAACACGATATCTCGAGAACGGTACATGTGACTATACTCATATTTGGCGAGTGTGTTGGCCATATTGAGTAGATGATCCCTATTGTTTTTGGTGGAGGTCAAAAGGTCATTTGGGGTCATGAGAGGTCAAAAGGTCAAAACTTCGTAAACACGATATCTCAAGAACGGTACATGTGACTGTGCTCATATTTAGTGTGGATTGGTCATATTGAGTAGATGATCCCTATTGATTTTCTGAAAGGTCAAAGTTCATTTGGAGTCAGCATGTTCAAAGCCTGACAAGCTTTCCTGCACAGTCTTTCAAGAAATGTCACTTGTAGGGTCCTGTAACTTGTCCTGTAGATGGCACATAGTGAATACATGGTCCCAGAAGTTTTTGGTGGAGGTCAAATGTCATTTGGGTTCACAACGGGCAAGGGGGATCTCAATGTAGGAAAATTGGATGCCTTGCATGTGTACTTTGTGGGCACATTATGGAGCCCTGTTAATTGAAAAACATTGCCAAGCAATGTCAATGTGAAAAAAGGCCTTACATTTCAGCGGCAAGGAATCACTAAGCCTTTTGGCTTTCTGGTTAGGGAAAAACTGCGGTTCCCGATTATAGTACCCGACCACTGGTTCATTACTTCAATTCTTACAGCATGATATGGAAAACCCATGCCTCTATAAAAAACCCTCCTCATGAAGTAGCTGTGTATTGTCTAAATGCTTTTATGATTACAAAGGTCACTGATATGAGATGATAGTACCTTTTGTGTAGTGTGCTCATCTTTTGAAAAAAAAACAAAAACAAAAAAAACAAAGAAAAACTGCATTTTGCACAGTACTTCAACTCAAATTTGTCTAGCTGACACTTCATAACATATATATATCCATTGTTGATGTGTCCATAAGTCCCATCTAACTGAACTAACCAAACAAATATTTGCATTAATGGTTGAATTTTTCTTGCTTCAAATGTTCAAATATTCAATTTTAGTACTATTATTTAGGCAAGTAACATAACTACTGTACAGTACATTTTGTGTTCCGTTCTGCCACAAGCAGATATTTGCACATAATAAATTGTAGTTAAACATTTCATATTACTTGGTTGTTCAACTGTACTGTAAATTTGAACTTGCTTTACCTATAATTTAGATGAATATCACTTGAAATTGAAACCTTAAGTTTGAAGGTTTATTAGGACTTAAGTTCTGGCATCTGCTCTTCATACTTTTCCAGTGGAGACCCCAAAACTGTGGGGAGGACAGATGGGAGACTCTTTCAAACTTGACAAATCAGAACTGAACAGATGGTTTTCATCATTGATGGTCATAATTTTGGTTCCCTAGTATAGAATAAATCAAATTAAACAGCTGCTATTCAAAGAGAATTAATCTTGTATGTTTATTGTTTGTTAACAAACATATGAAGTTTTAGTAAAGGATTTGTTGGCCTTTTGTTTTGTAATGAAGGTGCTCCATATTTCCCCCTTTTCAGAAAATTTTAAAGTCTGAACATGATAATGGTAATGTAACATTGGATAGTTACGACACTATTGTTATCCAGAGGCCAGATTCACACCTTTCTACTATCCCAGTCCGGTTGAAAACAAATGAAGACTACTCCTGGGAGCCAAGGGAAACATCACAGGTAAACTTTTTTGTCTTGTTCATACACTGATATTGTTTGAGTTAGGAAACATTCTGTAGATTAGTATAAGATCGATGTGGTAAAAATACTGTGGAGGGAACATTAGGCATAAGGTTGCCTCTATACAATTAATACCCGACACCCCACTTTTTGTTGAAAAAGTGAAGTTAGAGCAAGGTTAACCCGACTGCCTATTATCAGCTTTCTGTCAATAGTACTAGCTGCCATGTCCAGGTCTATGTAAACAAAGAGGTTCACTGAAAACCTCATTCATAAAGGCAGAGACTGTTTACTGTTTACTGTTTCAGTGCAAGCCAAGTTTGGAACCAGAGCTGCCTCAGCAGACCAGGACAGTAGGCTTATCTCTTTGGACACATGTATGCTGGTTGTGCTGGCACTGAAGCATGATGGATTGTGCAAACAAACAGTGACCAGACTGCAAAGAGGTAGCTTATGTCTAATAAAAAATGTCTGTCTCACAAAAAATGTCCGTCTCACTTTTTAAAAGGTTTCAGTCTCTGTAATTGCAGGTGGATTTTCCTAGAATTTGCTGTACAGGTGTCATAATCATGGGGCAAGGGATTTCCTTTCTAGCTACAAGATGAACCAAAAAAAAAGTGATAATTTTTGGCCATTTTCATCTTTCTTTGCCTCAGGGCAAAATTTCATGAAACACAATCCCAGTGGAGTTATTGTTAGCATACTGTATATACTGTAGGCCTATTTTTGTAACAACCTGTGTCCATTGTATACACACCATGAGTTTCCAGTCAGCTAATTACTTACCCTTCAGTAACTTTAGTATCCATGACTATCGAGCTGTCTTTACACAGACCTCTCCTTGCTGTGTGAGGCCACTTCCATCAATATTGTGCTGTGTGGCTCATCACCAAGTTTGTTTCCCTGGTCAAGCTGGAGTGGTTGTGGATATATGATATTTGTTACAAGTTACAATTTGGAATAATGTCAGTTTGAACGGACATAAATCAATAATTTTTGGTAGAGGTCAAAGGCCATTTAGGCCTGGTCACCATAGGTCAAACCATCAAAACGTTTTAAACAAGTTCTAACCCAAGAAGGGTAACTGTGAGGGATATTTGGCATGGACATGCTGATTTTGCCACAAGCATGAACATATTTTCATAAAACTTATTTCCAACTGTTAAATGGAAGTCCTGCCTGCAGTATCTGTGTCTGTAACATGTGAGTCAAACAAAGGCTGTATGAGGGTAATTTGGGGCCATAGTTTGAAAATACTGGAGGTTTCTGTGTGCACAAAGCAGAGGACTGTTGCGACTTCATAAGTGTAAACTTTGAACAGATTAACTGCTTTGTGCAATGCACAAGAAGTTCTTTTAAGCAGTACCAACATTTTCTCTTTGACAACCTAAAAGAAAACTTGAAGAAGACAACATTAAATTTAGTATCAAAGATTATTATTTGGCAAACCTTATGCTGCTAGTTGTCCTCAAAAGGACATGTGAGCATGCATGAATTGGAAATTGGAATTGATTAATTAAATATACCACAGGTTATTAGTTTTACAAAAAAGAACTAAATTACTTGTCATTGGATCAAGTACCCTTGAGCATGCATCAACGGTTATATTGGATGAATCAAATTGTAACTGACCCTGCACCTCTATTCAAACTGATCACTGTTATCTGACATAATTTATCACAGTTGACTGCCAGTACAAACCACATTGTCATGACAGCCTGGGAATAAATCATACAGCCTCTTGAACCAGGTGCTCAATGGACTTAACCTTTTACTGAATAAACAGTTTCTACCTAGCCATCTGAGCAAGGCCTATTGAGGTAGTCCAGGTAATCAAAGCAAGCTTTATACTAATGTCTACTTTGTGTCAAACCAGGGAAACTTGTGTGCAGCTATAAGTAGACAAAAAAGTAAAGTTAACAGACTTGTTAGATTCTGGGTTAATAGGGCTATCAGTTTTTGTTAATTTTTAAGGACATCATAGCCTAGCCATTGAGAGGAGCATTCGTTAAAAAATAAAATACAAAGAGCTGTCCCCAAAAGCTAAAACTTGACAAAGTAAAATGCTATAATTTTGATTAAAATAAACATGTTTATTTCTTTATCAAGTTATTAGATGCTACAAAATACAGTTTGTTACCTGCAGCATGATATCCCTTTGCGTCTCACACCCCCAATAATTTCCCCATTGACTTACACACTAAATTAGCTCCCATTCGAGGCCGCTGCAGCCTTGTCAAAGTTCACAGCTATTTCAAGACACCCATCACTTGATAGCTGACAAGTTTGCCCATCATGGCATTACAAAATTTCCATACCATGACCGTTCAGATTTTGAGATAGAAGGACTTAAAGTTTTCGTAGGGTACACCCACCCTTGGCCTCTTCACAAAAACGGAAAATCTCCGCCATGTGACAGCAATTTTTTAAACAGTCAAAATCACCATCAGTCTCACCCAAATTTTAAGCGTTCACACTCTAGCAAGTACTCTTTCATATCCATGGACTTTCATCACCCAGCTGGCAGGTTATCTTGACAAAATTTGGTCAAAACTAGAGCTAAAAGGATTACTTCTTTGAGGGTGTGCACTTGACGCTCTAGAACACTACTCTAATGGAGTAGTTAGACCTGTAGGAGTTTTCTCTTGTTTGTGGAGGTCAAAGCTTATTTGGGGTCACAAAAGGTCAAAACCTTGTAGACATGATATTTGAAGGAGGATAAATTTGAGGGATCTCATACTTAGCTTGTGAATTGTTCATATTTAGCATGTCATGTTGATGTCCATATGCAGAAGGGTAGGTGATCCCTACTGTTTTAAGTGGAGGCGAAAGTTCATTTGGGTTACAAGATTTCAAAAGGTTTTGGCTCATGCTTGTCAGCTTGTCATGTGGGTGATTCATGTTGGTTACAACATATATCTTAAGGCAAGGAATCACTAAGCCTTTTGGCTTTCTATTGGTTTACAAATTTCACAGAGTAGTGATCTGGGGAGGGAGGGAGGGAGAGGAAAACAGATGGAGGTGATGGGAAGGGAGAGAGGGATTGAGGGAGGGGAAGCTCGAGACATCTGGTTTTCTTCTCTTTCCTTATTGCTTTTGCCACTATCCTACACAAACTGGTCTTTTATACCATGGAAGTAGGTAGTACTTCCATGTTTGTACTATAACTTAAGTTTCTGATTCCTGCCCTCATAGGCAGTGTTACCTTAAAGTGTACCTTGTGCCCCCCAAAAAAATCAAAAATAATATTAAAAAGCATGAAAAATAAGTGCTTACAGTCCAACTCCCATCTTAATATGACATTCCTGAGCTGAGATATAAAATGTTGAAGTTTATTCCCTCAATTTAAAATGGTTCAAAGACAAAAATTTGTGATGTCTTTGTTGAACTGTAAGTCAAATTCCTATCTTTGTCTTTCTTTATTTTTCTGAAAGTTATTGTACCTTGTACAGTACCAAGGTGAAATAGCACTCTTACTCTTATGGGTGACGTAATTAGTTAAGCCCTCTCCGTGCAATATGCTATGGAATCAAACAGAAGTGTTCAAAGTCTTAAAAACATTTTTAACCTCCAAAGGAAACCAAACATCTTATGTGTGTTGTGCAACTATAGAGGCTTTTCACATGACGTCATAATACTCTCCGGCGGCCATGTTGGAGTACATGTAACTACGTAGTAAACCATAAGGGACGTGCTTGCTCGTTGAATTGTACACATTGTGCATATCACAGTGCACACTGTGCAGTGCGTTTGGCACAAAGCCACGTGTATTTGGCATGAATGTCCTCCAGCATGGCGGTTCCGTGACGTAACTGCAAAGCCTCTATAGACAGTCACTAATTGTGTCCAGGAAATAAAAACCAAATAAATGCAAAGAGAAAAAAATGAAAAAGAAATGCCAAAGAAGTAGAAAGAGATTCATATTTGTGAGCTAGGTTTCACTTCACCATTTTACATGATCCATGAATGTTTGAGCAGATCTGACTGAAATAAACGGGTGGCAAACTGAGCTAAAAAAAAAACTTCATCTAATAAACTAGCATGAGAATGGGCATAGCTTAATATGGGTTTCTGCTCTTACAACTGAAATTTATCACACAAGGTTCCTGTCCATATATGAAAGGGGAAAATGAGATCTATACAATTTGGTGAAATTTCCATTGAAATGGGATGTATACTTCTTGAGATATCAGCAAATGAAGGTACTGCATTTGGGAACCAATGTGAATTTCATGTAGCCAGGGTATACTACTTTGTTGGTAAGGTATGTTCTGTTCCCATAGTTTTTCCAGTCTGTTTTGTTGAATTTGAAATTAATAGGGACAGGAACTCCCATGGGGAAGGTAAATTTATAAAGGTGCCATGCCTGTTATTTAATTTTATCTAAATGGGATTTGTGAAGAGAAATATGCTTGTAAATATAAATAAAATTAAGACTGCTCATTAATGTGAGAATATAACATTATATGTACTTGTTTCAAGTTCATTTTGTCTTGAAAATTGTGTTTCTTTCTTATCAGATTTAAATGTCAGATTGCATCAGAGAGCTTAGAATGAGTACTTCCACACATTTATATCAAAACTGCTTGAGCTTAGGCCCTTCATTATAATGATGCTAAACCAGCATTTTTTCTTTGCCATCTCCCAAAATGGAAAACAGTCAATCCAGTCTAGCCAAGTGTGGAATGCTGACCGAGCAAAATGTTTCTTTCGAATCAAGAAGAACCGCAAGCACCCTGAGAGTGACCTGATGTATCTAACACTTGTTATTAAAGACAGTAATGATCCAGCGGGTACTCAGTTCATTGTTAAAAAGAAGGTGAGGTATAATTGTATGGCAAGTTTTTCCCTACAGGCAAAGTTATTTCCCATTCCAGTAGGGGAAGTTTTAAAAACCACCATTTGTTGCCAGAGCAGATTTTCCACTTAGTTCATCCAACAGTTCCCTTCCTTAATTTCACAATGCAATTTGCAATCATTTACATGTGCTTCATATGATTGGCAGTAACAATTGGGTCATTCCACAAGGTTGGGGCACATTGCATATATACACAGTACCACTTATTAAATCTGATGTGAATACAGCATCAGTATAAGTGTGGTATGAAATGAATTGCAGTATATATTTGTTTTATTGTATAATAATAAAATTGACACATGCATTCCCATGAATTTTTAAGTTTTTCCCAATTTTTTGGTGGTGTCTCTTGAAAAATTGGTGAAAAAATTTGTGACTTAAAATGTTGCACAAATTAGGTTCTTCACATTGCTTTGACAAATGAAATTTTATTGTCTCTCATGCAAGCATTTTCAGAACACAAGAGACATAACAACTTGCTGTTAGTAGACAATGACAGGGGACCTGCCTTTTTTCGCAGTGTTGGAATCAAATTTGTCATACCCATAAAATGCATGGTGTCCACCTCCCATAGGTATGTTACGTGGGTATTTTTAGGTCACATGATTTCCCACTGAAATGCCCTCACCACCAAACTCATTCCAATAGTTTAATAAAGAACAGCAAATTACTTCTGTAAACAAATAATCGAAGCTGTAGAGTCAAGCTATGTATTTAAAAAATACCTATTACAGATGAAATTTTCATATGGTGTCCACATGTCAGATGTTAGGTGGGTATAACAAAAATCCCAGATTTAATGCATTTCCTCCATGCTTCACACAAAAAATATAAATATGTGTACTAGTAATTGCGACACTCATATCCATGGATATTTGGTAATAATTTGAAGCACACAAATTGTGTAAGAGACAAGTATGTTCATGGTGTCCACATGTTACATGGGTACATTTCTGTTACGTAGCTATTTGTACTTACTTATTTTTCCACAAAAAAATGATTTGGTGTCCCATTTCTGTTGTTCTTTGGGGGGAATATACACAGAAGTAATAGTTTAAGAATTTCCTAATTCTGATCACATTGCCAAGGTAGATTATGACTAGTGCAGGCCAACCTGTTCGTAGTTGCAGGGGTCCATAAGACACGGTGTCTTCGTTACATAGGTAATATTAGCATAGTATGACATATGACGAAAAAATGAATTCAACATTGATGTCATTGTGTAATATATATTGTTGTATTAGGTTATTCTTCATTGTTATTTTATGTTTAGATGGATAATTGAGAAAAAATAATGGTTTGCACCAAGTACAGTGTATTCATAATTTGCATGCCAACACGATCGTACAGAACACACTGCATTGGAAATGGGGATAACTGAAGTAACACTAGGGGTAACTGCGGTAACACATTAGTTACGCTCTGCACAGATAACTTTCCCGATCTAAGTGAGGCTTCATTTAAACGTATATATTTTCCTAAAAACTCAATCAAAGACCCTCAAAAGTGGCATAGATGAACTCTGTGGGAATTCTGCCTGCAGAACAATACCTTAAACTCTGAAAATAGTAGCAGAATACCCCCCAGAAAGCATACGAAAAGTCGAAAAATCTTACGCAGTCTCTCTTTCTTTTGCGAGTCACGCTCTTTCTTTTGCAAGTCTCACTCCCAGGTGTGAGAGTTACTCGAGATAAGCCGGATATCAAGTGACACTTCTTCCTGGTCCTTTTCTGTACAACGGTGGGGGCAAATGCGTATTCTTTATGTACTTTACAACCCTAAAGCCATTACGTAATAGCTCCGTGCTCTCACACACACTCGCGTGGATTTCACGTTCAACAACGATGAGTCATACTTCTCAGTGTTTTTCGACGTTAAAGCTCCTGCTTAGGTGGAAAACAGAATAATTCACTTGCAAGGCATTGAGAATTTTTGTTAACACATGTATTGTTCTTAATATATTTATAGTATATAGGTTAGCAGGAGACAATCAGCTTTAAGGATATGTTATTCTGGCACTTTTTATCAATTTCAAATCTCAGTGGGCTGGGAGTAATCGGATTGTACATTACGTGCAGCTGAGAGATATCGTTGCTGTAGTGATAGCGACATCTGTTCAGATAGACCTAGAAACTACTGTTTATCAATAGAACCGGTGTCTATAGGGAGGCAGCACATATGTGGAACAGCCTGGTCAGAGTCATCAAACGAGAAAAGAGCGGTGTATCTTTACACCTTGAGTAGCGCAGGCAAGCAAATCCCAAAAGCAGTGAGTTCTGTACAGTCAACTTCTCATGTGACACAAAAGTCATACTTTGTGCCCCAACCTCGTGGAATGACCCAAATATGTTAAAAAACAGAAAAAGTTGTGCAACATCGTTGGTTAGCTAACAGACCAGTCAATCATTTGTTAATTGATTTTCATGCAGTGTAAACACAATGAAAGCATAGCTCATCTGAGGGCACAGATCATGTAACAAACTCAGATACCAGTTACACCCCACACCACCTTTGATCTTCTGGGGTGTCTATCCTTACAAAAAAGTTGGCCAAATTCCTTGGGTTCACTCAAGGCATTTCTTGGGTATTCTTGGGCAAAACTTACCCAAGAAATAGACCATGTCAGGGACACCCATGTCACTGGCATGCCATGTCCTACCAAGAATCACCCATGTCTGAAAAGTACTGTGACATGGGTATTCATACCAATGGTTTGCCTTGTATTGTCTTGGGTTTACCCATGCCCACAGTTAGAAATACTAAGTCAGCTATTGTTTGAGATTTAATCCCATGTCTGATATGGTCTATTGAGTTATAAAACACAATAGTAACACTCATTTGACTTAGGTACAACCCATGTCACTCTTCTTGCATTGACTTGGTCTACACTCTTGTGTTTTCTCTCCCTGCCATTGTTCTGACATGGGTTAAGAATTCATCAATACACCAGGCATGGTTTAATGCAAGAACCATCCATGTCAGACAGGGGTTGATACTGTCTTGGGTTTTGATGGCTATGTCTTGGGTTAATGATATGATGACAAGTTTTTTGGCTAAAAGACAAAAGAATGACAAGGTGTGACCCATGTCACAGTGTTGAAAACCATGCCTTAACCAAGACCACCCATGTTAACATGGGTATTTCGAACATCTTTTTTGTAAGGGATATATGTTGCATTTTTAAGAAGCAGCGTCACAGCATGATTAAAATTTTCTTTAAAATTTGCAAAGGCCATACTGATTAAAGATCCACATTTGATAGTTCCTTGCTTAGTTCCCGTAAGTTTTTACAGGTGTAGAAGCTTAAGAGTTGAGCAATGTGAATGACCTTTACTATATTGAAAAATGTACCATGTTATCTATGTTACACTAATAAAGTGGTCTTTGGCTTTAAGTTAGTAATACAGTAATGGAACTGCCATGCCTAACATTCAAATATGTTGGACTCTATCCATTGAGTAATACTTCCGTCAGGTTCAAAACCATGTGTAGTTCTTATTTAATACAGCCCACACACTGTATTCATCCTCATTGCAATTGTAAAGGACTTATTTATTTTTGAAGAATGTGTTCTGCATTAGTTTTTAGAAGCAAAGAATGTAAAGTTTTTATTTTCTTCTTCTTTTTCTATTTCAAAACTATTTTTTTCACCTTTGATGAAGATGTGTGAACATCAATCAATCATGGAATACCTACATGATAGCAGTAATGGAAAGATATGTTCAACACAGCAGAGGTCAACTTGAAAATGCATGTTCTTATTATTCATTTTTCATACTTTCAAAACTTAAAAATATGATATATGTGTTGTTACAGTGAGCTTTTGGATAAACTAAAAACAAAAAATTCAATGACACTCTATGATTATCAGGAAAGTTAAAGGAACTTATTGCGTTTGTTTGGTATTTTCCGCATTTCAGGTATCTAAGCACGTCGGTACCTTGCTGAAGATTACATAGTATCTCTGACGATACAACTTTTAACCAACAAGCTCTAATTACCCAGTAATTAACGTTAAAATTAGAATCGAAAAATTTTTTCACCCAAACAATTATGCATGCAAACCTCTCCTTCCTTATTTCATTTTCTCCGGTCATCCAATCAAATTGGTCATACTAATGACGTCACACAATGACACACTTTCAACTTGTTTTGGTAAGTGGCCACTGCATACACCATACTACATGAACATGTGTACTGCTTCTGCACACTGTAAACTACACTTTTTATCGAACCTTTGAAAATGCTCAATAAATGAGCTAACTGTCCAAGAAAATGCTTAGTATAATGGATTGTGGAAATCTAAAGTGTCTGTAGGCGAACGAGAAACATCGAGTCTGATCGGGTTTGCCCCTGACAACATGTATTGTAACGTTATGCCTAACAGTACTGTAACAGCTGGGCCCTCTTGTGGTAAGCCAGTGTAGATAAGCCCTATTAACGTTACTGTAAACCGGACAGCTAACGTTATAGAATGATGTATCCTGCATGTAGCAATCAGCTGTTGCCTACCTCGTAATAATAAATTCGAATCTCTGGAAAAACTTCTAACGTTAGCCTAAAACTAACAGTAGAACGAAGGAAAGTAGCGTTACAAACCTGTGATGATGCCGACTCCATTCCGTGGGCATAACCGTATAGCGTTTGAGTGTAAATTTTCGATGAAGTTAAACACTGCACAAGGCTAAAATGATTTACGAAGTTTCGTGGGCAAAAGTCAGCTATTAGACAATGTACAATAACACACTGCATGTACTATTTTTGCATCACGTTCAACAAACACACGGGACCTACCATACCGGCTCAACGTGACCTTTGACATAGTATGCATATTCAATACAAGAATGTGGGCGCGGCTTATCGTTTGATAATGAGCATTTATTTCAGGAAAACTGTACTTCTTTTTGCTAAAATTTTGACGACATTAAGAAGTTTTCCTTCCAAAGTATATTGGGTTTAGAATTGTAACAGTGTAGCAGAAGCACCAAAGGGTTTCTAGCATCGAAATAAGAGGATTTATAAACGCAATAAGCTCCTTTAATTTTACAAGAACAGCCTCCAGATTTTGAAATGGGAATGTGTGATGTACTTTATAGCAGGTATACAATACAGACAGCTGCATAGGGTTAAGGTTAGTTTAATCATTATTCATTTCATTATCATTGTTTCAGTTATTCCTGACAGCTTCAAGCATTATAGCATCACAGGGGTGTTGATCTTGTATGGTAATGGGAAAAGGAGGGGGTGGGGACTTTTCCAACAGTCAGGTGAACCGGGGATTGTTCCCTTCACTTGAATCGCCTCTAAGCAATACCTGTATGTGCTGAAACATTCATGTACACACACACAAAAATGTAAAAAATTAAATTGCCTTCCGCATGTATACAGTTGAGCTGACATTCTCCCAAAGCCCTTATGTCATCTGTTTACCACAGTGTAATATTATGTTTTTCTGCCCAGTGTTTTTTGATCTGCCTAAATCATTGAGGGGAGGGGAATTGACAGTTTGTTTTTCCTCAGTTTCATGCAGTGCTCCTTTCACGGTTTTTGTTTTGATAACCTTTAATAGATACCAGACATCAAGATGCCGAAGGAAGACAAAGAAAAGCTCTTGACACATTTAGATGCAAACACCTCTGTACGGAGTAAGGTCAAGTCAAATTTTGCACAGTCTCAGGATGACAGGTGTGGCTTTCAGAGAGGCAGTTTAGGTACAGTATTAATTTTGCTAAAGTTGTATAAAGGGGTAATTTAAGCAACAAGTTTATTTGTGAAATTTAACTTTATACTTTGGTGAAACTTTCATAATTCCTCAATTAATCATCAAAATGAGCTTACTAAATTTGTGTTCAGAAGTGAGCTTGTGGGTAGCAGAGGTTGTATCCTTGTTGCATTGGCAAGGAATACAAATTACAGAACAACAACTGTAAGCAATGTGTTTAGCAAAGTGTTGAATGGAAAACTACATTCCCGAGGAGCTATTTTTGCTGTAAACCCAGTTTTTCAAATGGGTCCTAAACAAATTATCAATTCACTAAAGCATTGGTGGGTGTGATAAAGAAGCATCTTTCTCATTCCATCTAGTAAAATTTACATAACCAACTCATTCTGCTTAGGGATCCAAACTCTGGTTTTGGAATCATAAACTGGGTATCTGTTATACCCCCATCACCCTGAGTCTACGTCAATGAATTTTCCGCTGTGTCAATCAAAAAACGCTGAAAAGCAGCAGAAACACCTAGAAATCTCCAAGGATGTGATGAGAACTTTAATAAACGCGGTCTGATCTCCATGGTCTCCAGAGACAAATTTCTTCCTACGTGGACTTTGAACATGTTCAAAACCCACGTGCCATTGACGAAGCCCAAGCAAGACCCAGTAAAGACCTACTAACAACACCATGTAAGTAACAAAGCTGTAGTGGACACTTAGTTTTGATGGTTAGGACATAGCAACAACCCAACGGCTTCTTTGCCAAAGTTTCCTGAAGGCCTAGTAAGCGTTGTCAGTTGGTTCAATGGCCTACCCCTCGATGGAGCTAAGTTCATCCTTCGTTACTGAAGGCTTTCTTACATAAGTCCTGCACCGTGCAAGTTCATTAAAAATTCCAACCGCGTCAAAGAAGTTCAAAAAACACATCGTTATGTTCTCCTCACTCCTATGCAAAAACAATATTAGTCAATCCCCTGGTATCAGTTCCCTTCAAACTATGACTGTAAACAGACAAAATCAGTGGCATAGGAAGCAATATATGAAACTGGGGGAGGAGGGGAGTGGGACAATGCTGGAACATGCACCTCGGTCTACCCCATTGACCAAAAGGTACATTTTTTATGCTAAATATTTTCCTTTTTTCTACGAGCAAGAACATTTTTTTAAATAAAAATTAAATCTGAATTTTTCCTATATGGAGCTTGTATTGCAAAAAAGAGTTTAGATTCTGGATTTCCTGTAAGGGAATATGAATATTTGGGGGACTATCAAACAATCTGTGTTTCCCATTAGCATACTGTATATCTGAGATAGCAAGTCGATTGAATATTATCTATAGGTTAGGCTAGATGGAATTTAACGGTTCAGTTTCCAACCTTTTGGTTCAAGTCAAGCCGGTCACGGCCTTTTTTTCCAGTTATGGCTCACTGGCTTGTTTTCCCTACTCCATTGCTTATCTGAGCAACATGCACAATGGCAGTAGGTTCCATTTTTAGCTCAACCCACAAAGTGTGGGTAGAGCTTATGTTATACTGTACACGGAAAAAATGTCAGTCTCACAAAAATGTCTGTCTCACTTTTTAAAAGGTTTCAGCCTCTGTAATTGCCTTTGAATTTTTCTTAAACTTGCTGTACAGGTGTCATATTGATGGGGCAATTGACAGATTTCCTTCCTATCAACAAGATAAACACAGAAAAGTGTTAATTTTTGGTGATTTTCTTCATTTTTTGCCTCGGGGCAAAATTTCATGAAACAATCCCAGTGGAGGCATTGAAAGCATTTACTGTAGGCCTATTTTTGTAACTGCCTGTGTCCACTGTTTACACACCATGACTTCCCAGTCAGCTAATTACTTATCCTTCAGTAATTTTAGTATCTATTACCAGGGAGCTGCCATTATACAGATTTCTCTTTACTGTGTGAGGACACTTCCATACTGTGGGGTCACTGTGCCCTGGTCAAACTGGAGTTGTGGTGGATTGATGAGCTTTGTTACATGTTACAATTTGGAATAATGTAAATTTGATTGGACATAAATCAGCATTTCCTATCAGCCTTCAAATGGATGGTGCATTGAAGTTTCTTCCAGTACTTCACTTTTTGTTTACAAATTTCACAGATGAGTAAGCTGGAGAGGGAGGGAGAGGAAAACAGATGGAAATGATTGGAAGGGAGAGATGGATTGAGGGAGGGGGAGGTGGAGGAAAGACATTTGTTTATTTTCCTTTTTGATTCCTTGCCGTAGGCAAAAGGAATCTATGCGATGGTGATGTCGTGTGTGTGTGTGTGTGTGTGTGTGTGTTTGTGTGTGTGTGTGTATGTGACGCTTTGCTTGTAAACACGATATCTCAAGATAGGTAACTGTGACGGGTCTCATACTTGGTGTGTGGGTTGGCCATATTGAGTAGATGATCCCTATTGTTTTTCGTGGAGGTCAAAGGTCATTTGAGGTCACTAGAGGTCAAACTGTGAAAACCTTGTAAACACGATATCTCAAGCAGAGTAAGCTTGACTGATCTCATACTTGGTGTGTGGGTTGGCCATATTGAGTAGATGATCCCTATTGTTTTTTATGGAGGTCAAAGGTCATTTGGGGTCACGAGAGGTCAAAAGGTCAAAACTTTGAAAACATGATATCTCGAGAATGGTACATGTGACTATGCTCATATTTGGTGTGTGGATTGGTCATATTGAGTAGATGATCCCTATCGATTTTCGTGGAGGTCAAAGGTCATTTGGGGTCACGAGAGGTCAATAGGTAAATTCCTTAGAAATTGCTTGTAAACACGGTATCTCAAGAAGGGTAAGTGTGACTAATCTCATATTTGGTGTGTGCATTGACCATATTGAGTAGATGATCCGTATTGTTTTTGGCGGAGATCAAAGGTCATTTGGGGTCACGAGAGGTCAAAAGGTCAAAACTCCGTAAACACGATAACTCGAGAACGGTACATGTGACTATGCTCATATTTAGTGTGTGGGTTGGTCATATTGAGTAGATGATCCCTATCGATTTTCGTGGAGGTCAAAGGTCATTTGGGGTCACGAGAGGTTAATAGGTAAATTCCTTAGAAATTGCTTGTAAACGCCGTATCTCAAGAAGGGTAAGTGTGACTAATCTCATATTTGGTGTGTGCATTGGCCATATTGAGTAGATGATCCCTATCGATTTTCGTGGAGATCAAAGGTCATTTGGGGTCACGAGAGGTCAAAAGGTCAAAACTTCGTAAACACGATATCTCGAGAACGGTACATGTGACTATGCTCATATTTAGTGTGTGGGTTGGTCATATTAGGTAGATGTTCCCTATCGATTTTCGTGGAGGTCAAAGGTCATTTGGGGTCACGAGAGGTTAATAGGTAAATTCCATAGAAATTGCTTGTAAACATGGTATCTCAAGAAGGGTAGTTTTGACTAATCTCATATTTGGTGTGTGCATTGGCCATATTGAGTAGATGTTCCCTATCGTTTTTGGTGGAGGTCAAAGGTCATTTGGGGTCATGAGAGGTCAAAAGGTCAAAACTTCGTAAACACGGTATCTCAAGAACGGTACATGTGAATGTGCTCACATGTAGTGTGTGGATTGGTCATATTTAGTAGATGAAATTGCTTGTAAACACGGTATCTCAAGAAGGGTAGTTTTGACTAATCTCATATTTGGTGTGTGCATTGGCCATATTGAGTAGATGTTCCCTATCGTTTTTGGTGGAGGTCAAAGGTCATTTGGGGTCATGAGAGGTCAAAAGGTCAAAACTTCGTAAACACGGTATCTCAAGAACGGTACATGTGAATGTGCTTACATGTAGTGTGTGGATTGGTCATATTTAGTAGATGATCCCTATTGATTTTCACAAAGGTCAAAGTTCATTTGGAGTCAGCATGTTCAAAGCCTGACAAGCTTTCCTGCACAGTCTTTCAAGAAAGGTCACTTGTAGTGTCCTGTAACTTGTCATGTAGATGACACATAGTGAATACATGGTCCCAGAAGTTTTTGGTGGAGATCAAATGTCATTTGGGTTCACGACGGGCAATGTGAAAAAAGGCCTTACATTTCAGCAGCAAGGAATCACTAAGCCTTTTGGCTTTCTGGTTCTGATTACTTATGCCACTGTCCTACACAAGCTAGTCTTTTGTACTATGACTTAAGTTTCCAATTCCTGCCCTCATAGGCAGCATTATCGTAAAGTGTACTTCAAGTAAAAAAAAAAGAATCAGAAGTATGTATTAAAATGTATGAAAAATAACTCCCATCTTCATAGGACATTCCTGAGCTGTGATATAAAATGTTGAAGTTTATTCACTCATTATAAAATGGTACATAGCACAATAATTTTTGATGTCATTGTTGCACTGTAAGTCAAATTACTATCTTTGTCTTTCTTTGTTTGTCTGAAGTTACTGCACCTTGGAACAAGTTGTGATATACTCTTATACTCTTATGGGGTTATGAATTAAGCCCTCTCTGTGCAATATGCTATGGAAACAAACAGGAGTGTACAAGGTCATAAAAACATTTTTATCTTTCAAAGGAAACAAAACATCTTGTGTGAGTTGTACAACTAGAAAGTCACAAATTACAGTAAATTGCTCAATAGGCCAATTTGTTTTAAGTGAATAAACTTGAACATTTTATGTCTTAGCTCAGTATTGTCCAATCTGGACTGTTAGCATTCACTTCTCATGCACTTAAATGTATACTTTAAATTTGAGTTATTTGACTTAAGGTATCACCATAACGGGATGAACTAGCTCTAGAGATTTATCCCTGACACAGTTCATCTGCTAGGTGAACAGTTTTTACATGCTGGTCCACCCAACTTGAAATGTCTGGGTATGTGTTAAGTGTACACCATGGCTTTGCTGAAGATGAAGAAAAAAACACTGGTAACATCAGAATGATTGAGCAACAGTAGCTTTGCTACTCTAGTTAAAGTCTTTGATATGACCCGACCTGGAGTCGAACCCCGGACCTTCCGACTGCAAGGCGGGTCCTCTAACCACTAGACCACGCAGCCGGTCTAATGTTATCTATAGATAACATTATGTTACAGCAATGATATTTAGTTGACATGCTATCTTAGGAGTGCGGATTGAGGCTTCTCAGCAACATTTGAAGAAATCCCCAAACTTAGTTGCCTTTTTTTAGACAAAATATTTAAAAGTTAAAAGCCCATATGGAAGCAAATTTTTAGAGAAACAGCACTGTAGTGATTCGAAAAATTTACCACTGACTGCTTCATGAGTTACCACATACTGCATTAAGGGTTGTAATTTTGGATGTGGGAAGCATGCTGAAGATTGTGCCTTTTAAAACTAATAATTACAAATATGGAGCTTTTACTAGGAAGAATTCGGAATTTTATGGAGGAAACGTTGGGAATACAGCACTTTGAATGGCTGGTGTCTCAAATGGCAAATTTCCGAATTTTTCACTTTTTCAAGCCACGGGGCAATCACCACCCTGTCTCCTGTAGCTACGTCACTGCTATGTAACATTGAACATTGATAACATTTTGACACTTCAATAACAAAAGAACCCATCAACTCATACTACTCAACTGAAAGGAATGGAAGGTATCTGCTGATAGTTATGTATGAGGGCATTTGAGTATGGTAGGCCAATATGGTTCCCTGCCTGGAATGTGAAGTATTGCTCGAAAGACTATCTTCAGTTGGTGAGGAGCGAACAGAAAATTTGGAAAAATCGGAAATGACATGTTTCAGGCTTTTAAGTAGTAGCTAAGTTTTCCGATTGCGGCAATCTTATTAATGCATGGGTTTAATTCAGCTTTATGTATGCTCAATAAAAGGTGTTATTGTTACCCCAAGAGAGTGGAAAAAACTATAGTTTTGGTGCCAAATAGGGAAACCACTTCAGCAAAGAGGCAGGCTCATTATTTGAAGTTCAGTAGCCCTGCTGGATATGTGGCTTGATATATTAAAACGATATTCTCTCAAACATTAGTTCTGAACCAAAAGTCACACAAGTGCAGTTTTTCTGAAACTCTCCAAATCCCCACGATTTTGTTCATTCTGGGTGCCAAATATATGTAAATTAAGCTTATCTTATTCGACATGTATGAAGATATGAATAAGATATTCTTATAGGGCCATCTTGGGCCCGGACCATTGGTATTGATTGTGTTGTTTCTGATCTATATTTTGATCCTTTAATCTCATTGAAAGTCATAAAAAATAAGAATGAAGATATCCTCAAATGAATAATGTTAACTTTTGAAAAGCTTTCTTTGAATCATATTTTTCAAAGGGGTTGAAATCAACTTTATGTATGTTCAATAAAACCAAAAATTGTGATGACGGTGTCGACATGTGGTCGACATACTATTGACATACAAACAACGAGTCTCGAGCAGTGTGAACACAGTGGAGAGGTACAGGAAACTAACCAGCTGTCGCGCGCCCGGCATCCTGGGGTAGATAGAACCGTGTGGTAACACCGAAAAACGGTTAACAACAGCAACGTTGAAACTGCTTGTTAAAAACGTGACGTTAAAGGGGCAATTTTCTAATTTTCTTCAATTTCCTCAGAGACCAAGACGTTGTCACAATGTTTTGTCGATTTTTTCAAAAATCTCAGAGCGTAGCGTGATCTTCCTCCAGCGTGATGGGGGTATTACCAAACACTCAGTGACTTATGAACCCTTCTTTGGGTAATTAAAGGCTTCCTGTTCATAATCTGAAGAAAAAATTTACTCTGCAATCACTGAACATTTTAGTGGCTAATAATCTGCTGACAAAGTGTACCTCAAGTCAACAAATTCAAAAATGTATATTAAAGACCATGAAAAATACATTCTAACAGTCCAACTGTCATCTTCATAGGACATTCCTGAGCTGAGATATAAAATGTTGAAGTTTATTCATTCAAATTAAAATGGTTCATTGCACAATAATTTGTGATGTCATTCTTGTACTACTCAAATTACAATCTTTAATAGGCTGTGTAATCAACTGGGAAAAGTTCCTCATAGGGCAAGTGTTAATTGCTATTCTAGAAGTGATAGTTGCTTCTTACAACAAATAAATAATTGATAAGGAGGATTTTATTTCACCCTTGCAACCTCTCCTTTGTGAGATCTGGTCAGAGTGTCCTTATTTATTTAACATTTGAAAGGAAAGTAAGACTTGGTTAGCAAAAGTGCTAATCTCCCCGAGACCCTCATGTAAAAAAAAAATTTAAAGGAAGTGAGGTCATAGTGTAGCAATATGCTTCAGATGACCACATCAGATTTCCATACATATCTCCATATACAATCTTTCCGTACATATTTTGTTTATAGTTAAGCAACTGAAGTCTGTGTGTAGACATTTGTGATTCCTTGCCGAAGGCAGACAAGGAATCTATGCGATGGTGATGTCGTGCGTGTGTGTGTGTGTGTGTGTGTGCGTATGTGATGCCTGCTTGTAAACATGATATCTCTAGAAAGGTATTTCCGAGGGATCTCATATTTGGCACGTAGATTGCCCTTATTGAGTAGATGGTCCCTATTCTTTTTGGTAGAGGTCAAAGGTCATTTGGGGTCACCAAAGGCCAAATTGTAAATACCTTGGAAATTGCTTGTAAACACGATATCTCCAGAAGGAAAGATGTGAGCAATCTCATACTTACCACGCGGATTGCCCATATTCAGTAGATGGTCTCTATTGTTTTTGATGGAGGTCAAAGGTCATTTGGGGTCACCAGAGGTAAAAACGTCAAAATCTTGTAAACACTGTATCTCAAGAAGGGTAAACTTGAGGGATCCCATACATAACATGTGGATTGCCCACATTAAGTAGAAGGTTACTATTGTTTTTGGTGGAGGTCAAAGGTCATTTGGGGTCATCGGAGATGAAAAGCTCAAAAACTTGTAAACACCATATGTCAAGGAAGGTAACTGCCAGGAGTCTCATACTTATCAAGTGAATTGTCCATATGGAGTAGACAACCCCTATTGTATTTGGTTTCAATGAAAAGAGAAACCTATGCATTCATGATGGCGTGTGTGTGTATGTATGTGTGTGTGTATGTGTTTGTGTTTGTGACACCTTGCTTGTTTACACGATATCTTGAGAAGGGAAGATCTGACAGTTCTCAAACTTGGTACACAGATACCCCATACTGAGAGGAAGAACCCTATGTATTTTGGGTGAGGTCAAAGGTCATCTGGGGTCACAGGGGGTCAAAAACCAAAATCCTTGTTTACACAATATCTCAAGATAGGAAAATTGGATTAATTTCAAACTTGATTTGTAGATGCGTTATGATGTAAAGAAGAACCCTATTGATTTTGGTGGAGGTCAAAGGTCATTTGGGGTCATGTGGGGTCAAACCCTGAAATCCTTGTTTACACGATATCTCATGGTAGAAAACTTGGATTAATTTCAAACTTGATATGCTGATACCTTATGATGTAAGGAAGAACCCTATTGATTTTGGTGGAAGTCAAAGGTCATTTGGGGTCACATGGGGTCAAACCCTGAAATCCTTTTTTACACGATATCTCATGGTAGGAAACTTGGACTAATTTCAAACTTGATATGTTGATGCGTTATGATGTAAGAAAGAACCCAACTCATTTTCGTGGAGGTCAAAGGTCATTTGGGGTCACATGGGGTCAAACCCTGAAATCCTTGTTTTTACTATATTTCAAGGTAGGAAATTTGGATTCATTTCAAACTTGACATGTTGATGTGTCATGATGTGAGGAACAACCCAATCAATTTTGGTGGATGTCAAAGGTCCTATGGGGTCACATGGGGTCAAACCCTGAAGTCCTTGTTTACACTATATTTCAAGGTAGGAAACTTGGATTCATTTCAGACTTGATATGTTGATGGGTTATAATGTAAAGAAGAATCCTATATATTTTGGTGGAAGTCAAGGGTTGTTTGGGGTCGCATGAGGTCAAACCCTGAAATCCTTGTTTTCACTATATTTCAAGGTAGGAAACTTGGATTCATTTCAAACTTGATATGTTGATTCGTTATAATGTAAGAAAGAACCTGATGTATTTTCGTGGAGGTCAAAGGTCCTTTGGGGTCACATGGTGTCAAACCCTGAAATCCTTGTTTACATGATACATCATGGTATGAAACTTGGATTCATTTCAAACTTGATATGTTCATGCATTATGATGTAAAGAAGAATCCTATATATTTTGGTGGAGACCAAAGGTCATTTGGGGTCAGAAGGGGACAAATCCTGAAAACCTTTTTAACACAGTATCTCAAGGTAGGAAGCTTGGATTGATTTCAAACTTGATATGTTGATGCATTATGATGTAAGGAAGAACTAGTGTTGAGCCGATAACAGAGATATTGGAACTTGCCGAAAACAGAAAACTCAAAGTTAATATCGGCCCGATAACAATACCAAGAAAAAAAACATCTTCCCTAATTACAACATGTTTTGTTACAGGCACATTTCGTTACCTACAGCCAGACTGTAAACTTGTGCACGTACTGGAAAACCCAGCATACCAAAACATATATGCCGTGCCGCAAGTACAATATGCCACACGTATAGATAGGTATGTGTATGTACTGTACAGTGGAATTCCCCTAGCTGTACTACGAAAAAAACTTGCGAACGGCATACATACAGCCCATACCTACAGCATACCACAGGTGTCCTCAGCATTAACAAACACAATACAGTATGGAGAATGTGTACAGTATGTATATGGATACTGCTGATAATGATAAGACTCCCTTACACACCGCTGGTCGTTCACTGGTTACGATAGTTCACAGTTTAGGTCTTCATGGGTTTTTTCGTTTGTTTGTCTGTGCCCGTTACTACACACGTAAAAAGCGGTTACGATACTTCATGAGATTGAACATTTTGTTTCAGGCATTGGTCTCTTCAGTAAGCTCTTTCAATCGAACGTTCGCGGTTGTGAACGTTTAGCATGCTGCTCTGCTGTACACAGAGTGTTGGAAATCCCCGTTGAGTTACTGTTACTGCATGTGGCAAAATTCACACAGTAAAACTCCTTTGAGATTCGTCACAGGATTTGGAAGAATTTGACTTGCGTAAACGGACAACGGATTTGTATAGCGAATTGACTATAGATTGCACATTATGGTGCGTGCACTCTGCTATGGATGTGTACTTTAATTGTTGAAAGAACACAACAAGCAAGCACTCAGTAGGTTGTTTGTTATGAACTGCTTCCAAACTGAAAAACATTGGGATTGCGCTAAATATTTTATAGACTACGAACTGCGGGGCTTGCGGCCTAGTAGATGTAGTTGGTGTACTTTCACTGCAATGAATTTGTTGAATGTTTTATGTTCAACACAATGATCTGTATTTTATTTAAGTGCATATCAAGTACTTTTAGCTCTTACTGTTGAAATGATGAAATGCTTGTTATCGGTTGCCATTATCGGAGACGGCCTTCATTTGTGCCAATACTGAAATCTTACAGATAACGCAATTATCGGCCGATACCGATAATACTTATCTGCTCAACACTAGGAAGAACCCTATTGATTTTGGTAAAGGTCAAAGGTCATTTGGGGTCACAGGGGGTCAAACTCAGAAAAACCTGTTTAGGATAGCTCAAGGTACGAAACGTGGATGGCTTTCATAATTAGTATGTGGATGAATTATGGTGAGAAGATGGTCTGTATAAGGTTTTTTTTTGTGGAGGTGAAAGAATATCTGGGGTCATGATAGAACAACCTTTGAAAAACTTGCCAAAATGGGATATTTCAAGGTAGGAAAGTGGGATGGATTTCGTAATTAGTATGTGGATGTGTTATGGTGAGTTGAAAGTACTGTACCTGTTGTTTTTGGTGGAGGTCAGTGGTAAGCTTTCACGGTTACGGTTTGGTTTGGTTACGGTTTGGTTCGATTATTGCCTTGAAGAATAATCGAAAAATCGGTAATATTGTAAGAATCGAAAATAATCATGAATAATTGTGAAATAATCGTAAAAGTGCAAGTTACAGTACTATCTCGTCCTAGTTGACAGTACAACTCATCGGCGGCGGGATCCTTTGTGTTTCCATGAGAGTAGATCATTTGCGATGTGTTTTGCAGGGTTACCGGGGTGCTCGCGCGCCATCATATTACCTGTCCCAAATCTACTACCCAAATCTTTGAAAATATTGCACGCAAAAAGAATCGCTTCATTTACATGATTGCCCCCGATAATGGACTAATATTTTTGGCCAATTTGGTAAGCGTTCTTCTAGTCTGAGAATGAAGAGAGTCCTTAGAAATTATGTTTAAGTTGGAGAGTTGTTTGCACTTCGTTTTCTGAAGTTGAAATTTTCATCGGCGTGCGGCCCGAATTTGCTATCGTCACGTAGTGTGCTACAATACTGCTCACATATGTGTTCCCAGCAATATGTACATCACTTCTTGCACGCAAGCTGTCTGACAGTGATTAATAGTAACGTTTTACGCAGAAACTTGCAGATATCACCCGCCCAGCTGGCAAAGACAGTGCCCGTAACGTTCGGCATGTAAACTGAGCCTAGCATGTGTGCGGTCTTTCATTTCATACGGTATGCAACCTCGAGTGAAATGACAAAAAAAAAAACACAACTCGAAAATTACACAATGATTAAGCGTGTCTTTTTTACCAAAATCAACACTTTGCCGCTATGTGTAAAGTACTAAGATATCTCTGTAATGACGCCGAAAATATTCATGATTTTTTAGACAGGCCATTACATACACGTTTGGTAGACCCAGAGTAGCATTCGTGCATACTACGAATTTTACGAATGAAAGCTATGTCAGCATGCCCAGATGTCAACACGAGACTAGCTGCGTAAGAATGTTCATAGCCCTTTAGTGATATAGGCATTGGAGAGTAGAATTTTTCTTACTTGGCTCTAGTGACTCTTGTCTGTTAAGATTTTGAAACAAAAGAGACGATACAACCTTGTGACATGTGAAGTATTATTGAACTTGTGAATGTGATCTTGGAAAATATTATGGATGTACTATGGAACATGCCTAACAAAATGTTGTCATGTTTTAGTCACCATAACACCGGGTATGGCGATTAGGTACCTAGTTCCTATTTTTGTACCCGTGCAAATACTAATACAATTTATACAATATGAGCTGTATAATGCGCAGCTTCCAAGTTTTCGGTCAAGCGATCTGTACTGTGCAGATAGGGTGCTCTAAAATCTACTGCCTGCATTTATTGGCCATTTTATCGTACAGTATTTTTAGGGGCTCAAAGTCATCTTGGTTCGCTGGTACAACCGAAGTTTCTGTAAAAAAGCCATCTCGAAATTATCCATACATAATGCTTTTTCTATTCGTTGTAACTCAAATACCATCGGGCATATCACAGTAATTTGATTGATTTTAACATATATTTCCTACCTTAAAGTCCCCTCCATTTATTTATTAAGGAAGCACATCGGGCTGTTTCATTGACAAAATTCTAATATTTATAAAAAGGACAAAGATTTGGGAATCCCTACATTGATCGCCTAGAAGAACGCTCAGTGTAAAGATGTCACATCAACTGACACAAGATTAACCAATCAGAACACAAGTGCAATAGTATTCTCTGTTCAGTAGCAATCCTCATTTATAAACGGTACTATGTACACAACATCTCTCATAATCGCTCGCGATAGCTTCGCGAAAAGATCGAGGGTGAATGTGTGGCTTACGGTAGTACATTATACAGGAAGTTGCCACGTGGCCAAAAGCCACGTGGAAGCAAGCTGTACATTAATTTATGTACTTATTTGCATTACATTCGTGGCTAACTGGAGTGCACCACTTGTGTTATTTTAGTATGGCTTATACTACCGTCCCTACGGACATGCATAGTTTCGTCGATCCCTGATGTGGAAATCCGTCGACCCGTGTAAATCCCGATGGTCCATGTAACTGTCATTGAAAAGTTTTAGAATGATCGTTGAATGAAAGCAAGCATAATTTTAGGACTACAAACTAATAATGAAGGGATATAACACTTTGGTGTACAGCAGGTTCTATCGTAAAAGTTCAGTGCTTTTGTTTTATTAGCCAAGCAGAAAATTTTAGGGCTCAGTTTGTAGTAGAACAGACCCGCTCATGTAGGGGAAAAACACGGACAATAAGCGCAGTCGGATTGTTGGCGGGTTAAGCACTGATGGAGAGCTAACCAGCTGGAGGGCCAGGGCGGGGATTATAAACAAAAAATTCAGTTTCCGTTCCTGATTTCCATACATTGCGGGCACATATTTTATGAACATTGTTTGAAGTTTATATAGCTGAGCTCGAGAGCATAAATAAAAAGGGTTCTTTGCTTTTGATAAATTGCAGTATAATTACCAGTCAAGTACCGCAACTGAGGCATCCAGTTCCGCTGGCTTACGGATACAAAGATGTACGTAACTTGCTTGCTACATACAGCACATATGTCAACTTAGGAACTAAATGTACCGGTTACCGGTTATAATCGAAGTATGATTATTAGATGTCCGATTATACCGGTTATGTTTTTTTGGAATACCGTGAAAGCTTAGTCAGTGGTCATCTGGTATCACCTGGCATCAAACTCTGAAAACCTTGTTTGCAGAATATCTTAAGGCACAGTATGAAATTTGGCTTTTTGAATATAGAAATGTTTTGGTTAAAAGGAAAACCAGTTGCTTACAGGTGGAGTCAAAGGTCACTTTGGGTCACCATTTGTTACAAGAAATGTAGCATTTTATTGAAAAGAGCATGTATGTATCATCGAAACCTCAATGCATTTTTGCATTCTGGTTATTGGATGTCAAAGGTCATTTGGGGTCATCAGAGTTCAAAATATCTAAACCTTGCAAACACTTCATCTCAAAAGAGCATATAACTGTTGAAGTTAATATCCATGAGCTGATAGGGTGAAAGGGAAAGAATAACTTGGCATGGGTAATGTAAATTTGTCACAAACATTAATGTGGAAACCATACAAAGGATCTTATACTGGCAAAGACTTAAAAATGCATGAAGTTGAAATAGTAACTTCATGCCAACTTCTGATAAAAAAGGAATACTTCCTGAAATAACCAAAATATCAGCAAGTCTTTTTCCCACTATTATCACTGTTCCTTTTCTTTGAACCAAGTCAAATTGCATTAACATGCATCCAAAACAACACAGAACTTGTTGGGAGTATTTAAGCCACTGTGCAGAATGGTACTGTACACAGTATTGCATAAGGGCCTGTGTAATGAGAGAATCACTGCTTCCTCCCCAATAAAAATAATAGTTACATAACACTGGAGGAAAAATGGATGCAATGACACCCCCAGGAGCCTGAGGTATTTTTCTGTGTGTATAACCTCTTACCAGGGAACTTCCAAACACTTGTATGATGTATACCAAACAAGTTTCCCTGCTATTTGACTAATGGAATATTGAGAAGTCGCAAAACTCTATCTGTTGAACATGGTTATTCCTAGGTGTTGAAACCTCCTTTTTCAGTAGTTTTGTGAAGCAAACTTAGGATTTGGTTTTGTAATGATAATTTGTTGATTATATCAATCACTTTAGGCCATCTATACTTGCAAGATCATGTAACATCAACAGAGCAGGGTATACTCCAAGTGCACTAACGTACACACACTGTGAAGTTGGGTTCCTGGGATGATGTCATTCTTGGTTCAACGCACTTTCACATTTTTCAGCTGTTGTGCTGGAAGGGATACCATTTCACTTGTGCATTTCTCTTTCGTTGGGTGGTATATTTTAAAATGAATGCTATTTTGTTGATAGATAGTGTCAGAGAATGACCCTAAATCATTGTTACTTAGTCATTTCATGGGCTCTTTAAAATTGGTGTCTACCTAGGTTGTATGTGTTTCTGCTTTACAGTTTCAATATGCTCTACAATGATTATTTATTTAGTTTCATTCTAGAATTTGTTGTTTTAAATTTTTGATAGCATATCGTATCAGCATACTACTTAATTTTTTGCCTCATCTCTGCAAATATCTGGATAACCACACCAAAAAAGTAACCCTGTATGCAGGATTATAGTTATGTCATTATGTCAAATATCATCACCAAGTGGGAAGTTTTATCTCACATTTCATTTTCATCCATATCACTATCCCCCCCCCCCCCCTCAAGATAACACGTAATGACACTTTTCAAAAGTATTAAGATTTTTTTGCATTGCTGCTGTCGTTTAAAAGTAGTTCAGGTAATAAGAGCAAGCATAATATTGTTTACTGTGTATCAAACAAGGGATACTTGTACTGTGTGTCACAGTTTGCTGTACCTATAGTATAAGCAGACAAAAGGCAAATTAGAAGTCTTGTTAAATTATGGATTAACAGGGATATCAGCTTTTGTTAATTTGCAAGGATACCATAGACAGTGGGTGGGGCATCCCCCATAAAGCAAAAACTGCTGCCACTAATAGCCAAGGTTACACATATCTGTTCAGATGTCTCTTTGATCCAATGCATGTACAAGAGTGTTAGGATGAGGGCTTGTTTTAACACTAACCTCAGTGCAGACTTTGACAAGGAGTCACAAAGCCTGTTGGTTTTCTAGTTAAAGTCTGCTGTATGACCTGGCAGGAACTGGAAATTCCGACTTACCAATTGCAAGTTGAGACCTGTATCCACTTGACCATATAGTTGGTCTCTACAAGGATTCACTGCTGACTGTCTGGATCCTCAATGTTAAATTGTGGGATCAGCCAAAATAGATCAATGATGTCAGACAAGCAAGTTGGTAAATTGTGTTATTTAAAACAGCAGTACCATACACACGGTCTTCAAGTTCAAGTGAGGGCTAACAGTCTGTGAAAAATGATAATATGGGGAAAGAGTGAAATGGCAGGTCAGGTTTAGAATTTTATGATTGCACTGTTGAGCGGACAAAAAAAGTTTTTTGTCAGGGATGTAGTTTCTTAAGGGTACAAATTGTGTAATATGTGCTGGCAAAATTTTTTATACTCTTTATCACTCATTTCAAAGCACTCCAAGATGAAAAATCTTTGACCTGCTGGGCTATACCATTTATAGACAGAATGTTCAGTACTGATGATGATGTAGTTGTGACCTTGTGGCTGTGTTGGCGTGACAAGGAAGACATTCTGCTTGAGGTATTAGCACACAAATTTTTTGTTTTCAATGCTGTGAAAATGCTAGAGAAATTTGCAAAGTAACACTGGTTTTTATATATATTTGTGCTTCAAGCAATGTGTTCATTCCCTGAATTTAATTTTTGATTGACCAGTATCCAGTGCTTTTGTTTATTCATCTTAAGGACTGGAAAGAAGTTTGGAGGTTTTGAACAAGGTAATTTGGGTTTGTATGTGTTACATCATAAGACATTTCAGAGGATCACCACAGCCATCAGCACAGGCTTGAAAGCTATGACTATTAGTGCTGTCAGTTGTTTTGAGCCCTTTGAATTGCCACCACTGCACAAATCTTCATATTAGCAGTGGCAAAGCTGCCATATGGTTGGGGGCGACCACCATGACCCCCCTCCATGGACCTAATTGTCTGTCGGCGCCTTTTTTAGGTTTTTAACATACTTTACTCTTGCACCATTATTGGCAAAAGACATAATTTAATAGCCTTGTTTTAAGGCCCAGATAACAAAATGCACAAAAAGTCACCAGCTACTGTACTTTCTGCACTTTATTCTTATGAAAAGGGTCATCTCCTGTAATAGAGGGATAGGTTTTGCCGAAACGTATCTTCATATTTTATATGCACTCTATAATGCTGTTGCTAAGTTAATTGCTTCCACACCAAGCGTGATTATAAGCTTACAAAATACACAGACTGACATTAAATTCACCCTCTGGGCCAATAAAAGATGTTGCAAATGGTGAAACAATAATTGTAGCTCAAATAGCCCTCTTGTTGTCGGGGATAATTGTCAACATAGACAATAAAAAGAGCTTATGAAGATGCCAAAATAGCTTCCACAACATTTTTCAAAATCATTTGAAGAGAACATTTAGGTTAAAATAAAATTAAACTGTTGTCATAGTGGTTATGGTTTAAGAGTTTTAATGAGCAGTTTCCATTTTGCTTTTCTGCAAGTGACCATTCTCATGATAAATGGCTATTTCTGACACTGAACGATAATCCCATGAAAATGCTTATTTCTGTATTTTCGTGGTCTCAAAAGCCAGAAAATTGCATCTAATAATCCCACGCTTAGGCTAGTTTTATTTATTATGAATTCGGTATCTAGAGAGCCAAGCAGACATTTTGTCTTGGCTACTTCTTTCAGTGTACTTAATTAATGGCTATTTCAGAGTGGTCACATGATGTAAATTACCAACATCAATTAATGTACTTATCTTGATTTCCAGATGCCAAAAATGTACACCTAGCGGTGATTAATTTCCGTAACTTTTTCTCCCTGTAAGATTGGTGTTTACTAGAATGTGAAAGAGAGGGATAGAAACATGGGTGTTCACAGGTAGGGGCAAGGGGGAACTTGCCCTCCACTGGAAAATAAAAAACCTGAAAAAAACGAAGAAAACATGAAGAAAAAGACAAAGAAACATTAAAATCAACATTTCTTGACAGTTCATTCAGTGTTTTCATTATTTATGTGCAGTAAACAGGCTTTAGAAATGCCATTTCCATTGATCTGAAAGGCATTTTGGGCCAAAATTTTCTTGCGCTCAGCTCCAACCCATGGTGACTTGGAGCTTTCCTCCACTAAAAGAGTTTTGTCACCCCCCAAATTTTCTGCAGAGGCCCATGGATAGAAAATTAAAATGTCATTTAATAGAAAAACTTGCCGAGGAGAAATGGCAAAGTAGTATTCTACCAGGTGCAGAAAATCAAATGGAAAGTCAGAAAATCCGATCATGATGAGGCAGAGGGTATTTACTCCTTTGAAGCACCCCTGTAGACCGTTTTCACCCCCTCTGACCAGAATCCCCTGCTCTGCCACTGCATATCAGCCCAGTGAAGCACATTCTTATCGAAAATGCTATGTGTTAAAACTAACATGAATACATTGTACTTGTTTTTGGTTTCGATGAAAAGAGAAACCTATGCATTCATGATGGCGTGCGTGTGTATGTATGTGTGTGTGTGCGTGTGTGCGTATGTTTTTGGTGTAAAACGGGGACATGAGCCTTTTTTTCTCCAGGCAAGTGTGGATACACCTGCAAGTGGGGATATCCCCACTTGCCAAATGCAAAATTAGCCATGAAATTGAATTTTCCACGTTTCAAGGATGTACCACAGCAAGTTTGAAGCATTTTGGAATTTTCCCCAATTTCCATGTGATTGACCTAACATTGGGTAACAAACCATGGGCTGATGCATGGGTGTGTGTGTATCTGTGTAGTACCAGTAAATCGAGGACATGAGCGTTTTTTCCCCTAGTCAATTGTCGATACACCCAAAGTGGGGGTATCCACATTTTCATGGTTAAAAAAATGTGTCCCCGTTTGACGGTCAAAACATGTATGCGTGTGTATGTGTGTATAGGCCGGTGTGTGTGTATGTGTGTGTGTTTGTGACACTTTGCTTGTTTACACGATATCTTGAGAAGGGAAGATCTGACAATTTTCAAACTTGGTACACAGATACCCCATACTGAGAGGAAGAACCCTATTGATTTTGGTGGAGGTCAAAGGTCATCTGGGGTCACGGGGGGTCAAACCCCGAAATCCTTGTTTACACGATATCTCAAGATAGGAAACTTGGATTCATTTCAAACTTGATATGTTGATGCTTTATGATGTAAGTAAGAACCCTATTGATTTTGGTGGAGGTCAAAGGTCATTTGGGGTCACTTGGGGTCAAACCCTAAAATCCTTGTTTACATGATATCTCAAGATAGGAAACTTGGATTAATATCAAACTTGACACGTTGATGTGTTATGATGTAAGGAAGAACTCTATTAATTTTGTTGGCGGTCAGAGGTCATTTGGGGTCACATGAGGTCAAACCCCAAAATCCTTGTTTACACAATTTCTCATGGTGGGAAACTTGAATTCATTTCAAACTTGATATGTTGATGCGTTATGATGAAAGGAAAACCCTATTAATTTTGTTGGCGGTCAGAGATCATTTGGGGTCACAAGGGGTCAAACCCCCAAATCCTTGTTTACAAGATATCTCAAGATAGGAAACATGGATTGGTTTCAAACTTGACATGTTGATGTGTTATGATGTAAGGAAGAAACCTTTTAATTTTGTTGGTGGTCAGAGGTCATTTGGGGTCATATAGGGTCCAACCCCGAAATCCTTGTTTACACAATATCTCATGGTGGGAAACGGATTCATTTCAAACTTGATATGTTCATGCGTTATGAGGTGAGGAAGACCCCTATTTATTTTGGTGAAGGTCAAAGGTCATTTGGGGTCACATTTTGTCAAACCCGGAAATCCTTGTTTACACGATATCTCAAGGCACAGGTCGTCCTAGCGTTATATAGTATATATAGTATATATATATATATAAAGGAAAAAGTAAGTCACATCACCTAACACCAACACAGTGCTTCGCACAAAACTCTTCATGATTTCTCACCTCATACTTCATTTACCCCTTCAAATCTCTCGAGAACCTTCCCATCATCTTCTTCTGAAGAAACACAACAAACTTTAAGATGTCTTAAACAAAAAACCTTGCATCAAATGCAAAAAATCTTCTCCTCCGATTCAATGCTAACAACGGACTAGATCACTCTTCTCCAATTCATGACGTCACATTACCTACTGGGGATTGCCCTGTACGAATCCGGTTCTCCCATTGGATAGTTCGAACTGCTTTCAAATCTGTCAGTGACCAGACTGTAATTTTTTTCTGCACGGGGAACCTGAACAAGAAATGGAAAACGTGCGGCTCAGAAAACCCAGCATACAAAAACATGTGTGCCCTGCCCTAAGTACATGCAACACGTACAGGTATGTACTGTACCGTAGAATTCCCCTAGCTGTCCTACGAAAAAAAAAACTTGCATGCGGCATACGTGCGGTCTTTACGTACAGCATGCGTTCTCAGCATTTACATACACTGGCTCAACGATGGGAGAACCGGATTCGTACAGGGCAATTCCCATTACATAATGTGACGTCATGAATTGGAGAAGATTGATCTAGTCCGTCATTAGCATTGAATCGGAGGAAAGGATTTTTTGCATTTTATGCGAGGTTTTTTGTTTAAGACAACTTAAAGTTTGTTGTGTTTCTTCAGAAGAAGATGATGGGAAGGTTCTCAAGAGATTTGAAGGGGTAAATGTAGTATGAGGTGAGAAATCATGAAGAGTTTTGTGCAAAGCACTGTGTTGGTGTTAGGCGATGTGACTTACCTTTTCCTTTTTATATATATACTATATATACTATAATATAACGCTAGGACGACCTGTGTCTCAAGGTAGGAAGTTTGGATTGATTTCAAACTTGATCTGTTGATGCATTATGATGTAAGGAAGAACCCTATTGATTTTGGTGGAGGTCAATGGTCATCTGGTATCACCTGGCATTTAACTCTGAAAACCTTGTTTGCAGAATATCTTAAGGCACAGTATGAAATTTGGCTTTTTAAATATAGAAGTGTTTTGGTTAAAAGAAAAACCAGTTACTCACTGGTGGAGTCAAAGGTCACTTTGGGTCCCCAGGTGTTACAAGAAATGTAGCATTTTATTGAAAAGAACATGTATGTATCATCAAAACCTCAATGCATTTTTGCATTCTGGTTCTGGTTATAGTCCATGTAAATGTTGGCAAATAACAAATTTAAATTGAAAAAAATCTTTGTCCTTTTTCTTTACTAAAAAATGATTGATGCTTAGTAGTGAGTTGTAGCAATATCTCTGTACTATTATAACTGTAGTTTAATAATGTAGAAATAACATAGTATGAACATACAGGTAGTTTGAAAATTTAGCCTCATCAAATACAAAGCTCTAATTCATTGTATTGTGCAAAATCTATGCAAAAGTTAAAGAATTAACAGATTAATTTCTTGTTCACACTTTTTTAAAATTGTGAAGGAACCCTTATAACTGCAAATTTATGATAGAGAGATTGAACTACCATGTATTTCTTATATGTTAGCATTTGTTCCACTCATTCCTTCATGGACACTGGCAGCATTAAGCAATTTATGATAGCATTAAAACCTTCTTATTGAAAAATATTTATTCCACTCAACTTAACTTTGTATCTCGAATGACATTTTTCATTGAAGAATATGTAGCAGAAATGTGCCTATAGTGAAACATGAATAGATCAGTTGGGGGACAGCAGTGTACAGTCCATATGGAGAAGAAAATTGTATCGCAACAGAGACTGCTCAAACAAGATTAGTGGTTTATTGATTGCTTGCCAAGACAGGCAAGGGATCTATCTGATGGTGGTGTCCTGTGTGTGTGTGTGTGTGTGACGCTTTGCTTGTAAACATGATATCTCAAGAAGGGTAAGTGTGACCATCTCATATTTGGTGTGCGGGTTGGCCGTATTAAGTAGATGATCCCTATTGGTTTTGGTGGAGGTCATATGGGGTCACAAGAGGTCGAATGGTAAATTCCTTAGAAATTGCTTGTAAACACAGTATCTCAAGAAAGTTAAGTTTCACTAATCTCATGTTTGGTTTGGGGGTTAGCCATATTAAGTGGATGATGCCTATTGTTTTGGTGGAGGTTATTTCAAAGGTCATTTGGGGTCACAAGAGGTCAAATGGTAAATTCCTTAGAAATTGCTTGTAAACACGGTATCTCAAGAAAGGTAACTGTGACTAATGTCATATTTGGTTTGGGGGTTGGCCATATTAAGCAGGTGGTTCCTATTGTTTTGGGTGGAGGTCAAAGGTCATTTGGGGTCATGGGAGGTCAAATAGTGATTTCCTTTGAAATTGCTTGTAAACACGGTATCTCAAGAAAGGTAAGTGTGACTAATCTCATTTTTGGTTTGTGGGTTGGCCATATTGAGTAGATGATCCCTAGATTGTTTTTGGTGGTTGTTAAAGGTCATTTTGGGTCATGAGAGGTCAAAAGGTCAAAACATGATAAACATGATAAACATGATATCTCAAGAATGGTACATGAAACTTATCTCATATTTGGTGTGTCTGTTGCAACAATATTGAGTAGATGATCCCTATTATTTTTGGTGGAGGTCAAAGGTCATTTGTGGTCACGAGAGGTCAAAAAGTCAAAACCTCATAAAACATGGTAACTCAAGAACCGTGGGTGTGACTATGCTCATATTTTGGGTGTGGGTTGGTCTCATTGAGAAGATGATTTGCAAAAATTTTTGTGGCGGTCAAACGTCATTTGGGGTCACAGGGAGGCAAAACTTCAAAACCTTGTAAACACGATATCTTCAGAATGGTACATGTACCTAAGCTCACATTTGGTGTGTAGTTTGGTTGTATTACGAGGATTATTCCATTTGATGATCGAGAAGGTAAAAGTTCATTTGGAGTAAAACCCTTACAAGCTTGCTTGTACAGTTTTACAAGCAAAAGTAACTTGTAGTGTCCTGATACTTGACATGTAGATGGTGCATAGTGAATAAATTGTCTCAATAGTTTTTGGAAGATGTCAAATGTCATTTGGTTCACAAGGGGCAAGGGAGATCTCTATGTAGGAAGCTTGGATGCCTTGCATGTGAACTTTGTGGGTACATTATGGAGCCCTGTCAATTGAAAAACATTATGGAGCACTGTCAATGTGAAAAGAAACCTTACATTTCAGGGGCAAGGATTCACTAAGCCTTTTGGCTTTCTTGTTTTCCTTTGAGAACAGGAAATAAAAAGAAAAACATCACTCTTTTCCTTCAGGGTCTGAAAGGGGAGCAAAAACTCTATGGGAGAGGAGTTTTGGATACAGAAAACCCACTTATTCTTCAAAACTCAGAAAAGAAAATTGAAGCAGTGCTGAAGCACAATGGGTATCACTCTCAAAGGGATAATCAAGTATGTCTTATTTTGCCATTTTTCTTCCCAACGTATTGTTTGTTACGCTACTGTCTGTGAATGAAATGGTGTATATTATTTTCACATTTCTTCATTTGTTCTGAACATTTTGGCAAAAGTCAATTCCATCAATCATTGAAACGCATGACACTTAAAAGCGATAACAAATTTTAGTCATACCAAAATAGACATCAGGTAAATCCATAACCTATCAGAAACCTTCTTGTACAGATAATTTGAGGTCAATAAAGTGAAGGGGTTTGTTTGTTGTTGCAACGCAGAGGGAATACATGTCAGTGGTAGTTGTCTCCCCTTAATAACAACCAATTTAAAAATTATTTGCTCAACTGAGCAACAGTCTGGATTTAACTTGTTGGGACACCTCCCTCCTCCTCCCCCATGCTGATGACTGTTATGCTGTTCTCTGCACAGAGCCATTCTCCTTGAGGCAGCATTGGGAGCAGGAATGGGGGTTTCATATTAGCCTGCTAACTAAAGTTTACAAAAAATAAAAAAAGTGTCCCAACAGTTTTGTCCAAGTTTAGTCTGCTATGTAAGAGGGAGTTACCATTGCTATTGAAAGGGTGAGATTCAACCTTTTTGATTTGGACTCAAACCTGTTCCCATGCTAACAGCTTGTATTGTTTAAATATCTTGGCCCATTTGGAGCCTGGATTTAGGACACATATCATGTGTTGTTTCATCTATTACAATGATTCATTCCTTTTTACTAATCCATTAATGTATATCATCTGCTGGAATCTTTTGTTTTGATGTGATCTATGAAGTTACATGCACATTGAATGTAAGTCCTGTATAAATGTGACACTTCATATGATACAATACACAATTAATACCTTGAAGATATAACTAATTCTCCACAGAAAGCCCTAGATGCTCACAGGCTAGTGCAGGGTACAAGAGCCAAATTTCAGTTTATTTCCAAGAGAGTTGAGGATGATTTCGATTATGCTGTTAGAATTTCACATACCATTAGGGAAAGCGATCCAACTACCATAGAAAAGGTATTTACATCCACATTTATTGGGTCTGATTTGCAATATGCATGAATTCAATAAACTTTGAAAAATGCACAATTTTAGAGAAAGACATGTTAATAAGCCCAAATAAACCTCTTGTCCTCGGACCCCCAGAGTTGTTGAATATGCGGGTTCAATATATAAGTACATACATTTCTGTAGGTGCGAAGTTGCAGAGGGAAGATCAGTCAGCAAAGAATGACAGATAACGAAGTGAGCCATTAAATTCAATTAACCAGAGAGACTGGCCATTTTGTGAGGAACTATTCGTGACAGTACAGTGTCACAAAACTGTATGTAACAAGACTTAAAGTGGAAAAAGCCCTGTTAAAACTAGGGCCTAACCGATGTGGTTTTTCACTGCCGATCCGATGTCCAATGTTTTTTTCCCAACATCGGCCGATATCAGATCGGATCGGATATTTTTTGCCAACCGTTTACTAGTAGGTTTAGATTTCTTTGTTGTACCTCCGAGCAATGCCTCTTTATGTACATCGCCCACGCATGCATTTACTCCCATTTAAAGTCATCTTAAAAATGTGTAATAGTTTGCCAATCAGTATGAATTAAACTAAGACTGCGAATGAACTGACCACCTGAAATTATATTGGAGTTTGAATGTTGGTTGTACTCTGTATAATAATAAAGTTGAAATTTTCACCGGCCGAAGGGCTGATCATGCTGATGTAGTATTGCTTCCCAGATGAGTGCATGCTACAACATACACTACCTTTATAATCTGGCAGGGACTCCGTTACCTCTATGTATATATATGCTGAAGTGTAGGTGTGAGGTTGGGACTTCTAAATATAGAAACTGAAGAAATGATGGGATGCGAACACAGTCACAAAATTTGTTACAAAAAAATTTATGCCACTGTGTCCACATCCCATCATTTCTTCAGTTTATAAATAAATATATATAAATATATATATATATATTTCACTAATTCTGCACTTAGGGGGAAAGTTGTTGGGGCGAAATATAAATTTCGCTGTAACGTTTCTACACACTTTTTCTATAGGAATACGTTAACGGACAAGGGTGCCCTCCTAGATTTACAAAGTAGATACAATTACTTCAAAGTTGTCAAATTCATGGACACCTAGCTATTAACACGAACAGATGGCTGGCCATTGAAATAACGTTGTTTATATTTTTAGACATTAGGGCAAAGACTTTTCCCTATGAATTTAATTGTTATTTTTTCGCCCTATGTACGCACAGATATAACAATTTCCCCCTAAGATGGGAATTAGCGTTATATATATATATATATATATATATATATATATATATAGTAGGTCCAAGTTGGTAGATCCCAGTTAGAATGTGTAGGTCAAAATGTAATAAATACGATCAACAGCCTGTTGTCGCTTCTGTGAATCACGAGCTGTCATAGCAGAGTGGTCATAGACTTCGCCCCAATAGTGGAGGATGGTGGTTTCCGTCCTCCGTGTGGCTCAATTTTTCCCTCTGGTGTTTTTCTTCAATGGTTCCTTCTTTGATAAGAGTTTATACTCTATCTTGGATCGGTATAAAATTCATGATCGAATTTATTACTACACTTTCAACCTATATATGTGTATATATATATTTATATATATATATATATATATATATATATATATATATATATATATATATATATATATATATATATATAATTAGAGGAAAATCCGATTAGACAAAGATGGACAAAAGAGAGAACTAATTGTTTGTAGTCAGATATTTCTGCCCCACCTGCGGCCTTCCTCGGTGACAAATGAACAAAGCTTAAAATTTAAACATACACAATGGCAGATTGCGTTAAAAGCAGAGATGAGATCGTTACGAAATAGTAAGGAAGAATGTTACGAAATAATAAAGACGCGCATCGTGTTGCGTCATAAACAAGGATCTTCACGTGATGTAAAAGCGTTACTGCCCAAGCATTGGGAGTGGCTTATTGATACGCCCCCATGACTCGTCCTTAGTTACAAAGAAAGTACAGTACAGGGAGAGAGAGAGACGCGCAGAGGTATGAAGAGCAGTGAGGAGCCTCTGGAGTAAGAATTAAAAATTATAAAATGTATCTATTGTGCCAGAAAACGAAAACTTGACAAAGCTTATTACAGTGAGATCCTACTATAGACAGGAGAAACAAAGCTCTAAGAGTACCATTCTTAATAATATCGATGAAAAAACTTAGGGTAGAGTAGAACGAGAAAATAGTTACAGATAGTTAACTGATAAGGTATCTTAAAAAAGTTACAAAGAGTTAACGAAGGAATGTCCTTAAGTAGTCCCAAATCTGTTTAAGCCGGATTTGAATGATTTAACTCGGAGGATCCACTTCAGTTCTTTTTTTTTTCTTTCCGAAGTAATCTAAAACCTGAAGCTACAAGGACGCATTTCATGTCATGAATGTTATGGTTCTCAGAATTAAAATGTTCCGCCACTGGGAAGCCACTCCATTTGTCTCGGATGGATTTTTTGGGGGTTGTTAAATCTCATCCTGAAGGGAGTGGCTGTTTCTCCCACATAGTTGCCTAGTTGACATATGGTACAGTAAAGGATGAAGAACTTTTGAACACTGGTGAATCGTTAGACACTCCAGAGTTATGAGAACAGGTGAGAGTACTTATTCCTGAGAACCCGAAACCCGCTGTATTTTACACTATTCCAAAATTGCACAAATTGCCAAAATTAATTAAAGAGAAGCTTTCCAGTAGTACCACTGACTCAACTAACCTCAGTTCTAAAGAAATCATAGATCTATCCAAATTACTCAATATTATACCTCCAGGACGACCCATTATCTCAGGATAGGCGCCCTCACCAAACCTTTATCAGGGTTTATTGATTCCATCTTGAATCCTTATGTTAACAGTATCACAAGATTTGTTCAAGACACTACACATTTCTTAAGAATTTTAAGCGATATTCCGACTTTACCCCCCAAATCACTTTTGGTCACCTTAGACATCTCGGCCCTGTACTCTAATATCCCCCACTACGATGGTATACAAGCTTGTAGAGAGTTTCTCACTAAAAAGGGTGAACCTCCTAATTTTGTTAATGATATTTGCCAACTTATTGAATTTGTTTTGACACATAACGATTTCACCTTTAATAATAAGAAATTTCTCCAAATTAAAGGTACAGCCATGGGAACAAAAATGGCACCCAGCTATGCTAACATTTTTATGGCTTGTTTAGAAGAAAAAATGATTGCCTCTTCCCCCTCTAAACCCATCCACTACTACCGTTACATAGATGATATTTTCTTCATCTGGCCACACGGTGAAACGTCACTCTTAAACTTTCACTCCTTGATCAACAATTTCCATGACAGTATTTCTTTCACCATTGACCACTCCAACACTGCCATTCCCTTCCTAGACGTCCTGGTCAAACTTGATAATTCCTGTATCTTCACATCGCTCTACTCGAAGCCTACAGATAACCACCAGTACCTTAATTTTCATAGCTGCCACCCCCTACCTCTCAAGAAATCTATTATTTTTAGCCAAGGTCTTAGAATCAAAAGAATCTGTTCTAATATTGAAGATTTTGAACATCAGCTCGCCATTTTTGTTGGCCATCTTCTCTTTAGCGACTATCCCCTCAAATTAATAATTAATGAAATTTCCAAATTCTCGAAGTACACTCATGCAGACCTCTTACAATACAAAACCAAGCCCAATAACGATCGTATTCCCATGGTGTTCGACTATCATCCCGCCACTGAAAATTTGTCCATATTGCTACTTTCACTCCCTGATCAACAATTTCCATGACAGTATTTCTTTCACCATTGACCACTCCAACACTGCCATTCCCTTCCTAGACGTCCTGGTCAAACTTGATAATTCCTGTATCTTCACATCGCTCTACTCAAAGCCTACAGATAACCACCAGTACCTTAATTTTCATAGCTGCCACCCCCTACTGTACCTCTCAAGAAATCTATTATTTTTAGCCAAGGTCTTCGAATCAAAAGAATCTGTTCTAATATTGAAGATTTTGAACATCAGCTTACCATTTTTGTTGGCCATCTTCTCTTTAGCGACTATCCCCTCAAATTAATAATTAATGAAATATCCAAACTCTCGAAGTACACTCGCGCAGACCTCTTACAATACAAAACCAAGCCCAATAACGATCGTATTCCCATGGTGTTAGACTATCATCCTGCCACTGAAAATTTGTCCAAAATGCTACGTAGCGACTTCAGAATTCTCAGTGAAGAGGAATCCCTTCGCCCCCTTTTTTCAAAACCCCCTCTCCATGGGAGAAGCAAACACCTAATTTGAAGTATATCTTTACTTCCTCCTCCCTTCCTCTAGATTTCGACAGTACGGGTAATTTCAAATGCAGAAAACCATGTTGCCAAATTTGCAACTTCATCAATTGCGAAACCCCCTTCAGGCCACCAGAGGCTCCTCACCGCTCTTCATAGCTCTGCGTGTCTCTCTCTCTGTACTATACTTCCTTTGTAACTAAGGCTGAGTCATGCGCGCGTATCAATAACCCACTCCCAGTGCTTGGGCAGTAACGCTTTTACGTCATGTGAAGATCCTTGTTTATGACGCAACACGATGGGCGTCTTTATTATTTAGTAACATTCTTCTTTATTATTTCGTAACGATCTCATCTCTGCTTTTAACGCAATCTGCCATTGTGTATGTTTAAGTTGTTGTTGAAAAGTCGACCTAAAGGGGAAAAATTTTTTGAGGCGAAATATAAGTTTCGCCGTAACGTTTCTACACACTTTTACGTAAACGTGCAACATAGCCTTACAGAACTGTTTTGTAAGGGCCAATAATGTAGGTCCTCACTCCTCAGAAGCCTGAAGTAGAATGATGTCAATAACGTTAAATACATATGTGTTCGCTGCTTTTGAACATGTCCGTTTTAAAGCACGTGTTCGTTCCGTGTTCGTTGTGAACAGGCAAGAATGGTCTACAGCCAGCCAAGATACATTACCTGTAAGAATAATTACACAGTAGATGTTTGTTCATGTGTCTGCAAGAGCTTATCAGTTCGTTTCTTTTATTTAGAGGTAGGTTTGTAGAGGAACGTTTGAGTATAATGAAGAACTTTTCTTCCAGACAGAGATTACAAGTTTTAGAGGATGTGGAGTATGCTCGGGCTTTGTTCATGAGTTTCCATTTTACGTAGTGTTCTATATTGAATCCTTTAATTTCCAGACGTATTCACTGAGTGCAGTTGCGTTTCTTTTGTCTTTGTGTATAAAGCTAGACTTGTGGGCGGTGTATCTTGTTTTGAATGTTAATGTGAGAACCTACATTATTGGCCCTTACGAAACAGTTCTGTAAAGCTATGTTGTAAGAACTTATTGCAACCTTTTCAATATTACAGCTCCCTTCACAGGGTTGAGCACTTTACCGTTGTCTGGTTGACATTATTAATTATTAATTATTTTTTACTATTACGATTATATATATATATATATATATATATACCACTAGATTGAACATTAGGGGGAAATTTGTATATCTTGATAGGTTTAGGCGAAATTAAAAACAATAAAATACATAACTGTATATTTCGCCTTTAAGGAAAACATATACATGTACGTAAATTTAATAGTCCATTAGTTGTACGTGTTAACAGATAGGCGTACGTAATTTGGTCAACATTGAAGTAATTGGGTATATTACGTACCCCCATGTATCTTACTATACATTAACGTATTCCTATTAAAACAGTGTGTGAAAAGGTAAAGGGGAACGTAAATTTTCCCCCTAAAGGTAATTTCCCCCTAACGTCGATATTTTGCCCCAAAATTTCCCCTTATTCCACAATTAGGTATATATATATATATATATATATATGTTTAGAGGTTATGGCGAATTCTTTTTCTTATGCAATTTAACTGCTATATTGACCAAGTTACATCTATTTATCCCTTAACACTAAAGACTTACGGGCCATTGAAATAACGTGCATGCAAGTGCGCCCTCCTAGATTGGCGAACTAGATACAATTACTTTAAAGTTGTCAAATTTACGGAGACCTAGCTGTTAACAAAAAAAAGGAGGGCTGGCCATTGAAATAAGGTTACTTACATGTTTAGAGGTTATGGGGAATTCTTTTTCTTATGCAATTTAACTGCGATGTTGACCAAGTTACGTCCATTTATCCCTTAACACTAAGGACTTACAGGCCATTGAAATAACTTGCATGTGTACCTCAGAACCAATAGGGGATATATAATCTTAATGTATTTTATTGTTTTTATTTTCTCCGGTTGTACTGGGGGTATACCGATTTCGCTTAACACGTAAATCCAGTGCTATGTATTTACAGAGCAATAAGTCTAAACAGGAACATCATCAGAAACACTCAGTATATATATATATATTTATATAACTCTTGATTCTACCTTAGGTCGTCACCATCTAAAATGCGACCTTAGGTCGTGCAGTCAGAAATTTTCTTATAGCTCTACATAGGGCTACTGGAAAATTCAGGAAAAAATATCATGATAATTAAACTTTAAACAGCCTTCACAAGAATATATAGGTATACTTAATATGTATCATGTATGTACAAGTTTTAATTAAATATTTAATTTAATATATGGTATTGCACAACAATTCTGTGTCTCCTTAAGTTACATTTTTAGAGCAGGCTGCACAGCATATAACAGGTTCAAATAAATATAACATATAAGTACAAACCCCATATGAAGACAAGAGGGTGCCGGAGAGGCATTATATATGGTATTACTTCACTAAAAAGGTACAAAGAAAGGTGTGTTATAGGCCCTCAAGCGATTGGTCTCCCCGAAAACGGGGGCCTATTGTTAATGAAGACCTACAGTAAAACATATTTTTAGAGCATGTAATGTCGACCAAAGGTAGAATTCTGGTAATTATCATGCATTTCCCTGTACTGGTTAATCCAGCCTTACATGAGAAAGATTCCAATAGGCTTTCATAATAGGGCTTCATAGAACAGAATGAATTCTTTTGCTTTTACAGGAATTGTTGTCTGTAGAGAAAAGGAAATCACCTGTTTACAATCAATTAATGCCAAAATTAAAACCCACCAAATTGGATGTTGAAATTGCTGCTTGGCAAGGAGATCAAATTCCGATAGAATTCAGGAAAGTCACGCAGGTAAATCTATTTAACTTTGTTTTCATGAAACAACAAACATAGAAATGGTGTATAAAGATTTTGTTTTACTAAGTAATTGATACCCATTCCTTGTATAAACTATGAAGTGTGGATAGAGCTTATGTGGTACTGTGGGGTGAAAATATCTGTCTCCACACTCAAAAGGTTTAACTACCTGCATGCAATTGCATGTAAATTTTTGAACAATTTGCTATGAAAGTGCCACATTGCAATACATTGTATTGTTCTTGGCTACATGGTTGGAGAAATACAGGTCATGTTTGGCCATTTGGTAATTCTGTCCAATTTACATGTTCCTTTTGGAGTTTCTCCCATTAAATTACTTAGTACTCAGCTTAAATTAGCTTTGACTGAGTAAGCATGCTCAGCAAATTAAAGAACCTCGGCAAAATCCTGTAGGAGACCAGTGCTCAGCTTGCTTGCTAAGTTAAAGTTGCTGTTCCAAGGCATTGTCATGAATTTTTCCAATAGTTTCCATAGTCCATTTGGTTTACAGTTCATGTTCCAATGTTAATGGCAGAGTCAAAGTAGTATCTGGAACTCCCATGCTGAAAGTAAATTGACCCTTAAGCAATTCGGGTACCCATCACACAACTCTCTTCACTGTGTGAGGACTCTGCGTATGAACAGGTCATTGTACATACAGGCACAACCTATATTTGGCTTATCATCTCATTTTCGTAGTGCAACTGAAACAGCTTTTGAAGAATATGGAAGATTTGAGCTTTGCTCACAAAATATGTCTGCAAGGGTCTCTTCAGGAAACAGTTGTTTGTAATTATTTCTTTGCAAAGGGAATGTATTAACAACTTTAAGAAGTATACTTCAGGCACCATAGATAAATTTTGCTATGCAGCTAACTGCGTCTTGCTCCCGGTTAACTGGCAATTCAATAGCACACGCCCGACTGCAGTTACAGGTAGTTGACTGCGGTCGTATTAGCTCACACTTTCGGAGCAATGTTTGCTTAAGACGAAGAACGCTACCGACTGCCCTTACAATGACCCTTTGTATGTGGATTAGGATAATCTCTTTACACTATAACAGCGACAAAAAAGACCTCAGATTTGTGCTAGGTCAGGTGTTTGGTTTCGATGATAAGAGAAACCAATGCATTCATGATGGCATGTGTGTGTATGTATGTATGTGTGTGGGTGTGTGCGTGCGTGTGTATGTGTGTGTGTTTGTGACACTTTGCTTGTTAACACAGTATCTCAAGATAGGAATGTCTGACAGTTTTCAAACTTGGTATATAGATGCGCCATATTGAGAGGAAGAACGCTATTGTTTTTGGTGGAGGTTGAAGGTCATCTGGGGTCACCAGGGGTCAAAGTTTGAAACCTTGTTAACACGACCGCGCAAGGTAGGAAACTTGGATGGATTTCATATTTGGTATGTGGATGCGTTATAGTCAGAAGATGGTCCCTATTGTTTTTGGCGGATGTCAAAGATCATCTGGCGTCCCCGGGGGTCAAAGTCTGAAAATCTCGTTAACACGATATCTCAAGTTACGTTAACAGATTTCATATTTGGTATGTGGATGTGTTATGGGCAGGAAATGGTCCCTATTATTTTTTGTGGAGGTCAAAGGTCACTGGGGTCACCAGGGGTCAAAGTCTGAAAATCTCGTTAACACATTATCTCAAGGAAGGAAGCTTGGATAGATTTCATATTTGGTATGTGGACGTCTTATGATCAGGAGATGGTCCCTATTGTTTTTGGTGGAGGTCAAAGGTCATCTAGGGTCACCAAGGGTCAAAGTCTGAAAACCTTGTTAACGTGATATCTCAAGGTAGGAAACTTGGATAGATTTCATATTTGGTATGTGAATGCGTTATAATCAGTAAACAGTCCCTAATGTTTTTGGCAGAGGTCTCACAAGAACATCAAAACTATTCACCAGCCATGTGTAAAAGACCCTCATACAGAAATCTGCAATACATTTGTGAGCTTTAGGTGTAAAGTTTTTCTCCACAATGTAATTTTCTTCAGCAAGTATTGGTACTTTTGCCATTGCCTATAACGTATAGCAACTATGTATATTGTGAACCTATCCTACACATGTTTATCTTCGATTTCCTTAATGTGGAAGCTGCACAGTGGTGAATGTTTTCTTCCTTATATTTATTCTCAAGTTCCAAACAATATTTTATTTGCTGTAGAACATGTTTTAAAGCATGCAGCAGCATATTTTACTGACAGGGTGGTATCTGCATGCAGCAGGGGAAAACTTACCAAATTCTCCCATATACATTAGTGTTACGTGGTGCCATTGCAAAATATTATCATGACTCTTTGTCTTTATGGGGTTGGTTCAAACCTTTGTACTACAGGCGTGGATCCAAGGGGGGGGCGGACCCGCGCCCCGGGCCCCTATTTTTCGGCGACCAAAGATTTTTTTCAGGCTTAATATAAGCAGCAGCGGACTGTGACTGCAGCCTCCTGTCTCATAGCACACCCTTCTAGAACGGCCAGGTTATCTTCCTCCAATTGACTTCCTGAATCCGCGCCGCCGAATGTCATTCTTTTTCCATGGTTAATATCTCTTTTTAAGACTTTCATTCTAATTTCTATAATTTTGTAAGACACCACAGCTTCTCCTCTCCCCGCCCTCCAGATCCCCATCAGGGCGTTAATTGCTATAACATAGCAAGCATCTGTAACAATTCTGCCTAAACCAAGCCAGCCCTGCGTAATACTAACGATTTAAATACTAAATACAAAGTTGCATCTCCTGCTCAATACAGCACGCTACCTTAATTGCTTGAGTGTATACCGTGAAAACCAAGCCTTGAAGATAGACAGAGGGCTGTAGGGCCAATTTCTGTATAGAAATAGACTTTCTTGACCACCATTTCAGGAGGTGCGAAAACTTTACAAAACGAATCCTTAAGATGCCCTGAGAAATCAAAATTATTTCACAAGCACAAACATTGGCAAGAATTATAAAATCCAAGTCTGAAATCCTGAACGTCTAAGACATGTTGCAAGGATGTTGCAAGTATTCATATATTTTGTACACAAACACGTTTTCGATACAGCAGGTAGTCTAATGGAATGAACTACATCTTTTGTTTTTACGACCCGGGATCGATTCCCTCTGCATGCCTTTCCGGACTTTTTTGGGGGGGGTTTCTAACTTTTCAGATCAATTTTTGGCATGTATAAGTGTGATGTTGGTTTTTCCTACAAAAAATAAAAAAAAAATAAAAATAATAACAATTAATATGCATGTCAACCACTTCAGATACTTGTTGTTGTTTAATAATAAAAAAAAATCAGATTTGAGATCTTCATTGCAAGCAGAGCCTACTATGTATATATTTGTGCACAATGCCTACTTAGTACCTGGCATGCCCGTGATGATCTATCCAGTTGAAATGCTTTCGTAAATATTGACGAATAATTTAAGACACTAGGATTGTTGGTTTGATTCTTCACCACGAAGCAAAATATCCTTGTGTCATGTATGAAACTTTTGTGAAGGTGTTAGAGATAACAAATAAGTTGGGTAGTCTCACCTCAGGTTGCTGTGTTCTGTGCAGCCCCGTCGATACCGTTGAAACAATGTGGCGTCACAACGGAACCTCCTGTCCTCGCGAACGGATCTTAGCTGTTGCAAAAGCGGCACTATGGCTCCACTCAACACTACAGTCCCAAGTAAAGTAATAAATGTCAAGCTGCCAGCTGCTGCCCAACTCACGAGACTGTCCGTGGTGGTGGAACGAATAGGGTGCTTTTTACGTGCTTTGAAACGGACACGAGTAGTTGATGAAATTAGCTCCGAGATTTCAAGTGGAAGACTTCTAGTAAAATGGCCTAGTTGGCTAAGTAATATTTCCACAAAGGTAGCTGGTTCCAGCAAAGCCGGTGGCTTACTTCAGCGTCCTTATGTTGTGGTTGGCTAGAGTAGTAATCACTAGAAGTAGATGTTCCGCGTGCGAGAGCTAGAGTGGTTCTGGGGAGAGCATGCTGTCCGGCACGTGTTGGACTCTCCATTGACTCGATGCAGCTGATGGTGATTGGTCAGTAGTCCTGACGTCATGAGGCTGCTCTCGGTAGCTAATGTATATGTATAAGTAAGTGTGTATGGTGCACTTAGAATGTGTGAAGGAAGTGCTACAGTAGTCCCCCCCTAGATGACTGTAAAGTAATAGAAGTCATCGATAATAACAGTAACTAAATGGAAAACTAAATGTGGACAACTTGTAGATAACGTTTCGGCCAGTGTACCTTTCTGCCTGACCGCGTTGTTGTGGTACTAGATCTATCAGGCAAAGTTTTGAGTATAGATTTAGAGGTCGGTTGCTTAGGTGTAGTAAGAGTTTTAGGTTTGGGCGGTAGTTGGGTAGCAGGTGGTGATTGAGGAGTTGGTGGTGAACTATCAACTAGCCTAGGTGAATCCTCACAATAAGCTACCTTAAGTCTATCTATGCTGACAGTATTCTTACATCCATTAATATTAATAGTAAAGTACTTGTCCTGTCTGTCAAGGACTTGATAGGGACCTGAATATGGTGCCTCTAAAGGTTTTCTAACACCGTCACTACGTAACCATACATGAGAACAAGTACTTAAGTCCTTAGGTATGTGATTAGAGCGTGATGCAGGCCTGGTAATAGCAGGACGTAACTGCGACATATGTGACCATAACCTATCAACATAGCCAGTATCTGGTACAACTGATTGGGTCGATGGTTCTATAAATTCTGCTGGTAAAACTAGAGTGGTACCAAAAACCATCTCGGCTGAACTGCATTTGATGTCAGCTTTGTATGCTGAGCGGATTCCTAATAATACTAAAGGTAAAGCTTCAGTCCACGCATGAGATTGAGCATGGGCTTTTAGTGAACCTTTTAATTGTCGATGAAATCGCTCTACCAACCCATTTGCCATAGGATGATACGAAGTTGTTCGAAATCTCTTGCACCCTAGTAAGTTATTAAGATTACGAAATAAAGCAGATTCGAATTGAGTACCTCTATCCGTGGTGATATGAGTAGGTACACCAAACTTTGAAACCCAACGGCTGATGAAAGCTTTGGCAACCGTTTCAGCTGTTATATCCGGAATTGGAATTGCCTCCGGCCAACGAGTAAACCTATCTACAATGGTAAGTATATATGAAAAATTATTTGATGGGGGTAAGGGTCCGACGATATCCATATGAATGTGTGAGAATCGTCGTCCTGGTGATTCAAACGACCCTAAGGGACTCTGGGTGTGTCTGTGAATTTTAGACTTTTGACACCTTAAACATGACTTTGACCATGTGTTTATGTCACGATTCATACCGTCCCAGACGTACCGACTTGAAATAAGTTTACGTGTGGCAGCGATACCGGGGTGTGCTAAATCGTGTAATGAATGAAAAACAGTGCGTCTGAATTTTGAGGGGACATATGGCCTAGGTACAGCGGTAGACATATCGCATTTGATAGTTTTGCCTGTCCCAAGTAAAGGTACATCCTGAAGTTTTAAGGAAGATGATCCTACTAGCTTGGTAAGCTCATCATCTTTCTGTTGTTCAGACGCAATGTCTTCTAGATTGAGGGGTGAATTAGGGGTGTCAGTAACAGAAGTGATAGAACACGTGCTGCGTGATAATGAGTCAGCAACGGTGTTGTCTGTGCCCTTGATGTGCCGAATATCAGATGTAAATTGGTCAATGTAGTCAAGCTGCCTGATCTCTCTAGGCGAATGCCTATCAGGTTTAGTTTGTAAAGCATAAGTGAGTGGTTTATGGTCGGTAAGTATATAGAATTCTCGACCTTCTAACATATGTTTAAAGTACTTAATTGCTAAATAAATGGCTAGCAATTCTCTCCCGAAGGTGCTATAACGCATCTGAGTGGGGGAGAGCCTACGTGAAAAGAAAGCAATAGGCTTCCATACATTATTTACATTTTGCTGTAGGACGCCGCCTACAGCAACACTTGAAGCGTCTACGGTTAAACATAAGTCATCTGTAGAATTAGGATGAACTAAAAGTGTAGCTTCTGCTAAGGCTGACTTAATTTTGTTGAAGGCAGTGAGTGCATCGCCCACTAAAGTAATAGCCTTTTCCTTGCATTTTCCTGCAAGCAAATCAGTTAAAGGATGTAAAATCGAGGTGCACATAGGTATAAAGCGCCTGTAAAAATTAGCTAGGCCTTAAAATCGCCGCAACTGGGTTAGTGTCGTCGGCGTGGCAAAGTTCTGAATAGCTTCTACTTTGTGCGGTAAGGGTGTTACACCTGAACTATCAACCCTGTGACCTAAAAAATCTAGAGCCGGAACTCCAAAAGTGCACTTGGCAGGGTTAATAACAATGCCGTACTTATCTAATCTCTCAAAAAGTTGTTTTAGGTGAGACAGATGTTCTTCTGGTGAAGTACTGGCAATCAACAAATCGTCAATATAGGCATAGGCAAAAGGTAGGCCCCTTAAAACTTCATCCATGAACCTTTGAAAGCTCTGGGCAGCTGATCTAAGGCCAAAGGGCATACGTAAAAATTCAAAACAGCCAAACGGTGTGGTAATGGCTGTCTTGGGTACATCACTAGGTTCGACTGGGATCTGGTGGTAGGCCCTGACTATTAAAGTCGATCTTACTAAAAATCTTGGCACCACTAAGATTGGCTGTAAAATCGTGTATGTGGGGGATTGGGTAGGTGTCGGGCACCGTGACTCTGTTAAGGGCCCTGTAATCCCCATAAGGGCGCAAATCACCAGTCTTTTGGGGTACCATGTGCAATGGTGAAGCCCAATTTCCCTGGGCAGGCCTAATTATACCAAGTTGGAGCATGTGCTCGAACTCTTGTCTAGCAATCTTGAGTTTGTGAGGTGCTAGTCTTCTAGGCCTGGCAGTACATGGGGGACCCTTGGTGACAATATGATTGGTCACCGAGTGCTTAATACCAGTATCCCTATAGCTTGGTCTGGTGAGTTGAGGGTACTGGTTCAATAACCTATGGTATTGGGTTTCTTCCGAGACCAGTGAGTATGTAGGGGTCGGGGATGGTAATTTAGAGGGTACTCCTTTGATGTGCAAGGAGGTGACCAAATCAACCAACCTACGTCCTCTGACGTCAACCAATAGATTAAAGTGCCCCAGGAAATCAGCACCTAATATTGCACTTTGAACATTAGCGATGGTAAAAATCCAGCTGAATGTACCCCTTAAGCCTAAATCGATCGTAAATGACTTTTGCCGGTACGTCTTAATATCCGATTTTTTCGCAGCCTGAAGTGAATATGTAGAAGCTTGCCTCTTACTAAACTTCGATGCAGGCAATACACTGATGTCTGCACCAGTGTCAACTAAATATTTAGTGCCCGTAATACGGTCATGAACATAAAAATGACGACTCTTAGCCGTTGACATAAAACTAAGGCCTTTGTCCTTAAAAAACTGATTTGTAGTTTTAGGTGGGCTATGCCCAGTTGAATGCTTTGCTGTAGGTTTGCTTAATTGAAGTGCTAAAGCTTCAACCTGCTTAGTAAGTTGGACTATTTGTGCGTCCAAAATATCTAACTCGGAGCATTGCGAGATAGTGACCACAGGTTGTAAGCCTACAGCAGACATAATGAATAATTGTAAGTACTGGACAAAGAAAATTAAATACAAGTACTAATGTTGTAAAGTGGTAATTTAGTAATATATACAGGTAGTGATATATACAATGTACAGGTGAATGCTACTGTTGCTGAACTATCCTACTATCCCTTTAACAGGATGATAATACAGCAATAACCACCCCTTTGAATTTGATAAAGGTGGCAAACAATCCGTCAAACAAGTGAGATAAGTTTGACTGACTTTTCCTAAATTCACGCTTCCCTTAAGCCAAATGACCGACAAATTTGAAGTTTACAAGGGTACCGTTACTTGAATGATAATATGAGGTGCCAGTTAGGTTTTAGGGCAAAGATGCGACTAAATAATTGACCTTAGCTTGTATATAATTAAGGTGGGCTAAATATTGTAGCTCAAATATCGTAGCACCGCTACGCAGGCTATAACTACTAAGTAAAATATTTGGCAGGTCTTTGAAAAGAAGTCGGAATTATGCACCCTAAGTCTGCTGTGAGTAGAAGGAGCAGACAATTATGCAGTAAACCTAAAAACAGAGTTACAGCTCTTACTAACTTTAAGAGTAGACAATAGGCTACAGTCTACGAGCAAAGGGATTGGAATTAACTACGTGAATAGGCAGTAGCAAAATATTTAGGAATGTTTACAATGGTAAAGGTGTGAGATAATAAGGATAACGAAGCCCTGTAGTGTAGTGAAAAGGCTTGTTGTATAACGTTATTGTGAAATATATGAACAATGAATAACGTTATAAGTGAAATAGCTCGATGAAAATCTCGAAGACTTACAGTTGTAAAAATTGTTGACACGAGGTTGGTAAACGGAGCTCAAAAATCGCCAAATTCGTGATGTAAGTAAAACTCTCGGGGTCACCAGTTTTGTGGAGGTGTTAGAGATAACAAATAGAGTTGGGTAGTCTCACCTCAGGTTGTCGTGTTCTGTGCAGCCCCGTCGATACCGTTGAAACAATGTGGCGTCACAACGGAACCTCGTGTCCTCGTGAACGGATCTTAGCTGTTGCAAAAGCGGCACTATGGCTCCACTCAACACTACAGTCCCAAGTAAAGTAATAAATGTCAAGCTGCCAGCTGCTGCCCGACTCACGAGACTGTCCGTGTTGGTGGAACGAATAGGGTGCTTTTTACGTGCTTTGAAACGGACACGAGTAGTTGATGAAATTAGCTCCGAGATTTCAAGTGGAAGACTTCTAGTAAAATGGCCTAGTTGGCTAAGTAATATTTCCACAAAGGTAGCTGGTTCCAGCAAAGCCGGTGGCTTACTTCAGCGTCCTTATGTTGTGGTTGGCTAGAGTAGTAATCACTAGAAGTAGATGTTCCGCGTGCGAGAGCTAGAGTGGTTCTGGGGAGAGCATGCTGTCCGGCACGTGTTGGACTCTCCATTGACTCGATGCAGCTGATGGTGATTGGTCAGTAGTCCTGACGTCATGAGGCTGCTCTCGGTAGCTAATGTATATGTATAAGTAAGTGTGTATGGTGCACTTAGAATGTGTGAACGAAGTGCTACAAAACAATAGGATGCGACTACCAACACTATAATTGTTTGGAAAAAATAAAGATCTAAGCAAAATTCTTTATCGTGTGAGCACCAAAATAGCGCTGTTTACCCACGTTGATGGAGAAGTTTCTTTCCGCTAGGAATTTGAAGGGTGTCCCAACCTCAATGGCAGGGTGTTCATGAATGAACCTACGTAGTAGTCCTGGGTATGCGACTTCCTAATAAGGTTACGATAGCGTGGGGGTGTTGGCAAGTGACGTACATAGCCTTGTCAGTGAAAAAATCCTAACTCACATGTACACTAGAGCATGCAGATTTCACAAGTGTGACGTAATTTTTCAGACGTGCAAGAGAATACTGTAAATAAAAGTTGTAATTGGTTAATATCTTTAACTTATATTTTGGAAGGAGTAACACAAACAGCCTCAAGATTGAGTAAGCAGGATTGCTTTTTGTGTCAGAAAACGTTTAAAAATTGAAATATGAAAAAGACAAAGGTGTGATAGAAGTATTTATTTTCTTAATCAGGGTTTTTGGTTTCGATGATAAGAGAAACCTATGCAATCATGATGGCGTGTGTATGTATGTGTGTGTGTTTGTGTGGGTGTGTGTGTTTGTGTGTGTTTGATTGTGACACTTTGCTTATAACCACGATATCTCAAGATAGGAATGTCTGACTGTTTCCAAACTTGGTAGATGGATGCGCAATATTGAGAGGAAGAACGCTATTGTTTTTGGCGGAGGTCAAAGGTCATCTGAGGTCACCAGGGGTCAAAGTCTGAAAAGCTTGTTACCACAATATCTCAAGATACGAAACTTGGATAGATTTCATATTTGGTACGTGGATGCATTATGGTCAGGAGGTGGTCCCTATTGTTTTTGGTGGAGGTCAAAGGTCGTCTGGGGTTACCAGGGGTCAAAGTCTGAAAAGCTTGTTAGCATGATATCTCAAGAAAGGAAACTTGGATAGATATCATATGTGGTATGTGGATGCGTGATGGTCACAAGATGGTCCCTATTGTTTTTGGCATAGGTCAAAGGTCACCTGGGGTCTTTGGGGGTCAAAGTCTGAAAATGTTGTTAGCACGATATCTCAAGATAAGAAAGTTGCTTTGATTTCATATTTGGTATGTGGATCTTTTATGGTCAGAAGATGGTCCCTATTGTTTTTGGTAGAGGTCAAAGGTCATCTGGGGTCACCAGGGGTCAAAGTCTGAAAATCTTGTAAGCATGATATCTCAAGTTAGGAAACTTGGATAGATTTCATATTTGGGTATGTGGATGCGTTTTGTTCAGAAGATGGTCCCTATCGTTTTTGGTGGAGGTCAAAGGTCATCTGGGATTACCAGGGGTCAATTTTTGAAAATTTTGTTAGCACCATATCTCAAGTTAGGGAAACTTTGAAAGATTTCATATTTGGTATGTGGATGTGTTATGGTCAGAAGATGGTTCCTATTGGTTTTGATGGAGGTCTAAGGTCATCTGGGGTCACCAGGGGTCAAAGGCTGAAAGTATTGTTAACACGATATCTCAAGATGGGAAAATTGGATAGATTTCATATTTGGTATGTGGATGCGTTATGGTCAGAAGATGGTCCCTATTGGTTTTGAAGGAGGTCAAAGGTCACCTGGAGTCACCAGTGGTCAAAGTCTGAAAATCTTGTTAGCATGGTATACCAAGATAGGAAACTTGGATAGATTTCATATTTGGTATGTGGACCTGTTATTGTCAGAAGATGGTCCCTTTTGTTTTTGGAAGAGGTCAGAGGTCATCTAGAGTCACCAGGGGTCAAAGTCTGAAAATCTTGTTAGCACAATATCTCAAGATAGGAATCTTGGATAGATTTCATATTTGGTATGTGGATGCGTTATGGTCAGAAGATGGTCCCTATTGGTTTTGAAGGAGGTCAAAGGTCACCTGGAGTCACCAGTGGTCAAAGTCTGAAAATCTTGTTAGCATGGTATACCAAGATAGGAAACTTGGATAGATTTCATATTTGGTATGTGGACCTGTTATTGTCAGAAGATGGTCCCTTTTGTTTTTGGAAGAGGTCAGAGGTCATCTAGAGTCACCAGGGGTCAAAGTCTGAAAATCTTGTTAGCACAATATCTCAAGATGGGAATCTTGGATAGATTTCATATTTGGTATGTGGACGAATTATTTTCAGAAGATGGTCCCTTTTTTTTTTAAGGAGGTCAAAGGTCATCAGATGATGGGATTATTTGAAATGGAACATTTGTGTATCATTGAAACCTCAATGCAGTTTTGCATTCTGGTTTTTTGTCATATTTCTGTATTTCTGTCCGTTTTATGTGAACTTGTGAACTTGTGAGGCGATCTTTTCCGTTCTGCCGGGGAAAATCGCATAGCATAATTTGGATAAGGCACCTAAAGCGAATATCATTTTTTAAAAACGGAATCTACGCTCCTTGAAAATATGTACAGTAGTTAATACTTCTCATACGATGAACTACCCCACGGAGCGGACAAAGTCTTTTCATTCAGCTCATCGCTACGAAAAACCAGCTTAAGGGGCGGCAGCCACACAGGCGCTACGCAGACTAATGATTAACAGGTCTTCCTACTTCTCGTGGCTACGCTTGCAGAAATTTAAGCCGGTTGACTGCAGATGCATTATCCCGTCGCCGGGGTAAAGGGAGTTTTTTCAATGGGAGAGCAGCTCACGAGCATCGTAACAATAGCACTATTCATCCATGTCTAGCCCCGGTAGGATAAACTGCAGTTATTTTTGACTGCAGTTGGATGCATAGCGAAATTTATCTATGGTGCCTTAACTGTCCTGTTCAGTGATTGGCTGTTAGGATCATATGGCAATATACTATTTTCTTGTCAATTGTGAAATTTACTGTGAGTACCTGCTTTGTTTACCCTTGGATATGGTTATTTATGTATTTCCTCTTTTGAACAGATGACAGATATCATGACATAGTGTCCGATAATGTTTCCTTTCTATTTGCCTACTTAAAAGGTGACACAATTTATTTATGGGGCAAAGGATGTGACTGACAGAAATGGCCTTTCTTCCCGTTTGTTCTCGCATATCAGAAGTGCTTTTGGATATCTCAGTAAGGGTAACTTTTAGTTGTTTTCCTAACATGCAATTAATGTTGTGTTGGTCCTTACTCCCAGGGCTCATAATGTAGGACACACAACTAAGAAGAATAATCGTTACTTCTTGTCAGGCCTGATACTGAATGTATTGTGTGCTTCTACTGTGCTTCCACTGTGCAAACTCAAAACAAATAACACTGTGATGTTGTTATCTATCACTCCATGAGAAGGATGCATATGAGATATATTGTAATCACTTTGCCCATTGAGCTATAAATGGGAATGCCAGCTGAAATTGGCACTGTTGCCATGGTAATGGTTGGTGCCCCCAAGTTACTAGTCCAAGGATCTAACCTAAGGTGGGGTCCCACAAGGTAATCAAAACTCCAATTCTGTGTGAAGGGTCAAAACGTGTCCGTGTGTGTATGTGTGTGTGTGTGTGTGTGTGCGTATGTTTTTGGTGTAAAACGGGGACATGAGCCTTTTTTTCTCCAGGCAAGTGTGGATACACCTGCAAGTGGGGATATCCCCACTTGCCAAATGCAAAATTAGCCATGAAATTGAATTTTCCACGTTTCAAGGATGTACCACAGCAAGTTTGAAGCATTTTGGAATTTTCCCCAATTTCCATGTGATTGACCTAACATTGGGTAACAAACCATGGGCTGATGCATGGGTGTGTGTGTATCTGTGTAGTACCAGTAAATCGAGGACATGAGCGTTTTTTCCCCTAGTCAATTGTCGATACACCCAAAGTGGGGGTATCCACATTTTCATGGTTAAAAAAATGTGTCCCCGTTTGACGGTCAAAACATGTATGCGTGTGTGGGTGTTTGTGAATTTTTGTTTTGCTAATATCTCCTAAACCGCTCAGCAGATTTTCTTCAAATTTTGTAGGAAAGTACCCTAGGTGGAACCACTGTACATATTGCATAACATGAAACTTTGCACGTGTCATGAGGATATCTAGAACTACCAAAATATACGGTTACCATGGCAACAGGTATCAAATGTCAGGTGATGAAAGAGGAAGTGTCTATTTTTAAGCCAAAAAAAGAGGAAATTTGTGACTCTAAATCCTCCTAGTGGGCTGGACCGATCCTTTTCAAACTTGGTGGGAAGATACCCCAAGGTCGGAACTTGTGTCTCATAGATTCCCGGAATTGAAGGACAGAGGTCAGATGTCAAAGGTCAAAATTAGGCTAAATGATACTTTTGTCTGTATTTTGGTAATGAAACATCCTAGTGATATGAAACTTGGCACATGTAATGGGGATGACTAGAACTACTCATATACATGGTTGCCATGGCAACAGAATCTGGAAGTGACAGTCTTAGGTGAAAGGTCAAATTGAGTCAAAATCATTTTTAGTACATCATTCCAGGGGAAAACATTGCACCGACATGAAACATGAAGGATATAACAGGAGTGACATGTTCTGCCAAAATATTTGGTTGCCATGGCAACTCAGGTTTGAAGTCACATAACAGGAGGTCAAATGTACGGTTTAACTTCAAAAACTGCTAGTTGTTGGCTTTTGTTTAAAGATGTTGAAGATGTGCCCCAAACTGAGAAAATGTGTCTCGTAGAGCCCGGTCCGAGGTGTAGCAAACCTTTTCCATAATTGTCTTGCGAATAGAAATCTTCTTCTTTAATTGTATGGGGTTTGAAAGTATTGTGAGTCAATATTTGTTACCGTTTCTAAAGATGGAAAATAACGCCTCGTGGATTCACAAACATCGGTGCACGCGGAAGTGAAATTTGATAAAAACGCACTACATAAAATGCTGCTAATAGCTGAAATTCATAAATTCATTGTTGTCCATGATATCAGTTCAATAACCACTGCAATTGCTTCACGAACTCGATGGTTTTCCACTCTCTAACGTAGGCATACATAATCAGTTAGTTTGACTTACACATTTCCGCTAAATATTGTTACCATTAACAGCTCGGTTTGCGCATCTGCTACTCAAACGAAGTTCGAATATCACCATTGGACTTTCATGCTGCGTCGTAGAAATCTAAAGTGCAATATTTTCAGGGCGCGGACGTCAGCTCGAAGACGTGAACTGTGGGCTAAAATGCCGCATCGCTCTGGCCACATTGTGTAATCTAAAGCTCCCTAATAACACGTGTGGCCTAATGACGCGTGTGGCCGCACGCAGTAGACTTTGTAATGCGCCTGTGGTAGGCTAAGCGCGCCTATCTGATTGGTTAATCAGCTGTCCGAATTTGTTGGTTTATCATGCAGTGATATGGGTTTTGTTCGTCTCAGCCTTACTATAGGGAGCTTTCATGTGTGTAAAAGCCAACTAAAGCAACCACCTTCTGGAGGACAAATAACACACCTGGAAGCTAAATAAAGATATGTGGTGCATGGCGGGATGTCTTTTAGAACAACTAGTGCGTCCGCTGAATTTGACCTTTTGACCTTTGGTGCAAACTCCTCACAGAGGTCATGTATTGACGTCACTGTGTTGCGCGTTTCTCTATTTTTTCATTCAGGAGTACATTGTGCAACAATTGTTGCTAATTGTTGCGCGTATTGGTAACACACCTACTGCGTAAGATCAGTAACATCCTGTAAGCCAAATTAAAAAACGCTGACGTCATTATTTTCAATTCTGGAACGCGTTTCTAGCACATCAAATTTGACATGAGGTTTTTGTATAGCTAAAATCCCCAAAGGAGCTTGATAGAAATAAGTCCCGCGCTTACTAGCGATGAGATCAGCAACTCCGTGGATTGCCCTCTTGTTTTGTTTTGTGCCCATCGGGAGTCTGTAATGTATTGCCAAAGAAGAAGGAACACCTGGGGACAACATACGTGTAAATGAGAACACAAATGAAATGCTTGCTCATAGTGATACACTACACCTAAGTCACAGTATATTGTAAAGACTATTCATTTCCTGGGAACAACTGCAGACATGTGTGACTGGAAATGTTCACACATGATTTCACACATCATTACAAACCTTCATGTGAAGACAACAAATATAGACAGTTTACAAGAGATTAATATTCATGTATCAACATTTGACTGTGCTGCCATTGGACTGTACAGTTACAGTCATTTGACTGCACACAGTCATCACAATGAAATGATGTTACAGTCAAATATTTGACTGCACCATTGCTTAACAGAAGACCATTTGTTGTAAAGTAACAACAGTTGTCCAGCACATTAAGTCACAACCAAATGATGTTACAGTGAAATATTTGGCTTAGTTAACCATCATGCTGCTAGAATACCCATTACTGAAATGCAGCACCTTAGCACCTTCTGGAAACTCAAAACCCGGTCGAGTGGCTGTCTTGGTGGGATTTTACTTACTTTATTTGGAATACTATTCTGAGAGGTTGGGCAGTGGTGCATATCTGATCCCTCACACAATAAACTCAATTGATAGTTAGCAGGAAGTGGCCCTGGCAACTTGTTGATGAGGAAGTTGCTGTCAACGGGAACTAATTGAGAACTTGTTTGCTCAGTATATTAAGGAGAGATATTACAACGCTGCAGTTAGTTGGAGAGAGCTGCATTGGTGCTGCATTTGACAAACGGGGCCTCTTGCGCCATGATTATGTGAGGCACCATCATTTGACTGTACAGTCTAAGTCATTTTACTGTGCGGTCATGCACTGTCCAGTGGCAGTAAAGGAAAATATAAGACTGCATGGTGATTTGATTGTGCATTGCTCTAATAAGTATCAATAACAATTCTTTACAAGATTGGGCGGAGGATATTTTTTCCAAGGGATGTAACTTTTGATCGCAACAGCTTTATACCTTTGGTCAGCTCCAAAGCTTTCGGTTTCAAACAAGATTGCTGCCATTAGGGGCTTGCCATAGGGGCATGCGGGGCAAACGTTTCCTAAGCATGGTCTTCAATTTTCCAATAATAACATTATTCAATATGAGGTGAAAAGAAAGAAGCCTTTTTCCTTAATCTGAGCAAACTATCCCAGCCTTCTTTCTCATACAAATGTTGTGTATTATCAATAAAATATTAACCAATGCATAATTGGCAAGGATATAGTTCATAATTGTATCAAAATTTTAGCCCAGTGCCGGCCTCACAGACGCATTGATAGCACTACTAGCACCAATAGCAGTACTGAATTTGTACTGTTATTGGTGCTAGTAGAGCCATCAATGCTTCTGTGCAGCCGGTTCGGGTTTACGAGCTCATTTGACCACTGGTCAAATGAATTAATATGATACGAAAAGTCATGATTTCAGTTTATTTTCAGGCGCATGTTCAGCTCCTTGAAACAAAAAAGGCCATAACCAAATTTATGTTTGATCGTTTTGGAGAGGAACATATTCTAGGCATAGCTTACTGGTTAAATTGTTACTCATTTCCCATGTTTGGTTCTCAAGATATTAGAGTTGAAGTTAACGTATTTTCTACAAAGAGTGAACTTGCAACAAGTAGGCGTGATGTCATGTGTTCACATTGATGGACAATGTTTTAATAGTTGTTTTGCTCTAAAATTTAACACCATATACAACTAAACTGTGATATTTTGTTACAATAAGTACCCTCCGAGCAATGGAAGATTAAAAACTTAATTTGCTTTTTTGGGCAGGATAGCATCCCTAATCATTTCAAGATTAAACTGCAGGATCAAAAATAAATTGCAACAAAAAAACAAAGCATTGACCATCAATATGAATACATGACATCGTGCCTGCTTGGTTCAAGTTAACTTTTTGTAGAAAATGTGTCTCCTTCAATTGTTAATATCTCAGGAACGGAACATGGGAAATGAATGAAAACTTTACCAGAGTGCTTTACGTTCATCTTTAACATATTGAACAAAAATTTGGTTCTGGTTTATTCTTTTTAATGGAGATTCTGCTTTGAATGAAATGATAAAATGTCACATCATCCTGTAAAGGAGCCAGTACATTTTATCTGGTAATTTTCTGATCATTTTGCAATTTGATCATTTTCTTAAAATGAAAATTTTATTGCAAAGGAAGGCTCAAAACAATTACATCTGCTTATTGTACTTACAAGCCTGGCAAATGCAATATCCAGCTATCTGAGATGTCCTGATTTTTCAAAATTTTCTCTACGCTCTGTGCCAACAGTTGGTGGCGCTCTGCTATAGTCTTTCGAGCGGTCAGTCACCACTTCTCATGCCCCTTCCCCCCAAAATATTTTTGCATGACATCTTCTGATACTATGTGAGATGTCTTGGTCACAAGTTCAGTTTGCCCCCAAACAATTCCCTTATATCAGCCCTTGATTGCTGCACGTAGTTTTTAGCAAGTAACAACAGTGGGCACATTGATAGGCCTCAGCCAGGATTAAAAGGAAAAATTAAGAAAAAAAAAGAAAAAAAAAAAACAAAAAGAAAGACATAGATTATACAATATGACTCCCTTTTGTTACAGTTAACCAGGCTTCGTAAATGTGCAGCCTGATTTATTGATCAGCATCAAACATGAATTAAGCCTTTTAATGAGACTTAGTGATATGAAGTCACTAAATCTAATGAAGAGGACATATTTCATTCATGTTTGAATTTCATCAATTAATACATTGCTCAAACATACGGTGACTGTTTAGAATGAAAATGCTTATGAATACTACACTACAAGGAATTGCAAAGAGAAAGTACGTATTTGAATGATTGCATAAAAATACTTTGAATTGCCCTCTTGTTCTTTTCATAGCTCTGGTTGCTCAGGGTTCAGCAGCTGATACCTTTTATTTGGGAGGTAAGAATGCAATATCTTTCATCATTCAAAACTACACCACACATGCGGTAACTCATTACACATTTCACACATTCATGTCATTTGTTGTTTTACCTCATCGTTTCATTACCAACTCATCTGCTGTAGAGATCCAAACTATCGTTTTGGAATCATAAACTGGGTATATGTTATCAAATCCAATTAAATTTTGTTTCTGTGAACATGCATGACTGATTTATTCTAAGTGACATGTGAACCCTTCTTTGGGTAAATAAAAGCTTCCTGTTCATAATCTAAACAAAGGATTTAACTCTGCAATCACTGGACATTCCAGTAGCTTATCTGCTGTGTTTATAGGCTGTGTAATCAACTGGAAAAAGTTCCTCACATGCCAGGGGTTAAGTGATATTCTGGAAGTGATAGTGGTCTCTACAAAAAATTAATGAACAGATAAGGAGGATTCCATTACACTCGACATCTCCTTTGTGAGGTCTGGTCAGAATGCCCTCATTTTTAAGCAAGTGAAGTCATAATGTGCATGTACATAGTGTGTTAATCTCCCAATACCACTTTCCCTGTTCAGGGGATGTGTATTTCTCTTGCCCCTACATTGCCTTCACTTAGTGTAATACCTATGTCTGCAAAGTTGCAAAGTTTTGCAAGAAATCTTTAGTCAAACCAGAGAGTCTTGCTAGAGAAGAAGATTCAAAGAAACAAATTTTTCAGATGCTATGTACTTTAAATGGATTATATCTTTTAGTGGTGCCACTATATGTTTGACAGCTAGGTCCCTTTGTTTCTATTGTTAAATCCCATGTGACTAAGTCCTTTTAACAAGGATCTCATTAGGCCAACTCCTCTGATGCTCCCAAAACCGGGATTTTGAGGCCTTTTTCAGGGTATTTCCACTCCATTAATTTCGCATTAAGATAAAGACTCCCTGGCCCAGTGGACCATGAAATTGCAGATAGGATGCCAGAAGACTCTAAACTACATAGTGTGACTACATACGGAAGCTTTGTGCTGTTATCTCAGTGTAGTCAGTCAGTGAGCAGAGTGGTCAGTGGGAGCTGAGAGCATTAATTACACTTCACTTAAGCAAGGGTGAAGATGCTATATGGAGAGCATCTGCTGGATTTCATCATGTCTTTCATTCTTTTACAAATAATCCCCGAACAAAGGCATTAAGTTGTCTGTATATCCTTTGATTTGGAGGTTTTTTCTGCCAGTGGCGAAGCTTATAATAAGAATTTCTATAGAACGACTGGAAACAAATTTTTAAATTATATGCTTTAATTACGCCCTTTCTTCATTACATGGAAATGTTTATGTCTATACATTTCCCCAAGGTTTAAACAATTTTGCCATCATTAAGAAACTAATTTTTAAAAGTAATTTGTAGTAAAATTGTTGCTGTTTTCAAGTGAAATGATATGTCGTGTATTGAATAGCGTGGACTGATATAAATGTCATATGACATTCTGTACAAAATGAATTCTGAAAATGCAAGACATGCACAAATCCTTTTATTTTTGCTTTTGTCCTAATTCTATTTGCTTGGGCATTTCAAAAACCAAATCTGGCCTAGATTTCATGAACCAAAATTGGCAAAATCTGGTTTTGGCCGAATCCACATTTTAATGACCCACTTAGTGTATCCCTTTAGAGTGCCTTTTTGAATTGCACTCAATCGTTTGTCATTTTTTTTATTTGTTTTGTACCAAGGTCCCCCTATGATGGCCCAAGGATCTGATGTGCAAGGTAAGAATGCAATTTCTCATACGAGAGAAGTAAAGTTGTATAGCCTTCTAGGCAGGTTCAACATATTGTGAGCCAAGGTGAAGATGTTGTGCAATGTAAGAATGCAATTTCATTTATGAAAGACTAAGAGGAACAATTATGGGCTATAGCCTTCTAAGGATGTTCAGCATAAGGAACATATTTGTACAAGCATAGTGATTATGTACATGCACTTAACCCTTTACCGTTGTTTGGGTCCTTTTGGACCCATACGGAGAGCTCGGCAGTCACCCATCATTACTGTTTCATGCTGAGCTCGAAACTGCGAGTAGCTACCCGAAAATTCGGCCACAACAACGAGAGAGACAATAGTTTATGGTCACAGGGTCAATGGCCTACGGAAGCTGATGCGGGGCGTGCTACGTCCGCTTTTCCGCCCACTCCCGAGGCGCGCAAATATGCCCCGATCGGAGCACAACGGTAAAGGATTAATCTTAAATATAGCTGCACCACTCGGTCGCCTGTGCACACGCAGAGACAGTGACATATATCAGCTTTGCAGTAAACACACTCCACAGGCTTAGTTTAATTAACCCTTTACCGTTGTTTGGGTCCTTTTTGGACCCATACAGAGAGCTCGACTGTCACCAATCTTTACTGTTTCACGCGGAGCTCGAAACTGCGAGTAGCTACCCGAAAATTCGGCCACAACAACGAGAGAGACAATAGTTCAAGGCCACAGGGTCAATGGCCTACGGAAACTGATGCGCGGCTTGCTATGTCCGCTTTTCCGCCCTCTCCCGAGGCGCGCAAATATGCCCCGATCGGAGCACAACGGTTAAGGGTTAATACTAATAAAAGCTCAAAAATTAAAATAAATCTTTCAAAACATTTTCTGATATCAATAATGCCTTAGCCTTACTTTGTTAACTAGCATATACTAGTGTTATACCACAACTCAATTGAATTGTGACATTCAGTATACATAGACCTCGGTAGTGACATATCTGTTTTAACATGTACAGGACACTTAATATTATTTACAGAGATCGGAAGTGTATTGTTTTCAAAAGATTCAAGTAAAATTCAGGTTTGAAATCTTAGAACTGAAACTTTTTTGTCTCCAATCATAATAACTCCTTGAGTCCCTACTGTACTAAATATGTATGAAATTTAAACTGTTTTGGAGTTTGACAAAAAGTCCAATTAAGTATTGGTATGCTTGTGCTATGAACTCAATCATTTTAGTAGCATACAGGTCCACTTTCTAATGCATTTCCTGGCCCAGATTTCACCCGTACAATACCGTTAAAAATGTACGGTAATATGCGGCAGTGACCTACAAACGTTCGTTCGTTCGTTGCATGGGTGCTATGTGTTCGATGTGTGCACTGGAGTAGTGACATCACTCAGGCACACTCCACTTTGGATGGGGGATACAGAAAATATGGAAAAATATTTTGCTCTGTGTTTGCCATATATTTAGGAAACTTTGGGCATAAAAATTTTGCAAATACATTAAATAGCAATAAAAAATTACGGGCAATATTGAGGTAGGAATCATTTTAGTGTTCAAGTTAGTAACAGGATAGAAGTAAGTGGAAAGGAGATTTTTTTCGTGCACATGGCGTAAAATACCCCTTCAAAGGAATGTGTAAAATCTTAAATCTGATGGAATGAATTTTGCTTCAGAAAAATTTTCTCTTCCCAAAATATGAAGTTTAAGCGATTGATTTGAGACAATATTTTTGTGGTTGATGTTGAGATACGTGCATACATTATGTAGACATAAATGTATTAATAAAGCTTATATTTTAGATCATTAAATCATGTCATGTCATGCATGCTCATTTGCCGACACCCACGCTACCGTGGCCTTATAAGGAAAGTCGCGTAGGCGGAGACGGAGTCCAACGTAGGTTCATTTATAAACGCTGCTGTTGAGGTTGAAACACCCTTCAAATTCCTGTCGGAAACAAAATTTCTCTATCAATGTGAGTAAATGGCGTCATGTTGAGGCTCACAAGATAAAGAAATTTTGTTTAGATCGTTATTATTTTTCCAAAACAATTTAAGTGTTGGTAGACAAATCCTAGTATTTCATACAAAACACGGACTCATTTTGCTCTGTGATGAAGAATCAACCCAGCAATTCTAGTGTCTTAAATTATTAGTCAATATTCACTAAATCAACAACGTTCACAGTTCTCATGAACGAGGTCATTTTCCGTTTTATAACGTGCGTTGCACATACAGTATTTTGATACTCTATTGTCACGAGAATTTTCTAGATAGGCCGGCAAACGTAGCATATAGCATGCTCATGACCCCCAGCCAACTCATTTGCATACTTCGTTGAAAACTAGTTATAATAATTATTGTATGCACTGTACTGCACACACCCGACAGCCCACTAACGTTAGCCTGCATACGTACATAGATCTACCCACAGTATTGTACTTGTCTCTCTGCAAGGATGGGGGGAAATAGGAAATGCTGGGAAGTTTGTCCACAAAAGGCCATGAGTCTTTGGAGCTTCGTGGCTCAATTTTTTTCGTTTCAAACAGAAGGTACGTGGGATGGATTTATATTTTTGTTGATTGCAATGCAGTTTACATTTTTCTTGTCATGACACTGTGCAAACAGTTTAGCCACCTGTGCTCCTAAAACATTCCGAGCTGTGACTATAACATGCTTTGGAATTTATGAATTGGGTGTGTGTGTGTGGGGGGGGGGGGGTGTCATAATATTTGACAAGAGAAGGTTTAATCTTTTTAGCGAATTTTCAGGTTGTTACTGATGTTAGGCATATTGGCCTATGGCGATCATTGGTATTCCAAAATCCCCAGTTATGATCGATCAGTTTATGTATTACATAAGTTCATTTATATTTAATAACTTAGCCAAAAGACATTTGTCGATAATGTAGAAATGGAAAGAGAAATAGACAGAACACCACACAAAACATTTTTAGATCAGATTCGACCGTTTATTCTCTGACCTTTTAATTTTTAAGAGCCACTTGTCTACGGTTGTACATCGCGCTTCCGCACGGTAAAAACTGAAAGCAAAAAGTGCCAACAATTGTGCGAATTTCCATCACAATTTAGCTTTCGAATTTTTGTACGGTTTTCGATAGCGTGTGAAATCTCGGACGGCCGGGGAAAGCGGCACAATTGAAAAAAATTGAAGACCTTTATAATAGATTTCATATCCTCAAAGAAAATTAATTAGATTTCTCAAGTTCTTAAAACAATAGCAAACTTTAAAGACAGTTGTCATTTTAGTGGCAAGGAAATAACTAAACCTTTGCCATTGTATTTCTGTTTTGTTTGCAGTTGCCAAGACCATTCCAGATCTTCAGAAAATGGTTCTTAGATTGTATATCTTTGTCTCTCAGGATACTATTGGAAATGTTCTGAACATACACCTGGTGCTGGTTACAATGGATTCTCTCAAAAGCCTGCAGAATGTAAGTTTTCCTCCATGTATGTACTAATTGCTAACTCTGACAAATGAGTTTGATCCAACTGTGCATGGAAAACAGCTCTTTTTGGGACAGGTCTAAATAATTACTGCACCATGTTTAGGGATTTATTATGGTGAAAAGGGAACCCTATTGTTTTCATTCAAAGTGTTCCGTAACTCTGCATACAGGTTTTGGCGCATGGTGAATGGGCAGCTGTGGATAGCTACGACACCTTCCTTCTTACCAGTCAAGTGTGTGGACATGATGTTCCTCCAGTGGAAGTGACTTACAATGCTCACAGGACTAGTAGTTGGCAACCAGAATCTGAGAGGATGGTATGATATCTGTTTTAACAATTGAACGTCATTCTCCTACTTTTTAAGTCTGCTAGTATTCCCTCACAACCGTTTAGTGTTATGTCAGTTACAAGCAACATGCAAACTGTAAGACAAATGATTGTGAAGTTTGCTCTAAAATCTTAGATCAAAATGACAGAAGTTGTTACTGTTACAATGCACTTTTTGATTGATTGCCTGCAGGCAGTCAATGAATTCATGGGATTAGATGTCACATGCCTGTGCGTGCATGCGATGCTTTTCCTTGTTAACATGATATCTAAAAAAGAGTAATTGTAAATGGATCTAATACTTTGACAGGAGAAGGAAATTTGTAAGTCCCTTGAATGTGGGGTTTTACAGCAAAGGCCAAACTTATTAAACTGTTGAACACTCACATGTCTCTCAATAACTTTGAACTTTACTTGGGTTTTGTTAAGATTTTAAAGAGTTATGCAGTGCGCACATAGTTTCATGTTGTCTGCCATATCTTTAAGTGCACATTGGTGGCTTTCCTCTATCACTCCAAAACTGGCAGTCGCTTTAATTGCAAATTAATTTATTCTTTATGCCCCTTATTGTTACTTATCAATCAGTTACATTTCCAAATCAATCAGAGATAAAAGAGATTCTCAATGTGTATAGCCTAGTTGGCCTGGCTTTTAAAAGTGAATCAATGAACATTATGCTAGAAATTATAGTCGCAGTATTAGCCCAATAAAAAGTTAGCCTAACTCAAAATCTTACCCACTTACCTGTAAGCAGATCAATGGGGTGACAAATTAAACACAGGCCACAAGGCAACATTAACAAAAATGTTGTGTTTTAGAATGCATTTCCTGTAATCCAAGCTTCCAAAATTTTAAAATTTTCTCACCTCAGCCGCAATCATGGTGGGGCTGAGGTGGGATGTGACTCCTGGCTGGTGAATTTTCTCTTTTTTTTTGAAATACCAGGCTCTTGCCTGTGTTATTGTCTGTGGGAAAAGTTCTGTATATCACAAGGGCATTCTTTTTAAACTGTTTTTGATTCCTTGCCGAAGGCTGGCCAGGAATCTATGCGATGGTGATGTCGTGTATGTGTGTGTGTGCGTATGTGACGTCCGCTTATAAAGACGATATCTCAAGAAGGGTATTTCCGAGGGATCTCAAACTTGGTATGTAGATTGCCCTGATTGAGTAGATGATATAAATACCTTGGAAATAGCTCGTAAACATGATATCTCCAGAAGGAAAAATGTGAGTGATTTCATACTTACCATGTGGATTGCCCATATTGAGTAGATGATCCCTATTGTTTTTGCTGGAGGTCAAAGGTCATTTGGGGTCACCAGAGGTAAAAAGGTCAAAACCTTGTAAACACTGTATCTCAAGAAGGGTAACTGTGAGGGATCTCATACTTAGTGTGTGGATTGTCCATATTGAGTAGATGATCGGTATTGTTTTTACTGGAGGTCAAAGGTCATTTAGGGTCATCAGAGGTTAAACCTTGGACACACTATATCTTAAAAAGGGTAACTGTTAGGGTTAATATTCATTAGTGCATAGGGTTAAGAGTTTTGAATGGCAGGGGTAATGTAAGATGCATCTGGTAAGCTTTTGGAATTTACTTCATTATGTAAATGATCAAGTTGGGTAATTTCAAAATATGTACTGAAGCAATCTCACTGTATTAAGAATGTCTAAAGTGCATAAAAGTGCATTTGGTACAGTATTTATGTTGATTTTGGTTTTAGGTTTTGCCCTGTGACATTTAGTGCCAGTATTAATATGCATAAGCTAAGAGTAAATGGGTAGAACAAAATCTGAAAAAGTTAAAAAGGACAAAACTGTTCATCAGGCCGACATGTTCGTTAATTTATCTTTGTCACAGGTAAGCTGATTTGCCATAAGTATCTCGGCCTATAGATTTTCATGAAATATATTTCCTACTCTTAAGTGGAAGTTTCTAGCAGTGTCTGGAACATGTGAGTTAAACAATGGCTGTATCAGGGTTATTTGAGTACATAGTCTGAACATATTGGAGAAAGCTTCCATGCCCACAAAGCAGAGGAATTGTTCAGTGGGGAACTTCATAAGTGTTAACTTTGAACAGATCAAGTGCTCTGTATAATGCCCAAAATTTCTTTTAGAGCATACAGACATTGTTTCTTCCAGAACTCTAAAGAAAAAATGAAGATAACATAATATTTAGTATCAAAGATTATTAAAACTTACAGACAAACCTTGTGCCACTGTCCTCATAAGGACATGTGGATTAATAGGGTTCCCACTTTTTGTTCATTTTCAAGGACATCATAGTCATTGCGAAGGGCATTACACCAAAAAAAAAATATAAAAGGATCACCACTAATAGCCAAGTTACACAAGTTACAGGTTTCTGTTGCGATGTCTCTACTGTATGTTCCAATTTTTGGATGAATGTTAGGATCAGGGCTTGTTCTAAAACTAACCTCAATGCAGTCAACTTTTTGGTTTCGATGAAAGAGAAACCTATGCATTCACGCAGGAGTGTGTGTGTGTGTGTGTGTGTGTTTGTGACAATTTGCTTGTTAACACGATATCTCAAGATAGGAATGTCTGACAGTTTTCAAACTTGATACATAGATGTGCCATATGGAGAGGAAGAACCCAATTGTTTTTGGTGGAGGTCAAAGGTCATCTGGGGTCACCAGGGGTCAAAGTCTGAAAAATTGTTAACACAATATCTCAAGATAGGAAACTTAGATAGATTTCATATTTGGTTTGTAGATTGGTTATGGTCAGAGGATGGTCCCTATTGTTTTTGGCAGAGGTCAAAGGTCATCTTTGGTCAATGGGGGTCATAGTCTGAAAATCCTGTTAACATGATAACTCAAGATAAGAAGCTCGGATAGCTTTCATATTTGAGTATATGGATGTGTTATGGTCAGGAGATGGTCCCTATTGTTTTTGGCAGAGGTCAAAGGTCATCTTGGGTCGCAGGGGGTCAAAGTCTGAAAACCTTGTTAATGCCATATCTCAAGATAGGAAACTTGGACAGATTTCATATTTGGTATGTGGATGCGTTATAGTCAGGAGACAGTCCATATTGTTTTTGGCAGAGGTCAAAGGTCATCTGGGGTCACCAGGGGTAAAAATCTAGTTAATGCTATATCTCAATGTAGGAAACTTGGATACATTTCATACTTAACCTGTGAATCTGTTATTATCAGGAGATGGCCCCTTTCTATTTTGGTGGAAGTCAAAAGTCATTTGGGGTCACCGGGTGTCAAAGTCTGAAAATCTCGTTTACTCGATATCTCAAGATAGTAAACTTGGGTAGATACTATATTTGGTATGTGGATGAGCTATAGTCAAGAGATGGTCCATATCAGTTTTGGTGGAGGTCAAAGGTCATCTGGGGTCAACAGGGTTGTAGTCGGAAAACCGTTTTGTAAATGCAATATGTCAAGATAGCTGTCTCTCTGTACGTATGTTTTTTCTTCCATCCATCTATCTATGTATGGCTTTTATTGAGGTCAAAGTAGGTGATAACACATCTTAAGTGGGAAACTTAAGTAGATTTTTCATGTGGTATGTGGATGCACATTATGGTGAGAAGGTGATCCCTATTTTTGTTAGTGGAGGTTAAAGGTCATGTGGGATAACAAAATTATCTTTTGAACATGTATGCTAGTATAACACTTGAGTGAGAAGATAATGGTACATGATGGGATTATTTCTAATGGAAAATTTATGTATCATCTAAACCTCAATGCATTTTTGCATTCTAGTTGGATCATAGAGACATCATTATAGAGAGCCATCTTCAGTACCCAAAATTTTGATTTAAAGGAGCATGTTTTAAAAACATCTCTTTATCAAGTTAATAGACAACATAGTTTACCAGCATCATAACTGTGTGGGAGATTTCTCTTGTTTGTGGAGGTCATAGGGTGGGGTCACAAAAGGGCAAAACCTTGTAGACATGACATTTTTATGTGGTTGTTGAACTGTGGAGGGATCTCATACTCAGTTTGTGAATTGCTCGTATTTAGCATGTTAATGGTCTTTTTAGGTGGTTGCTTCCTATTGTTCTAAGTGAGGGTGAAAGGTCATTTTGGGTCACATGATCTCAAAAGGTTTTGACCTTACTAGTATACCTCAGTATTTGTGAGGGATCTCATGCTTGTCATGTGGGCATCCATGTTCATTATTACAATATATCATATGGCAAGGAATCACTAAGCCTTTTAGCTTTCTAGTTTAGGGTAGCAGTAGACCTGAATGATGCCACACAAAGGGTAAGAAGTTTTAAAAGTATTAGTGTCAGACAAAAGAACTGAATGCTCCTTGGGTCTTGGATTGTTACATGACTATCTCTTCAAGTATGTCTGACTAATTGGATTGGCGTAAATGAAAGTCAATTTTCTTCTCCTGTCAAAGTACTAATGCCATGCATGGTGTGACTGATCTCATTTTAAGCTGTACAAGCAAAGCTTGGGTGAACTATTATTTGTACAGGGTGATTACCTTTCTGTTTTCCTGTCAGTTTGTTACCAATTGAACATTGAAAATGCCCTTCCACCCAAAAGCTTCTATGGATTCATTAAAAGCTTGGAGAAAATGTTCCTTGGGTAAATGGGTGATACACAGCCAGCTGGAAATGTTGGTTCAGGCCCCTATAATGTGCCCTATGGCCCATTTTGTTTAACTCTTTACCGTTGTGCTCTGATCGAAGGCATATTTGCCCACCTCGGGAGTGGGTGGAAAAGTGGACGTAGCTCGCCCCGCATCTGCTTCCGTAGGCCATTGACCCCATGACCTTAAACTATTGTCTCTCTCGTTGTTGTGGCCGAATTTTTGGGTAGCTACTCGCAGTTTCGAGCTCCGCGTGAAACTTTAAAGATGGGTGACAGCTGAGCTCTTCTCATGGGTCCAAAAGGACCCAAACAACAGTAAAGGGTTAATTCTACAAAATGATTCTTCTCCTACTCAGGTGCTTTTGTATTGTGTTAATGGTTTTCCATAAAAATACAATGGTAGTGGTTCTTCCCAGGGAATAGGGTGGATTCATGAATTTTGGATCTGAGGTTCATGATGGTCCATTTTGTGAAATGTTACTAAAACCTTAAACATTTTTTTTCAATTAATGTTGTTATTTGTTTTTCCCCTGAATTTAATGTTCTTTTGGTATTGCTCTATCGTATGTGTTCAGGATTTTATGGTCCAAGGTCCTTTTTGTGCCCTGTGGTGCATTTTATGAAATTCTAAGGACTGCTCCCCACCAGCATATTCCCTTTACACTGTTTACAGCAAACATTATAAAGAAGATACTTACAGAATCAGTGGTACTGGCCATCAAGGTGTTCAGAAACTTTGAATCCAAGGCCCAACGTGGTCCCTAGGGGTGAAATATTGCAAAATACCAAACACTTTCCTTCAAAAAAAGTCGGCACAGTTGACAACATGATGTTATAAAGCTTGGTATAAATAGTGATTTGTGTATAGTGTTCGGGACAATGCTTCTCCTTTTATATGTTGTTTTGTACAAGTTCATTGGGCGTTTTGGTCTCACATGGACCCTACTGTATTGCATGCTCCTTATATAATACAATATCTTAAAGGGATCGTACAATTGATGTCAATAACTTTATTAGAGTGTTTGAGCTAGGGTCACTACCACATGACAATGCTAATGGTGTTCCATAATAAATTCATGTTTCATATCCAACAGTAAAATTCCATTGAACTAACTTAGTAACCAACAGTTTTCAAAAGAGGTTAACATTTCGAATTTTGTGGTGTCGTGACTTGTGACAGTTTTGTGCATAATTTGAAATAGTGCCTGCTTACAAATTTGAAAACCTAATTGCATCGTTAAATTACTCAGATATGAAAGAGATGTTTTGATGTAGGATATGCAGATATTTGTCTAAGTTTGACAATTTTCAAGTCATATGGCAGCTTTACTAGTAAAGGCATCCTAAGGACTCTTAGTTTGAAGTGTGGGCTTCTTCACCTATGGTGCTTTAGTTAGTTTTGGGGATGGTTATATTAACCGGATGGATTCAGTCCTATCATTCTTGGTAGAGGTCAAAAACCATTTGTGGTTAGTAGTGGTTAAAAGGTATAAACTTAAATATGACATCACAATTCTCAAGAACATGAGGAATTCCTCATCGTATCAGAGATTTCACCCCAGTCCCCACCAAAAGCAAGGTTTAGTGGGGTAATCAAACAACCATAATCTTGATTAGAGACAGCTAGCAGAAGATGTAGATATTAAGATGGAATAATGCCAGCCACATGTCACACTGTTTGCGAGGTGTGAAAGACAAGCAGTACAGTACCTTCTTATCTGGTTTTTTCATTACCTGCGTTCACTGAAGCAAAAAGGTGTGGACAATTTTATAGGCAGGGAAATTGAACATGAAGTGTATCACTTGGGATGTCATACTTAGCATGTGCATTGCTCATATGATGTAGATGATCCCTATTGTTTTGGTGGAGGTCAAAAAGTCATTTGGGGTCACCAGAGGTTACAAAGTTCAAACATTGTAATCAAAATATCTCAAAAGATGTTACAATGGGGGATCCATACTAAGCATGTACATATTGGATTTAGGCATAAAGCCTCTTTTTTCATTTCCTTTGTTCTTACTGTTACACATAAGTGAGTTGTGAAAAGAAGTCACCAAGAAAGCCAATTTTGGCAACAAAATGGATAACTGACTGTGAGGGAAAGACAAAGAAGCAAGTATAAAACAATTAAACCATGCATCACATACATGAAAGTACAAAATATAAGGTGTGTCCAATAAGGTGCCATACCAACAACTGAAAAGGTTAAGTGATATCAAGTAAGAAAGTCAAGGAAATCTGTATTGCTTTATAATCATCAAAAAAGTCATTCATGTGTGTCTTTTTCAAACTACACAGGGAGAATTTTCTACTTTTTATGTAAGGGTACATATTCCCAATTTTGGTATGATGAATGAGATAAAAAGCATTACATTAAATCAAGTATACACCTACCCAAGGTATGCCCTTTATCCTCAATTATTATGCAATATGCAATTCCAAAATTCATAAGATTTCTTTTAGAACAGGGTAGAGAGGTATTTAATGGCTTTTAAGGGCTAAATGGATTTGATGTCTTTAGTGTTTTACTCTCTACAATAGTGAAACAGTCAACAACACAATCACTTCGATGCTCAAGATGAAATTCTGCATTTTTCTTCTGTTTATTTTCAGTCTGTAGAAGTGAATGAAATACTAAAGGATGGCATGTGGAAATGCAGCTGCAGGTTTTACAAAAAAGCCGATTCACAAAGTAAAGATTTGTTTTTTAGCACTGTGAGAATTTCACAGAGAGATAACTGGGTAAACCAGGAAGCTAGTTTATATGTGAAGAAAAAGGTAAGATTTGAAGCCATCAGTTATTCCCTTAGAAAATCTAAGGCGATTATCAACCTACTGCTGTTTGAATTATCCTGACTTTTTAATGAAAAAATTACCATTGCATTATAGATTTTGGAGGCTGTGTATCTTCTACATGGTCTATGTTTCAAGAATGGTGTTCAAACCTTACCATTTTTGTCCAGCTGGGTAACTAATTAGCTTATAATTCTAATGTATGAGGTCTTTTCTTCCCGGGACAGAGTTTTTCAAGTAAAATATCTTGAAAACTCTCTCCAATTTCCATGAATTCTAGTTGACTTTCTTTCTATATCAACAGATGGTTTCAGAAAAAAGTGCAGATTCTGACAGGATCATTGATTTGTTCTCATGTCTAATCTAGATATGCACGTTGCCCCCAGTGGATGGCATTCGATTTTGATAATACCTGCCAGTGGCGGCGGAAGCATAAAAATTTGGGGGGGGGGGGCAATCAGTGAACAAGATGGAATGATTGGACTCATGAAACGAACCCTATGTGCGCACAGTGCACATCACAAGCGCGAAGCATGAAGTCCCCCAGGCGTTAGGGCCCTGGAAGCTCTGAGATTCTACAAGCTCTCTCGTGCAGACATGAGATTCTTCCTCATTTTAGAGGAAATTTCCTCTTTTTTCTATTCATTCCTCTTTTTCATGCCAAATGCCTAAAAAAATTCTCTGTCGTGAATTTCATAAAAATATTAGCTGTTAAACATGTACAAACAGCCCTTGGATTTCAGTCCATTCAGAAGTCTATTATAATTACATCAATGAAAGTACAGTAGGGGCCCTTAAGCTTGCCCCTGGGCCCTCTCCCTAGTGCCTACCTCTTAATTTCCTCTTTTTTCAGATGCTTATGGCTCATTTCCTCTTTCTTCTAGAAGTCTCAGGCTCATCCCTGCTCGTGCAATTTAAGCCGTTTTGGGAACATTTTACGGTGAATTCAATGAACAAAATGTTCGAAATATTTGCGTTCACAGATAGCCTATAGGCTATTTCTTGGACATCAACAGTTGCGTTGTTATGTTTGTAGTTTTGGTTTTGTTAAAATCATTTTTCAAATCCAATGGAAAAGAGGTGCAGTTACCTAACTACTCTAAAATCAGTTGCCCCCCTGTACTCGCCCTTGGTTTGGTACTGCACCTGTAAGTTTGTTTTGATTTTGTATTTTAATTGAAGGTCTATTTCTTGAAATTCTTGTACTTTCACCGGGATTCATTTCAACATTCAATCTGGTGTAAATTCATTAATATTTACCTTGGAATCTGTCTGAATCTGCCTATGCAGACCTATCTGATCAGGATGAATCCGAACTTCTGAACAATGTGCTTACTCTTCCAAAGTTCCAACCAGACGGTCACCTATGTACGCACACGTCATGTGAACGGAGCTACCATTCGGCGATTTTTCCATAGATATAATGCAATGACATAAGCCTAAGCATGTGACATCAATTACGCAACAGTACATTGGATGAACAAATGTAGTGGAAATAGCCTACTGTAAGTGAATGACTCACCTATGATTAGTGAATACTGGTCATCTGTTTGTTCACGTGATGGCAATGGCAATGCTTCACTTCTGGCAGAGGGAAAATACTACTACACATGGGCGTCCGCAGAAATTTTACATGGGGGGCAAGGTCATTCATAGATGATTGAATTGTGTACACTATCTAAAAAAAAAGAAAATTTTGGGCCTTACAAACCCTCCAGATGGCCAGAAATGACACTTGGCGAGTGTTACAAGCTGCATGTACCCAGCCCTGAAACAGGAATATCATGTCTGTAATTTTTGGATTTTTAGAATTTTCAATGTAAAATTTGTTGAAGAAAAATCTGCCTCTCTGTCACGGCCTTGCACGCCTATGCAGGGTAAAACTTACTCTGTCAAACAGCCTATATAGGCCTATATCCGTTACCCAATTATGAATCATACCCCCACCCCATATTCACCTTGTATATCCCAGTTAAACCGGCGTGTCGCCACTTGAGATCCTTGAGATCCAAGTTTCCTTTACTTCTTCTTTGATTTTTTTGGGGGACGTCCCCTCGCTAAGAAATTTAGGGGGGGACGTGTCCCCCCTTCCCCCCCTTCCCGCTTCCGCCGCCAGTGATACCTGCATGCCTTCATTTAAGCATGTGTTTTGGTTGGTCATAGGGAAAAAAATCATTCCATGACTGACCTTCACAAGAACAGTTATCAATACCAATTGTAACTTAGACTACTTTGATAAGACAAAATCTTGTTGTCTCATTTTCAATCTTTTTTTCTTTTAATTTACATTCCTGCTTTATATTTCTTATATCTGAGGTCTTTTCTCCCTGGGACAGTTTCTGGAAATATCATGAGAACTCTCTCTTATTGGTTTCGATGAAAAGAGAAACCTATGCATTCATGATGGCATGTGTGTGTATGTGTGTGTGTGTGTGTGTGTGTGTAAGGGTGTGTTTGTGACACTTTGCTTGCTTACACAATATCTTGAGAAGGGAAGATCTAACAGTTCTCAAACTTGGTACACAGATACCCCATACTGAGAGGAAGAGCCTTATATATTTAGGGTGAGGTCAAATTTCATCTGGGGTCAGAGGGGGTCACAAACCAAAATCCTTGTTTACACAATATCTCAAGATAGGAAAGTTGAATTAATTTCAAACTTGATATGTTGATGCATTATGATGTAAGGAAGAATCCTATTGATTTTGGTGCAGGTCAAAGGTCATTTGGGGTCACGTGGGGTCAAACCCCAAAATCCATGTTTACACGATATCTCATGGTAGGAAACTTGAATTAATGTCAAACTTGATATGTCCATGCCTTATTCTGTGAGAAAGGACTCTATTTATTTTTGCGGAGGTCAAAGGTCATTTGGGGTCACAAGGGGTCAAATCCTGAAATCCTTGTTTATGCTATATCTTAAGGTAGAAAACTTGGATTCATTTCAAACTTGATATGTTGATGGGTTATAATGTAAGGAAGAGCCCTATCGATTTTGGTGGAGGTCAGAGATCATTTGGGGTCACAAGGGGTCAAATCCTGAAATCCTTGTTTACGCTATATCTCAAGGTAGAAAACTTGGATTCATTCCAAACTTGAAATGTTGATGGGCTATGATGTAAGGAAGAACCCTACTGATTTTGGTGGAGGTCAAAGGTCATTTGGGGTCACGTGGGGTCGAACCCTGAAATCCTTGTTTACACGATATCTCAAGGTAGGAAACTTGAATTAATGTCAAACTTGATATGTTGATGTGTTATGATGTAAGAAAGTACCCCATATATTTTTGTGGAGGTCTAAGGTCATTTGGGGTCACAAAGGGTCAAATCCTGAAATCCTTGTTCACGCTATATTTCAAGGTAGAAAACTTGGATTCATTTCAAACTTGATATGTTGATGTGTTATGATGTAAGGAAGAACCCTATTGATTTTGGTGGAGGTCAAAGGTCATTTGGGGTCACAAAGGGTCAAATCCTGAAATCCTTGTTTACGCTATATTTCAAGGTAGAAAACTTGGATTCGTTTCAAACTTGATATGTTGATGCCTATGATGTAAGAAAGGACCCGATTGATTTTGGTGGAGGTCAAAGGTCATTTGGGGTCACGTGGGATCAAACCCCAAAATCCATGTTTACAGGATATCTCCGGGTAGGAAACTTGAATTAATTTCAAACTTGATATGTCCATGCTTTATTCTGTTAGAAAGGACCTGATTTATTTTGGTGGAAGTCAACAGTCATTTATGGTCACAAGGGGTCAAATCCTGAAATCCTTGTTTACACGATATCTCAAGGTAGAAAATTCGGATTCATTTCAAACTTGATATGTTGATGCGTTATGATGTGAGGAAGAACTCAATTAATTTTAGTGGAGGTCAAAGGTCATTTGGGGTCAGAAGGGGATAAACCCTGAAAAACTTTTTTACACAATATCTCAAGGTAGGAAGCTTGGATTGATTTCAAACTTGATATGTTGATGCGTTATGATGTAAGGAAGAACCCTATTGATTTTGGTAGAGGTCAAAGGTCATTTGGGGTCATAGGGGATCAGACTCAGAAAAACTTGTTTAGGATAGATCAAGGTATGAAACTTGGATGGATATCATAATTAGTATGTGGATGAATTATGGTGAGAAGATGGTCTGTACAAGGTTTTTTTTGTGGAGATGAAAACAAAACTGGGGTCATGATTGGTCAAACTTTAAAAAACTTGTCAAAATGGGGTATCTCAAGGTAAGAAACTTGGATGGATTTCCTAATTAGTATGTGGATGTGTTATGGTGAGTTGAAAATACTGTACCTGTTGTTTTTGGTGGAGGTCAATGGTCATCTGGTATCACCTGGAATCAAACTTTGAAAACCTTGTTTGCAGAATATCTTAAGGCACAGTATGAAATCCGGCTTTTTGAATATAGACATGTTTTGGTTCAAAGAAAAACCAGTTACTTACAGGTGGAGTCAAAGGTCACTTTGGGTCACCAGTTGTTATAAGAAATGTAGCATTTTATTGAAAAGAGCATGTGTGTACCATGGAAACCTCAATGCATTTTTGCATTCTGGTTTTTCCACGAATTCTAATTTAAGGAACATGCCTGCTGAGACTACATGTTATATATATATTATGGTTTCCTTTAACACATTTTCTCTTGTAGGTGAAAGACATTGAGACACTCATAAAGGGAGCAAGTAGCAGTGCACTTGAACATACATCACCTGCTGTCTGTTGGCCAAATGATGCTGGCCCAGCTGGTATGTTTTCAGGTTTTGTCCACAAAATGAGATACAAGATACAAATTTACAAGTACAAGGATTATATCGTGTTTTAGCAAATGTTATGGTACATAATTTCATTCCTATAGAACATTAAGCAGATTAAAAAACATTTTTTTCTCAAAATGTGCAGGAAAATTGTCACCCTCAGGAAGTGAAAATGGAATCTTAGTAGTACATAGCATTTGGAGTATAACTTATTTTCAATGTGGGTTTTTTGTGGGTTTTTTATTTACTTGAGATAAAGTGCATTATGGGAAATATGTGATATCACTGTAGAACATTAATTTGACATTGCATCCAATTTATGTATAATTGTGATAAAACTGCAGGTGATAGTTTTCAATACTGTGTACTGTAACCTACATTCAACAACACATATGGCTGCGTGCATAATAAATACAACGTGTTGTAGTAATAAAGAGTATGATCTTTAAAGAATAGATTCCACTGATTTCAACCTAACATACGTCCATGTTCTAAACAAAGGTATTAAAAAAAGATCTTTTTTATGCCAAATGATTAAAGTACATCTCTTCCATATAAATTTAATATTTTTTATTTGAAATATATTTATAATGATTCCTTTTTGAAGTTCTTTCTTGTAATTTTCTTTCTGAGTTTTTTCCCAATTTTTTGGCAGAGTTGTATTTGTAACAGAAATTAATGTATAGAAAGTAATGGAATATTGATAGTTTAAACATGAGACAGAATGTCTAAACAACACTTCAACACTTCAATAAATGTAACAGTGATTTTGTACAAGTCCAGGGTAGTAATGCTGTATGACAAAGATATTTTGGTCATTGTTCAAAATTGGTGACCTTATTATGCACATAAATTTGCATTGTGACTTTTTTATATGCTAGGATGGGTCAAAAGAATCATTTGGATGGGTCATACATCAAGCAGTAACAATTTTTTCAGAGTAACTGTTATTTAAATTTCCCCCACCCCAAACAGTAATCATTCAACTGTTGTGCACTGTCAACATGTAAACCTGTGGAAACCATAGATAATCCCTTAGGAGTGCATTGTTACATGAAAGGATTGAAAATTTACACTTCCATTTACATTCCTATCCATGTTTCACCATTTGTTGGGGGAAGGGGGTGTGTTGGTAGGCCCCAACCCACAAACAGCTGTAAACCCCTTTGATGTGTAGGTGCTTCAGACATGACATCTTTATGCAGTGTTTTGGCCGATATGGGATTCTCTAGTAAAAACCGAAAGTCTTTTGATGTAAACAATACTGAGTCCAACACTGAATCACTAGATAATGGCACTTTGATCAAGTCCGCCTGGTCATACAAGCTCATCTCTTATCAGATGTTGTTCTCACCAAGAGAAGGGGCAAACCGATGTATCATAGCTGATGCCTACTTATTGCAAAGTGAACTGTGGGCTAATGGAATAGGATCATCTAACTGATAGCATATGCTTGATTAGACAGTTTCGTGAAGATAAGCAGAAAGCACCAGCTCAGTGCCCTTCGGAGAGAACAAGCCATGTTCCTTTAAACACATTAGTAAATATATAAAAATGGATAGAAAGATAATTAGACCTTTTCTTTGTCACACTGTTGTGGTTTGGTTTGAATATTTTGAATAAAGCTATGTAAAGCTATTCCTAATGTACAAGGTTGGCTATCTGTCCCAGATATTGGAGGAAATCAACCTCCCCCCCTCCCAACAAAAAAAAAAAATAGAAGAAAAAGATGGGAATACATGGTGGTTCTGCTGAAGAGAAATGGTAAATATTTGGTTCTTATTTTAGTTAGTTAAGTGATGTTTCTCCACTCAGTTTCTAACCAATTGGTTTAAGTTGCAACTTCCACAGCCCCTTTTTAGCTTTACCTTACGGCCTTGTTTTTTGCTTTACCATCAAGCACAATGTCAATGGTTTCCACATTGATGGTCTTTTGTATGACTTGGCCAGGAGTCAGGAGTTTGTGACAGGTGTTATTTTCTAAAAGACTCCTTCATTGTCTAAAAGAGTTTCAACTATTTTGAACCATTCACACTGTTAAATTCTTACTTAGAAAATGTAGCCTATTACATTAGTCACAGCTGGGAGTGCTTGGTTTAAAAGTGAGCTGTCACTGTTATCATCACATAATCATGAAATAAGCAATTAGTCCTTTTTTATGTTTCTGATTCTTTCGGCAGGTTTGAAGGTACATTCAACAGCCAGAATGCCCTAACTTAATGTAAACATGTAGTAGTAGTTCAAAGTGGTCCTTAAATGTATAACATGAAAACACTGTTGTTTGCTGAGGGGAATACCAAATTTCTGCAAATCATTTAATAGGTTGTTTGTTTATTGCTGAAGTTATTACCATTTTAGAACTTCAGCTCAAGTGAATTTCCATAAGTTAAATAAAAGCACTTCTTGAAAATGTTATGCATGATATGATTCAACTGAAATCAGTATGGTCTCTTTGATTGTTGTTTTCTCTAGCATTATTTTTGCATATTATTATAGACATCTGGGATTATTCTTTCTTTTTACAGTGATGCTGGATGATCATGAGACGTGTCTGGCAGTAGCATTTGTAGAACCGGTGCAAAGTAAAGCTGATGACATTGTATTGACTGTGTGGATTTGCTCTATTCGACAAAGCCAGGATGATTTTTATGTAACGTATAATCTGTTAGGGTGTTGAGGTTTCAGGGAATGAATTACTCTTAGGGGAAATGCAGTTATCCCAACTTGAAGTAGTTCACTGTTCTGTTAATGATAGACTTGTGAAAAGCGTGAGGCTACGTTTTCCTCAAATTTGAAAATTACTTAACAGTTACTTCTTGGTTTTCTTTGAACTTGCACGGAGCCCCAAAATATGAAGACACTTTGAAGAGGGATAAGAAGAAAGTTGTAAGATGGGACTGTTTTTGCCATTTAAGCATATCCCTCACAATAGGGTTAGCACTGCACCTTTCAGGTGCTATTTCAAATGCAAATTAGGCAGGCAGTATGACCTCCATCCATTGGGCAAAAGACTTCCAGCAATACTTTGCAGTACTGCATTATAGGAAATGCTCATTAGACAGAATTTAGAAAAACTCAAAGCTCAACCGATCTTTTTAACTCTCTGTAAGTCAAACTTGTGGCTGACATCAACCCCATCTTGACTCTTGAAACCTATTGTTGAAAGTCTTCCATGCATGCGTGATACACTTAAAAGCTGTGCTAGGCCAACAAGAGGCCCGCCCCCAACAAATCAATAACGTGGCCTGATCCTTCTCACTGGAGTTGCCATGGACCTATTTCCAAATAGCAATTACAATGAACTGTGGAATATAGTTCTGGGTGTGCATCAATTTTCACCACAGTAAAATGCCATTGACAAAAATGACAAACACCAAATCTCTATCCCACAATCCTTTGTAATTGCTATTTGAAAATAGGTCTATTGGCAGATCGGGTAAGACTAGGTAATGGGGAATTCCTGTCATGTACGCAGTATACTGTAAGTCATGCACATTACTAATTAATTGAAAATAATCAAGATTGAGAATCTGCGGTCATGCAGGAATTGTGTATAATGCATATGTTTGTTACAACATACATAAAATTGCAAGGTGATCTTTTGGGTCTTTCTTAAACAAATCACTGTTACTTAAATCTGTGTAGAGAAAGTCAGCACATTGATATAACGGTAATTATGCACTAAAATTGCCTTTTTGTAAATGTTTATGTTTATGTTTGTAGATTTTATGTGAAGAACAGGAAAAGTTTATGAAGAAGCAGCTTGACACAGAGAACTCATTTGTTTTATTTGATATGACGTGTCCTGTAAAAGTAATCTTAAGGACTGATGGTTTATGCTCCATTGAAAACCCATCGAAGGTAAGAATGATGGCTCTCACTCTATGAAACTTAATTTGAGAATTATCTCAGTGAATTTGCAGCAACAGCAGTCTCTCATATGTATCAAAAACTGTGAGCCTCTACTTGAAAAAAGGCCATGGCCAGTCCCAGTTCAATTAATTGGTTACAAATTGACTCATAAAACTTCATCTAACTTTCAGTAACATTGCAATAGTAATACTGCCTTCATCCTGTTGATACCAGCACTGCAGCAACAAAGCTTAGTTGCATTTTGTGCAGCTTATTGGTGCGCTGCTGTTTATTGGGTTTATTGTTTATTGGCGCTACTCATCCAGCTTATCTCATGTTGCTGCATAAAAGGGCCATGGATGAAGTTTAGCAGATACTGCTCGTAGTACATTAACTCTACTGATTTAGCTTAGCCAATGCTGGTGTATATTTGCTTTACTGATGTAGCATTGCCTACACTGCTGTATAGAAGCTTAACTGATGAAGCTCAGTTGATGCTGCTTGTTGTACAATAACTTTACTGATGTAACTTAACTAATGCTCTACTGATGTACATAGCTTATACTGATGCATCTTAGTTGATGCTGGTGTATATTAACTTTACTGATGTAAGGTAACTGATGCTCTACTGATTTACATTGCTTATACTGATGTATCTTAGTTGATGCTGGTGTATATCAGCTTTACTAATGTAAGTTAACTGATGCTCTACTAATTTACATTGCTTATACTGATGTAAGCTAGTTGATGCTGGTGTATATTAGCTTTACTGATGTAAGTTAACTGATGCTCTACTAATTTTCATTGCTTATACTGATTTATCTTAGTTGATGCTGGTGTATATTAGCTTTACTGATGTAACTTAACTGATGCTCTACTGATGTACATTGCTTATACTGCTGTATATAAGCTTTACAGATGAAGCTTAGTTGCTGTTGTACAATAACTTTACTGATGTAACTTAACTGATGCTATACTGATGTACATTGCTTGTACTGCTGTATATAAGCTTTACTGATGTTTCTTAGTTGATGCTGGTGTGTGTATATTAGCGCTACTGATGTTTCTGATGCTGTGTAGCTTAGCTTTAAAACGATTCAATTTACTTGAAGTTGCTGTTGCATTCACATACTGATGGATGTGAGCTGTTGTACCTTTAATAGTTCTACTGCATGATTCATCTGAGTTAATGCTCATGATGCTGTAAGATACTTCTGCTAATGCAATCATGCTCAGCTGAGGCTGCTATAGCTTAGCACTTTTGATGCCGCATAACTGAGGTTGATTCACCTTTAATAGTTAAGACAGCTTTAGGGTAAGGTTTTGAGTTTCGTGTCAAAGGAAATATCTTCCTATCAGTTATAGGCTCAGTCTCTTTCTCTCTCTCTTTCTTGTAACTCATTTAAACTGTTGAGTTTGTTTGCGGTATTTATAAGCATACAGTAGTGATCAACTCCTGTAATAAAGTGTTGTGAAGGAAGAAATAAGTGATCCACCCGGTCTTTAAAATTTCCACTTTGCCTCTCCTTTCAGCAACCAAGTCATTTCCAAAGAAGGTGTGCTTACCTTCCTTTCGACGAGTGTAACCATCCTCGGAGTATCCATCCTCAAAGAATAAGAGAGGGCGGGAGAGTAAAGTGCCAGTTCATTGTAAAACCAAGGACATACAATAACTTCAGTAAATTACTTGTGGAAGTAACCATATGCCAAAATGATTGGAATGCAGTGCAGTTTATGACTCGTAAGAAGGTATTGTTTGATACTTACTCCATCTTTCTTTTGCATTCATTTTGTGTTTATGCCTTACTGCACAACCATCCACAGTTATTTTACACAGTTGACAAATTACATTTTATTCAATGTCTTCATTCTCCAAAAATATTCATTTAAGCAGTTGAAAACATCATGTAGAAGTAATTTATGTCATTTACCTCTTTTGGTTTGCTACAGTTCCCTATCAGAGATTTACTTGTGTATCAAAAATTTGATATACCATGTAAAGTCTTCTGATCAGTGAGCTGGAAGAGATCAAGATTGCTAGCTCAAGTCTGTCAAAGAATGCATACTTGAAAGTAATTTTAACCTCTTCAAGGAGCAAAGTTTAATGGACAGGTCACTTTGTGTCTATTGTTTGACTTTTGATGACTCTTCTTTTTGATGACAATCTCCCCTTTTTATAGTCCATTAATCCTGTAGAAGTATTTGATCAGCGCTTTTGTTTAGTGACTGTATGAAACCATAAGTGGGGTCCATCATCCTAAAATTGTCTTTATTTGTTGTCTACATGAATTTCAAACCCTTGTATTCAGTAAAATTGAGGAAATCAAGATACAATATATTTTACAACCATCTATGATACAGATAAGTAAGGAAATTGGAAGATTAAAAGATGATAGACCGCAGTTATGGCCAACTTGAATCAGGCCATCACTTGCTGTTCGGATTGTACTTTAATTATAGGCATTTTTTATTTAGTAAAACAAGTTAAGTGTGTTCCTCAGTGCTATCGTTGAAAATGCTACTCTTTTTCTTAAAGCTGCTGTTTAAAACAGCATGATACAGCAAAGTCTTTCTATATTTTCTTTGAAGGTTGATTTTTTTTGGCAAGATGATCTTCGTACAGAAATCCAGGATGTTGGGACAGAGTCATCTATGCAAACTGTTGCAGGACTGTCATGAGAGATGTGAAAAGTAGTCAAGAAGTTTCCCATATGTCTATGTTGCATTTTTTATTTCCAAAGTTCCACAAAGATTGATGTTGCATTTATTTCCTAGCATACTTTGCAGGTTGGGGTAGGGAAGGGTAATGCTGTATATATTAGTGGAGGATCCAGAATTTGCCAGGAGGGTGGAGGGCAAGTTTGTGGTGGAATGGAAAAATGGAAAGGGTGGGAGGGGGGGTTGAGTACCAGTAGGACAAAGCTGAACGCCACCATTGTCTAACAATCAAAGTTATTATCAGAATTATGTCAATAATTTTATTTTAGTGTATTGTTGCCATCAGAGGGTGTAGACTGGCAATAGGCACAAGGGGGCATTTTCATTTTACAGGAGGGACAGAAGAATTTCTTCCTTAACAGCCAGATATGGCTTTGAACAGTCTTCTAAGCAGAATATAAGCAGTTGCTATGTCGTGATCCTGCCCGAAAGGGTAAGACATAGAGTTCACTAACAGTTGGTCAGGAGCATACTGTACTTACAGCTGGAAATGGTATTTTCTAGGCTTGCAAGCATTATCTTGGCAGTCGTGGTACTGTAATCCTGCCTGAAAGACATTTGTAAGTGGAGCTTCATAATTGTTTGGCACAGGACATGGGCTAAAGAAAGTTTTGAAAAATAGCCATCCCTCAGGCAGTCACAAATGTAATTCGTAAGGTTTGTCAGCAGAATCTTAACAGTCGTAAACTTGCATAAAAGAAAAAAGCGGAGAGGGCAACCATCAGTTGGCCTGCAGCATGCAGGCAGCTGGAAATGATTGATTCTCAATCGAGACTTTTAAGCAGAATTCAACAGATGTCATTTTGAACTTGGTTTTTGCCATGAAATGTGTAAATAAAAAGTGCAGACCCATCAGAAATGTGCCTAATGAATTGCTGGGGGCATATTTGGTGTAAAGAAGGGGCATAACCGGAGAATATAAGGGAAAAGGGGGGTATTAAGCAAGTAGGACATGTCACATATATGTTCTGTTAAAGTTGGAAAAGAGCTTTATCATTCTTTTATGAAATGAAAAATGGAACAGAGTTGCTTCATTTGGCCAATTTATGCCCTCTGCATAGCACTTATGGACAATGCATTATGAGCCTCATTCTTCCACCATTCTGTTTGAATTTTTTTTTTTTTTTTTTTTTGCTGAATCGTCAGAGTTGACCTTACTTGTTAATAACCTTCAGTGGTACTGTTTAAGATGTGTTCTCAGAATTTCTGAAATAAGTATTTGTTCTATCTGTACTTATGTTTAAGTATGATAGCCAATTGATGTTCTTGAAGATAAACTGACCATCTTTCATGCCATTGCAAGACCAAAGCAATCTATACTGTGATTTAGCGCGTGAAAAGTGTGTATGTATGTGAATGTGATGGTGTAGCAGATTGCCAAAGGAAAAGTGGGGAATTGTTCCTAAACAACAGATATCAAGGGAAGAATGACATTGCATATGTAATGTATATCTGTAGCACATTGAGAACAAAAGACCCTGCTGTTTTAAGTAGAGGTTAGAGATCATTTGAAATGACCATAAATCAAGAAACCAGACCTAGTGTAAATCTCAAGGTTTAAAAGGCCTTTAACCTGTCTCTCATCTGGAAGCACTAAGTGTACTTGCAATGTCATCAGGTGCTAAACTTCAGCTTTCCACTAGTTCCAGGTTTTTGCCCAGAAACCTGTGTTTTAATAAAAATTTACTCAATTTTACTCAATTTTTACTCAATTTTGCCTTTTGCCACACCTTGCCACAGATTAGCCTCAGGTTAACCAGATGTTAACCACAGGTTTGCTACAGATTTGCCATAGCTTAAGAAATTAGAAATTAGAAATAATGTAAACATGGTATCTTAAGGTGTTAAAAGCGTAACTGTTTCTCATGAAAAACACTGCATTGCTAACATTTAACATGTATTGGGCCGTATGCATAAAAATGAAGTAATAACTTTCAGTAAAAGGTAAAAGTAAAAGTTGTTGCTAGTCAAGTAAAAGTAAATGCTGGATTTGGTATGCAAAATCTGTTACTTTTACTTCGTAGTAGATACTATACTTCACTAGTATCTACTTATGAATTCAGTAAGGTCCTCCTTGTGGTCAGTCTATAGAACCCTTGCACAAAAGACATTCAGACCATACAGATATCCTGCAGTTATGCTTCACTTGGTTTGCAAAGACTTTCAAAATGGCACAGGTGTATTGACACTTGAAATGTCTTATGCCTTTTGTGCACTGTATGGGATAGAGGACCAACATCACAAAGAATTGAAACAATGACCAAGGTGAAACGCCATTTCCCTAATCACCTAGCAACAGGACATCAGTTCCAAAATTTAAAATTATAACCCCCATATCAAAATTTCTCCAAACTCTGCTCTCCATGATGGACAGATCCTGGACAGTTCATCAAGACACTTGAGAACCTTTCTGAGGCATCACATGTGGCTTGCACATTCCAGTTTGCCACTCTTTTGTGGCAGATGTATTCATCACCATACTGTTAAAGTTTCTCTATTTTCACATGAGTATGTATAGTCTAATGCCTGGATTGCACATGGAATTGTATATCTTTCTTGCCATGCATCATTGGGTAAGATATGTGTAGTATCTGTTCTTTTCATCCAGCCAAGAAATCAGCCATGCATGAAAGACCAATAGTGTAAATGGTCTGAAGGCCTTGAAGTTGGTCATGTATTGTATTTACTGGACGTAAAAGCTTCTTCGGGAAGCAGTGAAAGTTTTGGTTTTGCCGAACAGCCCTTTGCCAGAGGATCGGGAGTTTTTAGGAAAATGTATTCCTTGGCTGCTTGAAAGTCTATTGTATCTCAAAAACACTTCCATTTTCTGTTATATACTTTTAGACCTCCTCCTCTAGTTTCAGTATATTCTCCAAAGAAATGTGACATTATCCAGACCACATTTTCTTCATCAAATTCTAACTCATGACCGATAAATAGTGTCTAAAGGGACCTTCTTGGCTGGTATTCCTTCAGCTTTCAAATTGGTAACTGTATAAACTCAGCCATTTTGCTGGTAGGTTTACCACGTCTGCACAAGTAAACTGCTAAGTTTATAGCTCTGTACCTGACTTGGAAATTTGAAGCATCTACTATGAAACTCTAGTAAATCCTTCGGTTTTATGCATATCAATCCAAGTCTTTACTTCTTGTCAAGTAAAAGGTTGTCTAGCTAATCTTAGTAGCTGAAGCTTACAGTAAAAGCCTCCACAAAACTTTATGCATGTACATTGAAGTAAATACTGGAATATTGAAGTAAATAGTATCTACTATTTTCTTTGCATACTGCCAATGGCTTCGGGTAGAGGTCAAAGGATGTATAAAGTTGTGACAGTTCCTATGTAGAAAGTAGAAAATCTTAAAGTCTGTCGAAGAGTTTGTCACAAAAGCCTTGGGAAACTTCACCTCAAAATTAAATTTGCCCCACAATGCATGGTACATTACTGTTCACGTACTGATTAAAGTTATCAAAACTTCTGATCATGATGACTTAAGGCTTTCACCAGTTTGTTGCGAAAAATTTAGTAAGCCCATATAAAACTTAAGTCATGATACTTAAATTTGGTATGTACTTAACATCTAATTGGGGATAATGTTTATTCAATTAAGTTTGCTTTATTTATTAGATGTAAAGCATTGCCAATGGTAGAGATCAAAGGCTATCTGAACTTATGAGACATTTGATGAAGAAAACCGTACAGATTTTACAACAACAATCCTTTAAGTCTGCCTTTTTAATACATATCTTGCAGCAGGTTGTAGGTTTTTTTTTCATAGCTTAAACGTGCAGTGTGTACTTTCTAGCTTTCTACAAGCTAAATCATGTAGTATCAATTGGATTTCTTAAAAAGTTTGTACTTGCAGATCAGATAATGACATACTGTCATTGCTTTTGCTGGTAATACCTCCACTGAACTCATTCTAAACCATTTTATACTTTTCTGGCTTTACTCATTACAAGATGTAGCCCTTACTAAAACTACCTACCACTAAACAGTCTGAAACCCGACTTTTGGGTTGTTAAGTCGGGTTTTTACTTGGATGTTCCCACCTACAGTTTATAGCCACTTCAAACCTAACATCGATAAAAATATGATAAAACCCATTAAGCATTAGGAGTGGCAATAAATTGTGGATGTTAACATCAAGTAAAACCCTCACTTACCACCCAAAAGTGGAGTTTTAGACTTTTTAGTCGTAGAAAGTTTAAGTAAGGGCTATTTCACATAATGCTTGCGCAGTTTTCATGTATTACCCCGCGTTAAGGTTTGTATTAGTAGATGAGTTCGAAGGTTCCTAAAGAGCAGTATTGCGCATTAGGTCAGTTTGTTACCCGTTGACCTGAGTGCAAAGTTCATTTACGCCTGCACAGATGAAACCTTTGAACTCGTCGATTCAAGGTTGTTGTCTTTCAAAAAGGGTACCCCTGGATTTGTCTGTCTTCGGAGAAATAAAAAGTAACAAGTGAATAGCATAGTAATATTAATAACCTGTGTTCAAAAAAGTCGATTTGCAACCTTAAATTAGCAAAATTTGAACTAAATTTTATCTGACGTAGTATAATTGTTATGAAAAGTAAATCCCTATTTGTGAGGGTTTCGGCCCCCAATCTAATGTAGCCTTCACCGAAGAACAGATTCAGTGCCTTACTTTCGTTTTGGCTTTTACTATCATGTGTTTCATTTGGAAAAAAGGAGTTCTAAGATTTTATTGGAGTTTTGACAAAAAAAGACGCTTCAGGGCTTCTCCTGTGTTTTAGTTGCATCAATTTTAAATGGAAGACTTTCCTTTAAATTAGAGATAGCAATAAATTGAGCATGTTACTGTCGTGTGTATTGTGTGCTTTCAAATCCCATCTGTTTGTCAGTTGGAGCTATTTTTCTGTGTTTACTGTTCTTTCTGTACTTTTCATATTCCACTTGAGTGTCATGGCAAAACCTCATGGTCTAACGACGGATCGTCACTTTTTCACACAATGCATATTCTTTGTAATCCACTGTGCAGATTGTAGGCCTAAGGGCCATCGTGCTCACAACCTATTCAAGCAGTTTGAAACACATACATGTAGAAAAGAAAACAGTGTGTTTCACTAAATAAAGTTCTTTTCGCAAAGCGTCTTTGTCACCATGAGTGTGTGCAGTAGTGTAGGAAGCAATATGTAATTTTAGGGGGAAAATTTTCGGGACACGTCCCTCACCCTTCTCAATGATTTTATTTTAACTAAAAAAGTACCTGCCATTTCTCATATTTGATTCCTTCCCGAAGGCGGGCGAGGAATCTATGCGATGGTGATGTGTGTGTGTAGTAATTAAGTTAGTTAGATATAGTTTTACTGCCCAGTTTCCAACCTATTATTCAAGTCGAGCCGACCACGGACTTTCTTCTAGTTGTGGCTCACTGGATTGTTTTCCCTACTCCATTGCTTATGCGGAATATCACGTACAATGGCAGTAGGTTCCTTTTTTAGAGTCTTTGGTATGACTCGACCTGGGAAGCGAACCCAGGCCTTCCGCGTGAATGACGGATGCTCATACCGTTAGACCAAACACGTGTGGGTGTGTGTGTGTATGTGTGTGTGACGCCCGAATGTAAACACGATATCTCAAGGAGGGTAACTCTGAGATATCTCAAACTTGGCAGGTAGATTGCACACATTGAGTAGAAGATCCCTATCGTTTTTGGTGGAGGTCAAAGGTCATTTGGGGTCACCAGAGGGAACAAAGTCAAAACGGTAAAGAGTCAAAACCTTGTAAACACTATCTCAAGAAGGGTACCTGTGAGGGGTCTTATACATAGCATGTGGATTGTCCATATTAAGTAGATGATCCCCATTGTTTTGGTGGAGGTCAAAGGTCATTCGGGGTCACCAGAAGTCATAACATCAAAACGTTGTAAACACTGTATCTCAAGAAGGGTACCCTAACAAAAAAAGGTGCGTCAACCTGTGTCTGCACCATGTGTGATCACGCGTGGAAAAACAAAGGAAATCACGCGCGTTCTTGGGTGACAAACCTGCGTTTTTGGAACCTTCAACTCACAGGTTTGACACACATTTCCTTGCCTTTAATATCAAGCCACAGGTTTTGTGGAATAATTCTTTGTTATCCCTAGTTTTTATCACCACACGTTTTGCACATATACCTGTGTCAAACCCATGGCAAACCTGTGTCGAAACTGTGACAAATGATCAACCTGTGTCAATGTCAAGGGAAATCACAGGTTTTCATGCAAAAACCTGTGATAACCCCTGGAAAAAACCTGTGAAAACCTGTCAATTTGGAACCAATTGCCACACCTTTTTTTGTAAGGGTAACTGTGAAGGATCTCATACTTAGCATGTGGATTGCCCATATTGGGTAGATGATCCCTACTGTTTTTATTGGAGGTCAAAGGTCATTTAAGGTCATCAGAGGTTACACCTTGCAAATACTACATCTCAAAAAGGGTAACTGTTAGAGTTAATATTCATCAGTGGATAGGGATAAGAGTTCTGAATGGCATGGGTAATGTAAGATGCATAGGTCAGCTTTTGAAATCCACTTCATTATATAAATGATCAAGTTGGGTAATTTCAAAATGTGCACTGAAGCAAACTCACGGTATTAAGAACGTCTTAAGTGCATGAAAGTGCTCATTATTTGGTACAGTATTTATGTTGATTTTGGTTTGAAGTTTTGCCCCTCAGTTCCAGTATTAATGCACATAGGAGTGAGGGGGAGAACAAAATCTGAAAAAGTAAAATAAGGAAAAACAAACTGTTCACCAGGCTGACATGTTAATAACTTCATCTTTGTCATAGGTATGCTGATTTTGCCACAAGTATCTAGGCCTATAGATTTTCAAGAAATATATTTCCTACTGTTACGTGGAAAGTTCTAGCAGTGTCTAGAACATGTGATGTAAACAGAGGCTGTATGAGGCTCATTTGGGGACATAGTCTGAACATATTGGAGAGAGCTTCCAAGCCCACAAAGCAGAGGAATTGTTCAGTGGGGCACTTCATAAGCATAAACTTTGAAGGATCAAGTGCTCTGTATGATGCACAAAATTTCTTTTAGAGCATACATTTTCTCTTCCATTACCCATAAGAAACATGAAGATAACATTAAATTTAGTATCAAAGATAGTTAAAAGTTACAGACAAACTTGTGGCACTGTCCTCATAGGGACATGTAAGTGTTAACTAAATAATTAAATGCACCCCGGGTAATTAGTTTTATAAAAAGAACTAAATAACTGATCATTTGGATCAAATACCCTTGAGCATGCTTGAACTGAGAGTGTCCAATTGAATGAATCAAATTGTAACTGACCCACCAGAGTTTGTAAAAATTGCTGGTCACTGTTATCTTTCAGTTGACTGCCACAGTGTCCTGGAGGATTTTGTCATTAAATCATACAGCTCAATGGACATAACCATTTCCTGCCTGTCTAGAAATAGTGTCTGACACTTATTTAGCCCTCTCAGTAAGTCGTATTTTTCAGAAAGTACTGTAGTTCAGGTAGCAAAGCAAGCATAATAGTGTCTAGTATGTCCTTGACTTGTACTCTGTTATGTGGTGTTCCTACAAGCAGACAATTTAAGGCAAATTACAATTCTTGTTAATTTCTTGATTAATAGGGTTCCTATTTTTTTGTTTATTTTCAAGGACATCATAGTCATTGGGAAGGGCATTGCACCAAAAAACGAATATGAAAGGGCTACCACTAATAGCCAAGGTTACACCTTTGTGTTGAGATGTCTCTGCTGTATGTTCCAATGAATGGATGACTGCAAGGAATAGGGCTTGTTGTAACACTAACCTCAATGCAGTCAACTGTTTTGGATCATAGAGACATCATTACATAGAGAGCTATCCTCAATACCCGAAATTTTGATTTAAACTAGCATGTTTAAAAATACCACTTTATCAAGTTATTAGACAACATAGTTTACCAGCATCATAACTGTGTGGGAGATTTCTCTTGTTTGTACAGGTCAAAGGTTGGGGTCACAAAAGGGCAAAACCTTGTAGACATGACATTTTTATGTGGATATTGAACTGTGGAGGGATCTCATACTCATCTTGTGAATTGCTCATATTTAGCTTGTTGATGTCTTTTTAGGTAGTTGCCCCTTATTGTTTTAAGTGAGAATGAAAGGTCATTTTGGGTCTCATGATCTCAAAAAGTTTCTTCCTTACTAGTATACCTCAGTACTTGTGAGGAATATCTCATGCTTGTCATATATGCCTCCATGTACATTATTACAATATATCATATGGTAAGGAATCACTTAGCCTTTTGGCTTCCATGTTTTTTCTTCAAATGAGACCGCACTGTAAAAGATGAAATATTCGTCTTTTGCCAACCATGCTCAACTAGACAACAATCATATTATAGGGCTATCTTCCCTCTGCAAACATCGATCATTGGTCCTATTTTAACACTTCCACGCAGAATCCATCCACACAGACTACTCAATTGACAGGGTTGAAAGGTTTTTGATGTCAGGTTTATATGAGAACAATTGAGCGCGGTAGGCCAAATATTCCCAGCCCGAAATATGGAGTCTGGTTCGAAAGACTCCAAGGGGAGAACCACGTACTCACCTTCAGTTGAAAAATCGAGCCCTTTCAGACAGCCGTAAGTAACATTTCTCGGCCTTGTAAGTAGTAAGCCTAGCTAAGCAGAGGTGGGAGGGGGAGTTAACAGAGACACAGGAAGCAAGGGAAATAACCCCCAGCCCCCTGTTTTCTACACCTATAGGTGCGTGTATTATAAAATGTGGCTAATACAACTATGGCCATTCTTACACGAAGGCCGATTTTGCACATGTGGAACAATTAAACTAAAGCAGAAACGTGAGTGAACCCAAACTCGTTTGAAAAATTGATTCTTCATGTACGCTCAAGCTACTTTAACCACATAGATTCCTCCGACCTAGCTTAGCTTCACAAGTTATTAAGGAAGACAAACATTTCCATCTGCTCTTGCAATTTTCCAGACTTGAGAAATTTTGTGTCGTGAAAAGTCGGCACTCAAACTGGGCGTTTTTTGACGTCATCTGACCGCAAAAAATTAAATGACCTTAGCTGGTGTGAATTCGAACACGCTAGTAGAAGCAGACTGGGAGTCCACCGAATTACAACAATCGGTTTGAAAACGTTACGTTTTAGTTATTACTGTACAAATATTGAATCTCTGTACTTTTCAGTACCGTTTGATCTGTCTACCGTCTTGATGTGTACAAAAACGCCAAAATGAGGAACTCAACATATGCCCACACATCAGAGTACCGTTGGGCTAACGTCCATCTTTTTCCAACACCCGTTGTTTCCTTCACACGGCCCCTAAATTTACAGGACATCTTGGTTCGGGCAAAATTCCAGGACAAAGCCTCAGTTGAGGATAACAACGAGGATTTTGGATGTTCGCCTTGCCCTTCCAATTGCAAGACGTGCGCTCTTGTTGATTCTACAAAAGATTTCCAGAACAATCAAAATGCATGTACCTTCCAGATTAGACAAGCAATTAAGTGTCTTTCCAAAAATGTTTTAATCCCATATACAGCAATTCATGTGGTATGCAGTACGCAGGGGAAACCAAAAATTCCCTGCGAATGGGAATGACACAGCACAAATCGGTAATTAAAACCAAAAAGGTTAAACAACCTGTCGCAAAATACTTCAATTTACCGGATCACTCCATCAGAAATTTACGCGTCATTGCTATCGACCAAAACGATGCATGGACCGACAAATCCAGAAAAGCCAAAGAGAAATTTCGGGAACTCAATCTCAAAACTACAGTGCCGTTCGGCCTCAATATCAGAAGCGACTTACCAGCTTGCTGATGCACCAAGTAATCCGATTAGGTCCACCCGGTCTAACAAATTGCCCAATTGCCTCTAAAGGATTACCCTGTCACTCTTGAGTTCCACCCTAGTAATCCGATTAGACCATCCTGGACTTTAATCCAATTGGACCCTCCCGGTCTTTTAATCCGCTAAGCCCCCTCGGTCATTTCATCCGCTAAGACCTTCCCGGTCAATTAATCTGGCTAATTGCTTCAAGGGGACCATTGTCACCACCTTTGAAGCTTCCAAAATTTCTTGCTTCGTGTCATCCTTGACCGAGTACGGACGAAGAGGGAGTATTCCTCGAAAGCTCTACTTCAAATTTTTGTCTGATTGTTTTATTCACCAAATTTCTACCCTTCCGCTGTTTGTATCTCTTCGGAGATCTAGCCGTTCAATTCTGTCGCAATGTTGTTTACTTGAACAGTTTCTCTTTTACCGCCTATATATGTTTTTAAATATATATGTAAAATATTTACAATTTTAGGATCTTTCAGGAAACATTTTTCTTTCAGCAAATTCACTCTTGACCGTAGGGGCGGGGAAGCTAACCGAGAATCCATCTTTAGTCGTGTTATCTTTAGACACTAGATTTTAAGCTCAGCCCACAAAGTGGGGGTAGAGCTTATGTTATATTGCAGAGGGACAAAATTGTATGTCTCACTGAAAAAGTATGTCACACTTCTGAAAATGGTTTCAGCCTCTGTAATTGCCAGTGGATTTTCTAAAATCTGTTGTACAGGTGTCATATTAGTGGGGAAACAGATTTTCTTCCTATCTACAAAATAAACCATTTTGATCATTTTTTGCCTAAAGGCAAAAGTTTGCATGAAAAAATCCCAGTGGAGACACTGGTAGCATACAGGCCTATGCTTGTAACTGCCTGTGATCACTGTGTACACCCCGTGAGTTGCCACAATCTTGGACAAAACTCTTTGGGACACCCCGCTCCTCCTTGCAATGTAGATCCTGTTCACGGCATGTAGTCGCTCTTTTTGACAGGGTGTTTCAACAGTTTTGTCCAAGATTGTCTGAAAGTTTCGAGAAGTTGGAACTACTCTCGGCACACAGGAGTTAGTGTCACCTTCTTTTGTGTTTCAATGGTTTTCGATACACCTTCCTGGACGAAAACGCATTTAACAAATGATATAACCGACTTCGAGAAAGAAAGTCCAATTTTCACTGCAGGCAAGCATCAATGTGTGCATATTAGTGCGGTGAAGTTGGTGACAGGGGAATTGAAATAATGGCCTAAAGATGTAAAGTACAACGACTTTTTTCAGACGTATCTGATGAGTACAGATTCATACTTGTATCCTGCCTATTACATTCTACCTTGACGAGACCGGTAGCGTAGACTAAGTTAATCAAACGGTTTGACATTCGTTTTCAGTTTCAAGTTTGAATGCAAATCGTTTAGTATTGCGTCGGTTTAAAGAAGGCATAGTAAATAGGTAACAAGCTTCATGCAACGTAAAAGATGCATTCACTGTTGTCATATTCGCTTCAAAATATGTCCAAAACCAGGTCTATTTAACGTTCTACCGTCATTATAATAAAAAGCCTGGCTTGCAGTTCTGAATTCTCAGATTTCTTGATAGAACGTGGCGCTCTTTCAGTTAATATTTTGGTTTTTCCCCCACTGGTTTGCAATAGGAGTGCGCAGAACTTCTCTATACATGCCATTGGGCGACTTAGTAAGTTAGGTAGGTAGGTAGATTTTTACGGCCCAGTTTCCATGGACAAAATTGTTTCACCTGTCCCGATAATTTTGATTATTTAATTTGTATTGCGCGACCCTTTCCAGCTTACAAGAGTTTTAATCATACTTAACTTGCTACGACTACAACGCTATAGCTACGATTAGTTCGGTTGTGAGACCGAATGGATTGAAATAAACTCTATCAAATGATATGGATGTTTAACAGAGACAGGAATCTTTATTGGCTATATAAATGATTTTTTTCATCTTTTTTTTTCATTTAAGGGAAAATGCCTCCCGCTTGAGTAAGTGTAGCAGATTGTCTAATTCTTGATTGGTTCTCATGTACCATTTTTTGAAATCTACTAGGAGTAACTCTATGGTTTTACATTTGATAACATTGGATTCCTAAATTATTGTGAAAAATGTAATGAAGACAAAGACGAAAATGGTGAAATGTAACCGGTGTTTCAAAATCAATCTTGGGGTAACTAGGCTTGCCCTGTAAGGGTTACAGGGTGTTGATCCATGACTAAGATACACATGCCATAGAACATAGGAAGCAGTGTACCGTTATTATTCAGGCAGGAATGGTAACTGCGAAACAGTCTTTCATCAAAATTAAATTGTTAAATAAATAAAAGTAAATTAAAGAATGTCTAGTAAAAGTTGGAGCTCACTGGATTTGAAAACACTTTAAAAGTGTCACAAACTCTAAGGCAATGGTCCGGTGGAGTTGTAGGTTGGTGAAAACATGGCATGAACCATGCTAACCTCAGCTAATTTATTTTCTCATTTTCTTTTTATTCAACTTTAAAACAAGGCCTAAGCAATAGAGATTGCCCCTCGCCCATACCTTAGACCAATTCGGGTATTTACATACTCCTTGTCAGGAAAAGTTAAATCCTATTCTGGATAGAGGCAAGTTTGAAGATGACAGGTGAGAAGTGTGCATTGTGCCTTCACTCTTACGAAATGATGAACAATAACAAACAAGTCTTTCTTTCAGGAACAGCCACCCATCATTTTATGACAACTGCTTACTGTGGCTACTGCAAGAATGTAATGGAATAATATTCTCGTCTGCCTTACGATACAAACCTTGCATCAATTGTAGGTTGGCTTTTACAACTTGCGTTTACCGAGTAAACTAGCTGTCTAGAAGCTATATTCTACAGCGTTTATTAAAGTGCTTGGAAAAAATGTATTTGAAGACCAGGAAAATGGCTGACTGTCGTTTTTGTTGGGAGGCTCTTAATTTGTTTTATCATTATTTTTTCTGTAATGTTGTTATTCAACATTTTCGAATGCTCACATTTATCATCCGCAGATGAAACTTCCTTTTCCACGCGATATATGTATCGTTCGTTCAGGATTCGTTGGTTACTTTAAAATTACACACTGTGCCCCGCAAATAATTGAAACTTACCGCCTCTCTATGATAAGTACACCCTACAGTTAACAACAGACTTATTTAATATAAATCCAGAAGAACATTGAGGAAATGGGTATCACTTCGTGCAAGGTGATAAAATCTGTGCATAAAAATATGGTGATCCTTTTATCAAAATGTATTTCGTGTATGGATATCACTTCGTGCAAGGTAATAAAATTTGTGCAAAAAATATGGTAATCCTTTCATCAAAATGTATTTCGTGTATGAAGCAAAGGGAATTCCTGTATGGAGCAAAGGGAAATGCTAGAACCCCGAGGCGTGTGGAAAAGTGAAGGGCCATGTAAGTTTTGCCATACGTTTTATCAAACTATTACTCAAAACGATGTCATGAAGTGACCGAGTTTGTTTTTGTATTACGTAAGGCCATGACTGGAAGGGGTTGAATATGCATGTCCAGCAACTTGTCCGACAACTGCAAAAGCATTTTCTAGTGTGTGTGTGTAATGGAACGTATGTAAGGGGATATAGAGACCCAAAAGAATATCCGTTCTGGCATGGGGTGCCTTTTGGTTGGGCGGAATTCTGTTCAAATTAGAAAGTCCTCTGTTTGAGACAGTACGTTAGAAAACCTTTAGAAAGGCGAAGTCAGAGGTAGGCAAAAAGATTTAATGTGTGTTCCCGGCAGAACAGCTAGAGTTCTATGTGTCAGGCTTTTGGAAATACTCAGAAAACGGCAAGTAGGGACAAATCTGAACCGAGAACTCTGATAGGTAGCTGTACGGGCCTAAACATAAGGTTAATGCATTTGTGAGCCTATACATTGGAAAGTTCTGTGTGTTATTTGTTTTATTGTAATGTAGTGTAAGAAGTCAAGTGAAGGTATGTAGCAAAGGTAGTTATATCGAGCGAAGTAAAACTCTTAAAACTAGTTTGAGCGATGATCTGTATAGATTGTGTTGCGGGGTTTGTCATGGAGTTGATTACAGGAAAGAATGTCAGCATCAATTGTAGAAAATCATGGTCAAGTCGAAGGCAGGGAGAAATTTATATTTAATTGGGGGTACTGAATTGGGTATACAGATCAAGGAGTTTGGCGGCCTATATTGCAGAGAATAAGTTACAGTAGCGGTAAGTAAATTGTTGGAGCAGAATCAGCGGAAATTACAGGTAACTAGTCTCTGTTCCGTTTGTTTGTTTGTTTTTTTTTCATCAAATTATATGGTCTTGAGATTGCTACATGGGACTTAAGATTGCTACATGGGACTTATGGTGGCAAAAGGCAAGGCGTATATTTAGATACCGTTTGCTCTATTCGTGGCCAGCGGATTTGAGAAACAATTGCGCTGGCTAACAGTGATTACTGACAAACCAGATCAATAGTGAACTTGAGAGACTATAATTGAAAGTTAGGGAGCGGTCACTGAAATATGATACAGATTGCTTTAAAAGTTGTGGAAAGCTATATTTGCTGTAAAAATTAACTTGTAAATACGTTAATATTTAGTGATGTATTCTTGTATTTCTGGATGTACCTGGCGTAACAATTTGTCGAAGGAGTGAGGTACAGAATATTGTGACAAACGGCATGGAATTCATTTTGCCTTAGGTGGTATTCCATACCAGCAAAGCTTACTGACATGCGCAAAAAACGAATTAATTGAAACTAGTGCTTCTAGCCGCAATTTAAACCTTCTAATGAGTAGAAAAACAACCAATACACTTATTTGTTTTGTTCTTTTGTGACCATGTTCATAAGTGAGGGTTGAAAAATCCTGAAATTTCAACTTGAGTTAATAACAATAAATATTGTTTTTACTCAGGAATCATTCATTCATTTCTGATCAAATTATAACAAATAGAGACGAAGGATTATGCTTCCACATTAAACTCTGAGCAATTGAAACAACAAAGGAAACATCAAAAGTTTAACTTCAACTAAAAATCAAAGTAATGTTCATTTAAATATTCAGATACTCTTGTTTTTAGACACCATTCTGCTACGAAATTGCAATTTTCACACACTTGAACTTTGGCTCTATCTGACATTTCCCAAATCTGAATGTCTAAAGTACCGTTTATGGGATTTGATTATTCACTGCAATACACGCACACACAACCTAAATGTCAACCAAAAGCATTTTGTACACAACAATCAATCAAAACTAAGTGTTGCTGCCTTATTACTTTGCCACTTTGTACACACACTTTTCTACTACAATTCATTAAATTAGAGATTACAAAACAATCCATTTTACAAGCTAAAATGAGCATTTCGTACTACACTATACACTGCACTACACTTTTCTAGTGCAATGCATTAAATACGAAAACAAAGCAATTCACTTTTTACAGGCTAAAATGAGCACTATGTTTATGTTATTGGTAACATTTGCTTCAAAACTTCATAACCTATCGTCTATAGATGAACAATTATTCGTATTCTTCTCCATTGCTACTTCTCCGTGAGATAACTTGAAAAAAATATAAACATATATTTTTTGGAGGAGAGTGTATATTGTGAAATTGTTTTTGACGTGGGTCCCAGAATCATATTCCTTTTCTGAATCTGTAACGTTTTTTTTTTTTTTTTTTTTTTCTTCCTCCTATAAGCACCTCTACTTGCTATGCCTAGGCAGGGTATATTTTGTTCTCCTATAAAGAAGGGGAAACTGGCTGTGCATTGTGTTGGCGGTCAGAACAGGAAGTTGCTAGAGACTCTCTAGCAACTCCCTGGCCACAATGAATCCAAACCAAAATAAGCATTGACATTTGTTCCGTATCACTAAGAGAACCCCCTCCCCCCCCCCAAAAAAAAAATATATACTATTTGGCTTTAGCTTTAAAGTTCTTGGGGATGAAGAAATAAATATCCCAAACGGTTTCGACGTGGGATGCACCGGATCCAAATTTTTTTTGTCCGGCCGGAACCTACTTGGAATTGGGCCGGAACCGGATTTTTGCAATGCAGATGAATAAAGTGAAATTCAGAAAAGCAGAGAAACTGTGGGATAAGAGTTTTCTGCTTTTGTAACGTAATGTTTGTGAAGGACTAATGAAAAATGTCTATCAATTTGTCTTAAAGTGTTGTACAAGTGTGCTTACTTAATTTTTTAACCAAAAATTGCAGTGTAATAGAAAAAAAATGCATGAAAAACTGTGTTCCTGCAGAATACTCATTTTGAAATTTGAGTCATATTTGTCACACATGATGCAAATTAGTTTCTTTTATAACTTTGTTGCCTGTGTTGCCTGTTTGGTTCAGTCATTTCTAAGGGCTAAATAAAGGTGTTCAGAATGATATATATCATGCACTGATAAGCTATATTATGGAATTTAAATTAATTCTGTGACAGTTACTGCAGTGTTCATGTTTGTTGTAACTCAGATAATGTACACAATGCCACCCAAGTTCATAGGAAAATCCGGCCGGATTTAAAAATGATCCGGCCCGAACCGGAATTGGATAATTTTTCACTATCCGGCCGGATAATCCGTTGCATCCCTAGTTTCGACGTTCCATTTGTATGGAGAGTTAAAAGAAACTTGGATCAATTAGTTTATTTAATATATTAAAAAGCATGGAAATTAACACATACGGTTTATTTCTGGTCATTTGGTATTTTCGGAAACGGTGTCTACAGAAATGTTGGCTATGAATATTTGTTACCAATTAGTAATACCTCAATTATAGAATGAACATTTTACAATGCCATGAATAAGTAAGAACTCGGAAATGGGCTAATAAATTACTCGTTTGATTTATTAAGAGGTTTGGGCTCTTTGGAAAGGCAAATTGGCATCTTTCCCACCAATTTTTGGACAGTTTTGGGGGCTGGTTATTACCCTCTGCTATATATTGGCTTTTGATATCCGATTGTTGAAAAAATAATAAAGTCGAACTGTGACACTTTCGGAATAATTTGTTACTGATATTGCTAAATCTGCTCTTATTGATATTTTAGGTGTCCTGTCGCAAATAATACATGATAAAACTTTCCATCTTACTTTTTAAACGCCGTCCTCCTCTGCCTGAATACGCCAGGGAGGAAATGAAGCTCATAATACTTGCACTATTGCTATTGCTTAGTTAGATTTTACATTTATCTATTGATTGATATTACCAGGTATAAAAAACTCAAAAGTGTCCTAACATTTGGGGTTAGCTAACGGACCAGTCATGTTTATGCTCTTCAGGCAGTGTGAGCACAATGAAAGCAGATATTATCCGGAGGTGCAGATCACGTCATTTACAGGGATATCAGTTACATACCATGCAGTCTTTTATCTACTGGGGTGTCTGTGCTGTATTGTTTAGGAGAAACGCAATGACATGCACAGTTCGCATTCTTATGAAAATATATGGAGTGTAAAACGTTGGTCGGCTGTAGTCATCTCGGTAAAAAATACCCAGCTTCCGATTGAGTGGACGTGGACTGTATCCACGTCCACCTAATCAAAGGATATTATCTAAAGAAACACCAATCTAGATTACATTTTAGAGGAAGAAGACACAATTGGAAAATTTACGAAACGGATCACAGGGAGGGAAGCTCGACGTGTTTTAGTGAAGTCGTCAACTGCTTACGTAAGTCGAAGTATTTTTGAGCTAGTTTCTACCAGTGCAACAGTCGACGTAGACAAATCCTATTTCAATGTCGAAATGGCATCCTTGTGTCAAATGTTTCAAAGTTCCTTCAACGGTGGTAGTGCATGTATACAAAATGGACGTCAATTAATGTTGGTAAGCTTCCATGGAGAAATATACAGCAACAAATTTTGACTTCCCCGCCGATTAAAATTTCGAGAAAGCACCCAAAAAGCACATTCGCCAATGAAATCTCAATTTCATATACATTTTGGGTACGAACACATCTCGAGGGTAGACACCGACTATCACGACTAGGTGAATCTACAAATTGAAAGATCCCTAATTAAGAGTTGTGTGTACCAAAGGTTTGACATACAAATGGCAAATATGGATGTGAAAAAAAAAAAAATAATTGTACTATTTCGTTGATGCTTCCGATGAGGATCTTTTGGATGTATGTCGCTGGCCAGCAATAAGAAACGGGAAGTTTTTCTTCCTCTTCCTGATTGTTGGAATAGTGTAAATGAGAGGATTTAGTGCAGAGTTTATCGGCATGACAAATATAGCTAGCCAAGCGTACATATCAGTACTTATTTCGATACCGGATTGGGACAGGCTTCCTATTACTATGATTGGCAGACATATCATATCAGTACCGACAATAATAGACATTATTATTGCCGTTTTTATTTCAACTTTGTTCCACTGACGTCCCGATACTACCCTAGATCGAATTATAGATATGAACATGACCACGTAGCACATAGTTATAGTTAGTACGCAAGTGGAACTAAAGTATATGTACACAATCTGCGAGTACAACCACTGAAGATCCGTTGAATCGTTGTCGTTTACGAAAGCCACTCTTCCGTAATTATCGTAAGTGATGTTCAAATCGTTTTACGTTGCTTCGTTGACAGTAACAAACGGTAGACCCAGACAAATGTCTGATAAACCGAAAAGACCTTGTACAAAAAGAGAAAGAATAATAGGCGTAACTGCCATCCCGATGCTGACCACCCATATAGAGATGCAAATCACTGCGCTGACCTTCTGCCCGAAACGAATCCCACTGAATGTAAATGATATGGTGAGAAGTCTTTCGATACTTACAAAAGTTAAACTTAAAATTGATGCAATGTTTGAAACAAGACCGATGGTCCCAATAATTTTGCACCCCACTCCATTCCGCCAACCGTGAGAAGAGAGGAAGTATTTGTCTCCAAACTTGGCATCTGCTATCCCTATAGAAGGAGATACACTGACATTAGAAAGTCAGCAAATGCAAGGCTTACAAAAAAAGCATTTTGACTTGTATTCACTTCGGTTTCAAATATATCACGCATGACGGGTACTTTAGATTTTATTCGGCCTACTATGACGACCAAATTTAGGAGCAAAGCAAACACACATACAAACCAGAGCGTAGTCCGAATGAGATTGTTTGGAAACATACTTCCACAAGAATTGAATGGTGACGGAGGTGCTGAAGAGATAAATACGTCTTTGCCAGCAAAGATACAACAAATTCCATAGTTGTCGGGTAATCTGGGAAAATGAGAAGTGATACGCCTTAGATTAAATGATCAAAGGTTTTTTTCAGGACTTTCAAGTGTTAAAGAAATATTTCTGTAAGATAAAATAAAAAAGAAATAACTATATGTATTTCATATGCGTTTACGATTTCAACGGTTCGAACAGTTTAAAAATGAATATGTACAGTTAGGAGTTGTTTATACCCTTGCCAAAACAAGACAACATAAAACAAAAAAGTTAAGCAAATACAAGAAACAGTGAGTCAGTGAAGACCACTCCTCCATATAAGAAATTTTTTATCGTTGATCCGTTCAAACCCACACGCAAACGAGTGAAATATTGGTTGTCCCATCAAATCAATAACACGCGCGTTTGACCGAATCCATTTGTATGAACACTCAGGCGGAGCGCCCTGGACGATATTAATTAAATTTTGCTTCATCATACATACAAACACAGATAACAGTAAGGCTTTTCACTTAAGAAGGATCGCAATGGGTGAAGAAGCGTAGTCGAGGTCACTGAATGATTTAAAAGGTCCACACCAGGTACAAAGAGACCTACTGCAATTGTGCTAGGTGCTCACAGTGAACAATGGATTAGGGTAAACAGGCAAGTGAGACCATAGTTAATATATAATTCCATGGCTGGGAAACTTAACGTGTACCTATACGCACACCCGTACAAGCAGGAGCAGGTATGTTGAGAACTTAAGAAAAGTGCGTCACTTGATATTGATGGTGCACGCGATCGAATCGCGTGTAAACACTGCATTAACAACTAACAGGTACAACTAACAACAACAACTAACAAGTACAGAAAGTACGACTATTTTGGTTCTTGAGTAAACTGAAGTACCAGAAAGTAAGTTGTCACCTTCGCAAGTTCCTTTTCCCAGCTGTGTTGGGCCTATTCTAAAATACTATACACTGCGACGAGCCTGTGAGATCACTTTGCAACCGGGATATGTCATGTATATGGCTAACCTGTGTGGGCTTAACGAAACGAATAGCCAGAGTTCGTCTCAGAGGAATGCATGCCAAACGAGCTGGAAGGAACGTGTTTCAAAAAAAGAAAGGGCTGTTAAATACCGTATTTTGAATTGTACCCTGTAAAGTTAACTAGGAATTATTTCAGTGCTGTTTAAAGATTGCCATGTATGGGTTAACATATTACGTTACCTAGTAATGACGTGACTACACTATATATATGTATACTAGCTGTACCGTTTGTACGGAACCGCGCGTATTACGACGTGCACTATGTCTATTGTTTTTCAATACGCTGAACTGCTTTATTTCTTTTAATTGCGACATTAGTACAAAAATAATGTGCAAAATTCACCCCTTCCCCTCGGGTGGGTCAAAAACGTGTTTGAAAAAGATTTTCGATGCCTTCGATACGATGAGAACTGCAGCGTGTATTGTATAATACATTACCAACTGTTGTGCTAGCGGGATGTGCACTCTCACAGTCGCGTGGCCATTAGCTAAATGTGCGGATTCCAACATACTGCCTTCACCCGCTGACTTTCACAACCATGGTTTAGTATAAAAACTATGGTTACACACAATTGGAAAAATGCCTTGACCTGCTGGACTCAAAATAATCGGTTGAAAAGTGGCCTTAAAACTCCATCTAACCTATTAACCGACCGACCGACTTTATCACTCAACGACATAGCAACCAACCAAACCACCGACCGACCAAGAAACCATTCCAACCAACGCTTTAACAATGTCATAGAAATACCCACGACCAAACAGAACATTTCAAGCTGTATTGACTAAAATGGAAGGGGTAAAAAGATTTCTTATATTTGGAAGAGGAAAAGTGATGTCTGTTCAACATGGTTTTTGAATAAGTTTAGGATACAATTTGAGCAATATTGACTGATTCGTAACTGTCAGGATTTTGGAGGCTGACTAGCCAGATATTGTTTAAATTTAACGGAGGAGAACGTAGAAGGGAAGAAAACAAAACTTACTTTTAGGAACCATGTTAACTTTAAGATAAGTTCTAGTGGAAGTGACATTTAAAACGGTGAGATGAAGTGAAAGAGGCTTCTTTTAGACCGAATCTTCTCCTACGGAATACGTGAGATAAATAACCTTCCAGAAAAAAATTCAATAAGTGTTGGCGATATTCATGCTGTTTCTATTGCGGTAAAAAAGTTGATTTTCTAACCTCAGTAATCTATTGTTCAACTGAGGTATATCAAGTTTCCAAACCTACTGCTGGAGGTCTATTATTACCACTTCACCGAGCTCCTAGTCCACTCAGGTTGCAAAAAATTTCACAGTTCTTTGGGCAGGATTGTAATCAAAACCCCCTCTATGTGCTTTGCATACTGTGGCTAGGGTTTCTTGACTTGGATTAAATGTCTTTGCATGGAGTATTAATGTCTGCCAATCATCAAATTGTGTAATTGGGCAAGGAAGGAAATCAATTGCAATTTTTTAACGCAACCATTACATCATGTCAATTTGCAAAACCTGGATGGGATCCTCTGGTGAACTCTTCATCTTGTTGTCTTAAGTTAAATGGATATGTACCTTTGGCTTCATTTTAACAAGAATTTTATAATTTATGGCTGTTATTCTCGAAATGCTGGTTAATGACATCCTTCATTGGATCAAAGCATAATAAATACAACTTGGGCCCAACCACTTGGACACAACCACCACTTTTCACTAGTTCCATTCCATTTTTTGGCACAACGCTAACAAAGACTCTGCACCGACCAATGAACCAATAACTGGGCCTATTCATAATCCAGATATGATTCGCACTTGTGGCCATTATTAAGAAAATCAAGTAACCGAAAGATCCAATGCTTCAAGTGTACCTCAAGTCAAAAAATTCAAAAATATATGTTTAAAAGAATGAAAAAAGAATTCTAATAGTCCAACTCCCATATTCATATGACTTTCCTGAGCTGAGATATAAAATGTTGAAGTTTATTCACTTAAAACAAATTGGTCTATTGCGCAATAATTTGTGAGTTTCTTGTTGTACAACTAACATAACATCCTTTGTTTTCCTATAAAATTAAAAATGTTTTTACGACCTTGAAAACTTCCTGTGTGCTTGCATAGCATGTTGCACAACCGCACAAGGAGGGTTTAATTAATTACATCACTTCTTAAGAGTAAGAGTGCTATCACCCCTCGGTACAAGCTACGTAACATTTTAATTTGAGTGAATAAACTTCAACATTTAATATATCAGCTCAGGAATGTCCTACGAAGATGGGCGTTGGACTGTTAAAATGTATTTTTCATGGTCTTTAACATATATATTTGAATTTTTTTACTTTAGGTACACTTTAAGATATTAATGGAAATTCAGAAGACCATCTCAGTCCTCTTATTAAATGTGTCCTTTGATCGGTTTAAGAGGCAATCCCACCTGCATTACTTAAATTTCCGTGATCTTTGCACACGTGAGTCTTCGGCCCCATCGTTTTAATCTTCAGCACCGCAATACCGTATATTGTATCTTTGTGACACCTCTATTGCGTCTTTATATAGTTTGTTAGATAGAGTTACGGTCCAGTTTCCAACTAAGTGGTTCAAACCGAGCCGGCCATGGCCGCTTTTCCAGTTGTGACTTACTGGCTTGTTTTGCCTATTCCATTGCTTTTACTAAGCACCATGCACAATGGCAGTAGGTTCCGTTCTTCAAGTCTTTGGTATGACCAGAGTCATTATACCTTTCCCCTTAAGTACACTGTGTATGCACCGATGTAAAAGCTGTATATACATACATTCATAGCTTTTGTAAGGTGCTTTCGTAAATGTCCGTAAAAGCATGTTGAGCTCTTCAAAAAAGTTCATCACGTGACTTTGAAGGTGCACACGATCGATTGGTAGCGACATGTTTCTCTTGATAGGGTGGATGTACTGTTTCTGCTGGGAAGTGAAATTAAGGTTGACCCAAGGGCTAAAAGGGAACTGCATGAAGCCTCCCTATCAGAAAGTTTTTAAGATGTTTGAATAAATGAAGAAATCCCATATTCTCGGGTTTCTTTTTCTTTCTTTTTTAAGCGTCCCGAGGCCTGGCGTTTTTTGACCCTGGCTGGGGACCTTCAGTAGGCCCTACAGGTTTATCATACCGCAGTCAGTGTGCGGTAAGAGTGAATTAGACCTACTTCATTACGCTAGGTTAGCTTCCTAAAATTTTGTACGATCGTAGCTACTGATGAATATTATATAATACACTCGTCTGATGAACCGTTACACTCGTTTGTTAAAATGGTTCCATCCAACTAGTCTAGCGTTATACAGTGCGACTGCTACTATGCTTCGCAATTTCGCGGAATTGTTGAGTGTGCTTACCATGTTACTGTTGTTAGCCCAGCCTTCGACTGTCCCGCTATTTTAGATTGGGTACAGCTCTTCTCGCTTTATAGCCATTCTAATTTCAGACAGAAATCTTAATCAAACCGTTCGCAATAATTTACGCCCTAATTGAAGTCAATACAGTTTGATAATTGTTCGCAAGAGACTCTGTAAGAAATCAGTTTACCTTGTCTGCATATACACAGTACGTTTGGAGAGTCCAACAACAAGGCTTACGTGTGCTATCAACGTCACGTTTCCCAGCCGGGGAAAGGTATAATAACTATGTTGTGGCCCGGCCAGGACACTAACTCCTAACTTCTGGACTGAAAGTCGGACGCATTAACTACTTGACCATGCAGTTGGTCGTGCCCTTTTATAAGCAGCGCACCTTGGACGCACAGTATATATATATATAAATATATATACCATTATATTACCATTTCGGGATAACAGACCATCAGGATGATACCCCCTCAGAGGAAGTTCCCAACCCCGCCAACCCTGTCCGTTCCTCCTGGACGCCCAAGCCAGGAGAAAATCCCACCCTTGACAATGTAATCAATACCATTTACAAAGATGTCAACGATCTCCTCCCTCCTAAAATGACCGCACTGCGTAACCTTCGTCCTGAAGAACGAGATGCCATTTTATCCCTCAAAAGTAACAGGGATATCATTATTAAACCAGCTGACAAGGGTGGTGCTGTCGTGGTGTGGCGGAAGGACCTGTATATTGCTGAGGCCAACAAACAGCTATCCGACCAAAGTGCTTATTTAGAACTTCCCGCTGACCCCACTCCTGAGTGCCAAAAGTTAGTTAAAAACACTTTGACCCAACTCATGGACAATAAACAACTACCCCAAAACGCTACTTCTCTACTCCACCCTTGCCCACAGATTTCTAACTTCTACCTGCTTCCCAAAATCCACAAAGCCAACAACCCTGGCAGACCTATCGTCTCTTCACACAGCTGCCCCACCGTACTTATTTCTGAGTATGTGGATTCTGTGCTTTCCCCTTTAGTTTCAGCTTTGCCGTCGTTTGTTCAAGACACGCCACATTTCTTGAGACTTATTCGTGACTTTGAGTTTCCTGAAAATTGTGGAGAACGTCTTTTATTCACCATGGATGTGTCCAGCCTCTACACGTCAATTCCTCATAATGCTGCCTTAACAGCTATCCGTTACTACCTAGACAAACGGCGTGATCCCCTTGTACCGACTGACACCTTCCTACGTTTAACGGAACTTGTTCTCAAGCAAAATTGTTTTCAGTTTAATGGGCGTTTTTTCCGTCAAGTTAAAGGAGTGGCCATAGGAACCAAAATGGGTCCCTCTGTTGCCTGTTTGACCATGGGCCACTTTGAAGAACAACTTTTTCTCAGTATACCGGGCCACGACCTATACTTTACAAAAGGTATATTGATGATATTGTAGGAGTTGCCTCTGGATCCCGTCGTGATTTAGAAACTTTTATCGACTTTGTTAATTCCTTTTGCCCCTTTTTGAAATTTACCCATTGTATCTCGGACTCATCTGTTGTTTTTCTCGACCTTAAACTGTCCATCAACAACCGTACAATTACCTCTAACCTACACTTTAAGCCAACCGACTCGCATAACTACCTTTTGTACCCTTCCAATCACCCCAAATCTTGCACTAAATCTATCCCTTATTCCCAGCTCTTGCAGGCAGACGAATTTGTTCGGAGGATTCTGACTTCTCTACTGCCTCTGAAGAAATTTTGTCCTTTTGAAAAACGCCAGTACCCTGCCAAAATCCTCTCTAATGCCCTACGCAGAATTCAAGGAACCAGCAGAAAGAAGCCTTGGAGAAAAAGAGCAAATCTGGTACCAATCTACGTATTCCTTTAGTTATTTCTTATCACCCTTCGATCCGTCCTATTTTACACGCTATCCACAAAAATGTAAAGTTGCTCCGACAAGACCCCTCAACCCGTGATGTTTTCCCGGAACCCCCATCACTGCCTTTAGAGTTGAGAAAAATTTAGCCAACCATTTAGTTCGGGCTTCCCACCCACAAACTTCTTTCGACGACACGGCTGGTACCTTTCCATGTAACCGTCCGAGGTGTAATACATGTCCAGTTGTCGGCAAACACGACCTCGTCAACATTTCTGGCCCCAACGGCAATAGCTTTATTGTCAAACAAAGATTCTCCTGCATTTCCTCAAATGTAGTATATATTTTAGCTTGTGGGAGATGTAACTCGTTGTATGTGGGAGAGACCAAGCGCCGCCTCGCGGATCGAGTCACCGAGCACCTTAGGTCCATCAAACAGAATCTCCATGGATACCCGGTGGCTGCACATTTCAACCCCCCTTCACCTTGTTCAATACAGCATTTAACCGTTACGGCAGCTGTAATGTGCCGAGGCTCCGATCGTGACCGCCTTAGTGCTGAAAACCGACTGATCATGAGGCTAGGTACTCTCGCTCCACACGGACTTAACGTTAGAATTGATCTTTTGTAATATTCACCCCCTTTTTGTACCAGTTTTTACTCCTTTTACACTTACCCGTTCGTGCTCGTTTTTTTCTGTGTAGGCCTTATTTACAAATTTTTTTTTTTCCGGAGCTAGTTTTGTCTCCTGTTTTTCCTTTTTTAAGAACTTGTTCGATTTTTACGTGCATTTTTTCATCCAGGACGCTCTTTTTCTTTTTTTTGATTTGTGTTTCATCCTTCGCACTCATGTTTTCTGACAGTCACTTTCGTCCGGTTCTGTTTTTACAGCGATCGCTTCGGATTTGATGTTTGTCGTGTCCAATTGTTACTGTTGGTTGTTCAGTTTGGTTTTTGCCACCTGATGAAGGGTTTATACCCGAAACGTCGTGGAGTTTTCCGCAAACTTTTAAGTACTTTTTACTACCTCTTTTCGACCTACACATTTTAACAGTGCTCCGCAGCATTTCGACCTTATATATATATATATATATATATATATATATATATATATATATATATATATATATATATATATATATATATATATATATATATATATATATATATATATATATATATATATATATATATATATATATATATATATATATATATATATGTATATATATATATATATATATACAATATAGAAAGAAGACTGAGTGATTACTCCATACTAATTCTAATACACACTACGGTCCGTTTCGCCCGAAGGCTCGTCAGGTGTGTGACTGAGGTACAGGTTCTAGCGTTTACCGTGGTAGAGGCAGTCAAGTGGGTCAAATACAAAAGGTGGATTAGTTGTTGCCGAGTAGGAACTTGTTGGAGTGTCTGCACTTGCTAATGAGCTCGGTTCTGCTGTTCAGGATTAGGCTTTTTCTTTTTGTTATGATGAAGTACTTCTCCCATAGACATAGCTGGCAGCGTTTGGATGTGTTGGAGTAGGAGTTGGCTTGTTTTAGTATTTTCCAAGTTAGGTTAAAGTTGACGTTGCTTTCCACCGTTAAAGTTGACGTTGCAAACCACCAATTATTACAAGCTACAAAAGGAACAATATTCAAAACTTGTCAGTGATAACACTACCGCTAAGTATAGAAAGGCCGATAGCACAAGCGTACACAGAATCAATAGCCATGCCAAACAAATTGCTTTAAATTTGGATTTAGCTGACAGAATTGAGACACTCGCCCCAAAACCTGCTTTTATCACATTGAAAGACCATAAAGTAAATTTCCCGAATCATGTCCAGTGCAGGCTGATAAACCCAGCAAAGTCTGAAATCCGTCTAATAAGCAAGCGCATTCTCGACCGCATCAACACCGATGTAATTAATGCTACCAAATTACAACAATGGAAAAACACCCAAGCAGTAATAGACTGGTTTAAGGACATACCAAACAAACATGAATGCTCGTTTTTTGGTTTTGATGTTGTGGAGTTCTACCCTTCAATCAACGAAAAACTCCTACAACACGCATTGCAATTTGCCTCTGAACACACCCAAATAACACCGTGGGAAAAAGAAATAATAATTGCTGCCAAGAATACACTTTTGTTTCATGATAACTCCACCTGGCAAAAGTCGAACCAGTCCGACCTTTTCGATGTCACAATGGGGTCATTTGATGGTGCCGAGACTTGTGAATTAGTCGGCACATATATCCTTAATAAAATCGAGCACATTTTCAGCAAAAGCACAGTTGGTCTTTATAGGGACGACGGATTAGCCATACTACGCAACACCCCACCCCAGGTAGCAAACAGAATAGCTAAACAACTAAGTGCTACGTTTAAAGACCTTGGGCTGCGTTTAACTACCGTTCCGCATGCTAAAGTTATTAACTTTCTCGACGTAACGCTAAATCTCACCAGCCAATCGGACCGACCTTACACAAAGCCAAACAGTAAAATACACTATGTAAACAAGCTCTCAAATCATCCACCAAGTGTAATCAAAGCGATCCCGGAATCCATAAACAGCAGACTATCATGCATCTCAAGTGACGAGAACGAATTAAAGGCTACATCAGGCGAATATCAGGATGCCCTTAACAACGCCGGCTACCACCATGAACTAAAATACGCTGGAAAAAAGCCCCAACAGAAACGAAACAGAAAAAGGAACATTATTTGGTACAACCCACCCTACAGTAAACACGTTACGACGAAAGTTGGTAAATCATTCCTTCAACTACTGGACAAGCACTTCCCAAAAGGTAACCCGCTCCACAAAATTTTCAACCGAAACACTGTTAAAGTCAGTTACAGTTGTATGGATACTATGGCCCACATAATTAGCGCACACAACAAATCCATCTTGGCCAACGGGGCACGCACAACAAAGGCATGTAATTGCAGGACACCAACCAATTGCCCACTGAATGGTTTATGCCAAACAAAGAACATTGTGTACCAGGCACCAGTCACATCCCAAAGGGGCTTATACATTTACATAGGGGCCTGCGACACCGAATTTAAGAAGAGATGGTACAACCACAAATCCTCCTTCAAACTCGAACACAAACGCAACGACACCGAACTTAGCAAACACTTATGGAATCTCCGCGAAAGCAACGTCAACTTTAACCTAACTTGGAAAATACTAAAACAAGCCAACTCCTACTCCAACACATCCAAACGCTGCCAGCTACGTCTATGGGAGAAGTACTTCATCATAACAAAAAGAAAAAGCCTAATCCTGAACAGCAGAACCGAGCTCATTAGCAAGTGCAGACACTCCAACAAGTTCCTACTCGGCAACAACTAATCCACCTTTTGTATTTGACCCACTTGACTGCCTCTACCACGGTAAACGCTAGAACCTGTACCTCAGTCACACACCTGACGAGCCTTCGGGCGAAACAGACCGTAGTGTGTATTAGAATTAGTATGGATTAATCACTCAGTCTTCTTTCTATATTGTATACAAGCTCTCTGTAACGGATTGAGCCCTGTTTTTGACGAAAGAAGTATGTATTTTTCCGTATATATATATATATATATATATATATATATATATATATATATATATATATATATATATATATATATATATATATATATATATATATATATATATATATATATATATATAACGCTAATTCCCACCTTAGGGGGAAATTGTTATATCTACGCGTATTTAGGGCGAAAAAATAACAATGAAATACATAAGAAAAAGTGTTCGCCCTAACGTCTAAAAATAAAAACAACGTTTTTTCAATGGCTAGCCATCCGTTCGTGTTAACAGCTAGGTGTCCGTAAATTTGACAACTTTGAGGTAATTGTATCTACTTTGTAAATCTAGGAGGGCGCCCTTGTCCGTTTACGTGTTCCTATAGAAAAAGTGTGTAGAAACGTTGAGGCGAAACTTATATTTCGCCCCAAACAATTTTTCCCCTTAAGGTCGACTTTTCAACAACAACTTTCCCCCTAAGTGCCGAATTAGTGAAATATATATATATATATATATATATATATATATATATATATATATATATATATACAGACAGACAGACAGACAGACGGACGGACGGACAGACAGACAGACAGACAGACAGACAGACAGACAGACAGACAGACAGACAGACAGACAGACAGATAGACAGATAGATAGATATATGTATGTATATAAACATGACGGAGAAACTGTAAAACAACGGTGCTACAGAATTGAAAGGCTGGATCTCCGAGGAGGTACAAATAGCGGAAGGCTAGAATTTAGATAAATTAAACAGCCAAAAGGTTTGAAGTAGAGCTTTCGAGGAATAACCTCTTTGCCTATACTTGGTCAGAGAATGACAAGGAGTGAGAAATTTTGGAAGCTTTTAAAGGTGTTGACAATGGCCTCATCTCTATTGTGACAGGATAATCCTTCTTCCGGATTACTCGGGTGTAACCCATCAACAATAGGAAAATCCTCTTCAAAGTAATTAGAGAAATTGTTAGGCCGGAATGGCATGATCGCATTATTTTGGTTAGTATCATCAGCAAGCTGGTAAATCGCTCCTAATGTTCAAGCCGAAAGGCGATGTGGTTTTGAGATTGAGTTCCCAGAAATTTTCTTTAGCTTTTCTAGCTTTGTCGGTCCATGTATCGTTTTGGTAGCAATGACCCGTAAGTTTTTGACAGAATGATGAGGCAAATTGAAATAGTTTGCAACAGGTTGTTCAACCTTTTTGGTTTTAATTGCTGACCTGTGCTGTGTCATTCTCATTCGAAGAGTATTTTTAGATTCTCCGACATACTGCACACCACATACATTGCAGTATATGAGATAAATGACATTTTTGGAAAGACAATTAATTTCTTGTCTAAACCTTGCAACGAGCAAGTCTGTCTTGTCTAAGTGCCGAATTAGGAAAATATATATATATGAAAATTGGGTTTTTTTTATCATAAGAGAAGACGATTCAACAAAACCGACACCTCAATTTGGTGTTAACCGCCCCGATCCCCTTGATTGTTACCACAGATGGAAACCTCAACTCACATTTCCGACAAGTTAGATAGGTCTGTAAAGACGTCTAAGTCGATGTTATACAATGGATTATCCAGGATATTTCTACAAAACAAAACAAATCAATAATCCTGATGCTAGAGGCGAATAGCTAGTTCTAGCCATATCAAGCTGGCAACTAATAATGCAGTATCTATCAGAAAACGTCCTGTTAAATTAAAAATTTAAAAATTAAAAATAGAGCAACAAGATTGGTTTAAACGGGGTGTAACTGCCACAATAACGGAGACAAGCTTCACCCGAGAATACGCCCTTTTTTCGGGTAACATTGGCTAAAATATCCTTTTCAATTACAGCGTAAAAAAAAAAAAAATCAAAATCAAAAATCAAAAAAAGAAATTAGAATTCACAGTAACTGTTAATAACGTTAAATACACGGTATGATGTAGGTATTTTAAACTTTGAATACGTATTACAACTACGAAAAACTCAATGCTGTGCACACAGTTTTTAATTAATGTTGGTTATAATAAAAAATAACAAAGCAAAGCCAGACTATCTTCTTCAACCTAGCCTAACCTTGTTAATGCTGCAACACTCTGATTGTAGGATCTACAACGTATACCCTTCCTGCTTAAGTATAAAACAAATTTAAAAAACCTCTAACTTTTAATGAATCTAAATAGTTTCCTTATAGGTCTCGCCTATTTCTAGTCAAAAAAGAGGTGATTTTAAGATTGTTCTATTGGAAACACAGATTGAGGCAGCCAACAAATTTTGCCATAAATCTTACGGAGTACCACTGGTCAAATGATTTCACGTGGTCTAAAAATCAACATCTCTTTTTAAGATATGTCTAAGATTCATTTCGGTGGGAAACAGAAAACTCTCGTTATTTTGACATCGAATTGGGATTTGGGGAAATCTTTGAAGTCAACTACCTAAAACAATTAAGGCGCTACTTGGACCTATGCAGAAGATTTTACGCAGCATAAGCCTTTCAAACAGATTCATAAAAAAGGACACCGACATAACCTCATTCAAAAAAGATCATCAGAATACACCCAGATAAACAGGACATATTTCGGGATTTTTTTCCAAAACCCTGCACATCCTAGTACAGATTTCCTATAAATGGTCGCCATTAAGGAAACCGAAAAAGTGCAACAAGAAAACCGAAAAAAGTGCACCAAGATGGCGGACGTGAGGATTTAATTCGTCTGATTTGGTGAAGACGCTGTAACATTTCTAACAAAATTTAGACTCGAATAGGAAAAATATCATGCCGCCCCAATCTGTTTCGTAATCTTGACCTTTCTTTGCATTATTTCGAAAAGGTCACGCTTTTTGAAATCTTTGGATTTTGACGTCTTGAGCAAGGCCAAACTAGCACGCAAAAAATCCAAAACAGGAGGCAATCTAGCTTAGTCTGTACTCACACAAACGGAAGGGATAATTTACGCATAGGACGCTAAAGCAGAATGCAGTACCTTTCTATACAAGAATATCGTTATTCCTGGTAACAGTACCAGACATTTTTCAAGAAGTCCAGCATCATTCGAACCATGGTTCCAAGTATTTTAAATGTATTAACATCTTTTTTTAAATCAGGGGAAACTCCCTGATTAAGTTAAGGAAAGTTAGCCGCAGTGAACTCAGGGAGTTGGCAATTCCCTGGTGAATTGCAAGGGCATACCAATAAGGCATTAATTTGTTCATCAATTTAAAGCTGCTTTGAAAAGGAAACCGTTATCCTGACATCTTTCAGTTGAAACAAACATTTGGCTAATCATTGCTGTTTTACGGGGGTTGGGTGGGAATCAGGAAACTCTACTCAAACTGTAGTCTAAATAAATTCAATTTTCACTGCGTTATAATGATTTCCCACTATGTAATTATAACTTGAACACTGAAGGGGCACTGAAGGGGCACTGAAGAAGTACTTATGGTATAGTGCACATCGCGTGCCTTACGTGACTTGTTGCATTCTTGTAGACTTAATAAAATAACAAGTCGAATATTGCCCTTGAAGCTTGGGCAGCAATGGGGTATGATTTTGAAGTCTTGTACATAATTCTGCAATGAAAACCATCATGAACATATCACTGTGCACATTTAGGAAATTAAGGATAATGGGCTTTTAGGGTTTTCCCGCTTTTCAACGTTTGGACCTTTAAGTGTAACGCCTTGATTAAACTACAGAGATACTTACAACTGGCCTAGACCTAACGGTAAAGCACCCGATCTCAATTTTTGAAATCTTGTTCTTGTTGACATGCCTGAAAAATAAGAAATTTCATGTAAGGAAATTGCATCCGGAGATGTATGTTTTTGTGAACAAAATGCAGCTGTGATATCTAAGTGTTTTTTGCGAAAAATTTGTTACCATGAAGCAAACTCCTATTTCTCTTCTAAGGTTTCTCATGATAATACATCCGTACGTAGCATCCATACTGCATATAAAGGCTTCCGGGGTACACCGAACAGTGATCAGTGGGGTAGCTAGTGCTTTCAAGACACATGGGACAAGTTGCACAGGGAACCACTCAAATCTGGATCATTTAAAACTATGTTGAACCTAACATTTTGTCAAGAGCAAAAGGTGGGATGCCCCCTCCCATTAGGTAGGGCCACGTCCGTCGGAAGAAGATCCAATTTTTCGGGGAGCCTTCCTCTATACGATAAAAGAGGTAAGCCCGATATACATCAGCCTTACCCTAACAATCTCCTTCTTTGCCCACGAAATGATATTCGTCTAGAAAAGTAAAAAAATTCCAGTTTTCCTATCGACCCAAAAAATTTCAATATTAGTTCCACAATTTCAAACATTTTGGAAAAGTAACGAAACTGTAAACTTTCCCAAAATTTTGCACCCTTTTTGGACAAAAAATTGGAAATTAAGAGCTTCTGTCGGAGAAGATTTAAAATTCAATAAAAGAGGAAACATATGAGAAAAATCGAAAATTTTGTATTTCGTAATGTGTCTTTGAAGAGCAAATTTAGGCAAAATTTCGGGGAAATCCTTAAAAAGTTTGCATACAATAAAATGGATTTCACTTACCCATGAAACTTTTTTGATCTTGCTTAAATGAAGGGCAGATTCTCCAATACTTTTCATTTACTGTAAACAAACTTGAAAAGTTATTTTTTCCAAAAAATGTCAATATTTTTCAAAACAAGCGTGAGATTTTAAAATATTTCAGTGTAAAAAAGCCGAAAAAATGGGCGGGCCATCTCCTTTGCGAGGATTCGAAATACTTGCCCCGTGACGGGGAGCCTGGTCCCCTTTCGTGCAAATTCTGGAGACACGCTCGCCATGAACATGATATTGAAATAGCCTTTTTAACTTTTTGAGTTGTGTGATAATAAATAAGATGACCCAACAGGAAATTATCTAAGTTCGCTAATTTCGTTTCTGGCCCCTGGCACCACAAACCCTAGCTACGCCACTGGCATGTCTCGTTGCAAGGTTTACAATTATGTAAGGAAATTATTGTCTCGTGATTCGCCAAACCAATGGATGCAATATATATTTTTCTCATTTATTTTCACATATTCTTTGTTGATCATAATTAGCAGAAGTTAGGTATAAAATCAATATCTACTTACAGGGTCTTCAAGGTATCAGGAAAGACATCTTTTTCGATTGATTCCAGTAAATTACCTGATAATGAACTTTAGAGAAAAACGGTGGAGATGAGATTCGTATATATATTAAAATGCAAATCTCTCAAAATAATGAAGGGTTTATTAGAAACAAAGTACTCTTTTCAAACCAAGACTTCAATAAAAGGTTAAACAACGATCAGTCGTGGGTTAATTAATGGTTAATCAACGCTGGACCGTGCATTGGTAGAGGATAATGCACGACGGCTGGTTAATGCAAGCGATGCACGAGTGCGCAGCCCGAGTGCATCCAGTGATAGTAACCCGCCGAGAGTGCATTATACTCTACTCAATGCATAGGTAGAGCGTTGAATAAAATATTCAAAGAGGATCTAGTAGCAAATCCCACAAACCATAGAATATAACAGTTATAACTAGACTTGGGACAATAAAGACCTGGCAATGAATTTTACATGCACCGACGTGAACCAGACTAGCCTCCAAAGTAAGCACAGTACTTATATATGTTTTAATATTCGGCTGCGAACATATGCTGTTACATTATAATTACGCATCTATATACGGATAGTGAATTTAGCTACGTACGTACATGCATGCATATAAGCTACAGAAATGCATGACGTTATTTTTCAAACTGTGTGGTTTCTTAAAGAAAATGAGAGTTCATTTTAATTCATTCAGAAGGCTCGATTGCTTTGGGAAATGGGGTAACTTCGAGAGAGTTTGGTGCCAAGGCATAGCAAAAATTCGTATGCAAGACGATCGTCTGCTAATTTAGCACTAAAATTTGTAATTGTTCCAATTAAGGTTAGTTAAATTGGTTAAACTTGGAAATGATGTATGTAGATGAAAGCAAATTATAAATGCCATTTTTATTTCAAAAACACTATTTTTGATGGTTTCAAATTTTACGACGTTTTTTTGACGTGGAAGAATTTCTCCAATATGTTCAAAACTCTTAGAAACACATCAGCAATGTAAAAACAAATTGTAGCTCCAAGTAGTAGTTTGGAATGAACATCGTTCTTTTCCCATGGACTCAAACACTGAACGCCAAAAGGCTTACAACAAAAGATAATGTTCTCAAAATACACGTCTTTGTACTAAAATTACACGTTCATGTACCAAAAATACACGATGATGTAGTAACTTCATACGACCATGATGTAAATTTACATCATTACGTACTGAAACCAAACGTCCATCATGTAAAACATTATGATGCACATGTTAAACTACGCCTTGTACATCAAAAACCATGTTGTGCATGTTAAACGTGTGACCTTTATGTTACTATTGTTCCGTCCGCGTGCCATACTGAGTGAGCCCTTTGGCGTGCACAAAGTCCGTCGAAAGACTTACCGACATATGTTGATTACCCTAAATCATGTGATACATACACGTTCACGTACTAACTGCTTACGATGATGTACTGTTTTCATTCGTTCATGTTCTGATTTTTTACGTACGTGAACTGATTGCATACTTTCACGTACTGAAGTTATATGTACTAAATGTATACGCTTATTCACCGAAGGGAACCATGTGAGAATGAAACGTGTAAAACAGCGTTACTTCAGCTCGTCGTAGAATGCTGCCTGAAATATAATCACAATATTTTGCTTTCAGAAAGGTGTTAAGCTAACATATGTCCTACGAACATCAAGTAAAAGCCGACATTGTAGTTGAGAAAAATAGGAAAAAGTGTTACATCTAGCACTGCCCTTCCCTGCGTTTTTTAAGTCATTTGCCCTCTCCTCCTCAGGCGTTGAGGCAACCACATGTTGTTGGCTCCATTTAGAGACGGGAGACTCTTCTTCGGGGATTTATGTTTTTTAGCAACCCCCCCCCCCCAAAAAAAAAACAAACAAACAAACAAACAAAACAAAACAAACAAAAAAAAAAAAAAAACGGGACGTACCGATGTTACACCGCATTTTCATTTCAATATTTCGTTTGATATGCCTCGTTCTTTACCCGAAAAATACAGTGAATAATTGTACTAAGTTACCGGGCGAGATAGATTAGGTGACGTTTCTGCCGTCAGTGTAACACTGTCTGGATTTTTGTAACTTTCAAATTTACCATTTTTTATGTAAATCTCAGAAGTAACTACTCTTGTCTTGTACATCTCCTTCCATGACAATATAATTTGGCGATTATTTTATACCCACTCTTTCGACCAAAATGTCCATAGAATGTGTTGGCGTATTTTTTAGGGAGAGCCAAATTCGTGGGTCTCGCTACTAACGTATAAAGCGACACTTGACTGGCCTAGAGCGCTTTATGCTTGAAAGAATGTGCCTAGGGTACAAAAAGTAGCATAACTGGAAAATCTGAAACAAACAAAAGCTCAATATGCGAGAAATATACGGCCGTAAGTTGCCTGTAATAACGTATATACAAGTAGCGACATTACGATAACGTGACATAGAATGGTAAGTTCATGTAGTTGTTTTTGTGACATAGGCCTTCGAAGGTGGATTAACCTGCATATTACATTATGTATCTTACCCTTATCGCCAAGATGAGGGTTCGTCTAACATGCCAATCATCGGAAAAATTCGATTAACAAATTATGATGCTACTCACATCGTGAACCTGTTCCAATGCACTCTGTTTCTGAAAAAGACAAACAAATCAGTAAGCTTGTACATTAATATCTAAAGGTGTCGTGTCCATCAATGCATTACCATATATGCGTGTTCTACAACCTAATCGAGGAAAATGTAACATAGTTCTTTTCCAGGCGTTCCATCAGTGACCGAGAGAGATGATAAATGCCCTTCTGGGGAGGGGTTGGGTGGAGGAACTCCCGACATGTTATGATTTGTTAAATTGGGTTGGTTGAGTCGGATTTTAGAAGGTACTAACTTAGGTTACACTGATAATGAAAAATCTTCTTTATACATCACCACAGTAAATTTAAACTTTCCTATTAAACTATTGTGCAAGATACTCATTCAAAACGTTTATCTGAAGAAATGTGTGTCCTATGCAGTTAAACTTGCCCTGGGGGAGAGTGATAAGATCAGGTAGCTGGAAGAGATGGATGTCGCTCGCTCTGTTCTTCTTTTGTACTAGGTGCTTAGCTATCACTTATAAAGCCTCTTTTTTAACTAATTCCTGAAACTCTTTGGAACTAATAGAGATAGTCTGATACAGCTGAGAGAGATCAGAGGATTGTTCCCTCCTAAGCATCACATTGTCAGCCGTCAATGAGATCAAAGATATTTTAACACGGTGACACCAGGTGTTACATTTTGAAAGGGTACAATGTGTTTCCATATAACTTCTTAAGCGAAAATACCTTGTTGCTATTTCAGGAACAAACCGGAATTGATTGAAATATCAACAAGAATATTTAGAATCATGTTAAAGTTTAATCAGGTGCACTTCTTTGCTCAATGAATAAATTATAATCAAAATGGAATTATGCAACCTAAAAGTGGACGAACAGCCGTTTCGATCAAGGTGGTGAAACAGTTTCACATATTTCGGATAAGCACTTAAAGATCAAAGCAGTATCTTGACAATGGCTCTTGTTGCAAGATTACTAGGCTTTGAAAGAAAAAGATCGTCATTAAGAAGAAGAATGAACAAACTTCAATGAACAGAAACAAAGTGATTTATCAATCAATTTTCCCCTTTGAAAAGGATTAATATGCTTTTAAGTACGTATTGTCTAACCGACTTAAGCGGGCAACTTCAATCTCTTCCAGCTCCCCGATCAGATGAAGGCAATAACGTTGCTGGGTGCGTAATAAAAGGGAGGTTGTTGATACCCAATTGAAATACATTCGTCAAAATTATTGATAATGTCGTAATTATTTTGCCGAATGCGGACCGATTTAATTGACTGAAGTAATGGCTTTCTCACTTTTACTTTTATAACAGCTGCTAACCTTTGAGGCATTACTGTCATTTTTGTGCATTTTCTGATCTTTTGAACAATCAGTTATTTGATTTCATTCTTTCAAACCTTTACAAAGTGATGCATTCACGCTGAAAAGTCTTCCTATCCACAAAAGCACTTCTTATACCAAATCCAATTCCTTTAAGAGACGGCTTAATGACAAAAATATTCCCCAAAAATGCCAAGCCTGGAAATAAACCACCGAGGAAAACGCCAATTTTGGTAAAATTCTTCATTGAACAATAACCCGAATAAATAGGAAATTTATGTCTCGGCTTTGCAACGTCTACCGCAATATTTCTTTACAATCACTTGTGATCCTCAACACATCAACAATAAAACATAAAGGGAATTAGCAGTGCAACTCCCTCACACCTCTTCTTTCTCTAAGGTCAGCTCCTTATTTTTGGAATGTCTGAATCAGCGCCTGGGAAGGGCCTAGCATGAATACATTTCTAGCAAGAAAAAGTGTTCCTTTTCACAGTACAATGTAACACAGTTTGCAGTGAACGTATATGCCAAGCATGAAATCGACTGGAATACTTTTATAACAAATTGAGTCAATCAACCGTAGCCAAGACAAGTATGGACTGCATGTAAGTATTTACTACCTTTGACTTTTCCAGGTTAAAAGGTGTCGGTTTAGGTTTAACGGGGTTTTACGCGTCAAGGTATCACCGTCTTTTTCAAGCTGGTAGTGCCCACGATTTTATTTGCCTTTTTAGGATCATAAGAGTTGCTTTCAATTGATATTGCAAAATGTAGTTCAATATATGTAATAATTCTGCGGGGGACGTCTGAAAAACCTCAAACACTTATACAGAGAAACTCGGTGTTGAAGGTACCATAAGAACCCACGAGAAAATTCCCTTTAAGTCTCTTTGAATGAGACCTTATGGGATCCCGTATATCCCCAATTCAAATCCTATTGAACTCCCCTAGATTCCCATTGAATTCAATAAATATTCTTATGCAATTTATGCAATTTGGACAATCACAACTGCAAACCCCATTTAGTCAATGAGAAAATCCATGGTACCATTGATTCAACGTTTAAATTGTGGTTAGTTTCCTGTAAGGGAATTTCAGTAGTTGGGCCATTTATTTAAGGTTTGCACTTAATACAAAATAATAAAAGTAGCTCTATATTTTCTGGTGTCACTTGATGATCTGGTTTGACATATGGCTTATTTCCGATTTTGGCATTTCCAGTGCTCGGAAAGGGCGACCAAACTGATTTATGAGCAAATACTACTACACTAGAAACCGCACTTTGCGGCGCCCGGATGATGGGGAAATGTAAGCTTTTTTGAACAACTAATTACATTTTTGTGAAACAATATTGAGCTTGTAGTGGAAGAATAGATTTAATTTTAAGAGACAAGGGCGATTGCCTTTTAGCTACAACACTGACCAAGCAGTCGCTATTTTCAGCTTTCGTTTGCAGTAGAATCTTTCACTTAAGTGAAACTGAGTAAATTGCAAAATGATCAGAAAATTGCCAAATAAGAAGTGCCACTATTACTGAATGAGTACAAAGTTACAGCTTATTAAGCGTAATCTTCAATCATATGACTTTTTTTGAAAAATTCACTGTGGATAATATAATATTGCTTTTTATAGTAAGAACTATTCAATAACATTTCATGTCTCCAACTTTTTAAACCGACTGATATTTCGGATGCCGCATGAATTTACTGACAGTGAAAACACGGGACGTTTACTTGGATAACCTAATTGCTGCCTTTGTAAACGTAAGGGGCACTTCGTGTGGTAAATTTCTTGGATGAAAAGTAGTATGTCGCACAGACTATCTACAGTAACGATAGAAGGATGCGCGAATGGAGGAAAACTGGAATAACATTAAACAAAGCGACTAAACATTTTTTACCATAATTGATGCACTGATTCTTGTCATATTAGTTATGTTAAGATAAGAATTTTTTAAAAAAGGAGCAGTAAACCCAACTTGGAATAGTGTAGTAGACATTCCTGTTCTATAATTGGTTCTTGTAAGCCATTGAACCGTTGTTTTTTCTTTAAATATATTAAATATTGCTACTGCTGTTTACTTGAAGGAACTGGTTGCTTAACATTTAAATAACATGCAAAATTGAGGTGAACAAATATAAAAGGATACTTTGAAAGAAATGAGAAATAAGAGGAAATAAGAGAAAAATTGTTACAGAAAGTTGTTGCTTCAAACCAAGTTTGGGTTGCTCTTGGCGTTTAATTGCTCAAAGACACTGGACGAACCTTTTGGAGAAGCCCAGGTATTCCGTCGGAAAGGACATCGGTGATATATCTGATATCAAGTTGTTACCCAGGTCCCTGTTAAAGAAATTTTAGGTAATAGAAAACAGGTTTCGCAATGCAAAGTAGCGCACCAAATCTATCATTCATATGAAACGGCCTTTGGACCTTTATTAAACCATTTTGTAATATATAGCCCAGACACGATTTTCCATTTCCAGTTTTCAGAATAATAAAAGCAGGCTGGCAATGCTTAAACAATCTGTAACTCGTTTGTCTTTTATTGTAATACGTCGTGCTAAAGTGGTGGTTTGTTATTTGAAAATCATATCAGGGGATGGAAGGACACTGTAACAATATCAATTTTCTTAGGACGAAAATTACAACACTAGAAAGTACGATTATACATAAGTGATGACAACTTTTTTTTTTTGCTTTGATTTAATGTAATTTTTAACTTTGATTAAGAATTCCTTCTTTTAACTACACTTTCATAGAGCGGTTTTACATGCACATAAAACGTTCCTAACTCCTTTAATCGATAACCGACGAAAGTTCCGTTTTGAGTAACCATACTAACAATTGCAATAGTGGCATTGCTGTGAAGGTACCAGATGAAACCTGTGATATCCTGTTGTTATTCAATTCCCTGCAAAATATTAAAAACATGTTGTGTGTTAGTCTTAATGTATAGTTTGTTGTTTTGTAACATGATCCGGACCATGAACAGTTTAATCAGATACTTTTCTTGACATCGATGAAATATTACCCATGGGTTATATTGAGTGAAAACGTAACTGTCACAAATTTACCAACAGGTACCAACAAAATGATATAAGAAAAACAGCTGAAATCTACTCACAATTGGTTGACAAATATCTTTGAAGCTATTTTGCTGCGCGCAAGGTACAGTAAAAACTTATGTGATCTGCATTAAAAAGCACACAACGCAAAATTTTAAAATAATGGAAAACAGCTTTTCTTGTTTGTTAGATAATTACAGGGCCCTGTTTTGTCTTAGTTTCAAAGATATTACAAACGTAGATTCCTAAATCGTATCCCCACACTGTGAGACCCGCTTTCCCCTCACAGAAGCTCAAATGGAGGGGCGGAAGTGTTCATTTGACATGCGCTTTTCTATTCGTTGATCTGTGCGCAAAACTATGGATGCCTGGCAGAAATTTACATTGTTACTAAAGGTCAGTTTTCCTGCTTTTTTACTCTAGTGCTATACGCGGAAAATAAATTTCTCTGTGTATAGTTGACACTCACTTCTGCGTGTCAAGAAATCTAACACATAGTTGATTTGAAAATCTAAAGGAAACATAGCATACGCACTTTACGAACATGGGGCATAACCCAAGTGCTCAATGGGGGCAAGTTGTTGCACAACAAATGGGTAAACAACTAAGGTTAGAAAAATCAAAGTGTTGGTAAAATGTGTTGGGAAAGTATATTCCGAATAATATTCCGAAATTTTTTCAACTCAAAGCTCTATAATTGTTAAATTAATTTTAAAAAGGCAGCGTGTTACGCGCCCTTTGCACAATTGCAATCTTTGATGCAGTTAGTGATTGCTCAAAAATCAGCCCAGTGGTAAACTTTTCCGAACGTCTACGGTTCCATTTCCATTCATTATCTTTCAAAGTATTCTCTTAATTTTGAAAATAATATTCTGACTGAAGATGGAAACGACTTTCTTAAAGCTGTTAAATGTCGTCGAGAATCCTCAATCCCCACTCCTTAGATAATACTATGTAACAAAAACGATGTTCAGTCGATATACTACCTCAGATAATATGCCAATAGCAAACGCATATTTTCATTGAATAGTCCCTCAAGTTTGCCAATTTTATTTTAAGAAACCAAAATCTAAGCTTTTTAATTCAATAGAAGCTCCATATTCACAAATATTTGTTTAAAAGAACGCTAATGTTCGGCGCGCACTGCGCACCGCAAATTGCTGTCCTCATACAGTGTTCACACTTATAATGTTCAAAATTTTGACAAAATTGGAAGGTTTGAGTCCCCCCCCCCCCCACCGCATAGAAGGAAGTCTAGCTACGCCACTGTTCCCAACATTTCGGTAAAATATAATTGGCCAATCAAATGTCAAAAAGGTTAATCACTATCACATAGCTGAATAAGAATGGATTTGGTAAATGAAAAAGCTAGCGCTAGATCCACAGTTATAATCTGGATCACGTTAGTCAAAGAGCAATGGTCGTACAGAACAATACGTTTTCACAACAACGCTCTCAATGGAACAAGAAAAAGTATAAAGAACATGGTTGGGATTGATACTTCAAGCTTTATTGACTCGTTACAGTTTAAACTACACTTAGTTTTGACAGACGACATTTTTAGTAAATATATTGCATGCACATTTTTAATGGAGTTATGCATGGTACTTACAAACGGTATAAATTAGTTAATGATGTGAAAGCTGCCGATGATATCTTTGAGATGCGGCTGTTATTCAAATTTCTGCAAGGGATAATAATTCATTTATCATGTCGAAGTTATGTTTAAATCTTGAATTGAATGGCTGCCGTATTCTGGTGTATTGATATATGGCATAGACGTTACATATAAGAAATAGAAATAATGCTATATGATGTTAAAGATTTGTTACTAAATAAGAATGGAAATAAGTTTGGGATAGGGAAAGCTGCATTAGTTTTTCTTTTGCGACCCTATTACAATTTTATTTCCAAATCAACTTTTATTCAAATAAAAAAAGAGTCGTTTGTTTTTTCGGTATTCATCGGGTGTTATACAGTAGATAATCATGGACTAACTCCATCCGCACAACAGGAATACAGCTGAAAGAATTCTTCCGATAAGTCGACACTGGGTTATAAAAAGTTCCACGGGAATGTTTCGAGTTCCCACAAGCTGGGTCATGCTTTTCCAGACAAAATCAGAGAGACTATTTTCTGAAGAAACTGTTACTGAATATAGTAGTGGCTCAAACCAATTCTAAAATTTATTTTCTGACATTAAATAAGAAATTAGACCCTATTCCGAAACACCTCAAACCCCCCATAATATACGGAAAATTTGCCTCCATCGGACAGTCAGTATTTGTCAGCAATCTTCTGAAAGCCTCGTGATGAAGCCTTGATTACCAGTTATAGCCAGCATTGGGGACTCAATGAAATCATCCACGATTTTGACTGGATACGTAGTTAACATCCTCAGTTTGGGAAGAGGATGTTAAAAAAGTTTTCCAAGGACGCACTTTTTTCTCACGTGAAAAACTGTTGTTCATAAATATTATGCATGCATAAATTAGGAAGTATTTTTGGGACTTTTTGACATAGAAAATGAAGGACATCAAAAAGTAACGGAACAGTCGCAAAATTTAAAATTTTCGTAGAATTCGATATGTTATATCGCCAACCTCTGCGTTACTATGGAAAATGTAACTGTGGAAAGATGACTTAAAAACTTTGTGCGAATGTCCGCCTAAGGTATGATTTTATATATATATATATATATATATATATATATATATATATATATATATATATATAGCGTGACTATGAGCTTTTGCAATAAGTATACCATTGAGTACAGTGTACTAGGTCTCCGTTATATTATTTTCACTTCATTGTTGGTGCTGAAGAAAGGCACAGGCGTGCCTGAAATATACACTGTTTTCTCTGTATTGGAAATTTGTGCTCTTATGATGTCATCTTTGTGTAACTCACTATTTTTCATCGTTTTTATATATATATATATATATATATATATATATATATATATATATATATATATATATATATATATATATATATATATATATAAATATATATATATATATATATATGTATATTTATATATATATATATATTTATATATATATATATATATTTATATATATATATATATTGAAAAGGTAGCCATAAGTTTTTACAACATAGCTTTACAGAACTGTTTCGAAAGGGCCAATAATGTAGGTCCTCACTCCTCAGAAGCCTGAAGTAGAATGATGTCAATAACGTTAAATACGTATGTGTTCGCTGCTTTTCAACGTGTCCGTTTTTAAGAACGTGTTCGTTCCGTGTTCGTTTTGAACAGGCACGAACGGTGTACAGCGAGCCAAGATACATTACCTATTAGAATAATTACACAGCAGATGTTTGTTCCTGTGTCTACATGAGCTTATCAGTTCGTTTCTTTTATTAAGAGTTGCTAAGGAAGGTTTGAGTATAATGAAGAATTCTTCTTCCAGACAGAGATTACAAGTTTTAGATGATGTGGAGTATGCTCGAGCTTTGTTCATGAGTTTCCATTTTACGGAGTGTTCTTCGTTTGTATCCTTTAGTTTCCAGATGAATTCACTGAGTGCAGTTGCGTTTCTTTTGTCTTTGTGTTTAAAGCTAGACTTGTGGGCGGTGTATCTTGTTTTGAATGTGTTCTTTGTTAGACCAATGTATGTTTCTTCGTTGTGGTTGTCGTGGCGTGTTACAGTTGCTTGGTACGCAATGTTGTTCGTGAGGCAGTTGCCTTCCAATGGGCACTCACTTTGCTTTCTGCAATATATGAATATATATATATAGATATATAGATATATATACTTATATATATATATTTATATATATATATATATATATTTATATTTATATATATATACATATATATATATATATATATATATATATATATATATATATATATATATATATATATATATATATATATATATAATAAAGTAAACATGTAAATAATTAGAAATAAATAGGAAACGATTGCTTTTCCCGGAGCATCGTATAAAGTGAGGAGAATAAATAAAATCAACCTCAGCGAAAAATTGACCACCCTCACTGGGACTCGAACCCAGACCTCCTGCTTTACGTGCAGGTGCCTTAACCAATTAGGCTATGAAGCCGGTCTTGGCTGTTCTCATCACAGAAAGATGACAATCTCTCACTGAGGGGGCGCTATACAGAGCAGTGGACGCCTCGTCCTTTTTCGACTCTGATCGCACCGATAAGCCCGGAGACCGGGTGATTGAAAGTGTACTGTAAAGTAAACATGTAAATAATTAGAAATAAATAGGAAACGATTGCTTTTCCCTGAGCATCGTATAAAGTGAGGAGAATAAATAAAATCAACCTCAGCGAAAAATTGACTTGATTTTCGCTGAGGTTGATTTTATTTATTCTCCTCACTTTATACGATGCTCAGGGAAAAGCAATCGTTTCCTATTTATTTCTAATTATTTACATGTTTACTTTACAGTACACTTTCAATCACCCGGTCTCCGGGCTTATCGGTGCGATCAGAGTCGAAAAAGGACGAGGCGTCCACTGCTCTGTATAGCGCCCCCTCAGTGAGAGATTGTCATCTTTCTGTGATGAGAACAGCCAAGACCGGCTTCATAGCCTAATTGGTTAAGGCACCTGCACGTAAAGCAGGAGGTCTGGGTTCGAGTCCCAGTGAGGGTGGTCAATTTTTCGCTGAGGTTGATTTTATATATGTATATATATATATATATATATATATATATATATATATATATATATATATATATATATATATATATATATATATATATATATATATATATATATATTTGTGTGTGTGTGTGTGTGTGTGTGTGTATGTATAGATGTATTTATAAATTGGTATTTAGGCGAAACATAGAATGAAAAAACGCGACTGTTGGGAGAACTCGACCCTTGGGCGAAAAAACCGTTTCGCCTTAACGTTTTACATCCTTTTTTATATGGGAATGCGTAAATCTACACGCAAGTCCGATTTACCACACAATTACTTTCTAAGCAATTACTTCGATGTTGACCAACTTACGCCCATCCATCCATTAACACTAAGGGCTCACTGGCAATTGAAATAACATACATGTAAATCTCAGAACCAGTAGGGGAAATATAATCTAATGTACTTTATTGTTTTTGTTCAGCTCACGTTTGATGAAACTAAGGCCCTTTCGACAAAAAATATTGCGAAGTTGTATTGTGTTTTGTGGGTTGTGGATAAAAACAAATCTACAAAATGAACTTACAAATATCTCAACTCGTTGAGTAATGAGAAGGTAAAAGATGATATTTCCGTGATCATGTTGTAACTCAAGGTCCTGGAAAAGTTGAATAAAAGTATGATGTAGTAGTGGCCGCCATCGCCACAGTGATCTTTTCCAGCAGTAGTACCACCACACCCAACATCACCACTATCACCATCGCCATCGCAATTATCACCGCCTTTGTCACCGCCATTGCCATTGCCGTCAGCATCAACATAGTCATCGTCATCGTCACGGTAACCGTCACCGTTACCTTCACCACCACCACCATTTACAGTCGCCATCATTAGAGTCGCCATCACAATCAACATCACCATCACCATCACTCTCACCACCGCTGCTACCACCAGTACTACGGCCACAACCACCACTACCACGGTCACCATGGCCATCGCCATCGCATCGCCTCCACCCCATTATCGTCATTATTAACATCATCGTTGTCATTTTCATCATTCATGCAAATACTCAAATAAAATCGCTATGTGATCGAATAGAAACGTGCACTTTCTCAAGCTTATATTTTACTTCTCTCGATCAAATAATATGAAAACATTCTAAATGATCAAAGGCGTGAAAAGGAGGGCGAGAGTATAGAGACTTACAAAGGTCTGGACTCATTTCGAAAGATTTTAGTATATAACCTTTCCATTTTCAACTCTTTTTTCAATATTTTGGCGATTTAGATTGGAAACATGTTGCTTTAGGAAAATTCAGTAATGTTTAAAAGAATGTAGCAAGATGTTTTTTTTTAGAAAACAGCATCTTCTTTCGCAATATAAGTAAAAATAGTGGGAGGAGGGGCAAATATCATACTTCGTCATTGCATACGGAAATATTATGGTTGTCATAAAAGATTTTTATTATGTTGGTAAATACGTTGAAAGCTTTGATTAAAGAAGCAAAAATTGAAGAGGACACTGATTCTGTTAAAAATTTTCCAACACCCAAGATTGAAAATTGTAAGCCCCTAAAAGGTCCACCAGTGGTTCGACACACTACTTTTTTCCAATTGTAATATGTTGCTACCTTTTGTGACGTCCTTAAAAGCTGGATGTTTCATATAAGCTAATTGTTCAAGTAGTAGTAAGCAGTAGTTCACTTTTGGATTCCTATTCCCCATTTGTCTTGTTAACGATTCTAATAGGAACAACTGATGCTTTCCAACATTTTGTTATATTGAGAACAAGTCAGCAAGATTTTATACTACCATCTTCACAAAAAGGAAAAATAGAAACGGAAGATAATTTTCATTGGGTTCGAACAATATCACACTTGCGATAAAAAGGGATGTCACTTACAGTTCATAAAGAGATTCTGGGAAAGCATTCGGTTGTATCTGTGTGATGTTGTTGCTGTCCAAACCTCTGAGGAACAAAACGTAGGAAAATTGAACAGATTTTGGGCACCACTTGAACGGATTATTGTAGTCCAATAAGTTAAGCATCTTGTAAAGAGAAACGTTGTATTAAATGAAATTAAAAAATATAAAGTGAATTTTAAATCCATTTTGGTCCACGAGGTTGAGAAAATAAAGTGGTAACCTATTTCCCCAAGAGTTGCAAACTCCTGGTCCAAGATTTCCTCACCGTACGTATTTAAGTTAAAGCAATGCTACTTATTTTACTTACATCATCCTATACAGGATGAGAGTAGTGTTGTCTACTAATTGAGATTAACGAACATTTCGATAAAGTATCTTAACAGTTTTAAACAAGAATCAAGGTGGTCACCACAATATTGCTTTTCAATGAAAGCAATTGTTCATAAAACGACCGCCTAGACGGCCAGGGAAAGCCGCCATACTATAAGGTTCTATTGTGTGACTGACGAGTAGAAAAGCTCCCAAGTACCTTTTGAATTAGATTAAACAAGTCACTGAAATGGAGGGGTAGTCCATGTTTACAGGATGGATTAGCATGCTGACGAACGACTTTGACATTGAAAACATTTGTTTAAATTAAAAACGTCACTCTAGTACCGGAAATAATGAACAAAAGGTAATTTTAACTATATGTTCTAAATTTTACATGGAAACGATGATGCGTTTCGTGACTTTTCTGATCAGATTATCTGTTCTTTTTGAATTCAGATTTCATATGCTTCCTAAGTTGAATTACTTACTTGCATCTTAGGGGAGTACTTGTTCTTTTTTTAAACAACATTGTTTTAATATTTTTTTGAGTTTTGAATTTAATATATTGATTAATCATGCTAGTCCTTATGTATTTATGTATATGATGCCACATAAAAACAGTAGATCCTCTTTTTTGGGCAATATAGACCAACAAATAAAGTCAGCTGATCGGTTACCATGCGAGTACTCAAAGAGAGCGCCACGTGCAGAGCGACCTTTAATGCGTGCGGCCACGTGTTCCATTATTTTGCCCCAAGAATAACGTCAATGTGTCGTCAATGAATAAAGTCTATCGGCTTAGGATATCTTTGATTAATTATTATGTGATGTACAAATTTTTAAATTCAGTGTAAATTTATAGTTTATCGCTGTTAGGTTTTAGATTTTGCCTAAGAAAACCAACGTGTTACTTTGAAAATGGGCCCCTAATAAAAAGAACGAGAGTAGGGGCTTAAAATTAATCCGTGAAGCAGTGGGGCGTCAGAATGTCAAAAAAAAAATTCATGTTTTAGAACATCTCTTGATGAAAAAATAAGTTTCTGGAGAGGTACTTCTTTATTTTTTCCGGTTAACCCAACTCAAAACTGGTCTATGTGGGCAAATGCCCCCTTGCCCCACCGTAGAGCAGCCTCTAAAAATGAAGTCCGCCTAATATGATTTTTACTTACAAATGATTCAGCTCGGTGAGTGATGAGAAGGCATCAGATTGTGTCTCTGAAATCACATTATTACCAACGTCTCCGGAGAAATAAATGAGCAGGGAGTTAATAGAGAATGAGGTACAAAAATAAAACTTTTTTGAGATAATAAGTATTTGAAAACAGTTTACATTTTTTGAGAAGCAACGTGTTATTGGCAAGTCTCCTTTTTTCTCTTGCAAAGTTTATTGTTCCTTTTTGGACAATCTTTTCCCTTTTTTCAAAAAAAAAACAAAAAACGGAGGATATTGTCTGCTAATTTTTTGTTTTGCAACATTCTTTCCGTTAATAAAGGGAGTTATTTTAGAAATTTATTATAAAATGACTGGAAACAAACCTATAAACATTATGCATCAGTCGTGTTCTATTCGTCAATGTACGAAAGCATTGCTCAAGTCTGTACATTTCCATTAGATTTACTGGGTGGTAAACTCTATCTTATTAACAGGCTAATTTTGTAGTATAAATCGTTTACACTTTCAAATGCTACCTACTGTTTGAAAGGAACGTTATCGTCGGTGGACCACAATAAACCACAATAAGGTTAAATTATTAACGCAATATTTGTGATCTTTGCACAGCTATACTGAATTTTTTCTCATTTTGTAAAAAAAAAAAAAAAAAAAAAAAAAAAAAACCAACTGGTAACCGTGGTATATGCACTGACAAAGGATTCCTTTTCGTTGCCACTCCGTTCATTTTCAGTTTTATGACAACAAAAGTCATTGAGGTAGGTAACGTGTTTGAACATTCTCTTTTGTGTATTTTTTATTCTCAAAACTGATCAAACTCGATCAAAATTGTACAAAACAAATGTAAATAGAATATATAGAAACAATATAACGCTATTTGAGGACATTATGCAATCAAAACCACAGCAACTTTCACGAAATGAATCCCAGCTAAGAGACAAATAACTATGCTCAAAAATGTATCAATATATAAGTTGAAAATTTTGAGACTACTGTTAAGAGCACAGTGGATATGCAACACATTAGGTAATCTGTAAATTTAAGTTAGGGTGTTAAAATAATGTATTGTAGGTTTAGAGTTGTGGAACACTCTTATCGTATCCGTAGTTAGTCCTAAGAGTCCAATCAAATGGTCCATAGTGACGGAATCAAAAATTGGTTACGCTGTTGTCATTCAAAATAGGGGTTATTAAAATCTTCAATGTGTTTGCAGATTTTCATTTCTCTAATCCAACCTAAATCTTTAATATGTCTTTCAGTCTTTTGTCTATTATTAGTGGGTAGCATGCGCATCCTACGATTGGCAATATACCGGCTGCACTATATGCCTGAGGTTTCGCACGAATAACCACAAGTCGGCCTTGGACAGCTATCGTTCCGAAAAGTTTGCGCATAAGAACTGTTACTTACCATACAGCTACATGAGCTCTTGTGGAAGCATTTTGAGCCTTGAAGTCGTTCGTTTGTTTGTATTCACTCAATTAGCATTACCAGAACGTAGTTACGTCACTGTGAAATGTTTAACATACGGATAAGCTTCAGCTCTATTAATAAATTCAACGCGTCAATGCTGGGTTTTTGGACAGCCATGTCCAAGTTCCAAATAAAAGCATTCTAGCAACTCAATATGCAGCTGATATCTTTCAGATTGCACATTAATTAGTTCAGACCCCACGTCCTTCAGATTATCGTCGAAGTCGATCAATAAAGTCACTGAGTCAGTGAAGCGTCGGCTTTCAATCCCCTTTCAGTCAACTTTGAATCATTACAGAGTCGATTTCATAAAATGTATCGATATCAAACATGGCATATAATATGATTGCCCAACTCGGTTAATGCATTTACTAGAAAAAAAAGATGTGACTTACAGAATAATTTGTTTCTTTGGGAAAACATTCGGCATTATGCGTGAAATATTGTTGTTCTTCAAATGTCTGAAAAATCAAGTACATTACACCATTTTAAATTTTCAATGAATTCTATAGGTAAACGTAGGCTTTGGGGGTTGATGAAAATATATAAGGGAAATGCATTGGATGAAAAAACATCACTTTTTTAACCTTTTTTTTGTCTCAAGGCATTGAAGGAAAATCTTGAAATGAGCAATAATTATCATGATAAATTGCACCTTCTTCTTACAGTTAATGTAGTAAGTCACAACTCGAACTGAAATCTTTTGTGGTCTTTTGCTTCATTTCTACTTCCAATTAAAATGTTAAGGAAACGTAAAATCGATTCATTGTGATTGTTTATAAAATTCACCATTTTTTCCATTCTATGAAGTTTTCTTCACATGCCAATGTCAAATGGCAAAACTCTATATCTTTCAAACAAATCACTGCGTTATGAGCAAGTACTCAACGATTCAACTCTCCTTCCCAAATTTCGCGACATAACGCTTTTTCAATTATGCACGATACCGTTACCGGTCAGGACACCATTAAACGCAAAATTTTCTCCGTAACTATAAAATATAGCACTTGACTCCTTGTGCTGGCTAAAGGCATTGTAATATGATAGTGACCCTTTATAAGTATCATAAGGTTAAAAATATCAATTCAATTAGCTCCTTTTACTCAGCAAATTGTTCCTCTTAAAAATGCAACTTTCCCATAGAACTTGAACTGATTGATACGGTGACTGTCATATGTGTTGTTTTGAAGAAACTCTTGTGTCAAAATATAGCCAGCTGGCTACATGGACCCTTCGACATCCATAATACAAGGTATCAAGGAATGGTCAACCTCTCATTGCACTGGAAAACATCAAAAAATCGTTTACCTGCACCCTTACGATTGGAGTTCAAGAACTGAAAGTGTACAAAAGTGCTAATATTTAAAAAATTACATTGTTAAACATGAAAAATCAATTCAAATGGTCCAAAACTGTGGTCAATCTAAAACGAAGTTGAATCGGATTCAGAATAAGATGGGATGATTGTAATGATTAAGTTACATACATCGTTGGACAGTTATATATATATCTATATATATATATATATATATATATATATATACATACAAATATACATATATATGTATATATATATATGTATATATATATAGATATATATGTATGTATGTATATATATATATATATATATATATATATATATATATATATATATATATATACATACAAATATACATATATATGTATATGTATAGATATATATGTATGTATGTATATATATATATATATAGCTAAATGCGGGCTTTCGTGGACATTGCACATGTAGAACTGAGTCAAATCGTGGACTGTGATATTAAGTGGACATTTTCGTGTCCTCGTATTGTTCAGTCCTCTCGAAAGAGTATTTTCTGGAGAGTGACTCCAAAGCATGACATACAATAATACAGAGCGCCATTTTTGTCAGCAAATGAACCTCATTCTATCACTCCCTCAGTAGACAACAGTGTTTGAAATCAGCAAAATGTTTATGTTGCCTGTTATATATTGGGTCAATTTGTGGACTTCAAATAAAGGTGACGCACCTTAAGTGGACAAGATTTTATGTGAAGGCAACAATATATCTTAAATACAACATGGGACTTAAAAGCAGCCTCACTGGAGTAGAGGAGACATGCCACAGTGCTACTAAAGACCATGCAGTATCGCTCTAAAATGTCTGGAAGGTGCATAAAACATCTACCATAGTACCATAATAATATGTCCACCAAAGTACCCTCATAAAGCATGTCCACCTTGGCCCGCTTGTAGCAGTATATATATAATATATATATATATATATATATATATATATGTATATATATATATATATAGATATATATACATATATATATAATATATATATATATACCTAATTGTGGAATAGGGGGAAATTTTTGGGCAAAATATCAACGTTAGGGAGAAATTACCGTTAGGGGGAACATTAACGTTCCCCTTTACGTTTTCACACACTGTTTTAGTGGGAATACGTTAGGGTATAGTAAAATACATATGGGGGTACGTAATGTACCTAATTACTTCAGTGTTGACCAAATTACGAACGCCTATCTGTTAACACTGTCACCTAATGTATTGTTGAATTTACGTACGTGTATATGTTTTTCCTTAAAGGCGAAATATACAGTTATGTATTTTATTAATTTTCATTTCGCATAAACGTATCAAGATATACAAATTTCCCCCTGATGTTCAATCTAGTGGTATATATATATTTCACTAATTCGGCACTAAGGGGGAAAGTTGTTGTTTAAAAGTCGACCTTAAGGGGAAAAATTTTTTGTGGCGAAACATAAGTTTCACCTTAACGTTTCTACACACTTTTTCTATAGGAATACGTAAACGGACAAGGGCGCCCTCCTAGATTTACAAAGTAAATACAATTACCTCAAAGTTGTCAAATTAACGGACACCTAGCTGTTAACACGAACGGATGGCTGGCCATTGAAATAACCTTGTTTATATTTTTAGACGTTAGGGCCAATACTTTTTTTTATGTATTTCATTGTTATTTTTTCGCCCTATGTACGCGCAGATATAACAATTTCCCCCTAAGGTGGGAATTAGCGTTATATATATATATATATATATATATATATATATATATATATATATATATATATATATATATATATATATATATATATATATATATATATATATTGAACAGGTTGTAATAAGTTCTTACATCATAGCTTTACAGAACTGTTTTGTGCCAATAATGTTGGTCCTCACTCCTCAGGAGCCTGAAGTAGAATTCTACTGAAGTAGGATTCTACCTCCAGCTTCTGAGGAGTGACGACCTACATTATTGGCACGAAACAGTTCTGTAAAGCTATGTTGTAAGAACTTATTACAACCTTTTCAATATTACAGCTCTCTTCACAGAGTTGAGCACTTAACCATTGCCTGGTTGACATTACTAGTTACTTTTTACTATATATATATATATATATATATATATATATAAATATATATATATATATATATATATATATATATATATATATATATATATATATATATATATATATATATATATATATATAGAAACTGAAGAAATCGTTGGAAGCGGACAGAGTTCGCATAATTTTTTTTTGCTGAATTTTCCTTCTGGTCTTTTTCTATATTTCTTCCCTTGTTCAAAACGCAATGCCAGTACTTGGGTTGAATTAAAATTCATGATCGAATCATTACCAATTTTACGACCTACATTTACAGTCGATTCTACCACGTTCGACCTAATAAATTACCCCGTTTCGGGATTTATACACTTCGGTGGTAATAAGGAGGGGAAATTGAGTGCGCGGTATTTGTAATTTCGGTCGAGCCGGAAATCACGTCAGTCACATTTAGTGCAGTGGTAAGGCTCTCGCCCTTAAAGCGAGCGGTCCTGGGTTCAAATGCCGCTTTGCTGAATTTTTCGTCTGGTCTTTTTCTATATTTCTTCCCTTGTTCAAAAGGCAATGCCGGTCCTTGGGAATTAAAATTCATGATCGAATCATAACCAATTTTTCGACCGATATATATAAATATATATATATATATATATATATATATAAATCAAAATAAAGCTGGAAAATCTGACTGAGGTGAAAAAACGATGTTGACTCCACCGGGATTCGAACTCGGGACCGCCCGCTTTCTAGTGCGGACGCTCTAACCACTGAGCCATGAAGCCAAGTTGGTTTGGCCTTTGTTCAAATAACATATGAAGCAATTCGCAATTCACCTCCTGAGCAGGCGCCTAATTTTTTGGAACAGCACTAGTTGTATATATATATATATATATATATATATATATATATATATATATATATATAACGCTAATTCCCACCTTAGGGGGAAATTGTTATATCTGCGCGTACATAGGGCGAAAAAATAACAATGAAATACATAAGAAAAAGTGTTCGCCCTAACGTATAAAAATATACACAACGTTATTTCAATGGCCCGCCATTTCTTAGTGTTAATAGCTAGGTGTCCGTAAATTTGACAACTTTGAAGTAATTGCATCTGCTTTGTAAATCTAGGAGGGCGCCCTTGTCCGTTTACGTGTTCCTATAGAAAAAGTGTGTAGAAACGTTACGGCGAACTTTATATTTCGCCCCAAAAAATTTTTCCCCTTAAGGTTGACTTTTCAACAACAACTTTCCCCCTAAGTGCTGAATTAGTGAAATATATATATATATATATATATATATATATATATATATATATATATATATATATATATATATATCTATATATATACATATATATATATACATATCATACATATCATACATATATATATATATATATATAAAGTAAGGTCGAAATGCTGCGGAGCACTGTTGAAATGTGTAGGTCGAAAAGAGGTAGTAAAAAGTGCTTAAAAGTTTGCGGAAAACTCCACGACGTTTCGGGTATAAACCCTTCATCAGTTGGCAAAAACCAAACTGAACAACCAACAGTAACAATTTGACACGACAAACATCAAATTCGAAGCGATCGCTGTAAAAACAGAACCGGACGAAAGTGACTGTCAGAAAACATGAGTGCGAAGGATGAAACACAAATCAAAAAAAGAAAAAGAGCGTCCTGGATGAAAAAATGCACGGAAAAATCGAACAGGTTCTTAAAAAAGGGAAAACAGGAGACAAAAACTACTTCCGGAAAAAAAAAAAAAAAAAAAACTTGTAAATAAGGCCTACACAGAAAAAAACGAGCACGAACGGGTAAGTGTAAAAGGAGTAAGAACTGGTACAAAAAGGGGGTGAAAATTACAAAAGGTCAATTCTAACGTTAAGCCCGTGTGGAGCGAGAGTACCTAGCCTCATGATCAGTCGGTTTTCAGCACTAAGGCGGTCACGATCGGAGCCTCGGCACATTACAGCTGCCGTAACGGTTAAATGCTGTATTGAACAAGGTGAAGGGGGATTGAAATGTGCAGCCACCGGGTATCCATGGAGATTCTGTTTGATGGACCTAAGGTGCTCGGTGACTCGATCCGCGAGGCGGCGCTTGGTCTCTCCCACATACAACGAGTTACATCTCCCACAAGCTAAAATATACACTACATTTGAGGAAATGCAGGAGAATCTTTGTTTGACAATAAAGCTATTGCCGTTGGGGCCAGAAATGTTGACGAGGTCGTGTTTGCCGACAACTGGACATGTATTACACCTCGGACGGTTACATGGAAAGGTACCAGCCGTGTCGTCGAAAGAAGTTTGTGGGTGGGAAGCCCGAACTAAATGGTTGGCTAAATTTTTCTCAACTCTAAAGGCAGTGATGGGGGGTTCCGGGAAAACATCACGGGTTGAGGGGTCTTGTCGGAGCAACTTTACATTTTTGTGGATAGCGTGTAAAATAGGACGGATCGAAGGGTGATAAGAAATAACTAAAGGAATACGTAGATTGGTACCAGATTTGCTCTTTTTCTCCAAGGCTTCCTTTCTGCTGGTTCCTTGAATTCTGCGTAGGGCATTAGAGAGAATTTTGGCAGGGTACTGGCGTTTTTCAAAAAAGGACAAAATTTCTTCAGAGGCAGTAGAAAAGTCAGAATCCTCCGAACAAATTCGTCTGGCTCGCAAGAGCTGGGAATAAGGGATAGATTTAGTGCAAGATTTGGGGTGATTGGAAGGGTACAAAAGGTAGTTATGCGAGTCGGTTGGCTTAAAGTGTAGGTTAGAGGTAATTGTACGGTTGCTGATGGACAGTTTAAGGTCGAGAAAAACAACAGATGAGTCCGAGATACAATTGATAAATTTCAAAAAGGGGCAAAAGGAATTAACAAAGTCGATAAAAGTTTCTAAATCACGACGGGATCCAGAGGCAACTCCTACAATATCATCAATATACCTTTTGTAAGTATAGGTCGTGGCCCGGTATACTGAGAAAAAAGTTGTTCTTCAAAGTGGCCCATGGTCAAACAGGCAACAGAGGGACCCATTTTGGTTCCCATGGCCACTCCTTTAACTTGACGGAAAAAACGCCCATTAAACTGAAAACAATTTTGCTTGAGAACAAGTTCCGTTAAACGTAGGAAGGTGTCAGTCGGTACAAGGGGATCACGCCGTTTGTCTAGGTAGTAACGGATAGCTGTTAAGGCAGCATTATGAGGAATTGACGTGTAGAGGCTGGACACATCCATGGTGAATAAAAGACGTTCTCCACAATTTTCAGGAAACTCAAAGTCACGAATAAGTCTCAAGAAATGTGGCGTGTCTTGAACAAACGACGGCAAAGCTGAAACTAAAGGGGAGAGCACAGAATCCACATACTCAGAAATAAGTACGGTGGGGCAGCTGTGTGAAGAGACGATAGGTCTGCCAGGGTTGTTGGCTTTGTGGATTTTGGGAAGCAGGTAGAAGTTAGAAATCTGTGGGCAAGGGTGGAGTAGAGAAGTAGCGTTTTGGGGTAGTTGTTTATTGTCCATGAGTTGGGTCAAAGTGTTTTTAACTAACTTTTGGCACTCAGGAGTGGGGTCAGCGGGAAGTTCTAAATAAGCACTTTGGTCGGATAGCTGTTTGTTGGCCTCAGCAATATACAGGTCCTTCCGCCACACCACGACAGCACCACCCTTGTCAGCTGGTTTAATAATGATATCCCTGTTACTTTTGAGGGATAAAATGGCATCTCGTTCTTCAGGACGAAGGTTCCGCAGTGCGGTCATTTTAGGGGGGAGGAGATCGTTGACATCTTTGTAAATGGTACTGATTACATTGTCAAGGGTGGGATTTTCTCCTGGCTTGGGTGTCCAGGAGGAACGGACAGGGTTGGCGGGGTTGGGAACTTCCTCTGAGGGTGTATCATCCTGATGTCCTGTTATCCCGAAATGGTAGCGAAGGCGGAGTTTCCTACAGAAAGACGAAACGTCTCTGCGTATGGAAAACTCATCAGGAAGGGGGTTCAGTGGAACAAAGTTGAGACCTTTCGCTAAAACTGAGCGCTCAGAGGAAGAGAGTTCCAGATCGGGCGGAATAGTGGCTACAAGCTTGGTGTCTGGCTGGTTATTAATGTTAGGTTCGAATTCGGTGGACGGGGATTTGGGCAACAGGCTAGCCAAGGTCCTGGCTTTGGAGTCTTGTAGGAAGTTATGTAGTCTACGATTGTAAATATGAATAAGGAAGCGAACCTCTGCAGCTTGGGGTAAGGTTTCAATAAGAAGTGACTTTTTTTCCTCAATGGTAGTGTCAAAAGAAGCCTTCTTCCTTTCCATGCTACGAATGGTAGAACGTATCAGACTAAAAGAACACGAACGTAAGTATCGTGAGGTGTCCCGTCTAAAATGAAAATCGTACTCGGACTGAACGTGAAAATTAAGTCTGAAACCTCTAGGAATTACATGTCTACGAAGACAAGTTCCCAAAAAATTAATGTGGCTGGCAAATCTGGTTTTACCAAAGGTGGCCATGGCGGGAGAATAAATAATGGGAAAACTTTGGGCTGGGTAGTAGGAAACTTCCTCCGTAAATCTCCTGCGGAGATTCGAAACGAAATGTTTTAGGCTAGGCATGAGGCCGTGAATAAAATGAAAGTTAGGTTCTGTACACGTGCTTGAAAATGGACACGAGGAAACTGTAAACTGTACGACAGGAGACCAAAACATAAGGGGAAAAAACAAATAATGATTATTAACTAAGAAGGGAGGGTTCTACAGAGCAAGGGATGGGAACAAGGGGTAAAAAGGTACAGCTGGAGTGAAAAAGTACTAAAAAATACAAAAAGTGACCAGTTTCAACACAAGGAGCAAACGCCTAATGCTACAAAACGGACACGATCAAAGCGGAGTAAAGGGCTGGATCTGGATAAAAAAAAAACGTACCGTAAACAAAAAACGGGGGCTATCAAGACAATCAATAAAGTACAGAATGATGCAAAAGATGGTTCCTTACCCAGGAAGTAAAAAAGTAGTAAAATGAGAAAAATAACGTTGACAGCGTTTCAAAAATGTGAAAACTCACACGCACTCACAGACGGACAAGATCGGACCGGCAAAATCGGTTCGAACAAGAATATCAAGTTGAACAGTTGAAAAGATCTAAAAATCACAGCCAAAACAAGCATAAAGCTATATAAAATAAGGTCGAAATGCTGCGGAGCACTGTTGAAATGTGTAGGTCGAAAAGAGGTAGTAAAAAGTGCTGAAAAGTTTGCGGAAAACTCCACGACGTTTCGGGTATAAACCTCGCGGTAAAAGCCTCGCGGATCGAGTCACCGAGCACCTTAGGTCCATCAAACAGAATCTCCATGGATACCCGGTGGCTGCACATTTCAATCCCCCTTCACCTTGTTCAATACAGCATTTAACCGTTACGGCAGCTGTAATGTGCCGATGCTCCGATCGTGACCGCCTTAGTGCTGAAAACCGACTGATCATGAGGCTAGGTACTCTCGCTCCACACGGGCTTAACGTTAGAATTGACCTTTTGTAATTTTCACCCCCTTTTTGTACCAGTTTTTACTTCTTTTACACTTACCCGTTCGTGCTCGTTTTTTTCTGTGTAGGCCTTATTTACAAGTTTTTTTTTTTTTTTTTTTTTCCGGAGCTAGTTTTTGTCTCCTGTTTTCCCTTTTTTAAGAACCTGTTCGATTTTTCCGTGCATTTTTTCATCCAGGACGCTCTTTTTCTTTTTTTGATTTGTGTTTCATCCTTCGCACTCATGTTTTCTGACAGTCACTTTCGTCCGGTTCTGTTTTTACAGCGATCGCTTCGAATTTGATGTTTGTCGTGTCCAATTGTTACTGTTGGTTGTTCAGTTTGGTTTTTGCCACCTGATGAAGGGTTTATACCCGAAACGTCGTGGAGTTTTCCGCAAACTTTTAAGCCCTTTTTACTACCTCTTTGCGACCTATATATACATATATATATATATATATATTTATATATATATATATATATACATATATATATACATATACATATATATATATATATATATATATATATATAATATAATATAACTAAGTCCACGTATGCTCCATGTAATATAAAAGAATAAGTAGAAAACACCACAAATATGACAATATTAGAGCACATACAAGATAAGAGAAACGTATATTTCAAAGACACCTGTCTTCGTCATCAGCGTTAATGCGGAGTGAAGAAAAATTTAGAAACAACAAGAAACAAATCAAAAACAAACAAAAATACAAATCCTATCGAGAATGTTAAACAGAACCGGCTTCCCTGTAACCCACAGAAGGGAAGTCGCTCAAAACACCAAGATCATTGTTTATGCTGCGGGTATGTGTTGACAGTTTTAGCATCCATTTGCTTTCGGATTTAAGCCTTTGAGTGACAGATGGGTAATTAGAATTGAGTAGGATACATCTTCAATTAGACAAAGAGTGGTTTGAGTTACTAGTGAAATGTTTGGATATAGGACAATTTAATGATTTGTCTAGAATAGTTTTTTTGTGGTTGTTAAACCTCAGTCTAAATTTGGTGCCGGTCTGACCCACATAGTGGCCTTTCTCACACACGTTGCAGCACAGTAAATAAACTACATTAGCCGTGTCACAGTTTAACTGAGGGGGACGGATATTACAAGTAGTGCCCGGAGGGGTAAAAGTTTCGTCAGTGATAATGAAAGGGCACACCTGACACCTAGGCTTGCCACACTTTTTGTTGCCTGTGTTTCCAGCTGCACGAAGCCTGGATGATGTGAGGAGGGATTTGAGGTTGGGGGGTTGTCGTCTCGCAGTTAAAGGGGGGTCTTCAAAAAGTTCAGAGATTGAACTATCTGCCCGAAGAATAGCAAAATCTGAACGAATACATTTATGTAAATTTTCTGTTTTAGAGGAATAAACAAAAACAAGTGGAATACGTGCATTTTCAACTTTAGTTTTGTATGACAGTAGTTTGTCCCGGTTGTGACCGGAAGCCTTGCTGATTCCCGCTTTTATAACGGGTAGGGGATACTCATTATTGAGGAAAAATTCCACGAGGTTATTGACATGTTTTTCGTATTCGGGCTGGGTAGAACAAATACGTTTGATTCTAATGCATTGAGAAAACAGAATAGACTTTTTCAAACTTAAGTGATGCGAGCTCTTGAAATTGAGGTAGCCATGGGTATCTGTTGGTTTACAATAAAGTGTCGTAGCCATGGAACCATTGTTAAGTTTAACTAGTACGTCAAGGAAAGGCCTTGGCAGAAAAATTAAATGTGAACTTAATAGAAGGATGAAAAGCATTGCAAAATGATACAAAAGAATGTAAGTTGGGTAGGCCATGTGGCCAAATGAAAAAGATGTCGTCAATATATCTGTGAAAGTGCAACGGCTCTCTGGGGTAATCTGCCAGCATTCTGGTTTCAAGGTCAGCCATGAAAATTACGGCATAACTAGGTGCCATTCTAGTACCCATGGCAGTGCCGCACGTTTGGAGATAATGCTGGCCGTTAAATATATATATATATATATATATTTTCATATATATATATATATATATAAACTTATATATAAACATATATATATATATATATATATATAAATATATATTCTGAAGGACAAAGGTTGCCAATGTACCTGTGCTATAGGGCAAAGGTTGCCAATGTTAGACGAATATTAGAAAAAAAATATGCAAACTCTGTCTGCTTCCAACAATTTCTTCAGTTTCTAAGAAAAAGGAGATTGTTGCCTCTTTTGTTACTACCCGGAACCCACGTCTGCCACCTCTGGTCCAAGTTTTGAAAAAACATTTCCCGATTTCACAGATGTCTGAAACCTTTAGTAACAAATTCCCGAGTCCCCAAGCTGTCATTTACAGACGGCCCCCTAACCTCAAGTCCTTGCTAGTTAGAGCCAAGTTACCCGACCATTCAACTAGTGAGACTAAGGGGGTGTCTTAAGACACATTTAGTTCGGTGTGTCACATGTGCTTCTCTCAAAGAAACGAAATGCTTCTCTACGGGTCAAAAGTTTAATTTGTTTCATTTAATTACTTGTTGTACTAAAGGCGTAGTGTATTTGGTGAACTGTCTTGACCGTAAAAAGCAATTCGTGGGAGAAACAGGAGGAGAGCTTATGACTAGACATCGTGGTCACAGACAGGAATTTCGAAAAGCGACTCCCCCCTTGGGAAAACATTTTCAAAGCTGTAAAAATTTTGAGCTGATAGGGATAGAAAAAATCCACAACAATAGTAAGGCAATTAGAGAAGTAGACCTAAAATGGATTTATCGTCTTAACACGTTCGCTCCAGTAGGTATAAATGTTAAGGATTTGACATATAACCTGCAAGCCTTCCTCTGCAGCTGTCTCTTTTGTTAGAAGGTTTTCGTCCGAGATTAAGCATCAGTTTGCATGTGTACGTGATCAAGAAAGGTTTACCCTTTCGAAACGTTGTACAATTTTACACCTTTAACTTTTTACGTTTTACCAGTGTCTATATATATCTATATATATATATATATATATATATATATATATATATATATATATATATATATGTATATATATATATATGTACATACGTATATATATTTATATATTTATATATATATATTTCACTAATTCCGCTCTTAGGGGGAAAGTTGATGTTGAAAAGTCGACCTTAAGGGGAAAAATTTTGGGGGGCGAAATATAAGTTTCGCCGTAACGTTTCTACACACTTTTTCTATAGGAATACGTAAACGGACAAAGACGCCCTCCTAGATTTACAAAGTAGATGTAATTACTTCAAAGTTGTCAAATTTACGGACACCTAGCTGTTAACACGAACGGATGGCTGGCCATTGAAATAACGTTGTTTATATTTTTGGACGTTAGGGCGAACACTTTTTCTTGTGTATTTCATTGTTATTTTTTCGCCCTATGTACGCGCAGATATAACAATTTCCCACTAAGGTGGGAATTAGCGTTATATATATATATATATATATATATGTGTGTGTGTGTGTGTGTATATATATATATATATATATATATATATATATATATATATATTTATATATTTATGTATTGAGGGAAGATTACACCCCTTTCTGTATATGTTTTTAGTGAAGTAATGCCTTTCTGGCGCCCTCTTTACAGTGTCTTTATGTGTGGTTTGTTCTTATAACGTATGGTATTTACAATTGAAAGTGTAATATGCTGTCTAATATCATCGTGCTCTAAAAATGTACCTGAAGGAGACATAAAATTGTTGCGCTATACTTTATTTAAGTCAAACTTGTGTATATGTCATACGTATTATGTTTACGTTACATATTGTTGCCGGCGCTCTTAAAGTTTATCATGATATTTTTTTTCTTGAATTTCCCAGTGGCTCTATGTAGAGCTAAATGAAAATTTGTGACTGTCAACCTAAGGTCAAATTTTAGACGGTGACGACCTTTGTGGAAAAACATAACCATTTTCATGTTCTACCAAGGAGGGAAAATATTTTTTCCTTGAGTGTTTTTTATTCTTATGACATTGGAAAAGGGAAAAAATAGAAAGGTACATTTTTTGGACATTTATTGAATATGTATTATTTTAGAAGCAACAGAAGATCTCCATTCTAATTTAAGTTTTCTCAAGTCTTCTCGACCCTCTGGCAAAGAGCCGTTTGGCGAAACTTTAAACTGCTTCTTAAAGAAGCTGCGCAAACGAAAGAAAAACATTTTATCAACCTCACGTCCTCTGAAAAGTTACTCTAGTATATCACTGAAGGATTTCGCAGTAGACGTATTCGACCAGTATTTGTATCAAGTACCAATTCGTCACTTTAAACTCCGTTCCCAGAGACTAAAATGTACATCACATCTTGAAGCTAGCATGAATATAGATGAGCAACATGCCTAACTCTTTTCAGCATAGGACGTTTTTTTGAGAAACATTGTATTTAAAATTTCTTCAGTTATTGATACATATGATAACATGAATCATCTGGACATTTAACATCCACTTAATATTACTTACAATAAAAGTACATACCATCCCCGTATTAATTAACACGTGGTGTATTTACAGTTTAGAAAATGGAAATCTAATGGGCAGTAGCAACTGCCCCCACCCTCTGTCTATCCCTCTCCCGTCCGGGGGCTCTGGCCTTGTTTATGTGTCTTTAAGTTTTGGTAAATGAGCTACCATGGTAAAGTATTTTCATGTGCCCTAAACTTCTCACGACTTGTTTTGGGTCTTGTCTCATTTTCGGATAAACTTAGTAACACAACTAGCCCCTTGATATAACATCATGCTACTGGTATAAGCTGCATTGACTACTTCTTCAAAACTTGATACTTGAAGGAGTAGGTACAGACTTGTATCGTTGTGGCAAATTTTCTTAGCGAATAATTCAAAGGCATTGAATTATTTTGGCATTCTTGTATGCTCTTCAAAAAGATAAAAAGAAGATAAAGATAGAGATAAAAAGGTCTAAACATATATTTACCAGAATGTAACCAGTTTATGCTTGATTTGTTTTCTTCAAACTTAAATAAATACCATGACAAATGGTTAAACAATATGAATATAACAAAAAAAAAAACAAAGAACTGTGAAACATAATATAATATCATCATCAACAACAATTGTAAGCAATAAACAACAAAAGGTAGAAGCTGTATAGCCATTTTTTCTTCAAAAATAACGATAACTGTTACATTTTCGTGACTTATAATTCTATATTGAATAATAACGACTTAAAAATGAGCAAAACCCGTTTTTCGAGTCACTTTGTGATTTTTTTCAAAATAATATATATATATAACGCTAATTCCCACCTTAGGGAGAAATTGTTATATAAGCTTGTACATAGGGCGAAAAAATAACAATAAAATACATAAGAAAAAGAATCCTTGAAGAAATGGCCAGCCATCTGTTCGTGTTAACGGCTAGGTGTCCGTGAATTTGACAACATTGAAGTAGCATCTACTTTGTAAATCTAGCAGGTCGCCCTTGTCCGTTTACGTATTTCTATAGAAAAAGTGTGTAGAAACGTTTAGGCGAAATTTATATTTCGCCCCAAATTTTATTCCCCCTAAGGTAGATTTTTCAACAACAACTTTCCCCCTAAGTGCCGAAATAGTGAAATATATATGATATATAAAATATATATTTCACTAATTGATGGCTGGCCATTGAAATAACGTTGTTTATATTTTTAGACGTTACTTTTTCTTATGTACTTCATTGCTATTTTTCCCCCTATGTACGCGCAGATATAATAATTTCCCCCTAAGGTGGGAATTAGCGTTATATATATATATATATATATATATATATATATATATATATATATATATATCACATTACCTGTTTTGTTTCCCTTTAAAATTAAAAATGCTTTTACATTGAACATTGAACACTTCGAATTTTCTTGCATAGCATTTTGCACGGCGAGGGCTTAGTTAATTGCATCACTCTACAAGATGATGGGTTTCATAAAAGCTTGGTACAAGTTGCAGTAAATTTTAGAAAACAAAGAAATACCAAAAAATAAAAAGACTTTAACTTGAGTAGTACAACAATAACATCACAAATTATTACGCAATATACCGTTTTGAATTGAGTGAATAAACTTTACATCTCAGCTCACTTGGACTTTAAGAATTTGTTTTCTTTTTTTTTTTATTTTCTTTCACATATATTTTTGTATTTTTCGACTTCAGATACACCTCAATTAGGCAGCTCTAGAAGTTTCCAGATTCCATGAAATTCAATTGAAAAGAGACTGTGAATTAAATTTTCCCGCCCAATGAAAGCTCACACAGAAACCGGTAGAGGTTATAGGTTGATTGAAGTTATTCCAATATAATTTCTTAAACACCCATTGCTACGTACCACATATTTACGAAGTTAGAACTGAAAAAGCCCATAAACAGTGAGCAAAATTACATCAGCTAAATGTATCCCATTCAGCCTAGACAAAAATTGGCCATGATTCCGACAAAGTGGTTAATGCTCATTGGAAAGGGGCGAGGTTAGGAAAAGATTAAGAAAAGCAGTTGCTACACACGTTTGATCCCAGTTTTAATGTATGTTAAGTAGTAATCATTTTCATAATTTTTTCCATGTGTCTAACGTGGCCAGTGTTAGGATTTGTACACGCCGAAGTTATCAAAAACAAACAACCTCAAAAAATAATCTAGGCTGGGAAATATTAAAAATAAGTTAAGGCACAACACCTGAACCTTCAAATAGCAAGGATACATCCCTATTAGTCTCATGGTATGTCGAATTGTTCCTCAAAATAAGTTCTATGTTGGGACCATTCGAGCAGGGTACAAAGGACAACGTGTGACCTGGTTCGCTGTTGCCTGATGATTTGTTGACCAGCACTTTTATAGGCTAGTTCCGCTGTTCAGCAATGAAGGAAGGTTCGTTTTTCTTCTTCTTTTTTATTGTTGGAATTGTGTAAATAAAAGGATTGAAGGCTGAGTTTATCGGCATGACAAATATAGCCAGCCAAGCATACATTTCAGTAGTTATTTTAATCCCCGATCCAGCAATGAGCCCTAAAACTATGACTGGAATCCAACAAATCATATCAGTGCCAACAATAATTAACATCTTTACAGCCGTTCTTATTTCATCCTGTTTCCCTCGTCGCCCTGAGCTTTTCCTAAATCGAAGTATGGAAACAAACATGGCCACATAGCACACACTAATTATAAGCACGCATGCGGACATGAAGTATATATAAACAACTTGTGAGTACAACCACTGAATATTGTTAGAGTCAATCACGTCTACAGAAGCTACCTTTCCGTAATACTCATCATAAGTAATCCTAAGATCGTCCTCCGTGGATTCTGGGATAGCTACGATTGGCAAACCCAAACAAACATCGGAAAAACCAAAAAGACCTTGGAAATAAACGGAGAGTAGAATTGGAATGGCTGCCATTACAATGCTGACTATCCATATTAAAGCACATAACGCTATGCTAACCTTTGAACCAAAGCGAATTTCTTTGTATGGGAACGATATTGTAAGAAATCTTTCAATACTTACAAAAGTTAAGCTTAAGACTGATGCTATGTTGGACACAAAACCGATAAATCCAACTATTTTACACCCTTTTCCGTTCCTCCAACCATAAGCAGAAAGAAAGTAGTCCTCTCCAAATTTTATCTCTGCTATCCCAACAGAGAGGAGGAACACTCCTGTTAAAAAGTCGGCAAATGCAAGACTTGTGAAAAATGCATTTTGAGTTGTGCTCACTTCGCTTGTAAGAACATTTCGCATGGCTGGAATTTTAGCTTTTATGCGGCTTACTATTACCACCAAGTTAACTACTATAGCAAACAAACATACAAACCAAAGGGTAGCACGGAGGGCACGACTTGTAAACATGTGTCCACAAGTTCTGAATGGTGAAGGTGGCGTTTTACATTCAGTGTCGTTCCTACTTTTGAAGAGACAACAGATTCCGTAGTTGTCAGTCAATCTGTATAAAATTAGTACAAAGATAACATATAGTGTCTCTGAAAAGAATGTGATAACTAAGATAATATCATAACGTTTTGGATTATCCCACGAAATACAAAACAACACCTTTCATAGTTTCGTAGTCAAAATGTTCAATGTTTAGAAAGCTTACTTCTCTGTTTTTCCTCCGTTCGCACATTCATCGACAGAATTTCTCCTCTTATATGCTGTTCTTCCTCTACATGTAGACACTATTCTTTAAAATTTGTAATGATTGAATTCAGTTAACGCGATTGCAAAGGAAAGTTCCACATCGCATGGGAAAAATTCGTATGTGAGTTCTTTGTGACCGGTCCATACTTTATGCATACCTGATCGAGAATTGAGATTGAAAATGCAGCAATTGCCCTTCATCAATTTCAAAAATAAAAAGTAAAAAGAGGGGTTCAAGCTCAGTCGAAGTTTTGATATAGTAAGGAAACTGATTCAATATAAGATATCTTGTGAAATTTTAATCGTTATCCGATGTGGGGTTTTCATGGTATCATCAGTTTACGTTTTCACACTTTTAAATATATTATAGTGATGGACATTACATTGTTTTTATTTAAACTTTACAATTTTATTATCGGAAAGTTACTGCAAGAGGGTTATGGAAAAATTACAGTTTTCTCGTTATTAATGAGGAGGTAGTATCCCTGTTCACTTTAGTAAAATACCTCGAAAAAACTGTTCAAAAAGGGGAGGAATGCGAGGAAGTGATATAAGGGAGCTAAGTAGTGATATTACTTCTGGACGTCTCAAGTTCACTTTTGGTCACAAATGAAGGAACTTCTATGCTATTATGTCGAGTAATACATTTCTAGCTGATATAAAGATCATTAAAGTTCCTTTTCACGTTCAAAACTATGGCAAATACCAAGGGATTGTTTCTTCCCGCCCTTTCATTTCTTCGTCGTCGCAAAATACTACACTTTTTTTTTACCTTCTTCTTTATTCTGATTGATCATATTATATGTACAAATTTACATGGCACATATTTTGAAATTGCATCATGTCATATTGTCGTTTTACTAAATGATTCAAAAGTTAGCTTCTAACATAATGAGGTAGCATGACTTAATGGAATAACACAGCTCGATAAATAGCACAGGTCAATAATTATCATATCTATATATAGATATGTCTTAAATGTAAAGTTTACTTAGTTGATTCACATATATAATTACAAATAATAACCTTTATCATAACCATTGCAATATGCTGTGCGTATAACCTTAAACTTTCAAGGCTACACAAATTCAACTTTCAGACTTCATATTTATATACGTTTAAATTTTGTGCCATGGTTGTATATAATGACTATGTTAACATACTGTAAAATGAATTTGTGTGCAAAACATTTAACAGTTTTGACTCAGTACTCATCATAAAATGAACAGGGAAGTATTGGGGGGCTCTAATATAAATTTTTACTCACATTAGAATTTGTTATTTTTTAATAGCTCAAAAGAAATTTTCTAAAGGGACTTGCATTTATACAAATACTGTTCCACTTGTAAAGCAAACTTCAGTTTATAAATAAATTCATTAACAATGGGAATCTCACCTAATAATCTTTTTTTGGAAAATAAATTATTTTACATGGAAAATCAAAAAATTGTATGGATGGCTAAGAATTAATTTATATCCAAAAAAGAAATCTTGTATCTAAAATAAAATTTGAAATATATTTGCACCCCCAGAACAAGTGGTTTATCGTTCCGTCATTTTCCCAACAAAAAGCACACCTTGGGTTTTCCTCCCTGTTAACCTTAGATAAATAATAATTTGTACCTAGAATCCTATGAATAAACCGAAACTGAAAATGCAGTATCTTACTGTCACTAATTGACTTATAAGGGATAAGAAAAACATTATTCCATTGCTCCTCAGATAACTCAAAAACGCTTTGCCATTTTGAAATTGCTTTAGGAGGCAAAGAATGTTGTTGTCTTAAAATAGTATAGATGAATCGAGAAGGGTAAGGTAAACGCTGTAGTCTTAAAAGTAAAGAATCAGTTTCAGGTGGTTGTGGATCTATATTAAAAGCTCTTTTCCAAGCACTAGGGATGGCATGAATAATTCCGAAGAACATCAAAAACGAGCAACGTATATTAAATTGGTTTTGAAACCGGGCAAAAGACAAAAAATTGTTATCGACATCAAGTATATCCTTTACATAAGTAACACCATTGTCGTACCATTGTTTGTACAGAACTATCTTATTATTTACTTTTATATTGGAATTATTCCAAAGAATTTGCTGATCAAAGTCACACGATGGAATCTCATAGTTACAAACAGCCCATGCATGACAGATGTCATTGATAAAGTCATTGCCAGTATTCACATCTGATTGCTTAAAATTACAATTTAATAGGAAAGTACCATCGTACATTTTCAAATAATAATAAAAAAAAATTAACTCAATGAGCGTCACTTCTTTCCCTATACCGTTTAGCCCAAGTACACTTTAAACCAAGAATAAAGCTATTCAAATGGTGACATTTAAACCTCCTTCCCTAATAGGTTTAATCAAAATACTACACAGCGTTCTAATCAATAACGTGCAGGAGCGAACACAAAATATTGAGATAAAGAAACCCTTTTTGCAGAAGGTGAAAAACGCGATCGAGGTTGAGCTTTGTTCGTGACGAGAAAAAAGAGCGACATTTGAAATGACATCTATGTGAAACGCAGAAGCGCCTAAGTTGCAACGAGAACAATGGAGGCTTCAGAGTACAACTGGCTGTATTGTAAAACATACGAATCTGTCGCAGCATAAAATGGTCGTAATATCGCGGTAATTATTAAATTTCGTAACGTTCTTTCTCAATTTAGCTAGTTTTCATGTGAAAGTTTTACAAACTTACATCAATGAAAGATTTATTATATTAATGAAGACTTCTCTGTCGATATAATATAATGGATTATCCAGCAGATTCCTGCATTAAAAAACAAAAGGAAAGAATCATTCGCATTAGCAAACAAAGAATATGGGGGACGGGAGTTCGCTTGCTTTTGCAATTGAAGTTTTGCCAAACTATTGACATATTTTTCTCGTTGTATTTAAGGGACATTCCAAAACGCGTAAATAGCACCAAACAAGGCCTTAGTTTCGCCTTAACGTTTCCATATACATATATGTAATTCGGCACATATTGGGAAGGTTGTTGTTGAAAAGTCGACCTCAGGGGAAAAAGATTTTGGCCCGAAATATTTGTTTCACCTTAGAGTTTCCACACACTTTTTCTATTAGAATACGTAAACGGACAAGAATGCCCTCCTAGATTTACAAACTAGGTACAATTACTTCAAAGTTGTCAAATTTACGGACACCTAGCTGTTAACACGACTGGATGGCTGGCCATTGAAAAAACGTTAGGTATATGTTTAGACGTTAGGGCGAATTCTTTTCCTTAAGCATTTTATCGTTATTTTTCGCCCCATGTACAAGCAGATATAACAATTTCCTTTCAAGGTGCGAATAAGCGTTATATATATCTAATATATTTATATGTAATAAGATGTAACTTTTTAAAACAAGAACGGTACTCACAATTCATCTAAATCAGATGGTAAGGCACCTTTTTCAATCTTCGATATCTTGTTTTTGTTTAAATACCTTAAAGAGAGAGAAAGGTAACAGTTGAAGCTTGTGTATATGCGTGGTAGGAATTAATTTGTATTTAACTTTTTTGCAATGTGATTTCAGAATACCAAGCACACTAAATGAACTAGAGATATGGGTAAAGAGTAAGGGGTCGCCATGACATTCGTTTTACAATTGATATCTAAATTTTCTGCGTCTCAAAATGTCATAAGTCATACAAAGACATTCCTTTTCTTTTGATCCTTGATTTTGTCAGGTGAAAATTTAATGATTTGTTACTAAACAATTAAGTATATTGAAAAGGGGCACAAGCATGCATAAAAACCAGCGTAGCACTTGGCTTAGCACAGTTTGGGTTCAGTGCATGTGCACCAGATGCCCTATTGTGAAATTGGACTCTTTAAAGATTTACTTACAGGCTCTTCAGTGCATCAGGAAAGTCACCTTCTTTAATTGATTCAAGCAAATTTTCTGATAACGAACTGTAAGGGAACAGACAAACAAACAACGAGTTTCAACTTGTTCTCCTCTCATTGTTTTCTTCAAGATTATTTTCATATAAATTTTGTTAGTAACACTTTATACATCTCTAAAAAAACTGGAAAATCGGGGGGGTTATTTTTTTCATGACACGTATTCATTCAACAGGTATTAATAACTTGTTATTAATTGTCACAGGTGAGGATGAGTTAGGGAGTTAGTTACTGAGTCGGTAATATGAAGGATTCCGTCACTTAATTATTTCGTTAGTTTGTTACCAGTTGGTCAGTCAGGCAGTCAGTTAGTCAGTTACTTACAGTCAGCCAGTCACCCAGTCAGGCAGCCAACCAACTAGTGAGTCATTCTGTTATAAAATCAGTCAGTTAAGTGTAGTACTTGTCCTTTACCTTCCGAATTAGAGCCGCATGCACTACTAACTACACCAAACACCTAATGAAGTGGGTGCGGGAGTCGAAGGTAATCGGAATTTAACCGCAGTTCTGTTTTGGCGATTCCAGTTTTTGAAAGTAAATGCTCTCATTAAAACTCCAGTTTGTGTGGTCTCACCTCGCTTATCGTCTTCGAGTGTTTTATTAAGCGCTCAAAATTCACTCTCATGCACAATGGTATATAACAATAATTTCTTGTTTTAAGAAATCTTAACTCTTGGCATTGACAAATCTGTAAGTTGTCATGCCTAATTTTCCTTCTAAATCGTTAAAATGATTGATCTAAAAATGCTTCAGAATTCCATTCAATTATTCAATAATAATAACAATAATAATAATTATTTTAACTATGAGTGCACTCCACATCCTTTCAAGAGGGTTGTTGTTTTTTGTGTTTTAGCAAAAACCAATGCAGTCAGGTTGGCCTCTGTGTGTGCATGTGCCTGTTTGTCATTGACACTAGCCAGGGTACGCTGTAACACAACAAAGGAAAGTTGATTACAGTTGAAACTTGGTGTATGAAACTACCATTGTAAGTAGGTGTGCCTCGATATTTTTATTCGAGATCAAACGTTATTTGCCGTCAGTTTTAAACTATATGATAGCAGGGTGCATGAAGCTTAGATTCATTTCATATTTTATATGTGGATTTATTATGACAACAAGAAAAAACCTTTCAATTTTGGTAAAGGTGAAGGGCCATATATATATATATATATATATATATATATATATATATATATATATATATATATATATATATATATATATATATATATATATATATATATATATATATATATATATATATATATATATATATATATATATATATATATATATATATACTAGAAAGCGGGAGGTCCCGAGTTCGAATCCCGGTGGAGTCAAAATCGTTTTTTCACCTCAGCCAGATTTTCCAGCTTTACCAATTTGATTTATATATATATATATATATATTATATGTATATATACACATATATATATATGTAAATTTATATATATATATATATATCTATTGAAAAGGTTGCAATAAGTTCTTACAATATAGCTTTACAGAACTGTTTCGCAAGGGCCAATAATGTAGGTCCTCACTCCTCAGAAGCCTGAAGTAGAATGATGTCAATAACGTTGAATATGTATGTGTTCGCTGCTTTTGAACGTGTCCGTTTTAAAGCACGTTTTCGTTGTAAACAGGCAAGAACGGTGTACAGCGAGCCAAGATACATTACCTATTAGAATAATTACACAGTAGATGTTTGTTCCTGTGTCTGCAAGAGCTTATCAGTTCGATTCTCTTATCTAGAGTTGCTAAGGAAGGTTTGAGTATAATGAAGAACTTTTCTTCCAGACAGAGATTACAACTTTTAGATGATGTGGAGTATGCTCGAGCTTTGTTCATGAGTTTCCATTTTACTAAGTGTTCTTCATCTGAATCCTTTAGTTTCCAGATGTATTCACTGAGTGCAGTTGCGTTTCGTTTGTCTCTGTGTTTAAAGCTAGACTTGTGGGCGGTGTATCTTGTTTTGAATGTGTTTTCTGTTAGACCTATGTATGTTTCTTCGTTGTGGTTGTCGTGGCGTGTTACAGTTGCTTGGTACACAATGTTGTTCGTGAGGCAGTTGCCTTCCAATTGGCACTCGCTTTGCCTTCTGCAATTGCAGTTGCTTCGCGCTGCTGGTTGTAATTCCTGTTTCGCCAGTATGTATTTGTTGTGTACTGATATAATTTGGTCTATGTTTGCCATGCAGCTGTAACTCAGTTTCACCGTGTTTCTGTTGAGTAGAGTATGTAGTTTGTGTCCAGGTGGGAAGCAGCTGTCCAAGAGGCTAAAGAATTTCTTGCCAATGTTGGTTTTGACACTGTCACTAAACGGGGGGTTGAACCAGGTATGTTCCTATTTCGTCATCGTTCCGGGGCTCCCTTGAAATGACTGGTGGTAGGGGATTGGGTCTCGTACTTTAGGTTGTACCCATAGCCACTTCTTTGTAATGCTTCTTGGTATACGGGCGATGATGCGTTGAATGTGTTTTCGTCGGAAGAAATGTTGGATAGTTGTTGCTTTCTGGAATGTTCTTTATGATAAGTGGGGGATGGTGGCTCTGTTTGTGCACATAGAGAGGGGTGTTGTTGGGTTTCATGTATGACTTGTAGGTGCTTGTGCTAAGATCAAGGGTAAGGTCTTAAAAGTTCACTATTTTTTTGTTTCCTTCAAATTCTATTTGAAGCTTATTATTTGAGAATATCTTGAATATCTTCTTTCTTTATTTTTTCTGTTTGCCTTGGTGTTGCTTCGCAAACAGCCAAACCGTCGTCTCTGTAAAGGCCGACATTCATGTTAATGTGCTGAAATTGTGATAGGAGGTACAATCCTATTAGTTCACAAGTTTCAGCACCGTCGAAACTACCCATGGTGACATCGAATAAAGATTCGGTACGCTTGCACAATGGTGTTTCAACGTTGAATAGCATAGTTTTCCTTGTGTGGAAGATAATATGCCTTTCGAATGCTGGTATGTCTGTGCAGTTTGATGCAAAGCCTAAAGCCTCGTTGAGGAGGTCGGCGGTAATTGAGGGGTAAAACTCACCAATGTCAAAAGCAATAAACGATTGTTGGTGTTTGTCGTGTATTTCACTAAACCAGTCTTTGACTTCACTTGTGTTCTTTCATTGGTTGTAACCTGTAGATTGTTTGATTTCTGAATTTATCCGTTCTAGTATTTGTTTGCTAATCTTCCCTAGTTCTGATTTTGATGGGTTGATTAGTCTGCATGTGGGTTTGTTGTTGAAGTTTGGCTTGTGGTCTTTAAGTAAAATAATTGCTTGATTTAAGCTTGTGATGTCGACTCTGTCACTAATTTCAAGTTTTGAAGCTATAACTTTGTCAGCTGCAGTGGTTTGATTGCGTGTGTTGGACGGTACTTTTTTGTATGCTTTGTTACGTTTTGTTGTACCAGCTTGTTATACTGTTCAGGTTCTAATTTGTATTACTACTATTACTATTGCGGTTATATATATATATATATATACTTCAGTATATATACTCTACTACAATATATATATTCTACTTCAGGCTTCTGAGGAGTGAGGACCTACATTATTGGCCCTTACGAAACAGTTCTGTAAAGCTATGTTGTAAGAACTTATTGCAACCTTTTCAATATTACAGCTCCCTTCACAGGGTTGAGCACTTTACCATTGCCTGGTTGACATTATTACTCAATTTTTACTATTACGGTTATATATATATATATATATATATATATATATATATATATATATATATATATATATATATATATATATATATATATATATATATGTATGTATATGTATATAGTCATATATATATATATAGTCATATATATATATATATATATATATATATATATATATATATATACGTTTTGTATTGAAAGATTTGATAAAAAATTTCTCTGTTGTATTTAAATTATAGCTGACGTGTATTTCGGGCACTGTTGACCTGAGGTTGACTTGCGTTGACCAGAATCTATACTCTGTAATGGACCAATCCTTTCTTTTTTATCTTTTTTTTTTTTTTTTTTGAAGGTCTGATATTTCTTGCCATGTTTAAATGTCATAGGAGGCCTTCTTTTTCCTGAAAATTTTGCCCTGTGAGGCTACCCTAATGTGTGTGGAGGTTATCAGACGGCAAGATTATTTTTATATAGGAGCAAACCTAATAGAAAATCAAAGCCAAGAAGCAAAAACAATTTGGGACATCATGTAACAGTCACCAGAGTTTAAAGCAATCTTCACATTTTTAATACTTCATTTGTATACTTGCATTCATTATTTCAATGAATATGGTAAGGCTGCGATAATTTTCTCAAGGCGCAGTCCGACAAGGTTCTTAAGTGTACCTTTAACTCTTTTCTGTTGTCACCCTATTCCTTTTCGTTAAATTTCTCAATCTCAGTTCGTTTTTTGTCAAATGTGTCATAACTTGTTTTGTGAACTTCAAATGTTCTTTTTACAATGGTGCTAAATGATTGAAAAATCTCATCATATGTCTTTTTCTCATTTAACTTTTAATAGTCCGGTAGATACTTGGGTTTATATACCTGCATTGCATCCTCGTAGCACCACGGAATCCCGTACTTGCTATACTGCTAAAGTATATCTCATTGACTTGGCTAAAGTGGAAAGAGAAAGATTAAAATCTCCTCTTACCTATAGTAGTACCTTTCTGATTGGCAGGTACTCTTAACATGTAACTCCGACAAATAAAATTTTTCGTTCGATTTCGAGGTCAAAACATACAAATTCTCTCTCTATTGCATATTCATATCCAAATGCAAGGGTGACGTCAAATTTCGTAGAACGTGACACGAACGAACGAGAGTGCTTTTTTCGTCCACTTTTTTATCCATATCAATACTAAAATCACACAGTTTCGACTGAAACTGCTTTATATTAAGATGCAAACAGCTGTCAAAAGTTTCTCTTAAGGCTAAATAATCCTTTTGTCTCATAGGAAAAACAAAATTTGAAAGAAAGTGACTGATTTGGCCGTTTCTGTTCATGGAGCGTGGTGACGGTTCATCATGAGCTATGCGCGCAGCTTTCAAGTTAATGTGTATTGAATAGCCATAAACAATAACGTAACCTGTGTGGGTTTGCGCATTGGCAGTAAGGTCCGACTTCTGTTTGGCATTAAGGATCGAAATAGACCCACGGAGCAATATGCTATAGGCAATAAAAAGGGCATCTCAGTATAGCAAGGATGTCTTGTTTTCTGCCCAAAATATCTCCTCGAAATATTGTCTCAGGCTTGACATGTTCAGGAAGTTTGGAATAATTGGCCACTCAGACAGCCGGAAGTGGCATTACACGTCTTATAAGAAAGATGGAAGCATTTGCTATCTGAAATTTTTGCTAAAAAATTAAATTCAGTTAATGCGCACGGTTTAACAACTTAGGTATTTCTTGATTGGCTGTTGTCATTTTATTTTATTGATTGAACTTTCTGCTACAGTTAGGGATCAGGTTAGGATTAGCGCTATCCAAGGCCAGTCAGAAAATGTCTTGTTAAGCAGTTCGCAGTGGTCCAGAATGTTCTATTCAAATTTGATTCTTGTCAATGGGATAAGTTAAGCGGAGCACCGCCATTGATTGACACGGGGCGTACGTAAAAATTAGAAAAATCGGACCATACTGATGGCATTTTCCAAGCTGATAAGTAGTATTTAGGTATCAAATAACTTGAGTTTTCGTTTGCCACAAACACTTAAACTCAAACTCAATTCGGAAACAACGGCATTGTTAGAAAGTTATCGTTTTAGGAGCGGATTTTAATGTACCACTGTCCATAGAGACAAGGGCCACCATTACCGGAACTCTGCAGGAACTCTCAAACTTCAAGTTATGGTATTTTCCAGGCTTGTAAGCAACACCTAGCAGCGGTTATTTTGGGGCGTTCGTTTTCAATAACAGATAATCAGCAACTTGCAGAATAATCAGAAAATAGCCAGATAAAATGTACCTTTACCGTAACGCTAAAACCATTTCACTTTTCGAGGAAAATTATGCAAAGGAATGGAAGCATGGTTATCTTCTTAATATTATTGCGACTTTTGGCGTATCCAAAAATGTACTGAATTTTACGGAATAAAGGGTGACGTTATGAGGGGTACATTAAAGGAATTTCCGGGCAGACTTATAGGAAGAGATTTTTATCAAACTGTTTTATTGTGTAACAAATTTCCCGATGTTTATTGGGTTTTCCTGGGTATGACTTGGGGGGAAAAGGTTACATTATATGGAGGGCTTGAGAAGAAAAGGTTTCTTCACATGTGGCCCGAATGTCTAGCAAATCTTTGCTATCATCTTTATCTTTCATGAAAAAGTTTACTCTGAGTGAAACATTTTCTGTTCTGGAAAAGATTTGAAATTATTCGAATAATCTACAATTTTAGACGTTATGTAGCACGCAAAATTTATAAGGAAGGCTAAAGAAGGATTGTTTTTTGAAGGACGAGGCTCTCCGTATTTGAGGCGATTTTTTATGTCTTTGGTTTTTCGTAAATATGTATGGAGTCTCTCTATTTTTTGAGCAAGTGTGTGATATTCGACCAGTCCGGGACATTGTGTCTTGAAAGGTTTTAAAGTAGAGCTCACTAATAACAGCTTTAAGCGCTGTCCAATTATGTAGGGAATGTTAAGTAGTTGTGTTGATTTTTCATGAAAATTTTAGATAGGCAATATTAGCCAGCTTTATAACTTGTCCTCCTGCTCTTACTTTTGCGGCTATATATGTTCAGTTCCCTGCAAATTTGATAACGCAATTTATTTTTATCAATTGGCAATATTGACATTTTATTAACAGATCGTTCGTATTACTGTTTATGAAACGTTACCCTTTCTAAGTAGTTTCTCGTGTTAGGATACTTACTACACATTTGTTATCTTACCCATTATGAATATATTGATCTCTTACAACAACTGATTTTTGTCTGCTCATAACCTCTTCCTTATACCAAACGATATTTGGTGAAAAGGTTGCATTGGTTCGTGTACTCATGAAACTTGTTCAAATTCTTTGAATGACCTCGTCGGACAAATCCAGCTCTTGGGGACACATAGCTCATAACACACATACCGATATAGCATACAATTTCAAGACATGATTTTTTCCATACTGTTGTGGGACAGTGGTCATATGTCCTGTTGCATAAGTGTTACACTGAACTCATGTGTGCGAAACTTGAGGCTACTTTGAAATTCTGTCCATTGTGAAACTTGTTCAACTGGAAGACTGCCTCCAATGTATTTGAATGTTTGGTGTATATATGACCTAATCATCCAACACTTGTAAGACAGACAGAATTTCCTCCAGCTGTATGTAACAACACAAAAAGTGGTTGATGCAGTGATAAGACAAGTCAAATAAAGAGGGCACCATGCCGTGATTATAGTTTCATACATCAAATCATCACTCCACACAGTTGAAGGACATTTGGCATTGTTACAAAAATTAAGTTAAAAGTGATAAACATAAGTGATGATACCATTTAATAGTAGTGCAGTTTTGGGACGTCCTACAATTTCATTTCACACAACAATTTTTCTTACAAGTGTAGGTGTGTGTAAGACACACCGTCCCACAACTCACTGCTATGCAAACACAACATCACTAGCATGATAAACCCTGATGTACTTATATAAGTTTGTTTTAAAAGTTATGATTCTACTCACATTGTGTATGCTTTCGATTGCTCGTCAGACTCAGACCTACAATATGAATATGAAGGATCGGTGTTAAAATGTTTCTACGTTAATACATGAAAAGTTCATGGCAACTAGCAATAATTTTTAAATACCACATTTTCGTAGCCAAAAATAAAATGTCACTTTCCGTTACAGCCCAGATCATTAGCTCCCCTTAGCAGATCTGCCTATGGAAACTCGTGGAAGACAAACCAGTCTACCTTATTTATTTGTTTGCATTGCAGTTCCCCCCCCACAACTGTTGGGCAAGTTCTCCTTTTCTTGCCAAGCGTAACGTTTCAGTATATCTTCTTTACCAATTTGTTCGCTTTGTGGTGTCCTCTTCACAACTGTTGGGCACGTTCTCCTCTTCAACCCAAGTTCAAATTTTCAGTGTGTAATGCCTAAGTTAGTTTTAACGTTTCAAGCTCTAAGAAGTGGGGATAAAAGTTATGGCAGTCATTTGTAGTTGAGCTCCTCAGTCAAGTTACCTGAAGCATTAGTTATGATCAGTTCTTCTAAATTCTGGATAATTTACTCTCCCTTAGAGTGTACTTCAAGTCAAATATATATATTAGAGAGCACGACAAATATTTCCATCCTTCCAACTACCATCTTCATAGGACATTCCTGGGCAGAGATATAAAATGTTGAAGTTAAGTCACTCAACTTAAAATGGTATATTGCGCAACAACTTGTTATGTCTTTGTTGTACTACTCAAACCACAATCTTTGTATTCCTTTGTTTTTCTGAAAGGTAATGCACATTGTCCCTAGGTGTAATACAACTCTTATGGGGTGATGTGATTAATTAAGCCATCTCTGTGCAACATGCTGTGCAAGCAAACAAGAAGTGTAGAAGGTCATAACAACATTTTTTAATTTTAAAGGAAAACGAAGCAGATTATGTGAGTTGTACAACAAGAAGGTCACAAATTATTGAGCAGCAGACCAATTTGTTTTAAGTGAATAAACTCTAATATTTTATATCTCAGACCAGGAATGTCCAATGAAAATGGAATTTGGTTTGTTATATTTCATTTTTCATGCTCCTGAATATATGTTTTGAATTTTTCTCGCTGGTGTTTTTTTTTTTCAACCGTTCCTTCTTTGATAAGGGTTTATACTCTATCTTGGATCGGTATAAAAAACATGATCGAATGTATTACTACAACACTTTCGACCTAGACATTCTAACTTCGATCTGCCAACTTCGACTTGCTGATTATCCATCCCGCTTGGGGTTACTGTGGTAACAAGGAGAGAAAATTCATTCACGCCGGGTATTAATAGCCTGTTGTCGCTTCTGTGAATCACGAGCTGCAGTAGGGTAGTGGTCATAGACTCGGCCCGGAAAGTGGAGGATGGTGGGTTCGGTCCCCCGTGAAGCTCAATTGTTCTCTCTGGTGTTTTTCTTGAAACCGTGCCTTCTTTAACAAAGGTTTGTACTCTATCTTGGATCGCTATAAAATTCATGATCGAATGTATTACTACAATATAAATAATATAATAATATATATAAATATATATATATATGTATATATATATATATATATATTCCGCTATATGTATAAAGATATATGGATAGATATAAATCCCGCTTTGCTGAATTTTCCTTCTGGTCTTTTCCTATATTTCTTCCCTTGTTCATAAGGCAATGCCAGTACTTGGGTTGAATTAAAATTCATGATCGAGTCATTACCAATTTTTCGTCCTACATTTACAGTCGATCCTACCACTTTCGACCTAATTAATTACCCCGTTTCGGGATTTATACACTTCGACCGTAACAAGGAGGGGAAATTGAGTGCGCGGTATTTGTAATTTGGGTCGAGCCTGAAATCACGTCAGTCACGTTTAGTGCAGTTTTAAGGCACTCGCCCGGAAAGCGAGCGGTCCTGGGTTCAAATCCCGCTTTGCGTATATATATATATATATATATATATATATATATATATATATATATATATATATATATATATATATATATATATATATATATATATATATATATATATATATATATATATATATATATATATATATATATATATATATATATATATATATATATATATATATATATATATATATATATATATATATATATATATATATATATATATATATATATATATATAAATATATATATATATATATATATATATATATATATATACATACATATATATATATATATATGCTTATATGTATGTATATATATGTATATATAGGTATATCAGTTTATATATATATATATGTTTATATATATAGGTCGAAAGTGTTGTAGTAATACATTGGATCATGAATTTTATAACGATCCAAGATAGAGTATACACTTATCAAAGAAGGAACGGTTGAAGAAAAACATTGAGCCGCACGGGGGACCGAACCCACCATCCTCCGCTTTCCGGGCGAAGTCTATGACCACTACGCTAGAACAGCTCGTGATTCATAGAAGCGACAACAGGCTATAAATACCCCGCGTGAATCAATTTTCTCTCCTTGTTACCATGGTACTCCAAAGCGGGATGAATAATCAGTAGGTCGAAGTTGGTAGATCGAAGTTAGAATGTGTAGGTCGAAAGTGTTGTAGTTATACGTTCGATCATGAATTTTATACCGATCCAAGATAGAGTATAAACTCTTATCAAAGAAGGAACGGTTGAAGAAAAACACTAGAGAGAAAAATTGAGCCGCACGGGGGAACGAACCCACCATCTTCCGCTTTCCGGGCGAAGTCTATGACCACTACGCTAGAACAGCTCGTGATTCATAGAGGTAGCAAAAACCAAACTGAACAACCAACAGTAACAATTTTTAAGCACTATTTATTACCTCCTTGTTGATTCCGTTCTCTCTCCATTAGTATCCAAGTTACCATCGTTTGTACAGGATACACCTCATTTTCTTAGATTAGTACAAGATTTCGAATTTCCGGATGGTCCCGATGAACGATTGGTATTTACTATGGATGTATCTAGCCTTTACACGTCAATTCCCCAACACGCTGCTCTAACAGCCATGCGACATTACCTGGATCAAAGTCAAGATCCCACAATTCCTACTACTGCCTTCCTTCGTTTGGCCGAACTAGTGTTGACTCAGAACTCTTTTCAGTTCGACGCTCGCTTTTTCCGCCAGGTAAGGGGAGTAGGAATGGGAACTAAGATGGGACCATCCATAGCCTTCCTTACAATGGGACACTTTGAGGAGCAATTGTTTTCTAGCTTTAGTGGCCGTGCACCCATTCTCTATAAAAGGTACATCGACGACATTGTTGGGGTAGCGTCGGGCTCTCGTCGTGATTTAGAAGATTTTATACATTTTGTTAAAACGTTTTGCCCCTTTTTAAAGTTCACCAGCTGTATTTCTGACACCTCAGTGGTCTTTTTAGATATGGAACTATATATTAGTGACAGAAAACTAAAAACTAATATCCATTTTAAGCCTACAGACTCCCACAGCTACTTGCTTTATCTATCCAACCACCCTAGGACATGTAACAACTCTATCCCGTACTCGCAACTCTTGAGAGCTAGACGCATTTGTTCCGAAAATAGGGATTTTAAACAGGTCTCTCAAGATATGATCTCCTTTTTCGAGAAACGTCAGTACCCACGTAAGGTACTCATGAAGGCACTAGGGAGGGTTCAAGGGATGGACAGAGCAACTATCATGGCCCCCAAGACTAATGTGTCTTATCATCCTTCAGTTCGCCCCATTGTTGAGTCAATTAACAGAAACGCTAAACTTCTACACTGTTAAAAATTTCTGTAAATTTACAGACTTTTGTAACTTAAACTTTTTGTATTTTTTCTTTAAATAGAGATTTTCTGTATCTTTACAGACACTTTGTATTGCTACAATAAAAAAAGGTTGTTTAACATGTATTTTCTGTTTATTTGAAAAACCATTTCTGTCTGCTTTTTTAACTTAAAATTTTACTGCTTTGTAAAACTTTTTCTGTAAATTTACAGAAATTTTAACAGTATTTTGTATTTTTCTGATTTCACATAAATATACTGTCATTTAACGAACATTCATTTTGTTTTTAAGCTGAAAAAGAAACAAAAATTAGCCCTAACAAACAAATAAGAAATAGCCAGAACATTTTCAATATATAACATGCATCGTTCTGCGAAGTTTCAGTTTAAAAAAAAACATTTTTGGCAAATTTATGGCCCTATTTGAAAATTAACTTACATTTATTATAAAAGCATACTAAGTTATTACGTTCTTAGTTATAAATATCATACAACTGGTGTTTTGTCACACATTTTTAAGTAAAAAGAAGTTGTAAGGCCCTAATTTCAAAGCACTTACAATTGGTATACTGATGTCAACTCATCGCCACAGGCGCTCATGCACTTGATCGGAGCAAATTAAAAACGTTTCACAAATTTACTTGAAAGAGTCTGTAAATTTACCACTTTATGACGTAAATCTCATTTTGCATAAATGGGTGGAGCTTATTTTGTAGGCATTTTCCTAACAAAAGGATTGCTGTTGCTTTGAATAATATCTTCTTTGGCGTTTTTTAATCAGGAAGTGATAAACTTATTGTTTACCTTGTCTGGAAATGTTTGCAACCAATGTATTTGCATTCTTTGTCATATTTATTTTAAAAACAATTATTATATTGTACCAAAAATGTGACTTTCCAATAACAAAGTTCCTAGAGATAGCAGTCTACTTGACAACAATATGACAACAAAGCATCCTCAATATGTTTTGATTGAAAACAACTTCGTAACGACACATTACAGCCCATGGTAGCCATGGCTAATATGATTTTAAGACAGTTTATTGAGGATGCACCCAATCTGTACAAAGCTGACAGAAAGAAAAGCCAGTCTCTTTGTAGCAGTTAGCCTAGCCAAGTTTCTTATAGTACACAGAAGATACCCTTTTGAAAAATTTGTATGTAGGGAATTACACAGGATGCAAACTTAGTAGCACAGACAATAGTCAGATTAACTGAAAATGAACTGGAAATAAATACAGTAAGGCACAGACCACATGTTCAAAGTTACAGTAGTAATTCATTCACGGTGTATCAATCAATAGTTGCCCATGAAGTTGAGTGGATTAGGTTCAACTCAAGGTATTATAGGTACTACTGCATAAGCTTGAGTAGTTTGTATTGTCCTACAATCTTCCAGTTCTTTACTTCAAGATTTTTGTAATCTCCCCTTACTGTTCACTTTCACACCCAGTAATTCATACTGCTTTTGTTGTAAAAACTTTTATTGTTGAACAACATGGAGTATAGGCACAGGTTGCTGGACCATGGGATTCATACAACAAAGCCCTTGCTTCAAGCTGATTTAGCTATTCAAGCACTGACAATGAACCTCAAGGATGACAATGTGTGAAAACCTAGGTCCAGTCACAACAAACAGCAGTGAATTACATACAGTATACATGCAGGCATCAGAAAATGAAGGTGTTGGCAGGTGCAATGGGCAATTGTAAGAATATCTTGGGGCATATTTTTAAGGTGTGTGTGTGTGTGGGGGGGGGGGGTTAAGAGGAAGGGTGAGGGGAAATCTGGAACATATTTTTAAGGGTAAGGGGGAATCTATAATTGATTGCTCCACTAGCCTTATGATCAAGTAAGTGTAATTTCTAAGTGGAGGGAAGATTTGAAGTCCATCTGAGAAAAGTACCCGGTGAGTATACCCAACTATACCTGAACTCATGAGAAATATTAATTCAGACTCTTAATACCTTTACTCCTGACCTGGTCTCCATATCTGTACTCATGAGCTGGTACCTGTGCCCATCATACACATGATCATGTGCTACACTTTCAGTGGCTACATACAAGAATGTCAAACTTAGTGGGAGGGGGAGGGCAGACTATGGGCAGAATTTTTTCACGCAGAGTGAACTAGAAGTGAAATATGTGCTCCAGTGGGTGGGGTCAAGGCTGCAGGCGAAGCCCTCAGAAGCTTAGAGGTTTTAGTAAGTAACTGGTAGAATTAAGGCAGTGAGGTGGTAAGGGCTAAATCTGGAGGAAATGTCCCATGCCCCATGTTGTGCTGCCACTGTACAGTGAACAGCACATTCACCAATGAGATGGACTCGGACTCAGACTAGGATCCTTTGGAGTCAGACTCAGCTTGAACTCAGGGGGGAGGGGGTACTGGACTCAGAATTGGCCCAGAATGTGGGTCACTGGAATCGGAATTGGCTCTGACTCGGATTAGGTGGACTCGGTTACAGCCCTGCTAACAAGTGCTGCAGTCAACTGTATGGAACACTGTTGTCAATCAGAACCTACAGTGTACAATACAAGCTCAAATTTAACCAGCCCCCCATCATTTATCACTTTTTAATCTAAGTTAAACTTTTATTCTCATTATGAGAAGAATAATGTTTGTCCTGTCTTCCCCTAACTTTTTAGGCCCCAGGATGACTAAATAATTCATGCCCCAAGAAGAGGCCTTAATTACCCAAAATAGAGAATTCTCACCCAGGCCTGAACAATTTACCCAGAGCAGATTCCCAGTAAACACCACCCATCCCCCTGCCCCTTATAGTGCAATTAACTCCATGGACACTTCTCCCAGACAAGGGGCATAGAATTATAGTAAATAAAATAGGAGCTAGCATGGGGGGAAGGTACAGTAATAATATACATAGGATTGAGTTTGAATAATGCATACATGTTCATGTAGAATTTTGTAGTGTAAAAGTTTTTACAACAAAAGCAGTATGAATTACTGGGTGTGAAAGTGAAAAATAAGGGGAGATTACAAAAATCTTGAAGTAAAGAACTGGAAGATTGTAGGACAATACAAACTACTCAAGCTTATGCAGTGGTACCTGATAATACCTTGAGTTGAACCTAATCCACTCAACTTCATGGGCAACTATTGATTGATACACCGTGAATGAATTACTACTGTAACTTTGAACATGTGGTCTGTGCCTTACTGTATTTATTTCCAGTTCATTTTCAGTTAATCTGACTATTGTTTGTGCTACTAAGTTTGCATCCTGTGTAATTCCCTACATACAAATTTTTCAAAAGGGTATCTTCTGTGTACTATAAGAAACTTGGCTAGGCTAACTGCTACAAAGAGACCGGCTATTCTTTCTGTCAGCTTTGTACAGATTGGGTGCATCCTCAATAAACTGTCTTAAAATCATATTAGCCATGGCTACCATGGGCTGCTGGGCCTCTGCCTTTATTTTGCAGTACTAACTGAGTAACAGTAGAGGTATGAGTCAGGTAGCTATGTATGCACAACATCAGATGATATATTCAAATTCTGGAACGACTTCTCCGATAATAAATTGATGATGGGGTAGGACAATGGTATATCATGCTGGGACTATCTGTGCTTGGGGAATATGGCCGGGGCAATTACCTCAGGATCTACTATGTTATAGCTAATTAGAATAGTTTTTACAGTTATAGTTAGTAAATCCGAATGACAGTGGAGTCTCATGATCACCAACAATTTGCAACCATAAGCTGCATTACCAATAATACACAAAGCCAGGTAGGTCTACCTGTGCAAGATTGCTTGTTCTTTTTTAATCTTCCAGTAATTCAAATTGGAGATTTGTGTAACATAAAGACCCAGCAAATCTAACTGCTTTTGCTGAAAGAAAGAACTGTTGGCTTTGCACTGTAGTGGGGTAACATTATTTTTCATCAGTGTGCTGCAGGCCACAAGTATATTTGACCAAAATAGAATCTGCTCTTGATCAGTTGTGATAGTTAGTAAATCCAAACGATAGTGGAGTCTCATGATCACCAACAATTTGCAATTATTAAGCTGCATTACCAATAATACCCAAAGCCCTAAGAATACAGTCTAACCAAGCCACTCCTACATACCAGTCCACTTGCACACAGCATACCTTTTCATTGCACTTGAATTCTTGCTCACAAGTGTAATCTAGGCCTGCCAGTGACATGTGATTATTTCATTTTTACTAGTCACTTTTTAATTGCCTGTCTCTCAGAAAGACCCCTAGGCCCATTTCTGTCAGTCCTGCCTCAACTTAAATGAGTAGGTGAAAAAGGTATGAAAAGTGACAGTGCATGCCGTAGAACTCCAATTGTATGTGTGGTATAGGGACTAACACTGACGGCACATGCTTTAAGGGGCACTTGGTGAGTCTATTACCTTCCATGATACTCTGTTTTCAGTGGCTGGGGGGTTAATCCATTTCCCACAGTGGCAGCTGTGGCACACTGAACTTGAACCAAATTCAACTACAGGTAGCCTAGTATAATGAGCATAATTGAGTTGCTAATTCATATAGTATGGCTGCAGGTTGCATGTAGGGGCCACTTGAAAGAGGATGGTGGGACATTTTTTCTTGGATGTTTTTCTTACTTTTTCTTATTTTTCTCATGGATCTATTTCACTAGTCATTTTGGCTGTAAGCAGAGATGCCAACATTTACATCCAGAAATCAGGGAGGTTTCACACAGAAATCAGGGAGATTTTTTTAAAATTACATTCAACTCAATGGGGGAAAGGCTTGCCTCAATCAGGGAGATTGTCATATCTGATAGTTGGAATGGACAAAAATCCTTGAAATTTCAGCGAGTTTCCCTGAGAATCAGGGAGAGTTGGCACCTCTGCGTAAGCCTGTACTGCAGGCAATAACTTAGTCTCTCAGAATTGGTGCTTGCACTAAATATTTGTCACCATGCATCACTCACTCTTAGAAATCATCTTTTTCAGTTTTCAGACGTATGCCTCTCACTTATCTTCAAATGTCACTGTGCTCATAGGGTATATGCCATATGACTGTCATCAATTCCTGGTTCTTGATAAACTCAAATGTCAATGTGGTTCCGCACTATAACGTTACCACCATAGACTTCCTACACAAGTCCTATACAAGTCCATGGTTACCACTTACAAACATGTCGCGATGTAATGCTCGGTGCACATTGTTGTAACGAAGACCAAACAATCGCTTTTTTGGTAGCACTGTAATGTGATCTGATTTGAGGCTAGAATATCAGCCATTCTGATTTACACAGTTAGCTAGAGAGGCCTGATTTCCATCACATTTTCCATCAAGTTGTGCATGCGTACCAGTAATCAAGTACCTCATGTAGGCCCTATGTGTATTGGCTATGGCCTGGCCTGATAGTGCCCATACAGTACTGTAGGTCTCGTCTGCAATGGCATGAATGTCAAGACCAGTTACAAATGTCATAATCATATTGATCAATTTATACCTGTAGCTGACTCAAAACACATTTACGGTCAGTTGGACTACCATAGCTGGACCTGGTACCCGTACCCGTACTCGTACTCATGACCTTGTACCCGTACCCGTACCCGTTCTCATAGCCTGGTACCCGTACCCGTACTCATGATTAATTTTTCTTGGGACTCGTACCCGTACCCTTACTCATTATCAGGTACCCGTACCCGTACCCGTACTCATGACCTGGTACCCGTACCCGTACTCGTACTCATGGTCCTGTACTCACACTACAACACTGCTCTATTGTGACAGGATAATCTTTCTTAAGGCAATTGAGCAGGTTGATTGACCGGGAGGGTCTGATCGGATTACTCGGGTGAAACCCATCAACACTAGGAAAATCCTCTTCAAAGCAATTAGAGAAATTGTTAGGCCGGAATGGCCTGATCGGATTATTTGGGTTTGTATCATCAGCAAGCTGGTAAATCGCTCTTGATGTTCAAGCCGAAAGGCGATGTGGTTTTGAGATTGAGTTCCGAGAAATTTCCTTTAGCTTTTCTAGCTTTGTCGGTCCATGTATCGTTTTGGTCGATAGAAATGACCCGTAAGTTTTTGATAGAATGATGAGGCAAATTGAAATAGTTTGCAACAGGTTGTTCAACCTTTTTGGTTTTAATTGCTGACCTGTGCTGTGTCATTCTCATTCGAAGAGTATTCTTAGATTCTCCAACATACTGAACACCACATAAATTGCAGTATATGAGATAAATGACATTTTTGGAAAGACAATTTCTTGTCTGATTTGGAAGGTGCGTGCATTTTGATCGCTCTGGAAGTCTTTTGTGGAATCAACCAGGGCGCACGTCTTGCAGTTGGAAGGGCAAGGTGAACAACCAAAATTTTCGTTGTTTTCCTCGACTGAGGTTTTGTCCTGGAATTTTGCCCGAACCAAAATGTCCCGTAAATTTGAGGGCCGCTTGAAGGCAACACCGGGGGGGGGGGGGGGTTGAGGAAAGATGGGCCTTAGGCGATCGGTGCTCTGAAGTGTGGGCATATGCTTTTTGATGAATTTGGCTAGTGGTGGTAGACCGGGATGGTACTCAGTTACCAACGACACTCTGTCGGAATTGCGCTTACGAGTTTTGTACGCCAGAGTTTGCGAGCGAGGGGTTTCTTTTGCCTTTTTGATGGCATTTTCAATTGAACCCCGAAAATACTGCCGGTTACGGGGGTAACCAGATAGTTCCTTTGCCCGAGTGTCAAAATCTGTTTCAGAGGACAGATGCGTTTTATGCGGAGTGCTTGACTGTAAGGAATGTTTTTGGTGCAGTGCGGAGGATGGCAACTGCTGGGTAGAAGGTAGTTGTGCTTGTCCGTTGGTTTGTTGAACAAGTCTGTTTTGAGTGAACCATTTTTTATGGTTACAGTGGTGTCCAGGAAGTGGACACTGGACCTGGAATGGTCGGCCGTAAATTTGATGGTGGGATGGAACGAACTGATGTTCTCAATAAAAATTTTTTAGACGGCCTTCACCGTGGGGCCAGATCATGAAGATGTCGTCTATGAAGCGTAACCAAATTAATGGTTTCAAATTTTGTCGAGAAATTTTTGCTCGAAGTTGCCCATAAACAAGTTAGCAAATGAGGGAACCATTTTGGTTCCCATGGCTGTACCATGAATTTGGAGGTAGTGGTGATCACCAAAGATGAGATTGTTGTTGGTCAGAATCAGATGCATGAGTTCGCCTAAGTCTTTCTTGGTGGGAGTTTCGCCCCGAATCGGGTTGAAGGCGTTGGTGCAAACGTAGATGCCTCCCTCATTTGGTATGTTTGTGTACAACGAGGACACGTCAATCGTGGCCAGAATTGTGTCCGACGGGAGATTTTTGATCTTCCCAATTTTGCGGATGAAGTCCGTAGTTTCCTGAACGTAGGAGGGGAGCTTTGGAACCAGGGGTTGGATAAACAGGTCAACAAATTTTGAATTTTTTTCAGTGGCAGTCCCGTTGCCGGAAATAATAGGTCTGCCCGGGCTACCCGTTTTGTGAATTTTGGGCAGAACATAGAAACGGCCTGGTTTAGGATCTACCTGGAGGAGATTCGGGCCGGTTTCAGAGTCAATAGAGTCGTTGCGAACCATCTTATTGATGGCCTCCTCCACTTTTTTCGCAATTTCCGAAGTGGGATCTGAGTCTAGACGTCTGTAGTGGTCGGGATTGCCAAGTAATCTGAGGGTTCCCTCCCTGTAAAATTGAGTCCCCATTGCAACAATCGGAGAGCCTTTGTCCTCCGGCTTGATAACAATGCCATCACGATGCCGTAGACTTCGAATGTCCTGACGTTCACTTTTTGTGAGATTGTCGCGGAAATCTGGGGAAGGGATGTGGTTTTTCACATCCTCTTCAATGGCCGAAATAAATGATTCCAGTTGCGGTCAACGCCCCTTTGGTGGGTTCCAGGTGCTTTTTGGTTTAAATTGATACGATATATCGTTGTCCGGTGGAGAATTTAGGCCGTCTTCGTCAGCAAAATACTCCCAAAGGCGCAAGGGTCGGAAAAACGCTTTCATGTCTAGCGATAATTTTTGCGTGTCGGTCTGCCTTGCTTTGGGGCAGAAATTGAGTCCCTTCGAGAGAATTTTAGTTTCTCCTTCAGAAAGCTGACACGATATGCTTACAGCCGCGGTGGTGGCGGTGGAAGGCTCGGTAGCCGGTTTACGAATAAATCTGCGAGACCTGCTTCTCTGAAAATTTGAAATCACTTGATTTGAAGTGACAGTCACTTGGTTTAAAGTGACATGATCTCTTTGAAACTTGCGTTGTTGTCTAGAATTTAGAGTGCGAGAGAGTCGGAGACAGTCCTGAGAGATAAACCGAAGCTTGTTTTGAAGCTCGGATTTGGGAAGCTCTCTTTTTAGCTTCCTGGTTTTGGAATCAATTTGGTGATTGAGTTCATTGATGGTTTTCCGACAATTAACAATGTGTACTTCCATCAGTCTGAGAGACGTTTTTCTGAGTATACCTTTCCAGTTGGCGTGGCTTCCACTGTCGGAGAGTGGCAAGCCGGTAGGGACTTTAATGAGAAGCCCTTTCGGTACCGTATTGTTTGCTCGGTATGTTTTATAGTTGGAAAGTTGATGTATATATATATGTATATATATATATATATATATATATATATATATATATATATATATATATATATATATATATATATATATATATATATATATATATATATATATATATATATATATATATATATATATATATATATATATATATATATATATATATATATATATATATATATATATAATAAGGTCGAAATGCTGCGGAGCACTGTTGTTGAAATGTGTAGGTCGAAAGAGGTAGTAAAAAGTGCTTAAAGTTTGCGGAAAACTCCACGACGTTTCGGGTATAAACCCTTCATCAGGTGGCAAAAACCAAACTGAACAACCAACAGTAACAATTGGACACGACAAACATCAAATCCGAAGCGATCGCTGTAAAAACAGAACCGGACGAAAGTGACTGTCAGAAAACATGAGTGCGAAGGATGAAACACAAATCAAAAAAAGAAAAAGAGCGTCCTGGATGAAAAAATGCACGTAAAAATCGAACATGTTCTTAAAAAAGGGAAAACAGGAGACAAAAACTAGCTCCGGAAAAAAAAAATTGTGAATAAGGCCTACACAGAAAAAAACGAGCACGAACGGGTAAGTGTAAAAGGAGTAAAAACTGGTACAAAAAGGGGGTGAATATTACAAAAGGTCAATTCTAACGTTAAGCCCGTGTGGAGCGAGAGTACCTAGCCTCATGATCAGTCGGTTTTCAGCACTAAGGCGGTCACGATCGGAGCCTCGGCACATTACAGCTGCCGTAACGGTTAAATGCTGTATTGAACAAGGTGAAGGGGGATTGAAATGTGCAGCCACCGGGTATCCATGGAGATTCTGTTTGATGGACCTAAGGTGCTCGGTGACTCGATCCGCGAGGCGGCGCTTGGTCTCTCCCACATACAACGAGTTACATCTCCCACAAGCTAAAATATACACTACATTTGAGGAAATGCAGGAGAATCTTTGTTTGACAATAAAGCTGTTGCCGTTGGGGCCAGAAATGTTGACGAGGTCGTGTTTGCCGACAACTGGACATGTATTACACCTCGGACGTCTCAAGTCTCAAGAAATGTGGCGAAGTGAATAAGTCTTGAGACTTATTCGTGACTTTGAGTTTCCTGAAAATTGTGGAGAACGTCTTTTATTCACCATGGATGTGTCCAGCCTCTACACGTCAATTCCTCATAATGCTGCCTTAACAGCTATCCGTTACTACCTAGACAAACGGCGTGATCCCCTTGTACCGACTGACACCTTCCTACGTTTAACGGAACTTGTTCTCAAGCAAAATTGTTTTCAGTTTAATGGGCGTTTTTTCCGTCAAGTTAAAGGAGTGGCCATGGGAACCAAAATGGGTCCCTCTGTTGCCTGTTTGACCATGGGCCACTTTGAAGAACAACTTTTTTCTCAGTATACCGGGCCACGACCTATACTTTACAAAAGGTATATTGATGATATTGTAGGAGTTGCCTCTGGATCCCGTCGTGATTTAGAAACTTTTATCGACTTTGTTAATTCCTTTGCCACATTTTGAAATTTACCCATTGTATCTCGGACTCATCTGTTGTTTTTCTCGACCTTAAACTGTCCATCAACAACCGTACAATTACCTCTAACCTACACTTTAAGCCAACCGACTCGCATAACTACCTTTTGTACCCTTCCAATCACCCCAAATCTTGCACTAAATCTATCCCTTATTCCCAGCTCTTGCGAGCCAGACGAATTTGTTCGGAGGATTCTGACTTCTCTACTGCCTCTGAAGAAATTTTGTCCTTTTTTGAAAAACGCCAGTACCCTGCCAAAATCCTCTCTAATGCCCTACGCAGAATTCAAGGAACCAGCAGAAAGGAAGCCTTGGAGAAAAAGAGCAAATCTGGTACCAATCTACGTATTCCTTTAGTTATTTCTTATCACCCTTCGATCCGTCCTATTTTACACGCTATCCACAAAAATGTAAAGTTGCTCCGACAAGACCCCTCAACCCGTGATGTTTTCCCGGAACCCCCCATCACTTTGAGAAAAATTGAGCCAACCATTTAGTTCGGGCTTCCCACCCACAAACTTCTTTCGACGACACGGCTGGTACCTTTCCATGTAACCGTCCGAGGTGTAATACATGTCCAGTTGTCGGCAAACACGACCTCGTCAACATTTCTGGCCCCAACGGCAACAGCTTTATTGTCAAACAAAGATTCTCCTGCATTTCCTCAAATGTAGAGTATATTTTAGCTTGTGGGAGATGTAACTCGTTGTATGTGGGAGAGACCAAGCGCCGCCTCGCGGATCGAGTCACCGAGCACCTTAGGTCCATCAAACAGAATCTCCATGGATACCCGGTGGCTGCACATTTCAATCCCCCTTCACCTTGTTCAATACAGCATTTAACCGTTACGGCAGCTGTAATGTGCCGAGGCTCCGATCGTGACCGCCTTAGTGCTGCAAACCGACTGATCATGAGGCTAGGTACTCTCGCTCCACACGGGCTTAACGTTAGAATTGACCTTTTGTAATATTCACCCCCTTTTTGTACCAGTTTTTACTCCTTTTACACTTACCCGTTCGTGCTCATTTTTTTCTGTGTAGGCCTTATTCACAATTTTTTTCCGGAGCTAGTTTTTGTCTCCTGTTTTCCCTTTTTTAAGAACATGTTCGATTTTTTACGTGCACTTTTCATCCAGGACGTTCTTTTTCCTTTTTTGATTTGTGTTTCATCCTTCGCACTGGTGTTTCCTGACAGTCACTTTCGTCCGGTTCTGTTTTTACAACGATCGCTTCGGATTTGATGTTTGTCGTGTCCAATTGTTACTGTTGGTTGTTCAGTTTGGTTTTTGCCACCTGATGAAGGGTTTATACCCGAAACGTCGTGGAGTTTTCCGCAAACTTTTAAGCACTTTTTACTACCTCTTTTCGACCTATATATATATATATATATATATATATATATATATATATATATATATATATATATATATATATATATATATATATATATATATATATATATATATATATAGATAGATAGATATATATATATATATAAATATATTTATATATATATATACATATATATAAAGGTAAACAGACTGGAATGATAAAAAGTGCTAAAATTCGGAATTTTAGCACTTTTTATCATTCCAGTCTGTTTACCTTCATACTTTACCTGTGCTACGCAGTATTCGACCTTATATATATATATATATATATATATATATATATATATATATATATATATACATATATATATATATATTTATACATATATATATATATATATATATATATATATATATATATTTATATACCTAATTGTGGAATAGGGGGAATTTTTTGGGAAAAATATCAACGTTAGGGGGAAACTATCGTTGGGGGAACAATTTACGTTCCCCTCCACGTTTTCACACACTGTTTTAATGGGAATACGTTAGTGTATAGTAAAATACATATGGGGGTAGTATCTACGTATTCCTTTCGTTATTTCATATCACCCTTCGGTCAGTCCTATTTTACGCGCTACCTACAAAAATGTAGAGTTGCTAGGACAAAACCCCTCAACCCATGATGTTTTCCCGGAACCCCCCATCACTGCTTTTAAAGTTGAGAAAAATTGAGCCAACCATTTAGTTCGGGCTTTCCACCCACAAACTTCTTCCAACGACACGGCTGGAACCTTTCCATGTAACCGTCCGAGGTGTAATACAAGCCCAGTTGTTGGCAAACACGACCTCGTCAACATTTCAGGCCCCAACGGCAATAGCTTTATTGTCAAACAAAGATTCTCCTGCATTTCTTCTAATGTAGTTTATATTTTAGCTTGTGGGAGGTGTAACTCGTTGTATGTGGGAGAGACCAAGCGCCGCCTCGCGGATCGAGTCACCGAGCACCTTAGGTCCATCAAACAGAATCTCCATGGATACCCGGTGGCTGCACATTTTAATCCCCCTTCACCTTGTTCTATACAGCATTTAACCGCAACTGTAATGTGTCGAGGCTCCGATCGTGACCGCCTTAGTGCTGAAAACCGACTGATCCTGAGGCTAGGTACTCTCGCTCCACACGGCCGTAACGTTAGAATTGACCTTTTGTAATATTCACCCCCTTTTTGAGCCAGTTTTTACTCCTTTTACACTTACCCGTTCGTGCTCATTTTTAACTGTGTAGGCCTAATTATTATTATTTTTTCCGTACCTAGTTTTTGTCTACTTTTTTCCTACCATGTCCGTTTTGTACGTACACTTTTTCATACAGGACGCTCTTTTTCTTTTTTTGATTTGTTTCATCCTTCGCACTCATGTTTTCTGACAGTCACTTTCGTCCGGTTCTGTTTTTACAGCGATCGCTTCGGATTTGATGTTTGTCGTGTCCAGTAGTTTCTGTTGGTTGTTCAGTTTGGTTTTTGCCACCTGATGAAGGGTTTACACCCGAAACATCGTGGATTTTTCCGCAACTTTCAAGCACTTATTACTACCTCTTTTCGACCTATATATATATATATATATATATATATATATATATATATATATATATATATATATATATATATATATATATATATATATATATATATATATATATATATATATATATATATATATATATATATATATATATATATATATATATATATATATATATATATATATATATATATATATAAATATATATATATATTTTCTTTTATATTTATATATAAATATGTTTTCTTCAACACAAAATATATAATGGTTAGAGCAAAATTTATTAGTTCTTTTTAAGGATCTTGATACTTCACTTACCCGTAGTACAGATAGAATGACGGAAAAGAGTCCCGTGATGTCCGTGATATCAGGTTGCTACTCAAATCTCTTTTGAAGTAAAAATTGAGAAAACATTTTTATTAACCCTAGAACTTCCTTGCAGTTCTGACTGCTGCCAACACGCTTCGAAATTAAGGAGAATAAATGTGACAGTCTGGAAAAAATATGATTACGACCATACGACACAGGAACGGCATGAACGGCAAGTTCTCTATGCATCCAAGGTCAAGACATTGACTTTGAAGTGATAATGAAACTAAAATAATTTGAAGACGTTTTTCTGACTCCCGTTTTCTTCCTTAGTTATTCCTTTTCACATTTAATGATAGTTAAAGCAATTTAAAGACATTGCAGAGGTCTTTCAACTAGTAAGTGAATAGAAACATTTCTTTTGTGTAAATTTTCTTCAATTGAAAATTAGTAATTTACTTCGAGTTACAAAATTTTATTCACAGATGCAAGACTAGAACGCCTCATCCACACGGTCAGCATTCATAACGTCACAAAATATTGACAGATCAATTGCATTAGTTTTATGTATGCTGTGGTGCAGATATGAAGGTATGGACTACTTGTAAACAATTGTATTTGCTCTTTCATGCAATCGATGCAAGGTAGCTCATGCTTGTTTATTTATATTGATAGAGGTGCTGATCTACCAAAACTCCAGAAAGAATAAATCATTGCATTCCGATCTGATCAGTGGAAGTCCTCGACCAATGGAACAGAAGAATGTAGAGCAAACAACCCGCACACTTCTTTATCACCCACCGGCAAGCCATATCATACGCCATAAAATGTAAAAAAACAAGCACAAGTAAACCGCGTTTTCAAGGAAGATTGCACTTGGAAGTAATGACTCACCTGATCTGCAGTTGCAGAAAAGGCAAAACAGGCTGTTTTCGTTAACATTGTATATTTCCTCAGACTGAATAATGAAGAAAATTCTTTTTTCACGCGTTGTGTGCCATTGTGTAGGACTGCTAGTCCACCAAGCATTATCAAAATTTATTTAAGAAACATAAAAAAGGAATTAGCTTAGGAATATTTCGTCCCAACTGCAAGTCATATCTTCCATACCTTTAGCACGTGTGGGACAGTAAGTGAACTGGCGAGTTATTCCACAGGGAGTATACTACAGACAACAGCCTATTTCGTGTGTGATGGTGCGAGCAGGCTTTTGTAACTCGAAGCCAAACTGCGGTCAGTTTTGTCATTTTCGTCCAACATTGTAACGACCAAGTTTCAACTTCGTTTTGTTATTTGCAAAATTGAAGACTGAGACACTTTTGATAAGATTCGCCAGCACTTGACCTTTCTCATTAACTCCGAATAACAATCTTTGTAGCTACATAAACGTTCCAAACCATTTGGAAACCACTGGGACCGTTCTATGCAAATACACGGAATGCAACACAACGTTCAACCGTTTGAGAGATTTATCATTCCATTTTATGGATTTTACATATTAGTAAGATGATGTTTTGCATCTCAGATAGAAACTAATCTGTTTACGTAGGTCTTTAAACCGGTAAGAATATGACTTCGAGCATCCGGTTGCAAGTCGGATAGTCTAACTAGTTGGCCGCAAAGCGTGTGGGAATTGTCACTCACTCTATGTGGGAAGAAAAAGCACCAGTTAGCAGGCCGACTCACGGGAAGATTCAAATCCATTTATCGAATTATAAACGAATATCCAGTAGAAGCAGAGTGCAATCCTCTTTTACCTTCCCCTTTATACAGAACTAGGAAGTAACTTTAGCTTTGGATTAAAACTCTGACACTCCTTAGTCGGATTTTACCTGAAATCATGTTTCATTCTGCGTATTGCATTGATTCTGTTTGAGCTGAAGCTGAACCAACGCAAAGTGGTGAACACCGAAGCCTGGCAACACTATTCTGTTCAGTTAAGACTCAGTTTGTCTCTCAATTTTCAATCGCATTTCAAATATTTGCTTGGAATTTGGCGACTCTTTCATTCTCCGACAATAAAGCCAGCCTTTGTAAGTTTTCCCTAACGATAGGGGCAACGCGACCGTTCTTCAATGTTTAAAAACTAAATGTATAATAAAGATGCACACTTTGTAGTTAATAAATGCGTCCTCGTCGACGAGTAATTTCATTGGCAATAACAAGGATTTTTTTTTTTTGGGGGGGGGAGGTTACTTAAAGGAAACAAAAAACAGACATCGTACTATGAGTGTCATCTCACATTTTTCAATAAACATGGTTAAATTTTTCTTTTTCATATTAAGTACTTAACAAGACCGATGTTTTTTAGACATAGATTTTCAAATATGTTAATGCTCCTACTTTGAACTTACAACACCTCTAACAATACACAAGTAACTTAATGTTGATTTGTTGTATTACCGTATTCATCTTACACATAATTTTAGACTACACATATCAAAAAATGCCTGTTTGACATCCAGAGTTTGTTCTGGGGTTGATCATTTTTGTGTCGAAATCTAATTAGAGAAAAAATTAAGACAGAATTTTACAGTGAATGTACTTACAGAAAGACTAAGTTGATCAACTGTATAAATGTATGCGACAATATTTCTCTAATCCTGTTGTTACTCAAGTCCCTGCAAGAGAAAGCAATCGCATATAATTTGAACCTTTTTTATCACAAGATAGGTGGTAACTCCTTCCATCACTTGCTGTTCTCGATAAAAAAGAAAGTCTTTCTTCACACTTACGAGACCCAACACTTGAATGAAAACATTGATTTTATGCTCAACACTTACGAAGAACATCGGATTAAATGTAGACACCCATGTTGGTATTAAATTCTGCCCCCTGTTATAGCAACGGTAATACATCTTTTCTTTAATTATTGCCTAAAATAAATAACATTCCTTACAGAAAAAATCCTTGAATTTTCGTATTTTTCGTCAGGTAGGCTAAATTCAATAAATCAAAATAAAGAAATATTGTCTATCATCAAGCTGTTCCTCTTATTGGACTAAGCAACTGGGGGGGGGGGTCCTCTTTTAGGGTATTCATTCTTCGCCAAAAAACACACCGACCCGTTCTATATCCCAAGTGTTGTTGCCTCCATTAAGGCCCTAATCAAAGTCATCAGCAGAGATCTAACAGTTTTCACATACCCGTCTTTGAGAACATACCCAATATTTAAATTACATGAGCAGTTCATATTTGGTCTTTCTTTTCATCATGTGCCTTGGCAAGGGTCTTCATGGCTAAGAGTACCAAATTTATTTTTCGGAGAAGGCACAAACACATGGATCCTTGGGGGTTTTCCAATGGGAAGCGTTGTCCTTTCCCCTGTAAGGAGAGGTTCGACGTTTCAAAATGGTTCAGGGTATCTCTGTTTTTGTTTAACAAAAAGGTCCCTTTCGGTACTTCAGCAACGTCCCGGCATCAACATTTGGACTCTATTATATTTTCAACCACCTACAATTATTCTTGATTTTTAATAAAAAAGTAATGGGCTTTTTCAACTTAGAAGTGTCTGATCAGTAGCTTTAATCGGCAGTTGCATGAAAAAAATGCTTTATTGCTTCTTTGGCGAACCACTTATAGACCATTTCATTAGAAAGAAAGTGCATTAGTTATACTAACCTATAAATTAATAAGAACAAGCAGATATCAACATTAATTGTTATTGATCTTAGTACGGCATTATATACGGTTAACCATAAGATAATACTAGGCTACCTCAAGGATTGGTTTGGGTGTACCTCGAATGATCATTCCGGAAACCAGCGTTATTCTCAAAGTATGCTAGTACAGGATCCGCCTAGGGATTCACAGATCACTCCAAAATAATAGTGTACACGAATGAAAATAAGGTGTAAGTCAACTATAGGCGAAAGATGTAAAACAGCACCAGTTGGGAAGCTTTGTGTTATTTATTCAACCTTCCTCAGCCCATGCATGAAAGCATAGCAACCCCGCAGAAGAGAGCAAAACGTAACAAATTATGGTCAAAGTTTAAATATCCGGAGTAAACCAGAACAAAAAATTAACTTAAACAAATCAAACGTAAAAGGATAGTACAGTGGTAAGATGGGCAAAAGTAACAATTAAAAGCAGTCAAAGGGAAGAATGAAAAGGACGAACTAAATTGTAAAACGTTAAATGAGGTATTAAAAAGGATTGCAATACCGGCTGAAAGGTAAGGCAGGCAAGTTTTTAGCTAAGGTAGCTAAACCTCTTAGCTGAAGTATTTTTTTCCTTTTGTTAAGCCCAAAAGGATGAATAGAGCAAAGTATTGCCATCCATAGAGCTTCCTGTTTATTTTACAAATTGTCGACATTAACATTGCTATGGATGTGCTCAATAATTACATAACTAATTCTACCAAGAATATGTGGTTTAGAATTCAAATGAACAACTTATTCTCACTTGGCTTTGTTGTTAACCATGTAAGATTCAAGACTGCGAAGAGGTACCTTAAAGCAGTAGATGTGGATCCCGCATTTCGCAAATTACAGTCAAGACAAGTGGCAAGACAACATCGCAACCAGAACCTGGAAAGGTTGCCTTTGATAGGGTTTTACTAGGGCTGGGGGTGGAAAACTTACAGATTCGTCTTAAAAGTTTTAAAAAATCCATGTTTCCTAGTTTTTAAAGCCATTTTTGCAAATATCGATAATACTTTGGGTCTGAGAACGGTTAAAACGGTTCTTGATAGTAAAAAGGAACATCATCCTTCCACTCCTTGTATCTTAGCTTGAACCACAACAATTCCACTTTTAACGGTAATTATTTTATTCAAACGCACGGTACGACAATGGGTCCAGAAACTGCATGCAGCTACGCTGGCCTGACCTATTGACCTATATTGACTTATATTGATAGTAGAGTAGCTATTTCACAACGCCCCTGTTTACCTATCAATTGGTGGAGATACAGGGGACGATGTCTTTGAAATTTGGACTCATTAACAAGAGGCACTGGGTATTTTTACTGATGTCGTTTATTTAAGTTATCCGTCCATTATTTCTTTTTGTTAAGTCCTCGGAAAATAAATAAACTTTTCTGCTGTTTTAGTATTTTGGAGAGGGGGGCGGGGCTCATTAATACAGACGTCTTCTCAAAACCTACTGACGGGCACCTTTACCTGCGCACTGATCCTGATCACCCGTTTTATTGTAAATCCAGTATCTCATTTTGTATAGCTTCACGGGTCAGAAGCGTTTCATGAAGTGTAAAGAGTATTTTGTCAACAGAGGTTACCACTCAGATTTTGTCCAGGATCAATTTGACAAGACCGACAGCCTACGTCGGGCAAAACTGTTGAAAAATACAAACAGGATACAGGAAACCCGTCGCAAGGTTCAGCTTGCTTATTGAAGATTTAGACCCTTCTCTGCCAAACATCAGTAACGTTATTCCCAAGAATCTTCATCTTTTGTATAGTCTCCCTTTAATTGAAAGATATTTTCCAGATAATAGTTTAGCGTGGATGTATTTGCAAGTCAAATTTTCACATTTTATGATTGCAATGTCGTGTCACCAAAATTAAGTATTTTTCTTTATATCCACTAAAAATGAGACAACTTTGGAAAATTTTGAACGAAGTCTTTTTTATTTATTTCGAAATCTTTTCTTTCGAGTTTTTGACGGTCTTGGTAGGGAACAATGTTTCTTTAGTCAGGCTTTGGAATGACATTACTTTGAAGAGAACAGCGAAACTTTTAGTTAAAATTGTCAAAAAAAAAACATAGATCAAAAATTGAAGGTTAAAGGCGTCCTTCAAAATCGCTCAGAATATTCCAAAAAAGGGTTTTGAAAAAGGTTACATTTGTCACTAGGGGAATATGAAAGCTAGCTAGCGCTGATCTGGAGAATCGATTGAAATTGAAAATGAAAAAAAAAAAAAGAGAAAATGAATAGAAGCTTTTTTATGCCCATATCTCGTGGTCTCTCTCCGTCAGAGCACTGCCTTATTGAACTTCTGAAATTAACTTTTGTGTGAAGGCAATATTTGACTGGTACTTCGTGGCATTTACTTCGAAAACGGTAATGAGAAATAAGATCTTACGATTTGAATTTGAATTGAAAATATAATGAGGTTGTAAACAGCATGTTAACGTAGATCATAATCATTGGCAGAATGAATTTTTTCATCAAGATAACTTGCAGGCCAATTTCGCACTCAGATCTCCTGGCAGTACTTGATTGTTTTTCTTTTTGTTTTTTTGTTGATTTTTTTTGAAAATATTCTTTTAGAAATATGCAAATTTGTGTTATTAAAATAACACGTATCCTTTGTGAGCTGATGGCGGGCCTTCGTAAAATACGGATTATGAAATATTTAAAGGAAAACGACTTCGTTATTTCTTGATCCACATAAACTCTGATAATTCGTCTGAACACAAGAACATTTTGACAATACTCGTTGAGGAAGGCGGACAGATTGAGGCCTTAACCGTTAGTTCCTTTTTCAGTCTACATGCATGACTTTTAAGATCAAGGACATCTTACTCTCATCATAGCAAAGAAATTTTACTTTATTTGCGTCATGAATGCTGTACAAGTTAGTACGTTCGTGAAAGCTTGAAGAAGTGGAAATCTAATAAAACAATGTATTGCAATTGATAAAATCAGAAACACAATGCTGAAGTGCCGTTATGGGTTTCTAGATTAAAGATGATGATATCTTTGTTGAGATAAATCTTTATCACTGGTCAGTTCTCCGTAGACCATGAATCTGGCTCACATTGTTACGACGACAAAACCGTGGTAACATTGGGATCAACAAGTGGGCAACGTAATGCAAGAAGGCTTTGGGTCTTAATGACTTCATTAATTGGGAAGACAGTGTTTGAGATTACCGTCTAACAAGGACTTGCCCTTCTATTGATTTTTCCTGTATCCTTACCGTTTTCGGTTATTTCTTGTTTACTCATCTACTTCCATCTTCCTCGATATAAAGTCTTAGACTCTAAAATAACCTTACATGATGAAATTGCATTAAGTGACAAATCCATTGTCTGTAGTTCTCGTCAAAGTTTTTTTTATACTGACTGCAAGGAGAGGGGATGATTTTAAGTTTGTGCTTTCTAATAACGATGAACCTTCAAGGCCTTACATATCACCATCACCATCACCATTGTCTTCGTTGTCGTCAACAACGCGGAAGTCGTCGTCATCATCATCATCATCATGATTTTTATTATTATTAAACTAAGGGTAAGCAATCACTTGCCTTAGAAGAATAAGAGCAGTAAAAGAAAGTAACTTTGATATTGACAATGTCATTAATTCTGTAATTTGATACTTACAAATATCGCATTTGGTGTAATAGGGAGAAAGTGTTTGATGGTATTGCTGCCACCATGTTTCTACTTAAGTTGCTAAGAGAAATAAAAAAAGGGTCCTTGTCATCTTTAATGACTGTTCATATCATCAGTATCGTCATCACTAGATTGAAATAAAGTTGTTAATATTTTAAGACGTTAGGGCGAATACTTTTTCTTATGTATTTTATTGTTATTTTTTCGCGCGATGTACGCGCAGAAGTATTAATTTCCCCCTAAGGTGGGAATTATATATATATATATATATATATGTATATATGTATATATATGTATATGTATATATATATATATATATATATATAAATATATATATATATATTTATATATATATATATATATATATATATATGTATATAAATATATATATATATATAGATAACGCTAATTCCCACCTTAGGGGGAAATCGTTATATCTGCGCGTACATAGGGCTAAAAAATAACAATGAAATACATAAGAAAAAGAATTCGCCTTAACTCTAAAAAAATAAACAACGTTATTTCAATGGCCAGCCATCCGTTCGTGTTAACAGCTAGGTGTCCGTAAATTTGACAACTTTGAAGTAATTGCATATGCTTTGTAAATCTAGGAGGGCGCCCTTGTCCGTTTACGTATTCCTATAGAAAAAGTATGTAGAAACGTTACGGCGAAACTTATATTTCGCCCCCAAAATTTTTTCCCTTTAAGGTCTACTTTTCAACAACAACTTTCCCCCTAAGTACCGAATTAGTGAAATATATATATATAATATATAAATATATATATATATATATATATATATATATATATATATATATATATATATGAAATATATATACATATATATATATTGGAAAGGTTGCAATAAGTTCTTACAACATAGCTTTACAGAACTGTTTCGTAAGGGCCAATAAAGTAGGTCCTCATTTCTCAGAAGCCTGAAGTAGAATGATGTCAATAACGTTAACTACGTATGTGTTCGCTGCTTTTGAACGTGTCCGTTTTTATGCACGTGTTCGTTCAGTGTTCATTGTGAACAGGCAAGAGCGGTGTACGCGCTACCTACAAAAATGTAGAGTTGCTCCGACAAGACCCCTCAACCCATGATGTTTTCCGGAACCCCCCATCACTGCTTTTAGAGTTGAGAAAAATTTAGCCAACCATTTAGTTCGGACTTTCCACCCACATTTTCTTCTTTCGACGACACGGCTGGTACCTTTCCATGTAACCGTCCGAGGTGTAATACATGTCCAGTTGTTGGCGAACACGACTTCGTCAACATTTCAGGCCCCAACGGCAATAGCTTTATTGTCAAACAAAGATTCTCCTGCATTTCCTCTAATGTAGTTTATATTTTAGCTTGCAGGAGATGAAACTCGTTGTATGTGGGAGAGATCAAGCGCCGTCTCGCGGATCGAGTCACCGAGCACCTTAGGTACATCAACCAGAATCTCCATGGATACCCGGTGGCTGCACGTTATAGTCCCCCCCTTCACCTTGGTCTATGCAGCATTTAACTGTTACGGCAGCTGTAATGTGCCGAGGCTGCGATCATGACCGCCTTAGTGCTGAAAACCGAATGATCATGAGGCTAGGTACTCTCGCTCCACACGGCCTTAACATTAGAATTGACCTTTTGAAATATTCACCGCTTTTTTGAGCCAGTTTTAACTCCTTTTACACTTACCCGTTTGTGCTCATTTTTAACTGTGTAGCCCTAATTATTATTTTTTTCCGGAACTAGTTTTTGTCTACTTTTTTCCCTTTTTTTCCGACCATGTTCGATTTGTACGTGCAATTTTTTCATCAACGACGCTCTTTTTCTTTTTTCATTTGCGTTTGATTCTTCGCACTCATGTTTTCTGACAGTCACTTTCGTCCTTTTCTGTTTGTCGTGTCCAATAGTTACTGTTGGTTGTTCAGTTTGGTTTTTGCCACCTGATGAAGGGTTTATACACGGAACGTCGTGGAGTTTCCCGCAAACTTTTAAGCACTTTTTACTACCTATTTTCGACCTATATATATATATATTTAGCGATATATATATAGATAGATATATATATATATATATGTATGTATGTATATATATATATATATATATATATATATATATATGTATATACCTAATTGTGGAATAAGGGGAAATTTTTGGGCAAAATATCAACGTTAGGGGGAAATTACCGTTAGGGGGAAAATCTACGTTACCCTTTACGTTTTCACACACTGTTTTAATGGGAATACGTTAGTGTATAGTAAAATACATATGGGGGTACGTAATATACCTAATTACTTCAAGGTTGACCAAATAACGGACGCCTATCTGTTAACACGTACAACTTATGGACTATTGAATTAACGTACATGTATATGTTTTTCCTTAAAGGTGAAATATACAGTTATGTATTCTATTGTTTTTCATTTCGCCTAAACGTATCAAGATATAGAAATTTCCCCCTAATGTTCAATCTAGTGGTATATATATATATATATATATATATATATATATATATATATATATATATATATATATATATATATATATATATATATATGTATATATAATATCTTGAAAGAGAGCATGATTATTCTAGTCATTTGGAGTTAATCCGTCTTTATCTAATAAAGATTCCCTTGCGTGTACAAAATAATTATTAACAAATGATAATTATATCGAGAAATATAATTTTAAAATACAAACAAACAAAAATGCGGATAAAATCCGTACTTAAAACTAGGCAGAACTGGCACGATGTTGACAGATGATCGCGCTTTATCCTAATTTCACAGTATCCTACAGTTATCAAAAGTACAAAGGAGAAAACGTTAGATGATAAGGCTCAAGGGATGAAGAAAGACATTTTTCGGTTTAAAGTTCTTGGATATCTGAGTGTTGAACAGAAAAAGTGAACGGAACATACAATTGGTATTAAATGGGGTGAAACAATCCAAGGTGCTGCTGTATAATATTTTGAACACAAATTTGTTTGTATGTTTTCGCAGTATGATTCGTTATTGTACAATACCCCCATCAGTAAGACCACTTCAATAACACCGAAACGATATGCTCAGCCAGTAAATTGAACGAAAGTTTTCTGTTTTAGTGTGCCTTTGATGTATTGACATAATCATTTGAACATGATCGATGATGTATGAATCACGGTTCATCACATGATAATATGTAACTTTCAATTTTTAAAAAATATTGTCGAATAACTTCAATGTGTGCCTTACTGCAATGAGAAATTTACTTCGAGCAATAAGGATTCGGGATAATGTTATTGCTACTTACAGCGTACTTAAAAGGGGGGCTGTCGAGAAGCTGTCATATGACACCACAGAAATCTTGTTATAACTCAAATCCCTAGAAGGGAATCAGTAAAGACAATATGTTGAAAGTGTTAATGCCGGCGCCAAACAGCCTAATAAAAGAATAATGAATAATGAACCTCCCTTAACACCGCTTTCAAGATATTGAACCCTCTTTTTTAATTACACCCTTAACACGTGGAGAGTTCAACCACTACAAATAGTCTGAAACAAATGAGATAAGGTAGAAAACCTCTTGTGATCGATTGGTTCTCAAATGTGACGAAATGCCAAACAAAATGTCATTCACAACATTAGGAGAGCGAAATTTATGGAACTACGGTTTCTGTTTTATTGTTTAACTTTGGATTTACTTTGACTTAGGGCGAATCAATCTGACATCAATTGGATCCTTTGAGATAGATTGGATCCCATTAGAGGGAAGTAACGTACTCTAGTTCTCAATGGGGATGGGCTCTAATCATAATTGTAGAAAGTTGTTTCAGACCACTAATTAGCTACGCAGCCACCAAATTTCATCCACACAGTTTGAAAAAAAAATCAAATACATTTTCATCGCAAGCCGTTAAGTATTTTGGTGAATACTACAAATTCAAAGAGTACGATTACCTAAACGTATAGCTCAGAGGCAAGTAGGGCACTTGCAAACATCTCGAGAGCTTACCTTTAGGTCAACTTCATTTTTATTTCAAAAGTAAAGAAGAAAATCGTTGCTTCTACTGTTAATCATTCTTTTGAAAAAAATTTTAGCTCAAGTGGAACTGATAAGGTTACTTAATTTCTTCGAAATGCCAACCATGACGCAAATGGACGGAGTCGGTTCGGCTAGCTCTAGAGCCCAGGGACAGTATATGCATTGAAAAACATTTGTTTGCGCCTTTTAAAATAGTACATGGACTTAGTAACTCCATTTATGTTAGTACACAATTAGCTGGAGCCTGATAAAACGAAAATTTATTTTGTGTCAGAACTACACATTTGAATTCTCATTATCAGCTCTGTCTCCATCAGCTAGTTCCATTCAGTGTCAAACCGTATGTTTCTGGTTGTTTTTACCAAGTCAGGTGCTGTACTACAGCATCTTGTCAAGAATCATAACATTGTCATGCTTGCTCTTTGCGTTAATCTGTCCAAATGAAATTTACCTTCAATGTCATGGTGAAAATGTGACGCTGTGCAACATTTTGAGTTTTGCGACTTGCACACAACGTTTTGTGGTACGTTTACTGCATTTGTAAGGACATATTGATACAAAAATTCTTTGAACCGGATGCAAATATGATAATGAATAACTGTTTAAGAATCCAACAATCAGAAAAACACCACATCAACATAGCATTAGATGCATGGAAAAAATTAAATTATTAGGTTACTCACAAGATGAACTTCGGTAACGGAAAAACATTTGGTTTTATCTGAGCAATATTGCTGTATCTCAAATACCTAAAACACCAAACGAAACAAGAAGGCTGTTTAGTGCAAAAATGGAAAGCAATTGGTACTAGCTTTAGACGAACGAAACACATTAACAGATTAACACAAAAAACTCGTTTTATCACTTATTTCTTTCCTTACAATTGAATAGAGATGTGCACATAATAATAGGTCACATGGCGTATATGTGTTGGCAAAACAAAACTACAAGTAAGAAAGCGGAATAGCCTGATATATTCTAGTCAACATATTACTTTATTACAAAACAGAAAAAAAAAAAAATATTTTGAGCAATTGCGAGCTGTCCTGCGGTTGGAGACACTACATATATTTATGAGAAATTCTTAGAGGCTATGTACATGGAAGGGGGAGCTAATGCTTGAGTGGTCCTGATGGAGAGGGGGATTCTTACATACCTATATTGTCAATGTAATACCTCATTGAAAAAGCACACATCATAACACAAATAATACTTAGAAAATACCTTCCTTTCATTTATAGTCTCTTCATTACCGCTACTTACAGATATCTCAATTCGGAACTTGAAGAAAAGGTATCGTTTGAAATCTCCAAGTAATTATTGTCACTCAAGTCACTGGAAGAGATAAATACAAAGTGAAGAGGTTTCAAGAATACCTTTACAGTTAATGTTTGCAAAATTCAACAATTTTGTTTGGAAATTATATCTTGGTGGAAGAATACTGACTGCCCTTCTATTGCTACAAAAATATTCCCTCCTTAGCAGTATACCATACACCATTGGGAAGCATCATTAATTCTGTAGTGCTATAATAACGTTATATACAAATATTCACGAATCAACACACTGCTCTGTACATAAACAGACTCCTCACAATTTACTGCGACGCAAACTACAAGGGAACAATCACATGTAAGGGATGAATATGTTTTTTTTTTTATTATTTTCGTAGTCCCAAAAGTTCCAGTGGTCGTATCTGAGTAATTGCCATGCCTCAACTCCATAATTGCAGACATTTGTTTTTGCTGAATAGGCCTATGTCCTGGTGTTTTTACATGTCTTAAAAGAGTAAGCCAAGTATAAACACCTTTTTTGTAGAATTTAGCCACCATTTACGTTTTGAATGATCAAATTTTGATGTCATTCAAATAGCTCTTACCTTCTTAGAATTTTCATTAAATGCACTTTTGGGTCGCAATGAAAATACTCCATGCAGTCACTCAAATAACACTTACAGTATTTCAAGGTTTTTGGGAAAAATATCCGGTGGTATCTGGGAAATATTATTGTGGTCCAAATATCTAAAAGATCAAATGAGAAAGGTGAAGTTTTATTCACAACATTTGTAATTCATCCAATTCCGTCTAACATAGAAAAAAAAAAACTGTAGCATTTAAGGAAGAAATGTTTCAATATTTTTGCACCAGATCTACAATCCTGGACATGTATCGGGCAAACAATGTTACTCAGTATTCCCTTCAGCTGCAAGTCATAAGTAGATTGATGGCAATATAACCTTAATGTTTTTCAGTGAGTTACAGGTGTCGTATGTTACATATAATCAGAAAAATGGGCAATTTTTCTTTAAAAATTATATTGAATGCTATCTAAAGATGCAGATTTTACCTCCTCAAAGTGAAACACTTGTCTGGATACTTTAATGTCCATGAACTTTATCTCCGACGAATCTATTTAACGGGAGAAATGCCGTACAAGTCTGTCCAAACGTCTTCCATTCAGACCTGCTTTGTACACAACAATTTTTGTCCTACGCTACATGTGTGAGTTTTTGCCTATTCTCCAGAAGAAATGCTGACATAGGCCCCATGGAATCACAACAGATCTACATAAATGGTGTGAAGAGTCTAAATGCTTCCTAGTCCACATTACTCTATTCTATGGAATGAACTCATAACACGTCACCGCTGTATATTTCTAAACATTTCCCCCCTCTTTTCAATATCACGCTCTCCGTTGGGGTGATTTTTATTTGGCCGTGTAACAGAGACATTCCATTTTAATCTTTGCTTAGCCCAATTAAAGAAATTAAAAATTTTGGAACCGGAAAAATGGGGCGATTAGCCCTGTTAAACAAGAAATTTCCTACCTGACTAAAAAAAAGCACTTATCTCTAACATAATCCCTAACTCTAAGAAAGAACAAAATCGATACATTAAAATGGTAAAAGCCGTAAGACCATGCAAATCAGCTCTTTTTTTTTACAGTGATTTCCGTAACTGCTGAAGCTTTCCATGTAAATTAAAAGAAAAATGAAATACATTGTGACAAACAAAAAGGGGTTATTGTTTCATATTGGGCGTACATGATTACAAACTTGTCCATTTTAAATACATCCCAGATTTCAATTTTCTGTTGCATTTTTGGTTTAACAATTGGAGCATCGCAGGTTCTGGAACCTTAGTTAGTGAAATGTAAACAGACGTTGGCAAATTTGCGTCGATTTTTCATCGGGTGATTAAATTCTGTTGCCGATATTAACACCAGCTTTTGATTAGCCTAAAGTCTGGAATAAACACCATATGTAATTCTTAGTTAATTTTGTCTTTCTGGTTAAAAATAAAATCTTGAAATTTACTCTGTTACCAACATTGATACATGATATACTTTATTCGAACAAGGCCCTGTTACTCTTTTTTGGTCCTTTTTCTTCTTTTCTGAATTTAAAAAAGGTCAGCATTTTCAGATATTTCCTTGCCACTCGATATGCCATGATTTTGTTGCGCACTTTCAAGTGGAAGGACCGGTAATAAGGGGCAATTAAAAAATGTTTAAATCTAAAGATACATTTCTAATCCAAAGAAGTAAATATTTCGAATAACAACTACACAGTATTATTCGTGACTTCATGCCCTAAACAAGCCTGTCGCATTTTTATTTTAACACATACGAAATAACTGTGTCACTCCTTCAAATTAGTCAGAAACACACACACACACACACATATATATATATATGTGTGTGTGTGTGTGTGTTCGTGTATCAAAGATGGGAGATAGGACGTCACTTCCAGTCTGTTACTTTTATTAACAAGCTTTCGGCCATTTGGCCTTCATCAGGTTCTGAAATCATGAAAAGATGAAAGTTTCAGTGCTAGGCCTTTTTTAATGTATGTATCAAGAAATTAAAAATGTATCGAAAATTTTGGAAAAGAAACATTATAGAGAACTTACATGTAGCCGTTGCGTTGCAGTTTTGCGTCGAAGTGGTTTGTGAGTGAATTATGTGTGTGTGTGTGTGTGTGTGTGTGTGTATGTATGTATGTGAAGTGCGCTGTGTCGCATTCGCATGGAGTATTATGGTTATATATCAACATTGATTCCGTGAGGATGAAGTGTGTGGACTTTGTTTATCCAAAATGATTCCCTGTGGAGTATGACGGTGCGCGATTTTTTGTGACAGATTCTATACCAGTGTTACTGACGTTTTCTATTGAGTGGTTAGCCGAGTTGAAATGTAGGGTGTAAGGGAGACGTTTTGCCTGTGTGTTTCCAAAAAAGTTGTTTATTTCTGACCTAGTGTTACTGAATCGAATGTAGAGGGTTGTTTCAGTTTTGCCTACATATTGTTTACCGCAATGAGTGCATGTTATAAGGTAGATTACCCAGGTGCTCTTACAGTAAATGTGTGATGTTATGGGTAATTCTTGGTTTTTTGTGTGTTTTTGAATTTATTCGAGGCATGAATGTATTTGTGTAGCATGCATTTTCTTGATCTACATGGAAAAATCCGGGGGGTTCGGAATTGTTTGTTTTGTGCCTTATGGGTGTGGGTTCTCTTGCTCTCGCGAGGAGGTCACGGAGTGATCGGGGACTTCTAAATGCCACCATAGGAGGCTCCTTGAAAATTGATTTAAGTTCTGGGGAATTTTGTAAGTGTGCAGAACATTTGTGTAACTTTCTGGGTAGGCTCGCGAAAGTCGGGGCATAGGTGACAACCAGGGGTGTGCGTTTATTTTTCTGTTTTGGTTTGTATGTAAGCAAATAGTTTCTTGAAATTCGTTTGGCTCGATTAATTTGTTCGCTTACAGTTGATGGGTCATAACCTCTACTCGTAAAGTGGGTTTGGAGTTCATTTAAGTGGTGCATGGTGGTAACCGCGTTAGAACAATTTCGGATGACTCTTAGGGCCTGGCTAAATGGGATACTAGATAAGGTGTGCCTCGGATGGCAAGATGTGGGCAATAGATATGCGTGGGAGTCAGTTGGTTTTGAGTAGATTTTGGTTTCGAGTTGTGCGTCGGTTTGTGTGATCTCTATATCTAGAAACTGGACACTGTCTTGAGAGCTACTAGATGTGTACTTAATTGTGGGATGTCTTGAGTTAATAAGTGTTTGGAAGAGTGAGAGGTTACGAGATGTTGATGTCCACAAAAATTGTATGTCATCGATAAAACGTTTCCAAGTGTTTGGGATGATATGGCTGCTTAGTTTGATAATGTCCTGTTCAATTGAACCCATAAATATGTTTGCGTGTGGCGGCGCGACAGTTGTGTCCATCGCTGTCCCTTGGACCTGTAGATAGTGTTTTCCATTAAACTGGAAATTATTTAGGGTTAGAATTAATTCAAGTAACCGTATTAGTTGATGTGTGGGTGGGTCAAGGTTTGAACGGGTGTCTAGAGCTGAGGCACCGGCTCTGAGTTCTCCGTTATGAGGTATGTTTGTGTAAAGAGAAGTCACATCGGCTGTGACCAAAATGAAATTCTTCACAAATGGTTCGTGATTTTCGTTTATTTGGTTGATGATGATGATAGTCTCCATCACTATTTCACTTAATCTTGCTGTTATGGCGTTGATGAAAGTGCACCAGTGTTATTAGCTTGCTAGTTAGGACATTGCTTTTACTATCACAAACATCGTTTAAAAATATTTTTGTCTCTATATACCGAAAGTAAACGAGGGAAGTAAAAATGACAATTCTGCCACTATCGGTACCTTAAGAACGATAACATGGAAATGCTTGTATAAGAATTAACTCTCTTGACGAGAGTGATACTACTTACAGTTCCGTAAGTTCTGATGGGAAAGAAACCGGTTGTAGCTCTGATATACGGTTGTGGCCCAAGAATCTGGGGGATGAATCAAACGAGATTAATTTGAAAACGTACTGTTTTAACTTTGCAGTATTTTTTCTTCAGGGGTAGTACCAAATAATTCCTTTACAATGACTTCAATACACACCGACTTATGCAAGTGTATACTTTAACACTATCGACTCATGGGCCATTGATATATCCTGCATATCTCAAGACCAAGAGGAGAAGTATAATCTTATATATTTTTTCGCATTTTGCTTCGTCCTTTGTAAGTAGCGTGTAACGGAAGATCAATTTTGCGAGGAACACCTTTTGGACGACGGCACGCCAATCGCGTCTTTTTTGTCTGAAGAAACGGAAGTATAGCTTTAATCGCTGACTCTCTTTTTACCCTAAAGTATAGCAAAATTGACTGCATACCGAGAGTCGTTGTGATGGGGATAATCTCTAGAAATTTATGCTTTTCAATGTGAACTTCTCTATTTGATATTTCTAACGATTCAAGGCGAAATAGTTTCATGGGTGGGCAGACCTAACAGAATGAAAATAAAAAAGTCAATATCTTATGTCTTCAAATTGGCAAGTTTATTTTCTATATTTATCCTTCACCTTGCCTGTTTTTGTACAATTTTCTCATCCTGTTCATTTCATAAGTCAAGTGAAGAGGGCGTGAAGAAGGTAGAACACAATAGACACATTCCCCTAGATTAAAAAAGTTGTTCTTGTACACACTGACCACAGAAAGCATCGGGTTAATCTCCCTGTAGTCAAAGTACTGTATTTACACGTGCAGGCAGAGTAACATATACTTTCATGGATCTATGTATAAGTTTGGTTCATTTTATCTGTTGGATAATGTATTGATAGCGAGAAAGCACTTGCTACTTCAAAATTTTTCAAAGGAAATGGGCATAACCTACTCTTAAACTAAACGTTTTATTTAGGTATTCTTATTGTCATATAACTGGTACATGCTATTTTCATTAAGGACATTGTGTTATGCATCTTTATCCTAGTTTTTAACAACGTTTAAACACTAATAACAAGTATGCGTTTTATTACATTTAACTTGGCTCTAATAAATAAATAATTTAAATAAAAATAGAAACAGTTATGAACTCAATGCAGTACTTTGTTAAGTCACTTTGGATACCCCTAAATTTTTAATATGTTTTCGGATTATGCTTTGAAATAGTTATGATCAAATCTTTTGCGCTGTGACTACAGTTTCAGTCCGCAGCGTTGAAAAGTTTTTCTGTTCCTGAAAGATAGACAACTGTTATTTTAATGTGTTCGGTCTCCTCTTTCTGTTTCGAAGGTCTCCCTCGGCATCTCTTCTAACCTTAGCGACGTTTCATTGCACCCTCACATGTTATTTCGCACTTAGAGCTGACATTGCCTTAGATGCCACACGACTCAAGCAGGTCTTCAACATTGTACTTCTCTTTCTTATACATCGGGGTTAAAGTTGTGGGGACAGTGTAATGCTTCTGCAAAAGTTGATACCGTAATGATGAGAGCATTAAACTACTGTGCAAAATCGTTTCATCGTTGATAGTGATACTACTTACAGTGCTGTAAGTCCTGGAGGGAAATAACCAGGTTGTATTTGTGAAATGTGGTTGTACTCCAAGAGTCTGAAAGTTCAATCAAATGAGACTAGTATGATAACATTTTGCTTGCAACTTTGAAAGTGCCAGTAGTAGTCCCTAGTAATGATTCACATAACTAAGAGTGGCAGCGCCCACACATCTCAGTCACCTTGTTTTTTAGTGTAACAAATCTCCAGATGATGATTTCTGTTCGTACATTTGCCTAAGAAACCATCTACGTACCAGCACACATCACCTTTCCCTTTTCAATCCATTACAAGGTTCTTTGTATACCGATGTATGTATATGTCGTATATGCATAACCCTAACTGTTTATATTGCGTAACTGATGCTTTCATTAAAATAGTTACTACCGTGCCCGGAAATTTTCCATGGTCTTTCGATAGGACGATTAACTATGGAACATTGCCGCAAGTGGAGGGGCTGTGCCCCCATTGGCCAAAACCTTCCTTCCGAAAACAATATATAAGTAAAAAGTAAAATTTTCCTGACAAACATATATGATAAAAGGGACTTGCGACAAATGCGAGTAGCTTGTGAAAAAATTGTTTTCCTCAGTAGCCCACCTTCATACTTTAGTCTTGCAAAGACTTTACTAAAAGTGAAAAAAAAAAGGACGAAAGTTGAAAAACCTGGGAAGTTTTCAATTACCAAATTAAATACACGACAGATGGCAAAGTGTTCAAATACAGATCACAAGAGTTTGCCAGCTTTCCTGCAATTATAGCAGAGTTAGGGAAATGGTTTCGAAAATCGGATGTTTTTTTCTTTTTCAAAACTATAATGAAACAGTGTGAGAATAACTTCTCGTAAGTCTGTATGAAAATTCATTTGGGCCCACCTCTCAGCGTGACATTTTTTTCAAAAGATGCTGCTTATAGAAGACACATACACCAGGGAGTTGCCCTGTCGACCCCCTGTCAAAACTAAGCCAACTTAAACCAGGGAGTTTTCAGGGCACTAGGTCCAACATTTAACGGTCCTTTGAACCAAGGTACTTGCCGACATTTAGCCGCCTATTGTCTTGCTACCAGACAATATGTACTTGAAACTCTTCACTCCCTTTTCAGGTAACAAAATTTGATTGACAAGTCCTCTTATACCCATTGGTTTTCCCCTTCTGACTTTCACATTGTAATGATGTTATGCACCTCTCAGACTGGGTTAATCCAGAAAGAAATGGCTTTGCTAACGGTTTCTTTGTAGTACAATGTGTTCGACAAGTGGTAAGGTTCTAACAAAACAAAAAGTTTTGATAAATTCCGCATAACTATTCAATGTCTTCAGAGGAGAAATTTAAAAGATCTTCTTAACAGCTTTTTCAATAGATATTAGATGCAACGCCGAACGACGCATACTTGAAATGTATATTTTTGTTCCTCGACGACTGCCAGTGTAATGGCAATGGATGGATTCATCATGATTGGTCTTTGAGATGTAGTAGACGACAGAGATCATTGTCGTCAGTACCAAATTGCTTTCGAGCATTAAAGATATTTCAAAATCAAGATAATACTCGGCTTGATGTCGGCAACTACTTTGGTTCAAAGGGCCGTTAAATGTTGGATCTTGTGGCCTGACAACTCCTTGCTTGAACAAACTGTGCATAGATTTGTTACTTTTTTACAATATTTACGCCGAATCCTTTGTCGCTTCACATGTGTACTTGTGCGTTGCAGTCTTATCCTACATTGTATTGCAATCCTGCCAGTTGGAGTTATGGCGTACAAAGATACTTCTAAGTCCGCACGCAATGCACTGTTCAACGTAATGCAGTACGTGTGCGCATAGAGCCGGCCATCTCGCTTTGTTATATAAACTGTAGTATATAGCTAGAGTATGTCACTTGGACATATATTTATGTAGGAAGGAGGAAAAAATGAACAGCAATTTCTTAAGTGGCATACACTCTTCAGATAAGATCATGATAAACGCCAGGCGAAAATTAGACAAGTTCGAACATCTTACATGAAGCTGATGCTTCTAACAAATTAGGAAATTGTTAAATTGGTTGGTTGGTTGGTTGGTTTGTTGGTTAACTTGATGAGATTTACCGACACGCCAACACAAATGTGTGATATAGTCAACTCGATAATTTCAAATTTATTTTCAAGAATTTCTCACGTTCAGGTTGGTTTCCCTTTAGTCGCCTCCAACGACAGACAGGAAATATCGTGGGCATATTCTACCACCCGCCAGTCGTAGGCAAGTAATAACGACCTCTTATGTGCATTTTACAGGCGAATGTCGGGAACAAATTACCCACCACGCACGACGTTCTCATCCTACCTGGATGCAGTTTAACCTCAAATCCGGGACGCTGTGGCGGTGTAAGAAGCATTTTGTCTTGTGTAATATCCTGAAGGCACTGTTAGGGGAGAGTTATTGGAGCTACACTCCTTCTTTTGTACCAGAATGGTCGAAATTGCTGTTCATTGAATCAGCCAATTAGCGTAATAAACTCGTAGCCTGGTATTTTTTTAATCGGAAACTGCAGTTTTCCTTAAACCTAGAAAAGCAATTGCTGCAGTCGCCCAACCCCTCTGGCGTTATAACCCTTCCCATTTCTACTTTGAACATGACCATTGCCCCCCCCCTCACCCCTTGTGTGGACATTAAACTCAGGTTGAGGTAACCAATTTGGCACTAGTCTTCCTACTTACTGTACAGTTATACAGTACTGGGCAGTTGGGCAGTGATGCACTTTAAATGTACGGGAGCTATGCTATGTGCATGTTTAAAGGGCAAAATCAGTAACTCCAAACTTATTTTGAGGCAACCAACAGCTAAATCTTACAATATGGTTTTGGGTTTTTCTTTTCCTTCTTCAAACTTTATTACTCTGCTGCCAGTTGGGGTGGCAGCACTTCCCCTTGAAACAGAAGCAATTGACATGAATTGTACACAAAGTGTACACTGGAGACACGAAAAGGAATATTCAACATTGATAGAACTACCAAATAGCCAATTGTGGCCACTGTTTGTTTAATAATGTAGCCAAAACAGCAATTATAAGTTGTGATCCTAGCGTAGCACCATCACTGCAGATCATATAAAACTAACGAGACGACCATCTTGCAGATGTGAAAGCTTTTGAAGGAGAGGGGCAGAATTCCATCCTATAGCCAGATGACTTTGTGAGTTGAGCTAACAATTGCTGTAGAGATAACAAATTTTCAAAACGCAAATGAAGCAAATGACATGTAAATGACATGACATGACATGAAATGACATGAAATGGTATAACAGGTTTAATTGCAAGCGTGAGCACTAAATGCCCCATTATATGCTTTGTTGTTCAAAACCCCCATTACTAATCGAGGGACTCTCCTCTAAACTTGCTGTAAAAGTAATTTGTCCTTTTCTTTGAAGGAACTTCATCCCAAAATGTCTATTTCTGCTTTACTACAGGTTAAAATATCCTCTTAATAAAACGCAAGAACCCTATCAGCTCTTGAAGCAGTAGATGAAGAGGACTAAAACCTCTCGTACGTGTTGTCTTACTAAAAAGTACACCGCAGACGCTGGTATAATGATAGATCCATATCTTCCAGCTCAAACTTCATTGATTAATCGTATTTCGGTCCACATTTTCTGCGCTGCTTTCTGTTATTTCACGCACAACACGCACCCTTAAAGGAAAAATGAAGTCACCCCAACCTGAAGTTGTGCAATGAACTGTCTTGTTTCATGATTTGCTCACGAGAGTCATGTGCCAATATTTTTCTCCTGAAATGTAAAATTTATCAGGAGTAACTGTTTGGTTTATCGTAAAAATGAAATATTGCACATATTCCTAAACTATTGTGAAAGATATCTCAAGGAGACATGTGGAAAAATTGTGAGCGAGATTAGCTGTATCTTCAAAATGAGTTTGGGTTTGGTTTTCGACAAAATATATCTGGACCTCTAAATAGCAAAGTGTAACTTAAAGCATACTTTCAATAAACTGTATAACAATATTGCCAAAAAATCGGTGAAATAGCCTAAAGCTGGGTAGCCTGGTTCAACATTCTAAAGAACGGTATAATCTACCGTCTAAATCTCTACAATTGGCAAGTAAGATGATCCTTGGAAAATTTTGAATTCAAGCGGACTTATCATATAAGCATTATCAACTAAAAGTCAACATAATACTTACAAAATCTGCAAATTAAAAAATCCCTGGAAATCATTTTCCACTATGCGTCCTATGTTCAGATTTGTGAATTTTCTGTCAAATAACCAAATACACGTAATTCTTCCACAAAGTGAAGGCAAAGGTAAAATGAAAATAGGCACAAATAATGTTTTAGATCAAGCATAAGTTGAGCATGTATTTTTTAAAGTTTATTCAAATGTCTATATTATACATATGGTAAAGCAGGTATCATTTCAAATTTGTGCAATGTTAAAAGGGGAAACGAGTCCCAACCAGTTTGGGTTAGTGTAGCAGTTTGCCATGTCTCATGATTGACCCTTGGTAGCCATGTGACAATACTTTACTAATTATTTTAATATCGGGAGTCATTATTTTCCTTAGAAATAGACAATTTTTTAATTCTGAAAAGTCAAGCAAAAGAAGACGAAATCTGTGGTATCTAGTTGTTATTTCAAACTAAGCTTGGGGCAACTGCTTTGGCTTTTTCATTTAAACTATTTGACGTCCTAACAGTTGTTGTTTCCAAGTCATCTCGTGTGTCTTTTTCCCATCAAGTAATCAAAAAATTAAAAATTGATGCAAAGACTTTGTTTAGCTGTCAGCATTTTTTCGGGGGGGGGGAGGTAATAAAACATAGGAATTCAGAAAGTGAAAAAATCACAGTAGCTAATGAAGATTTGAACAAAATAGCAAAGAAGTGACGTAATAGACCAAGGAACCAGTGAACCAAGTATAATGTCGAAAACTGTGTGGTACATTTCTGTCGGAGCTAAAAAGATTAAACACATGTTATCTTACCCGTAAATTAGGCCATCCGTTGTTTTCAATAACATCCACATCCATTCGCCTATAGATTCCTTGAACGTGAAATTTGAATATAATCGAGACTGTCCATCTAAATAGCTATGACGAAAAGTTTAGAGGCGTGATATTATCTTAAAATCAAAAGATAGTTGCTACAGTACTACTCACAGCTAGCAGCACATGTTTAGGAAAGACCAGTTTCTCTGACTTTCATATCAAAAACAAGCGCTGCTATTTCTTTCATTTCAGCTTATAGGCAAGCAAGGATACAGACTTGTGCGACATGACATCTTACAACCAATTTTGTGTTGCTTAGTTGTCATACGTGCACTACTTTTCATTATATCATATCTAATTGGGCAGGATGAAACAGGGGAGTTTGACCACCTCTGGCCTTGACGGGGTTATGGATAAGGGAAATGCTAAATGTCTCGTTTGATGCCCTTTGACCTTTTCCGAGCTCTGACTCTCTGGTGGCGTCCTATGAAAATTTTCTTACTCCTTTCGCCTACTCAAGTTTTTGCATCAGAATTTTATAGCCAGTAAAGGTACGCCCAGGTAATGTTAATGTTAATGACCCTTGGGCCTACTTACGTTAATTTCATATACAAAAGTGACCATTTTAAGCTCAAAGTTAGGTCTAGCGCTGATGGTAACAGAGCTGGTCAGGTACGTTGACCCCTCATCTCCCCAAACCCTTCTTAGCTAATGGCTTCGGCGAAGAAGACTCGGGGATGAAGGATCTATTGTTAGGTCTCCTAAATGTTTTACTGATTTTGCTAGACGATTGCCTCTAATAACCAACGAGTTCCACAACTTTTTCTTAAGTGTCAGTTGCAAAAGTTAAGTTGAGTCAGGATAATTTAAATCTTGAACTTAGTTAAGATTAATCACAACTTAAGAGTGATTTGCTTAGAAAGAATTTAGAGGTGTCACATAAAGGAGGAGGTGTAAATTTTGTTTGTGCACCTTTCTTCAGAATACAAGTGTTTATGGAAGGTTTGTTCATTGAAGCCAGTCAGACTGAGCTATGCTAGAATTTGCCCAAGCCCCCAGGCGAGCCCATTGATGGCGCTGCCTTTAAAACGGTACCTTTACTCTCTCTCGCTTGGTTTAGTTTTCCAATTTTTCCAAGCAACTTGACAGACAGCAAGGAATAGGGCTAACTCTGTATGTAGACCGTTTTCAGTGTCTGTACTAATCCCCAAGAAATGAATGGAGAAAAGTGGAAAATCAAGTAGATCGAGCGTTGGCAAGTTTGAAGTCTGAGCCTAACAATAACCCAACAAACTACGGGGTTTATCAAACAAATGGGCACTGGTTTAGGCACGAGAAAAGATGGTACACTTTTGTTTTTAACGTCAAGTCTTTTAGATAGCCTTAGAGAGTTTTCATAAACATTTCCAACTATCATATCTTGATTAAAACAGGACACGCGTCGCCATTAAGTTAATTAAACAGGGTGTGAACATCAAAAGGCGGGACCTCATCCATCAGGTGGTAGACATTATATAGGATTTTTTTTTAGCTAAGGTAATTAACCCTGACAACGCAGCATACCCCAGGTATGGAGAAGCAGGTTACCTTTAAAGGAATTGGGGAGATGTGTCGGACTGGATCTTAAACAAACAAGTTTCCGAGCAAATACCTAGAGGCATTAAAAAAAAACTGTTTGCAAGTCATTCATCGACTAGATGGAAATCCGACTCAGGATCAAAGTGGGAAAATGCGTTGACTCTGCTTTCTGGAAACCGTGCATAGTAAGCATTCCCCCATTTATCCCCATTGTCAGGTGCCTTGGGAGAGTCAGGAAGTAGAAAGCAACAATTTGCGGGTTTCATCCAAGTGGCTAAACTAGACTTGGTACCTGGGCTCAAGTAATGAAGGTATAGACTCCAATACCGATTTCCCCAACCCATCCTTACCCACCCAACCCCAACCCTCAATCTCATTCCCGAAAGCTCGCCTCAAGGTTTGCTCGCAAATTATTGCCAAGTTGATACACATATATTTTGCGTTTAGCAAGGGTCGATACTTCATCTTTCTCAACCTTGGCGACTGTAAGAGCAGGTTTGTTAGTGGGGAGTTAGATAGAGTTTTCAATTTCCAACCTATTGGTTCAAGTCGGGACGGCCACGGTCGTTTTTCCAGTTGTGGCTCACTGGCTTGTTTTTCTTACTCCATTGCTTATGCGGAGCATCACGCACAACTGCAGTAGGTTCCATTTTTAGATCTGGTATTATAGTGGAAGATATGATCATGTTAGCCGATTAGGCATGGGGGACTTCATGTAAAATTGTATTCGGGTGAATCAATTCTCATCCTAGCTTAGCTGTTTTTTTTTGGTAGGTTTCTGCAAAGTAAACTTTGCCAAGTTTTAGACGGCCCAATTTTGTACAAGGTTGTAAACGAATATATTTGAGCCATAGAATTAAATACAAATTTGCGCAAAGGAGTTAGCTAAAATGTCCTCTTCTTCTTTTTTCCCGATTGGGAGTGGTTTGTACGGTACTTCAGAGTGGGCATCAGATAGCTTTTCCTGTAATTTTCATAGGCTAGTTCTCAAGATGGTAGGACGCCACTAGGACAGACGGGAACTCGGTGTTCGTCAAAGGGCATCAAAATGAGTATTTACCTTCTTCTTCATTCCCGTAGCATTCAAGATCGGATTTAATTGTTTTGAAGTCAAGCATACATTTTATTTCTTCTGCCACTTATATAATTACATTGTTTATAGCAAGTACAAAGTACCTTTACCAGATTGAATATTATATATATCAATTCCTATTTTATTCGAATAGTTACATTAATACTGAAAGAATTTCACAGTTTCTTTATATCGCTTTTTAGAAATGTAATTTAGACGGTACTTTCATTAGTATGATGAAGTAGCGTTTATGGTTTTCGTTGCAAAAAGCGGTTTATGCTATTTTAAGTTCCAACCTGACAGTAGACTCTCAAGTTACCAAATACTACATTTTCTTCAGTCCTCCTGACCCTCTGGCAAACAACACCTTGGCAAAACTAAACCAAACCGATGATCTAGATGGTCTGAGGACCGCGAAGGTGGTCAAGTGTTGTCTTTCGGTGGACGTATCGATTATTTCGGAAGCATTTTAAGGTTTGGATTTCCTGATTGTTACTGTACTCGTTGCTAAAAAAGATGTACACCTTATGTACTGGTAACCAAAATCCCGGAATTAAAAAAAAGCTGTATCATGCCTAATTTAAAAGAGGCAGATTACTACAGCAATATTCAAAGATCAATGCAAATACCAATATTGTTGCATTTCTATTCATCATTGCTTATTTTACTTTACTTCTAAAATTAAGGTTTTTGTTAAACACTGACTAAACAAACTTCGCAACTTACATTCCTTCAAAATATCCTTCTTTAGGTTTCATTCTTGAACCTTTATCAATCGTCCATGGAGTGAAATAATGGCAACGAACACAATTTACGTGATTGTATTTATCACAGGGTTCTCGTTGACACTCACCTTTATCTAAATTTAAGATGGAAAGATAAATCACGTTTATTTATATGCACAACCATTAGAGTCGAGGTGCTTCGTTTGTTTTTGCTCGATCATTGATGAAAACGTAAGGTAAATTATTTATTTTTTAACCTGAGAGTAAACAAGTGACATAGAAACTGTTGCTTGCAAAACTAGCATTGAGATTAAACATCAACTGGCAAAGTGGTCAGTAGTCAAGTGCAAATTTACGGGTGGGCTTTGCAAGCTCAATCACATACAGAATGTTTTCAACCCCCACATTTCTCAGTTTTGCAACCTTTAAAGCTCTTTGCCCATATCGACAGAAAAGTCCGAAAAAAAAACTATTTCAAATGTACCTGCACATCGCTTTGTCGGCCGTTTCCAATATCTTGCCAAAACTTTCCGCAAATCACATGTGGTTGAGACGTATTATTGAAACGCAACGGTATGCCTAACCTTCGATTTATAATCATTCCATTCCAATTCAACAAATGTTCCCCGGGTAATCACCTCAGATTTTGAAAAGTTTTCCTTATAATGTTGCTGCATATACAAAAGGTACACTTTGAATTCTTGGGGCCGAAGCTCAAGTGGCTCCGGAGTAACGACCTTCTAAAAACTATTGTTAAATACCACATTTGCTTTTGCGATTTATTATGAATTTGGATTCGGGGACTTTCTGAAAGTAAAGAAGTACAAGGCTCAAAAAAATATCTGCTATGTCTAAAGGCAACATAACAATCAGATTTCAATTTTTCAGTTTCAGGACATTCTCATTTTGAGGGCCACCTGGATCAAATATCAATAGTCGAACGGACCTTAACGTTATACATTTGCAAAATTTGGTCAATTTACTTTTAGTCTAAACAGGAAAAAGCATTACAAAATGTGAACAGAATTTTTGCACTCGTCAAAATTGGACAATTTTCAAAAAGGGGTCCAACTTAGTTTACAATAATGTGGCACATGACATAGGTAGTGGGTTGAGTGCCTGTTTAAGTTATCGTGATAATGTTTGGTACATTTTGCAATGAACATACGGAGAGTTATATTTAAGTATGCTATTGTCAATGTAAGGTTAAAATGAATTTTCAATGTTTGATGAGCAGGTGTAGGAAGTCGCCACAAGTGACTGAAATACTGCTAGTATGATAACGGCGATGATTCAAAAGTACTGAACGCGGAACTGAAAAACTGTTTCTTTTAGAAAGAAAAAATAAAGATGACCAGCGACATTCGTGTGTAAGGCTTAGTAAGGGCAGGAATTACCAAACTGGGAGCAGAACCATGGAACTTTTAGGTGGAGTTCATATGGGAGATCACATTTAGCTCTTCACAATTTTCAATTCAGGATTGTAGGAAAAAATCTGCTATCTGTTATTAGAGTGAAGGCAATTAAACAAGAGGAAATAATAATGATTAGAGTGTAATGTAAATAAACATGATACTTACTCCACTCATCTTCAGATTCTGGAAAGGAAAGAGAAAAAGTTAATATATGGAGAAAAAAGCCACCCTGTTGATATGTTGATTTATAGTAGACTTGAACTAAGGCAAGTGGTTCGTGCGCTTAAGTTGACACGTTTCAACAATTCTTGAATAAATTAAAGTTTTCTTTTAATCAAGTTTTTACGACAACATTTTACAGATTGAAGAAATGTATAAACCAGACGTCTCGCTGCACTTCCGACATGCTACGGAATTTTCAGTGGTAAAAATGGAAAATGGCAATCAAACGTAACATCATATCTTTAATTAAAAATTCATTCATGCTTAGTGATAAAACTCAATTTTTTATTGGTCGAATGCGCCCAACAGACAACAGATATAATTTGGAAAGAAATCACTGAGAGATTCTTCAGTTCATATGTTGAATTAACAAAATTAAGAATGGTAAGATACCATCGAAGGTACATACGAATTGAATATTCATGGAAAGATTTAAGTTGACCAATCGCCCAAATGGCATTGTTCGGTGTTCTGATCAACCGTCACGTCAGTTTCAGGTAACCTTACCATTGCAAAAGTTTGTGAGTGGTATTATTCACTCGTAATTCTATTCGTAAGCTAAGCAGAAGACAAGTTGCATTATTAAAGGCTGGTACAAGGACAGTGTTTGAGGTGATAAAATGTATTTTATTTATTTTTATTGATGTATTTATTATCATTTTCTTTTTTTATTTCATAGACGGCATTTTCGTCTTGTCGTTTGCAAATCGTGTTATGTTGTTTCAAAATTGTCACAAAATTAAAGCAGATTCAAAGTACGCATTTTTTATATTTTCATATAAAATTAAATCAGCTTTATGTAAGAAATTGAAGCAACAGGTATAAGAGGCGTGGGTGCGGAGAGCAGGCTTTTTTCCAGACCCTCGCAAAAACTGTTTGTCAGACTGGGCCTGGAAAATTCGGCTAACTATTTTTCTCTCAACACATCTACTTGATACACAGGAGGAGATAAGCAACTATTTTCAAATACTTAAACTTACACACTCAAGACGTTGCCAACAATCATTTACAGAATGTACGTCAAACAGCCGACTCTTTAGACGTATATCCAGAAACAAAAGGCATCCGCATTCCCAAACACAAAGCCTAAAATGGCCTGTACTTAGTCCTTAAAATTCACAAACAGATAACCCAGGGGGCCGTATGCATAAAAAGTGCTAGATACTATTTACTTCAGTATTCGAGTATTTGCTTGTAGTATGCGAGTATGTACATGCATAAAGTTTAGTAGAAGCTTTCACTGTAAGCTTCTGCTACTACGATTTGCTAGATACATTTTGCTTGACAAGAAGTAAAAACTTGGATTGATATGCATAAAACCGAATGATGTACTACAGTTTCCTAGTAAATGCTTCAAATTTCCAAGTCACCTACAGAGATACCTTGGCAGTTTACTTGTGTAGACGTGGTGAACCTCCCAGAAAAATGGCCGAGTTTATAAAGTTACCAATTAGAAAGACGAAGGAATACCAGCCAATTAGAGTCCCTTCAGACACTATTATCGGTCTCAGTACACTTTTGATGACAAAAATGTTGTCTGGATAATGTCACATTCTCTTGGAGAATATACTGAAACTAGAGGAGGAGCTCTTTAAGTAACAAGCAGAAAATGGAAGTGTTCTCTGAGATACATGGGTGATCCAGGATTCCAAGCTGGGGATGGAAAGGACATAGACATTCATTTGAGCACAGTATCTACATCATTTGCTGATGTTCTTGACAAAGTTGGACGAAAGCAGACAGGTAGATCCAGTAACCTAATGACCATGTAGACTCTCAAGCAACCTAGGATACAAAATGCCATTCGGCGAAACCAAAACTTTCACTGCTTCCCGAAGAAGCTCTTACGTCCACTAATGGACAATCGTGACCAACTTCAAGGCCTTCGTACCATTTACATTATTGGTCTGTCATGCATTGCTCCATTATAGACTGTATGAAAAGAACAGATACTACACATATGTTAGCCAAGGTTGCATGACAAGAACGAAATACATTTCCATGTGCGATCGGGACGATAGAATGTACATACTCATGTGAAAATGGAGAAACCTAAACGGTATGGTGATGAATACATCTGCCACAAATGAGTGGCAACTTGGAATGTGCAAGCCACATGTGATCCCTCAGAAAGTTTCACAAGTGTCTCCACGAACTGGCCAGGATCCGTCTATGACAGCAGAGTTGGGATACATTGTGATGTGGGGGTTCTATGAACTGGTGTCCTATTGCTAAAGGTGACGAGGGTTATGGCGTTTCACCTTGTCATTAGTTTATATTTTTGTGATGTTGGTCTTCGATCCCAAACAGTGCACAAAAGGCATAAGACAACTTAAGTGTTAATAATCCTGTGTCATTTTGAAAGTCTTTGCAAACCTGCTGGAGCATAACTGAAAGATATCTGAACGATCTGAATGGTCTTTTGTGCGAGAGTTCTATAGACTGACCACAAGGAGGATTTACTGAATTCAGTAGTAGATACTTAGGCTAGCATCTACTACAAAGTAAAAGATTTTGCATACCAAATCCAGCTTTTACATTTACTTTTGCTCTAACTTGACTAGCAACAACTTTTACATGACTAGCAACAACTTTTACTTTTACTTTTTACTGAAAGTAATTACTTCATTTTTATGCATACGGCCCAGGACATTAAATTGTTTCATGCTACGCCTCGTCAACTTTGCCAACACCAAACTTTTGGGGGTTTTTTCACGCCCAGTCGCTCAAGTTTTATCGTGCAAGGTAAAAGTCACAAAACACATCGTAAATGACATAAACCGAATCCACCAGAATCACGCACCATTTGTAAAGAAATTCATCTTGGAAACAGCCGATGTTACTTGCCTTAAAACAAACATATCACACAACGGGCTGAGAGGCTGCGCTGAACGTCTACACACTCGTAGAACTCTCATTCAGCAACAAATCTATAATTTTCTTACTTGAACTTATCGTAAACCTGTATAATTTCCAGGTTAATGGAAAACACAGGCGATGGCGATGGGTAAACCTAAAACACCTTCTTGCGTCATCGGAGTAGCCTAAGGTAGGGATCTATGACACAAGCTACAAAAAATGACAGAAAAACTGCGATGTCTTGGGCAGGATATGTTGACACGATTTTTCTAGTATATTTCAATCCTCCTATGCACACTTCGTCGAAAAGCACGGAGTCAACGATGTTAGTTTTGTGGCTTCTGGTGCGTAATAGTATTGTTAGAGGCTATATTGTTACAAACAAACTTGGTCAAAATGAACAAGATCGCAACCTTTAGTATGTAGCAAAAGTAGTCAAACTACACTTGGAAATTGCGTCCAGCACTGTCATCGTAGTCGGCTTACCTGTATGGGCAGTAGGGAACGTACTTTATACTTTATTGTAGTTTCTAGCCTTTTGGCATGTAAAATTATCGTTACACAATTCAATCTTTTGGCAACACCTGTTACAACAAAAAGAGAGCAGAAAAAAATCTCCTGATGAAAAGTCGTGTATTGCGCCAAGGGCCAGTCTGAAAGACGACTCCTCTACCGTGTCATCTGGCCAGCATTAAAGTATGAATAACAGTATATACCAAAGTATGACATAACTTTGCCATTGGTCTCTTTTTAAACTGCACTTGCAAGCCTGGAAATGTCATTTCGGCCTGTCTGAGTAGTCGCGAATTTTCAAACTTGGTAACACGCTGCGCTCGAACCAAAAAGGGGAGCTTCACATTTCTAATATTCTGTCAATCCGAACCCCTTCATCACAAAATCCTGCATATGCGCCTGTCACAAACAAATATATACATAGGTACAAAGGAAATGGATATTATCAATTAAATCAGCCATATCCTCCCCAACCCTATAACCTTTTTTATTGCTGACATACGATTCTCGTGGGAAACAACATCTCGTAAACCTTTCACACTTCTGAGCACTTATCAACGTATGTTATATAGAGATTTACCATAGAAATAAGTAAATTCCCGTTAAAAATGTTTCAAGATTTTGAAGGGATACGGTTTGTTAGCCCTATGGGTAAATTTTTTCACTTTTCAAGTGTCTTTATTGTTCTAGACTTACCTCCACATACGACTCCGACATCTGAACGGTAGTCGTTAGGATCATTATGTAATTGGTGAATGCACTGTGAGATGGATGTCTCTTCACCGTTGCAATCTACAATTTCTATTAATCCAGATCCTGCGCCAAACAGTGATTTTTGGGCAAAAAATGCAGTCTGATATCCAAGCTGTCGGCACGCTACGATGGCCTCAACCAAATTCCATTCCATTGGATGCCACCTACCATATACTGTTCGCCAGGTCCCGTTTATATATAGTTCCAAGCGTCCAGCTGAATTAGACATTCCATTGATAAGTCTAATCCCTTCTAAGCCGCTACCTAAGATATCCAGTGATATTGCGATAGATTGAAAAAAGTGAAAGATTAAGGTCATATCTATTTGGAAAGGAGTGTGCTTATTTAATGAAAAGTGAATAAGTTTTAGAAGACACTTGGTCGTTAATCAAAGGCAGTACACACAGTTTTTTGTCAGCCTTTGAGTCTCTATTTTGGACTGAAATTTTTTGACTAAGATTATATCGTACATTTCGGCAGAAGACGTGTACTGATAGGGTGTCCACAAAAAGTATGGTGAGATAATTTCGTTGCAGAAAGTGGACAGCCTCGGAAATTTCAATTCTTGCTCCCATGATTTGTTCTAAGCTACTGTTGTAAGGGACATTTTTGGAAGCTTTTATAAAACGCTCAGCTAAACCGTTTGGATATGCAAATCCAGATTACATTTTATAGTCGTAGAAATAAAGCATAAAATCAGCAGAATTATTGAACGTTGGCCTGTACCCTCTTGTATATGAGAAGTTTTGAAGTTTAGAAATCTTTTTTTTTTAATACTATGAGGAAAATTTAGAGAGGGTCATTTGTCATGTGGCTGTAGCTGTGGTACGTGCTACAATAGTCTTTATGTAAGAGAATCATACAAAATCCAAACGAAATTATATTTAAGAAGAGATCGGTGCCTTTTGGATGGTCAAAATATGTTGTGGAATATTTTGAGCCATGTTTGGACATAACTTCCTGATAAGTGTTAGTTTAAGTTTTGTGCCATGCCAACGTTGTAGATTTTTTTTTTGTGGCAAGGACGTCTTTCTACCCTGATTGCCGTTACATTGTGAGATCAGGTAATACACTATCAATGTAACTAGAAAACTCTGTGCCCGAATGGGTAAATTGAAACACCTGTGTTTACTGTGAAGCTTTCTCATTCAAATTCACTTAGATTCGTGTGCAAACCTTAATTTTCTTTGAACTCCTTTCATTATAGTTCCAGTATTTGCTTCTCCATTAGAACTAGATAAGAACTGGAGTAAAATGTGAACCAATTACCATAATAAATACTGCAAGCATGTTGGCTGAATAAATCAATATATTTCTTATTTATAACATCCCCGTTTCCACCCCTACAAACCGTCCTATAAAAACAAATACCACAGACCGCTGAGTTATAAAAAACTTTTTGTTTTAATCTACGAAGGCAATACAACCTGGAGTTGATCTTTCCTAGTAAACAATGTAAACGTTTACGCCAAGCTAGCTGGTCAATCATTGTTAAACGTTAAAAGACCCTACTTAATAAAGACCTCTGGTGGTGCTTTTTTCCTAAATTTGATTAACTTTATATTGTACATTAATTTCTAGAAAACTGACATTCCAGAAATGTACAAAACAAATCCACTTGCTGCAAATAATCAGCATCATCATTTTTTATTTACTCAATCAGTGCAATGCCCTTATAGTATTTTAAAAGGCGTATTGCAGTGGGAGATTTGTCATTTGAGGTGTTTCAGTGCACCAGTGCGATGCGTTAGTGTTGACTCTATAGTATGCGACATACAACCTAGAGGATTTGATATTAGCATTGTGCCAACAACTGGTTAGATATTTAAACTTCCACTATTTGGGATCATGAAAAATATTCACTTAATCAGAAATACGTATGGATGGATCGTTGTTACGACGAAAGAAAAATTAAAATACACTATTCCAGCAGAATGACATATTCTGGGTGAAAAAGGTATAAATCTATTCTTTTTGTAAGCAACATGTTTGATTACACGAGATCTTGGATGTTTTGTGAAATTCCTTTAGAAAAGCTCCTAACAATGGGGGTAAATGTCACTGAACATTCTTAAACATTACAATTTGTTTCTTTTAGACATGGCAATGCATGGCCATTTTCATAACCCAGGGGGGATAGAGTTCAAGTGAATGAAAGGTTAAATTATACATAATAATGTCGGAAAGTTAGTGCTTTACACATTTTTGTACTACCAAGAGGGGGGTGAGTTTATTTTAACTAATTTGCTGACGTCGCTAGAGGATTGAACGGACGTATTTTACCAAAGTTGCCTCTAAATTTGAATAAATCTTGAAAGGTACGTCATCGTTCCGTTGCGTCACAGCGATTGTTCAATGTTCATGAAAGGAGCCCTAAATGGCGTAACCAGTTCATTGGTGATAAATCAAATTACTCTTCCACATTTAAAGGGCATAAGTTGAGAGAAACGCATAACGCAGTCTAATAGCTGACAGTAGCATAGCCGTTTCTCAAAATTGCATGACTAAATTGACCATCGATTACAATAAAGCGTTGGTTGTGGACCATTTTAGTGTCATTTATGGAAGCGATCAGTTCCCTTAGCAAAGAATTTTGCAATATCACGATTAGGTTCATAAACTGTGAGATGAATGGCATGAGAAAACTCTTTTGTGATACCTAATGCTGACAGTGATAATTTTAATGTTTAGATGGATAAGAATGACACTTAAATACGACGCTATTAAGGTAACATTAGCTATTGTTCACATAAATACCAATTCCACCACTTTTCAGTGTTTCAAAAAATACAGGTTTCGGGTCACACCTATAGTACATAATTTGAGTTCATCAAGATTCACATATTAGAGGGATACTTTTACTAAGCCAAGTCTTGGTAAACTTTACATCTTGGTATCTCTATTAAGCGTATGTGTTCTTAAAGATCGTCTGTTTTACTCTAAGTAATTGCCCATCTGCCATTTTAATAGACATTTCTCCCACGCTTTTAAGATATAAAAAATAATGAGAAAAGTAAAACTTGGGTTTTTAAATGGATATAACAATTATATGATACCACAAACCCCTTTACGTTCATTAATTGTTTGGAGGTATCGTAAAAAATCAAAGACATGCTGTTAAAATAAACTGAGAATTATTAACCAGCTATTACCAGCCGGTTAAAATGTGTATCAAACAATTTCGTAACAACTGTCTTCGCAAAGGAAACGACACTTTGCGTTGCTAAAGTTACGTTTGGTAAAACAAAGGCCGTGAGAAGATACAAATATATTGTTGCTTTTTCAGTTTAAATGTACTACGAAGGAATTTTACTAGTAGCAAGTGTTTAGTTTTGCACTACGACACAACTTTAAGAGAAGTTTTTCAATGTTGGGCGATGTTACTTAAATTCATTTTATTACCTTCGCACGTGACACCTGCATCGTTCCCAGTGGGGCACTTTTCCTTTTGAAACCTGTCATGTTTGCACGACGAAATAGTTGTCTCTTTTCCACCGCACTGGACGTTGCTCATTAAAACATCTTGTGGTCCCTGGTTGGTTGTAATTCTGTAGCTGTTAATGGGAGTGTGATAACCTAGCTGTTTGCACACTACTACTGCAGCATGAAAGTCCCATTTATCATCACCACACACTTTCCCCCATCGATTTCCATAAAGGATGTCCACTAGAGCTGATGTTCCAAAAATGGCGTCTACTAGACCTGACGTTCCAGACGTTTCATTGGTCAGAAGACGTATTCCCTGCATACCATGCCCTGAAATCCAGTTAAATGATGCGAGCAATGAGATGTGAGTAAACAGGAAAAAATCAATTCCATTAGGCTAGTCATTGTTATTTACGATTATCTGAAAGGTAATATCTCTGACACAATTTCAAGCGCCCTCAACTGTTATTGGCACCTTTTTAGATAGTGTTCTTACAGTACTAGCCAAAGACCAAACTCTGGCCCATCTCTGTCATTTTCCCTGAAGGCTTGGGAAGAATCCTAGTCTTTGCCTAAGAACTATTTGCGTCCAGGGCTAAAAATTGTAAAATTAGCATTTGTGTCCAATAGCATATTGAGAACTTTTGGATGAACCAATGTTCCAGCTTGATAATTACCTAACGAATCAAAGTATAAAGCTCTGCACACCACTGACCTAACCATGGTTCTAATTAAAGTGATGACTCATTTTCAGGACATTCTATAATTTGAATTAAAGAAACTGTGACAGAAGCACGAAGACTATAATATCATCACTTACATATGATTGTCTGTATGTGGAAATATATCCATTTCAAACTCCGATCGGCCTTTTGACAGAGAGCACTCAAGGAAACCAGATTGCAATCAGTTAGTGATCTCCGAAAATATGTATATATGTACATATCTCTGTGAAACGCCCTTTCGGCAAATCATTGACTCCTTTCTGAAAACTCGAACAACCAGGACCGACTTCAGAGCCAAACTGATAAGACGGCTGCGCGTTAGAGTCCCAGTGGAGACGGTCAATTTTTCGTCGAGGAAGATCTTCGAATTATTCTTCATATTATATGTATATATTTGCATAATTCGGCACTTAGGGGGAAAGTTGTTGTTGAAAAATCGACCTTAGAGGGAAAAAAAATTGGGGGGCAAAATACGTTAGAATACGTAAACGGACAACGGCACCCTCCTAGATTTACAAAGTAGATACAATAACTTCAAAGTTGTCAAATTTACGGACACCTAGCTGTTAACACGAACGGATGGCTGGCCATTGAAATAACGCGTGATTTATATCTTTAGTGCGAATTCTTTTTCTTATGTATTTTATTGTTATTTTTTCGCCCTATGTAAAAGCAGATATAACAATTTCCCCCCAAGATGGAATTTAGCGTAATATAAATACGTATATACCACCCCAAATCTTGCACTAAACACTAGAAAGAGCAATTTTTACACTTAGTGAACCCCCCTGTGTAAAATTACACTTTTTCGGTGTACTTTTACACCATTTTTACACAAATAGGAGAATCAGCAATATGCAAGCTCCGCCTTCACATTCAGATTTTTCACAAATTTTACACTTATTGTTCACTTTGTATGTAATACCCAGCTACTCTCCGATATGATGAATGGATCCAAGGGACGGACAAAAATACACTTATTTTGACCTTTCTGACCCTACTTTTAAACTCCTATCAAGTCATAAGTGAGTTATTGGTAACAAGCACCAGAAAAGTTTCAGTTGTCAGCAGAATAACCTGATAAGGTCATAAAAGTGTGATAACATGTCCCAGAGGAACAATTGCTAAATAGCAAGCTATTATTTGTGGCTATCCTCACAGTGTTTAACTTATTATTAAATACCATTATTTTGGAATGCAGTACTCCTTTCGCTGGAAAAGCAGGAAACAGTACCTTTAGTGACATCAAGTTCATTCAGTGGTGTATTTTTGTCAATTTTTTCGACTATGTTCAGGATTTACTTTTTAAGTGCTATTGAAATTTCTTAATTGATTGACCGCTATTGGGGTACTGTAGACTAAGAAACTTTCTCCGAACCAGAAGTGCTGTTGGAAGTGGTGGTAAGAGAGTTATAGGCTAGTCCATGATTGTTGATGAAAAGATCAAGTTGTTCCATCGAACAAGGTAAATAAGCTCCCTCATAACTCATATAGCTAGAACATTTTCTCAATGTGTTATTTATGATAGCGAGTGGATTATAATCTTAAAGCATAAAATTGCCTCATTTGAAGCAATGGAAATTCATAGTTCTTCAGAGATGTAGCACCGCTTTCTCAAGGGGGGGGGGGGGGGGGGTAAAATGAGATTTCCAGTAAGAGTGGCTTTGCATGGGTCCATCACACACAACTACTGCATTTTATTGGGGGGGGGGGGGAACCTACCTGTGGAACAAAACTTCTGTCAATAATGACCAACTCATCATTTTATGATGATTTCGTTTAACATAATTTAGCAAAGTTAAATCAAGTACAATCTAGAGACTGATAAGTTTTCTTTTGTTAAAGTCTAACTGCATGGTACAGGAGCATAATTTTACTATAGCGACGGGCAAAGTACACCTGAGTGTTTTCCTTCATAGATATCTTTTGGGCCACTGAGGCAAGAATGGTAGCCTATGCCCTGAGCCAATTAATTCATTCACAAGTTTTCTTTTCATCGGAAAAAATAATGAAATAAATTTTTTTCAGATTCTTTTTAAAATTATTTCAAGTTATATGTACATATATATAGCAAGAATCTGAGTTTGGCGCATGTGTGTTGGAGTTATTTGGCCTGTCTGCATTATCTGGTATCAACTCACACAGATTGGTAAAAAACTTATTTTTAAACTAGGGGTGTGGCCTATTTTGCTCTTTTTCAGAGAAGCTGATTGATCCATTGGAATTAATGTTTCATTGCCATCTTACGAAGCAAATATTCGTGTGCCTTCCCCTTTGAATGCATTTGTGGTCAGTGACGTACGAAGGGGGCATTAGACCATGGCCCCTTCACGGATGCCATTTTTTTCCCCAAATTACATAGCCTTACTTCAGTAACACAGATTTTACTTCAAATGATTGCATATGTGGCACCAGATTGCATGAAAGGACACCCAATTTCTCAAAATTTTCCGAAGGGGGACTGATTGTCTTTGCAAGCCCCCTCAGCGATGCCAATTTTTTTAATTCCTAAAAATAGGCAAATTTTGTCAAATTTCAAATTGTACTTTAAAAAGTTAGCCTCTGTTACTCCCTGGTGGTGCTGATTCCCTATGAGGACACCTACATTTTTTTAAAAATTTCAAAAGGGAGGGCCTACCCCTTTAGACTCCTTCACCGGCCTTGATAAAAGGAACGAAACGGGGACGGGGAGCGGAGGGTGTTCAGGTGCGGTGAGAAATACTTGCTATTTATCACACAAGAGATGTCGGGGGTAAAATAAAAATAAGTACAGTAGGGAGCGCAGTCAAAGACAACTTCATATATGCAGTGGATCTTTAATTTAGCGTATAGCCACACTAGAGAAGCATTGGCGTATTTAAAATTCCTTTGTATAGTTTTCCCGAAAAGAAGCAGGACCATTAAATATAATCAGATAATAGTACGCAGTGGTACATCTTATGTGGTAATTTTCTGATCACTCAGCATGTTGCTGAATTTCTTCTTTCTTTCTGAGTTTTCGAAATTGTCTGTACGCTCCGCGCAAAATCTTAGTTGCGCCCTGCTTAGATATTTTTGTGGCAGAATACCGTTTTGTGGCCTATGGAAAAACGCTTAATAAAATGCTCCCATTCGCCTATATCAATCGATACTCTTTTATTTTGACTTCTACATCTGTGCAAATTTAATGACAAATTGTACTTCCAAGGGTAGCGTAATGGCATAAGATTGCATGTGAAGAAAAAAGTTCGTTTCATCCTCACGAATCACCACAACTCAACTCTCAACTTACCCTGTCAAGTCGAAAATCTTGAACCATTTTGCATCTAGGCTCCTTGAAAAGGCCAAAATTTTCAAAGGGCCCCTCCCCAAGGTCAGCGATAACTCAACATAATGCATGTCCCCACCCCCAGTCAGAGATATCCTGCGTACGCCACTGTTTGTGTTCTTGTTGGCAAGTCAAGCTCCTCCCCACCTTCTCAGCATACATGCGTCAAGTTTACAGCTCTACTCGTTCCAGGTAGACGGCTGAATTGAACCCGCTACACAGTGCCACAACCTAAGACCCTACGTCGTTAACATAATGTGATCATAATTGATCATTATAGACATTTCTCTTGTAGTTGTGGAAGAACGACTAGTTCAGCACTGAGGCTTTAAAGAATTATCAAGAACCAAATTCATTTTTGAAATGCTAAAGAGGAACATATTCTAAGCAGTTTGGTGAAACTTACATTCATTTCTGGTGTAGCAACCATGCATGCTTATGTGCATCAGGCAGTGGTCTGGTTTGCAAAACCACTGATACATATTAAGGGCAAAAACCTTGATAAAAACTTGCGGAGACAAGGCGGCTTCTCTCATCCATTTTTACCAATTCAGCAATTATCTTTGTCTTTACTAATTCCCGGAGCTAAAAATACACGACCTCTTGTACGGCGTAAATCTGTCAGTTCATGACCTCAACCCAAAATGTGAGTCGTGCGCTTCACTGAACGGGAAATACCCTCACTTGTTCTACTGTTGTTATTAGGAGGTTAAACGTTATCACACATTTCAAGCATTCCAGTTAATAGTAGGGCAATGCATTATTCTTAAACAATATTGAATGTTCATTGAAGTATAATATTGTCATGGTTAGAGTTGAACCATGCTGATGTCCTCTCTTTACTCAGGGTTGTAAGTCCATGGTTGTTTGAATGAATTATGTGATCGGCAATGTATCCCAATGTCTTGTGTTGGTAAAAATGCTCAGATATTTGCCATTCACCAAACAATTTGTTGTTCTAATTTGACTAAATCTGTGTAATGATACAGCAAAAGTGTTGTTTCCTTTAAATATTAAACATAAAAATCTTGAAAAGGGCAGGGAGATAACTGCTCTTTTGTATTGCCATTCTTAGAAAATTTCACTTTGACAGTGGTCATGTAGGTTGTTCATCGACTACATCAAAACTGAATTGTGAAACGTTTCCCGAAACTTAGGATAATTTAAGGATTATTCCGGAGACAAAATTCATTAACTTCAAGATGTTTTTTTTTTTTTATTTTTAGGAAACGAAAAAATCATCTCAAGAGCATATAGCGTTCGAAAGACTCAAGTTTATATTAAAATAATGCAACTTTTTTCTTTTGATTTGGTGCATCATGTAAATCTGTGATGTACAGTAAATCGCTGATCATTAATTTAACATTTCATTCAATTACTTTATAATTAAGATGCCGCTGCAGGAAATATCAACCAACAGTGTTGGTTGTACTCTACGTTTGGTGAAGCGTAATGCTTGATCTACTGGCAAAGATATTTGAACATACCCACAGTATAAAATTTCAAGGACAAAAGGACTTAAATTTATAAAGAAAAACAAAAGGAATCGGAGACAATGTGCACACATTACATAACTTTTTTGGCTATGTTAAAGAGCAGCCGTGTTTTGTAACAAAAATAACCAATTTTTAAAATGAAATATCTTGAGTTAGGAAAAGGAATTTGCGACAGGGTTTGAAGTACACGTTATGGAATATTTTTTTTAACAAAACCCCGGTGAAAAGTGGAATATTTTTTTTACAAAACCCAGGTGAAAAGCCACCGGAGAGCCTTTAAATAATTGCTGACAAAAGTGCTATCGCATATGACTTTACTCTGTAAGCTTTCTCTTGGATTCCATTCGTTCTAAATCTCATTTGAAACGTGATAGGTAGATACCTACTACGCCTACCTACGTAGGTATCTACCGCGTGTTTGATCTAACGGTAAGAGCTTCCGCATGAGGCCCGGGTTCGCTTCCCAGGTCGAGTCATACCAAAGACTCTGAAAATGGAACCTACTGCCGTTGTGCGTGATGCCCCGCATAAGCGATGGAGAAGGGAAAACAATTAAGTCAGTGAGCCACAACTGGAAAAAAAAAAGCCGTGGTCGGCTCGACTTGAACCAATAGGTTGCAAACTGGGCCGTAAAACTCTATCTAACTAACTAACTAACTAACTAACCTTCTACGTAAATCAATGTCCAATGAAGGTTAGAAACATTTCAAAGGAGGAAAAATTCTTCTCTCATCAAAAGTTTGAACTATGAAGTAAAAATCTGTTATCATAAAATGTATAAAACGAATCAAACAGAATAATACGTATTCGGATTTTTTTCTTCAATTGCAAACAATACTGTTTTTGTAGAAACAGTTACAGAGCGCGCATTTGCCCACGTTATAAATGGTCTCGTCTGGCTGAGTCCTCAAAAACAATTTTCGAAAAAGCCGGTCGTTGGCTTCAGACAGTAAATAAAACAATTTAATATGTGGTCGCGTAGTACTTGTTCACAAATGTTAAGGAAGTCGATGAGCCATAGTACACGCCAATACTAAAATGCATGATCCTATACATGTTTTGCAAAAATCTTGTCTGCATGAGTCCATATAGGTTTTCCCTTTCGGGAAACCAAAAAGTGACGATCTTTTTAAGGGTGAGACATCATGGACACGGCTTCACTATAACTTATCTTTTTTATGTGGCTTGTATGCAAATGCTGCCATAAAGTTCTGCGCTTGAGTTGAATTTAATTCTTTATTGATGAAAGGCAACTTAAAAATAATGTGACAATATTTGGGAGAAGGCTCCTCTTTGCTCTTTTATTTTAACTCCTAAAAGTTAAGTTGGCAAAGTTAGAAAAAGTACTATTTCAAAAGGTTAGCATGCATGAAGACACAAAATTTTCAGTTTTATCCTCATTAAACACCACCATTCGGCAAAGGCGAATTTTTTTGTTTTTTTGCCGAAAAACGTCATTCTGTCGTTAAGACTGTCTCAGCGGAGCACTATCATCAGTTGGCGCAGAGCGAACAGAAAATTTCGGAGAGCCACCATTATTGGCGCATGGAGCGTGCAGAAAATTGTGAAAAATCGTAACCCCTCCGATGGCCGAAAATTGTAAAGCCTAAAAAGTCTTTGTTTTAGCTTTCCTTTGCAAAAATAAGGAAAATCAACAACTCTCTAACTGGCTAAGGGATCAGATAATGTACCACTACCATTAGATGAAATAGTTTTGAACGTTACCGGTAAAATACTACAAAGGAATCTAAAATATGCTGTTTCTCTACTTTGACTCATGGCTAAATTCAAGCTTCGCTAAATCAATGAATTTTCCTGTATGACTGCCCAAACTGTCGATATTTTGTATGATCAATAGCAAATTATTGCTCACCGCATCTGGCCTCCGCTCCTGCCCCCGTCCCATTCGCAGGGGTGGCGCCAGCGTGGGTGGGACCGGGACCATCCCCCCTGTTGAGAAGCACTGTCCCCCCCCCCCCCCCCCGCCGTCGGGAAAGGTCGGCTATTTCGTCGGGGAGACCTATTTGAAAGATAATAAAAAAAAAAGTTAATTAAAAAACCTAAAAGGACCGAAATTACTGAATGGGTGATCTTGAACATATTTTTTGTTTTGAAATGCTTTTTTAAACATATCGGAATCGGTTTTCAATCACTTCTTCTTAGCTCCGTATACCTTATTCCATGTACCTTTTGCTATCTCCTCCTTCGTCGAGGAAGAACGGCAATTTCCTTTGGGTGTACCAAAAACAGAACGTATAAGGGACTACAGGTACTGGATGGATGATCATGAAAATGATTTTTTTTTCTTTTTATGAACCATTTTTTCTTCTGTAACGCTATTTTAATACTTATCTGAATCTGTTTTAATCACTACTCTGCTATCCCTCATCCCTTCTACAATCGGCAATGTCATGTCCCATCGGGAAAGGCTGCCGGTGCCCTTTGACCCCTCTCCCTCTTTTTGAAAAAATCAAATTTCATTGGGGAGCCTGCATCTACATGCCCACGATAAGCTGATTAAATGCGGGTCTGATAAACTTCAGTCACCAAAAGATCTTATTGATTTTGTTCACCAGAAGACCATATTCTTCAAGGAAACTAAAAATTCAGAATTTTCCTAACAAAAACGGACGAGAGGTTGTTCATGTGAATGCAGTGTCCAATGGTTTGCCATCTGGCCTGCCCGACAGGGCTCGAATGCTGGCAACGTTAATGAAAATCGGTCAGGCCGTTTCGGCTACCCGTAGGCCTAATAATGAACAGTAATGTGAGAATGTCTCCCATATAAGTCTGGCTAAAAAATCATTTATATCCACCTTGCAACGTGACATATTTTTAATACATTGGAAGTAAAAATCATTTATATTTTGGAGTTCGGGCAGTCACGTAGAAAATCTCATCTTTTTAGCGGACCTTGCAATTTAATACAATGAAGTTTCATAAAAAGTCAAAAACACTTACGTAGTATGTTTACAACTCCGTTGTACAGTTTTCCCGGAAAAGAGACGAGAAATTTATATCTAGTTGTAGCAGCAACTTTTATCTGGTAATTTTCTTACCACTAAGCAAGTTGGGTTTTTTCTTTTTAAGTGAAACTTTCATTTCAAAGGGAAGCTCAAAATAACGAATGCTTTATTTCTAATTACCAGTCTTGGAGATGCTATTTCCTGCTGTCTGAGGGGTTAGATTTTTTAACAATATTCTGCACGCTCCGTGCCAACCGATCACAGCGCTCCGCTGAGATAGGGCTTTGGTCGAACAGATTGTTTAACAGAACAATGCAGGCAAATCTTCCGCCTCCCAAACAGAAACGCTCTTAAGTGTCTATGTCAGTATATAAAATATAAAACTTCAAATATATGGGAAGCCAAACTTTTTCTGCGGGAAAAATTTCCAATATGTCACGAGGGCCTTAAGCTGCATGATGATATTCAATAACCCCAACAAAACTAGAGATCACCCCTACTCGATTTTTCTCATAAGAAGATTAGATTCTTCTGTTAAACTCCCAAATCTTTCATAAAAATTCATTTTTTCTCCAACATAAGCTACAGATTGTTAAAAGTGGCAAAATTTTCCAATGTCGATGGATACTCCGTACAATAAATAACCAAAGCCAACTCTATTAATCACCCCGACATTCTAGTAGTCTAAATTTGCTCTTGAAAAGCATATCACTTAATAAGAAACTTAAATTGTTCATTATAACCTAACCAAAAAACAAATTTTCTACCATTAAATTCCAAAATGTCACCAACAAAATAAGCTCTTAATTTTCAAATCTTCGTTCCAAAAAGGAAAAAACTTTTCGGGCAAACTTGTAGTCCCGTGTTGAAGACTTAGTACGATTAAATGCTTAACCCCCACAAACTTTCAGCTGTCGCCTATATAACGTTTTTTATGCTGCCTATATGAAGGATCGATTCTTCAATAAACACCCCAACTTTTTAATGTTTTTTTTTTTTTTTAAATTTTACAAAAAAGTAAAATTTGTCTTCAAAATAAACAATTTAATTATACTTTTTAAGTATTTGTTGAAAACAAAGCCAAAAATTTCCCCCTCTACGCGCGTCCCCAAATCTGGTATCCCATATACGCTACCTTAAGAAGTGCGTATGTGGTTTTAAGGATAAGTTATGGTTAACGTGAGGTAGGGGAGGGGTGGCCCAATGCCCCCGCGTGCACCATTGTTAGAGTATTATGTAGATACAGTGGGTGCTAATTCCAGTCTACACTGGTGGGATCCATGGGCAAAAACCTCACCGAGGTCCAGGGGCGGAGCTCTGATGTATTTGTTGTTAAGATTTGAAAACTACTAACTAGTAACCGAAACAGCGGTTTCCAGTTCAGCAGAGTAAATAATACAATGTAATATACAGGATACAAACGAAATACAAGTGTCCCAGTACAACACACAGTCACAGTGTGATACTGTTAAAAACACTGATGCTCACAAGCTTAAATACTGTGCTTCCACTCCTCAAGAGAACTAAGATCATTCTAAAAGCATTCCTCAGGTTTGTGAAAAAAATAACTAGATCCATGCAATAAGTGAAACTCTTTAGTGATAAAAGATCAAGAGTTCAAAGTCATTAACATTCCCAAAACTGTCCACTGTACTGACGGTCCCTCTCTTCTGAGCAAAAGTTTCTCAGAGGTCAAAAGGTAACATATACTATAGATTAAAGCACAGAATACACATACAGCAAAATTATGAAACAACAGTAGTAATATAGTGGCAGTTGAGTGCATTTTGCAACAGTATTAACATATCTCATGATGACAAATTGTGTCTCGGGACACAGTACATTTAGTGCCTTTAGCAAATGGGGTTCAGGGCTTGCTAAAATATTCTGTTGGATTCCAAGGGGAGAAAGCCTCAGGCGGGATCCAGGGGGTTTCCAGAGAAGCTCTGGAGTTTTAGCAAACCATGGATAAAAAATTATGTTTCAGGGTAGGTATATGGTTCTTTCATGATTGGGGAAATTTGGTGGCAAAGACTGACTGGAAGCACTGAATGACCCAAATCGTCCGCTGCCTCCACTACGTCTATCCCTGATTTGTGGGTTTACATCTCAATCGGTAGGTTGTTGAATTTCCAACAAGTGCATTCACATCTTAAGAGAAGGCGTGATCTAAACTATCAGAAGCGCACTTAACACCTTTCCCACAAAGATCCATGGCACCTCTTGCACAAACTTTAGCATGAACAAGACGTACTACCGCATTGTCCGCTTGTGCTACCGGGTATTTCAACTGAGCTACCTGATATTCGATGCGTGCTTCTGGATGTGTTCACTCGAGGCTGCCACGTAAGCATCTCTCTCTCGTTCTATGTATGGAACAGGGAGTTTTGCAACTTCATGCATGGGAGTACTTCCATGCTCTATGCGACTTAGTAGGTACCGTGTGTTCACGGAATATGTCGACAAATCAAAGAATTTCCATTTCAATTGACAGCTCCCAGGAGGCTGCCAAGACTTTATCATCGAATTTAGACGTTGTTTCAGAATGATTAATCAAAAGTCAAAGACATCACAGTTTTTATTCAGTGACATTTCAGAACAGTTAACTGCTTGGCTTTTATCCGTTTAATCTATTCTTTTAGCGATAAAGAAATGGAGATATTCTTAGTCTTTTGTAACAACTCTTTATAATTTGAACAGTATGATGGTGAGAAGTATAGTCAATTTTCTTCCGAGACATTAAATCGTGACAATCACAATCATAACTGCGGTGATTGGAGTAGAAGTCATGACTAGAGTAGACACTTCGCTGTCATATAGTGCCGAAATATATGAATACATTTAACAATGAAAGCAGTGGCCTATAAACTAGACTCTTCGTAGGGCACAGTTGCGTCGCCAAGAAGGGGAGGGGTCAGGGACGCGTAAAGCGCTAGGCTCATCGGGTGGGTTCCAGTCCTAAGGCCCCTGGTGAGGACCACGGGCAAAGCCCCGGTGGGGGTCCAGGAGGGAATCCCCCGGCTTAAAAAATAAAAGTTTGTTGAAAGTAATTTTGGGACAAATATGGAGTGTCTTATTTAAATTCTTAAATTTTGTAAATGAATGGGTTTGCTCCTTGTAACAGTATATTTCTCAGCATTCAAGCATCTTCCAGTCTTCAAGTTTCTTGTTTTTGAAATTTGTGTAATCTGTAGTTTTGTTTTCGTTCACTCAGTAGTACATGGTTTCATCGTTATCCGGCTTACACAAATGGAAAATGACTGTGAATCCAGAATCATGAATGAAAAAATCATGTCGCTTTTGGGCACACACCCTATTCAAAGGATTTACATTTATTACTGATCTTAGCCTTCTTCTTAATTCTTCCACCTTGAAGGAAGTCTTTGGAAAGTTGCCATTTGTTGAATTTTTCCCGCGTCCGACTACTGAGAAAAAGATTTTGAAGGGCCAGAGAATGTAACATTATTAGTCGCATAAGTAACGGCAATCACAACGCACGCCAAACATGCGAAATTATTATATCCTCATGTCGTTTCCTCCGAGTAACTGGTTATTTTTCGGGAACATTTTGTGTCGCGGTTAGGGAGCAGGTGCGATATCGCGTCTGCCGGCAAACTCCTTAGCTTTGAGAAATTTTTGTTCAGTTAAGGATGCCTAGATGCGAAATGGGACGTGCTTTGGGGTAAACCTTTTTAACTTGAATGATGTTTCAGAGATGGAGTGCAAACCATGACGAATTCACGCGTAAAGTACTGAAACTTTGCATAACCTGTGATTTCCTTGACAAAACTTGCACTGTGTAAGGATCGTCATCGAACAGGGGCACGCATTCACCTATATGATAGTGTAACTAACTCACGCATGGAGTGGAGTCAGTAGTAACTTAGAGTTAAGCGGCAGAATAAATTTTGAATTAAAATTGTTCTAAAACCCCACACCGTTGAACAATTTGAATGCGAATGAAACAGTCACGGTGCCAGGTTAAATTAAGGAATAAAAAATATGGAATAGAAGTTAATAGCACAAGAAGAACTTGTTTTGAAACAACGGTATAAATCTCACTAATTTCTCCCTATTTCTCCAAGTACCTTTCTTTGTATTTTAGGGCTTAAAAATAGCATGTCCGAGGTAAATCAATGAGCCTCTCATAAATTTCCCACTTCAGGGAGAAAAACATTGACACAAGTGATTCTCATGAAATAAGAACGAAATCACGAAATAAGATCGGCTATAGTAGTACACAATTCACATTGGGATGACTGCATATTCCGTTTGAAGTGCACAAAAGAGCACGATAAATTTGGTAATTTGGGGAAATGTTCATGATAGAAAATGACTGAAGGGCCAAACCTCTCACCCCAAACTTCAATTTTGGTACTGGGGTACCGAAATTTTCAGTTGGCTCAGCTCTTTGACTGACAGATTATTCAAACATTGCAGAGTACCAAAGCTAAAAATACACAACATGAATGGTACTGAGAGTGTTTTGATTATATAAATTGAGTTTTTCTATAATCACCTCGAAGTAATAATCTGAGATTGTATCTGGATGAGGATGAATTGCAGACAATCGTGGGAGGGGCTTCAGTAAGAAGGTTAGGAGAATTGGTACTGTTTGGGGTGAGAGAACAGTGGGCCTTTAAAATTAAAAAAAAAAAAACAACAACATCTGTTTATCGTTCTAACGACACCTTAATGTACCCCTGCAGAAAGGGGGTGAAGATGTACACCTGATTTTTGTACAAGTGTCTTGTACAAAATACTTCCATGAAATTTTATTTTTATAGTGTTATTTATTTTTCAATTACCATCATAAAATACATGTATAAAGTAATGTACAAAGCTACGCACCGTAACGAATGCGGGGCAGGCGTGCCAAAATTTTCCACCAGAAATCATTATGACAGAAGTTGTAGGTAGGCTCTCTGTACTGAAATATCTTCACTTCTCTAACGAACAATATGTTTGCCAATTCCAAGGTGACTGAGATCATCTGACGAAGTTTACAATTAACATTAAACTGGCATCATTACACTTGACTTAAAGACTAGAGGAAGGTGGAAACAAATTCCCCTCCTATGGCACCTTAGTTTCTTGATCATCGAGACTTTTGCCATGATGTTGTACTGAAACATTGTAACTCAAATGTGAAGACGTTCTCTTACACAAAGAAAAAAATTGGAGAAACTGTACCTATCCACACCTTACTCAAACGAGGGAGCTCTAGCAACTCCCTGCTCAAACTTTGAACATTTCAAATTGTCAGAAAAAGTGACAATAAAAGAAAATGTGCCATAACGAACTGGTAAAAAGCACACATACTTTTTTGGAATATTGACCTTAAAGGTCAAAATTGTGCCAACTAGAAATATTTTAACGGCTCCGGTTCTGGAGAGGATGAACCTTTTATTCGTACTGTTTCAATATTAGTGTGTAATGTGTATTTGTGTCTTGTAAGCTAACTGTTCAAGTTTGGTATTTTCATTTTACAACAAGTGTTCGGGGAATTAAAGGGACTGCAAATTCATACTTAAAAGTGTTAATTAGGTACAGTGCTAAGCGTATGGTATAGTAGCCAAAAAAAAAGATTGAGATTTGGGAGGAGGGGGACCCGGTTAAACAGGCATAAAGGTTCTGTGACCTTTTTTTTACGGCAACCGAGAAGGTAACTCTTGATTTTAGTCCTTCCAGTCAGCGCTGAGAGTCGCCCACACACGAATGCAACTGAGGTTGCTTAAGTGCTCATCAATTTTTTTCTTTTCCCTAGGATGCTCGGCTATACCACTCTTTTCATTTTGCTTTTCGGCAATTTTGCTCTTGTGAATCTCCATCCCTGCTTTCTTACTGAAACTTCCCCATCGCACTGTGACACTATGTTTACGGCGTCCAGTCGGAACTTGGTCCACTTATTTGGACTCAGACAGACTCAGACTAGGACCAGGGATCTCTGAACTTGGAATTGGACCTACGCTTGGATTCGAAGTAGAATACATCAGTTCTAGCCCCCTTTTTCGACCCATTTTAATTTCCTAATCCAGCCAATTTGAAGCACAACATGCACTCAACATGTTGACTAGAGAACACTCATTGGACTCAGACTTGGGCTTGAACTCGGAATGAGCTTACGTTTTCCGGTTTGGACTTGGACTTGAGCTAACTGCAAGGGTTGCGCCAGCAGGGGAGGGAGCCCGGAGCCATGCCCCCGTCAGGGAAAAGATTCAATTTCGTCGGAAACATCCATACGTTAAAAGATGCAAAATCGGTAGATTTCAATCACCCCCACCCCTTCCCAATGATCTTGACTACTGTAAAGAAGACCATACTTCATGGAGACGATCAAAATTCCCAATTATCCTTACGAAGCTTTTTTTTTACAATATATAAGTCTTAGATTTTCCAAAATTGTGGAAAAAAGAGGCCCAAAAAATCACATTTTTACCGTAAGACAACACATCACGCCTCAACCAAATTCAGTAGTGATTTTGAGCACATTGATCTTCAATACTGAAGACTCCAATCCTTCAGTTCTCCTCTGCAAATAAATAAATTTCTTCAAAATTTCTGCATATAATTTTTCCAATACACTTAGGCAAACGTTAAAATTCGGAAAGGAATGTGGGACAATTTCGGACAGACATTGAGGTATTAAAACTGAATTCTGATATTGTTTTAGTTAAAAGAATAACTGCAAAGCGTGCTCGAAATCGTAAAAAAGGTATGCCCTAAAAAGGGGGAAACCATATTCAGGGTTAAATTTTCATGAAAAGCTAGCAAGATTGCAAGACTTGGCTACACAGTCGGGCAGGCAAAGGAAAAGAGTTATTATTCGTGAGGTTTACTTCAGAGTCAACACAATGCCCAACATGGTCGATCTGAATCCTTTCAGACATTTGTCCAAATAAATAAAAAGTATTATAGTCTTTTTAACATTTTCATGAAAAACAGTAAAGATAATATAATAAAGCGACGTCCTTGGGAAGCCTATGGCTTAAAAGGAACAATTATTCCTCAGCCATCTCAGGCTGGTTTTCAGTCTTCCGCGACACAATGCCCAAAATGGCTATTAAATATGAATTGCTTTAAAACTGGGCCCGAAAAATGTCAAAAAAAAGAAAAACAGGGCTTTTCCCATGTCACCCTTGTGACGTTTGGCTAATATGGTTTACAGGTCTATTGACCTCAGTTTGTCCCCAGTTCTACTTCATAAGTATTGTATGCAGTGTTAAAAATCTTTGGCCGAAATGGTAAAATATTTCTCCGAAAACTCCTATATATACTTTAAAAACATCCGGTTGAAATTGAACCGGACAAGGATCAAATGGGCACTGAAGCTAAAAAGGTTTAAAATTTGACTATTTTGGAACCGAGCCAATACGAGTGTCTCAATCCTTTCAAAACGTTGTCTGACACATAACAACGCATTATTGTGAAATTTTTGTGGAAAATTAAAACGATTACAAAAACCGAGACTCGATTGGGCAGCTTGTAAAACGGCTTCTCGTCAGTCTCACTTCATAGTCTTGGTCAACACTTTGCCGGAAATGGTAGAAGATTTGGGCGACACTTGCAAACACGTTCTGAGATGATTTCAATTGTCAGATTGTGCGGGAAGACGGGAGTGGATAGGTGTAGGTCTATACATGTACTAAAAAGTTTGCCCCAAGTATGGTAGAGGTACATTTTATGTGGTAGTTTCCTACTTTTGTTAATCTGCCCATTTTTGTTAAAGTGAGCTGGTTATTGCAATAGAAAATTCAAAGAAAAAACTGATTAGATCTATTCACAAGCCTACAGGGAATGCTATTTCCGGCCATCTGAGGTGTCGCAATTTTCAAAATTTTCTGGACACTCCACGCTAACGGATGGTGACGATGTGGCCTAGCTTTACACAGTTTTCTTATAAAAAAAAAATTAACCCTCGGCCTCTGATGTAATATGTGGAACCTTTGCAAACGGGAGTGGGGTGGGGAGAAAGGGAAATTTTCACTGAGTAAATGTGGTCATTTGCCCCCTCTTCCCGATAGGTGACCCCAGATATTCGCCACAGATGAGGGTAGACTTACAATAAAATGAGTAACCCCAAACGAATTTCAGTATCCCATTTAACTTTTCTGATTTTGCTCATATGAATTGCAGATTCGTCGATAAACACAGACCTTTCGATAAGCTAACGAATTTCTACCAAAATTTTCAAGTTTTCTTCAAAACAAGCCCCGGTGTGTTACATATTTGTAGAAAAGAAGCCCAAAGTATCGGGGCACTACGGGCGCTCCAAACTGGACTGTCTTATCACCTTTTCGGGGCTTCGAAATGCTGCCCCTCCCCCGTCGGGCAAACCCTGGCGCCACCCACCTGGCTTGTTGGACTCAACAACAGCACTGAATATGTAACAGGGTCATTACTATTTCAGCTCAGTAGTATACATATATATATGGTATTAATTTTCACGCTGTTTATATGATACGCTTTTGGCCTATTTTCAAATAATCACGACTTGCGTTATGTATGTTGAAATGTATATTGTAAATTGCAACAAATCGACATAAACATTCCGCTTTGCCATTCCTTAGCCCCTTCCCTTACCCTCATTCTTTTATAGTCTTTCTTCGTTTTTGAATTTCCCATCTTTTACAGACTGCCCACTTTTCAACTCTACCTTCAGGACTTGAAATTATACATGGCTTCATGGTGAACCTCAATCCTAACCTGGTTCAAGCCCTCGAGTCTCCTGCAACCCATCGTCACACAGGCCTAAACTTACATTAATAAAAAGTCCGACTATGTGATTAGGTTTTGTTACTGCATCTCTGTTTCAAAACACGTTCTTGCACCCCCACCTCTAACCTAACCCTCATTCTAGTACCGTTCATTAAAATATTCAGACCTCGAACAGAACAGACGCCATCTCCCGTTTTCTTTTAGTTAATCATATATGTAGCTCAGGTAGCCAGAGACTGGTCAAATTTTCATAGTTTTATAGTTCTATGTGAATGGCTCCAACTCTCCCACCTGGTAGGGGATTTCTAGCTCTTTTCTCAGTAAAACAAATAAAGGAAACAATGACTTTGATGATGTTTGAAACTGCTAATTTCAACATTCTCCGGGCCTCTTCGGATCCAGTAGCGGATTAAACATTGCAAAAACTTAAACTGCTTAAATCGCAATTAACTAGCATGTTTGAAATCGCTTCACAATTAATCAGTGGCGTCACTAAGGGACATAATGGACATTAGCAGATTTGCTTCAATCATAGCCTTCCAATGCCCCCTTCTTATCCCCGTCCATCAGTTCTTAACCTTGATTTTAAGTATGAAGCGTATGTGCCTCTTTTAGCATGTTTAAGTCGCCTAAGCATAAAACTATTCATAAAACGTTAGTTACACAGATCTCGAGACTTGGGTCACCATAAGGAAGCTGGAACATTTGGAAGTGGGTGCATAGACATAAAGCTGCAAAAATAATTTTGGCAAGCAGGACTATGAAATTGACTCATAGCCCATACCAAACACGGTACCAATCATGAATACATGTCAAGGACCCTCCCATCGTCCTTATTATGGTTATGGACTACCACTTTGGGTGCTTAAAATTACTTCGAGCAGTGATCAGAACAAATACCCAAAATGGTATCGGTATTCTAGCTATCCACTTTTAAAGTGAGAACGATATTTTCGTGAACTTGCAGACTACACGCTGATAGAAATATGCACCACATGGGCTTCCTTACAGCTGCACTTTCTTGCATGAATATCTTAAAGTACTTTTTCACTAGCGAAGTATTAGTAGCTAGTTCATTGCTGCCACAGGCATGCGTAGTGGACTACGGTGCTTTTAATGTGACATGTAATAGACCTTGTAGCTGAACTAACTTGTCTATCTTGTGAAATAACGAAGGACGTCTATGATCCTTTTTAATCATTGGCTTCCAGATACTTTAATGCATCAGTTCAGTATATTAGAAGAACTGAATATTAAAGGTAAAGAGCAGTCCCTCCAAACTTATTTTGAAGAAAAAGCTAAATAACACAATTTTCATCTTATTTCTCTCCAAAGTACTATTCATTACATTTTATGACTGAACTATTGCATATACAAGGTAAACTAAGCAGTTATTCCTAGTAAATTTTACTTTTGAAGAAAAAAAAAAACAATGTCACATGACTCCCAACAGCCACTCATGAAACTGAACAGCCTACTATACTACTTCAATTTGGGATGACTGCTCCTGCCCTTTAAGTGTCTTTATATTTAATATTTTTCAAGGATATTGAAATTTTAATAATAATAATGGCATGTTTGATATCTCAGCCAATATCTCGGTTAGAGAAAAATATTTAGATTTCCACTAGCAAATACATTATTTCGGTGTGTAAATACTGCAACTGCCACAACGAGCTGGGGGAGGGGGAAATATTTTAAATGTGGTCTTGTAGGCATCCTGAGATGTCATTTTCTAGACCATAGTGCTTATATGCAGCCCACGTCGATTAAAAACGTTAGGATGGAAACGAAAACGTTTGTATGTTTCAAAGCGTAAGCAATTAAGAGATAAGGTTTACACGAATTTGGCAGAAGGGATTACAGTGCTTGAGACCTCACATTTTTCATATACTTTGGGGAGTCTCTGTTCTCATCACCTTATTATGTTAGAACAGAATTCACCGCAGCTGTTATTATTTTCCCTGTTTAGGTAGACGCAGTGTAGTTCAAACGATTATTTTCAAAGGGACAAGAAGTTGTGCTGAAGTCCGTCAAGAACCTCAACAAGAAAAAGAAGAAAATGTTTCAAATCGTTCTTTAAGCTAAACATTTTGCAACAGTACATAGCACGTCCTAACATGTTTTAGCATATTCAGTATAGTTTAAGAAAGTTTTGAAATATTTTAGTATTCAGTGATTAACAAATATATACTTCAGCATGATAGGTTCTACTGCTGTTATCAATACAACCAACAACCATCGGTAACGTCTGAAAATACATTCCAATTATTGGGTGTTTGAAATACAACTTTGTAACAAGCTTAACTTCTTTAACTACACGCACTCTAAAAACAAGAGAGTGAGAGTGAATCTAGTCACTCTCTAATACAGTGAAAAGTGTAAATTCACTATAATGGAGTTTTAGTTCACTCCACGGGTAGTAAAATTCACTCCAAGAAGAGTGGCATTTACTCTAAAAAGAAAGTGTCAATTTTTTCACTCTTCTTGGAGTGAATTTCTGCTGTTTTGGCGTATTTTGGCGTGACTCAGAGATTTTTATTTTTAGAGTTAGAGCACAGTATGGGTCAAACTGCTGCAAGAGTGCAGATCTGTGGACTGTCTAGGGCATGGACGACATGGCACCCCATGTTGAGCACCGTGTCCCCATTTACATGTGAACACTAATCCAAAAATAGCAAGCATGCCAATGTTTTACCAAAATTAAGAAGAATCTAAAGGCACTTACTGATGAAAACGATTGGTTTCACATCTTTCATGGCTTCGGGTTCACTGCACAGTAAGTACAAATTAGCCATGGTGTCTGAATTGACTGGACACGCTAGCCACTAATATTTGACTAATTTGTATATTTCTTAGTAAAGGACTAAATGATCAGTCAAAACCTAGGCAAGGAGGCTTAATATTTGTCAGGGACGAATTCAGTTGGGTCAAATATATGTCAATATTGTTGACTACGTGATTGGTCGATTCAGGTACTGTTATAGGCTAATTTGTGTACAGTGTTCTGCATTTCTCCATCGCGAAGCCAACCCTCCAACCTCAGGAAAATCCTAGAATGATCCCTGGCTAAGCCTGTGTGCAGAATTTAACCACACATCATCAATAATCATTTATGCACACTCTGGCGACTCTGAAAAAGTGAAGAATTCGGAAATTTGCCATTTGTGAAACCAGTCTACTGTGTGTTTTTGAAAACTTATGAAATTCCGGAATTCCAAATTCTCTCCAAGCTCCATATTCGACATGTTTTGCTTCAAAAAAGCCTTCAATTTGGTAAACTATCCGATCTCTGGAGGTGAGAAAATTGGACACCAGATCATCAAGTAACACCAGTAACTACAGTGCTATTTTTATAAATTTTCTTCAAAAAATTCCAAAATTTCTCCAATATACCCTCTTGACCTAAAAAAAATCGTCAGAGAGCCGCATTCTGTATGCGATGGAAAACATTATGTAGCAACAACGGTCTTTGGTTTCCGCTCAGTCTCAGATTTTCCAACAGCCTGGAAATGTTCTATAGTAACCCCCCCAACTTTTCAAATTTCCTTACAAGAAACTCAGAATCCACACTTTTCTGCAATACAAGCTCCATATTTTCAAATATTTAAAAAAAGAAAATAATTTCAGCTCGCTTCGAGCGCCACAAGTTACATCTCTAGTACCGTGGTGTTCACACTTAAAAATCGTTAAATTTGGATGTCTACCCACCCCTCTCCCTTCCCGTAAAAATGTGTAGCTACTCCGCTGCGGACACCTTACCAGGACAGGAGAAAAATTTAGGCCAGATGTCGCCTACACTTTGAAAATCAATTCGACGTTCCTACATGCATGGGTAGAACCACACTGAGATGCGAATAGGCCGATTTCGGATGTCAATATTTCACCTGAACAAGATTATTAGTAGTAATTGAATACGATTCAAGAATTTCTATAACTTCATTGATCTCTTCATGACACCTTAAAAGCTCCGTAGAAGTCAAACGTACACTTATAACCTGCTTGTTCCATATCTCTTCTCCCATGCTCATTGCCTGCTCAGCCGTCTAGGGTAGTACAGTACAGTTGTTTGGCCATTTCGGAATTGGAGATGATGCTGACATTCATTTCAGTGATGCAGGAAGGAACGGTGAGGACTACTAATGGGTGTTTGCGTGTATGGGTAAAGAAAATGTTTACTTATCATAGTAGGCGTAAATAAAAACTGTTCCCACATTGTCGCAGGCTTTTTACCAGAGGAGGAGACGAGAAATGTATGCCGGCAGGGGATTTTCTATTTTGGAGAACAGGCTTTTATCTGTACGATAAAATATGTAATCCCTCGATGATGTGCTTGATCTGGCTTTCAGGAAAGAAATCATTTCAAAATTACCCCAAAGAATTCTTTCTCTCAATATAAACCCCATATTTTTAAAGCTCCTACAACAGAGTCTCTCATAATTTTAAGGCGTTCAATGAAGATCCAATATTTTCAACAATAACCTAAAGTTTTCCCATTTGGGAACTTGGCCCCTGTCGGACAAAGCCTGCTTTGCCATGCAAGGACTGCATGCAAAACGTCGTAGTGTATTAACTTTACCAGGCTGGTGAAGAAGGGGCTATGTCAATGTTCCCCAAGGTACGCTGTTCCCGAGGTTCAGTGTTCCCGAATCTTAGGAACATCCTCACTTCTGGGAACATCGAACCTCTGGGAATAACGAACCTTGTAATCATCTCCGAGTCATCGAGATATCATGAAAACGGGGAACATCGAACCTTGGGAACATTGGACCCTGGGAACATCGGGTAGACCCCGGTGAAGAAGGCTGTTTTCGATATTAACATGTTATGAAGTTATGATTGCAAAGTACTTTTTTCAAATTTATAGTATTGCTCTACTATTGCTGGACTGTCTTTCTATAACAGAGAAAAACTGAATGAAATCACCAAAAACGTGTTGGTAAACTAAAACGTTTATAAAGCAGAAAACACGAAGAAAGCCTGTGAGAAATCCTTTGTTCTGTAACCCACCCCGTTCCATGCCATTGTTCCTTGGCAGATCAATAAATCCAGTTCTTCCCATCCTTCATCCTTACGATAACATGTAAAATCACAACAACCCCCTGTCGTCAGTCGGCAATAATGCTTAATTTTTCTCGTAAGAAAGAGAGGCTTTTTGTAGTAAAAGAAGCCAGATTTTTCATAATTTTTCGTCGGAAATTTTGCCTTCCTTACCCTTTAGGAACTCACCGCCTCTGTCAGAGGGTGTGTGTTATTACCCCCACCGACTTCCCGTCGGGGAGCTTGGTCCACTGTAGGTAACTATGGTCTTACAGACTGTCTACAAGTCTAGACTATTTTTACAGGTATAGTATAGAAACGAATCGCAAACCTGTCTACCATTAAGTGATGGTACATGTTCGAGAAAATTCGCATATTCATATGCTCGGAGATGTGGTCAAAATAACTTATGCCTCTTAATCCAAATGGTAACAGACATAATCTTTAACTCTACTCAGTGAAGATACAAGCCTAAACAAATAGGACATGACTTTTTCTTCTGATGGAAACTGTAATGACTTATGTATGCCTCTTTTGAATTAAAACTCAGTAAACGAGATTTCTGAAATTTATGGGTATGTTGTAAGCTTCTTCTCATCAAATTAATGAAACATTAACCATTGCCTCTGTAAAGCGAAATGATAACAATTAACCTTTTTCATGGCTGAGGGCACCACAAAAAATGTGAAAGCCTGTACAACGTCAAAGTAAGAAAAATAAAAAAAGAGTTTATGATCAATCTGTATTTTTCACTCTATCAATTGAACTTGAAAGTGCCTACTTTCAATAAGTTAATTAAAAGCTTGATTACAATATCACTGATGTAGAAGGTTTCGGTATCCAATAATTTATCTGAAAAGGCTTATTGCCCAAAAGAGAATAGCCTTCAAGTGCAGTGGACAGCACCCCACCCCGTTTGAACCAACCAAAAAAGAAATCATGTGAGGCTTAAAAAAGTACCTTAGCAGTGTATAACTACTTAGTTCAAAGATTACACCATTTGGGGGTTTTAACCAGGTTTGGAGAACGAGTAACCCTCTTTGGGGCACACCCATACAAGAGTTTCACCGGCCCAGGAAGGGTTTAAGGCAAATAAGATGTCCAGTCCTCTTATCCCTTGAAAATTTTAAGCCTTTCTTAAGAGCCTAGATGCAAAATGGTGCGCAATTTTTGAGACTGGGAGAACTAATCTTGAACTCGAAAGTTTAGTTGTGGTGGTTTTGGTGTAATATTTTTTATCCTTTAATGCAAAACATTTTTTATTGGATGGCGGGCGTGGGGGCACGTTCCCACATTCCCCGACGCCTAGTGGCTACAGGTCTGGTCTTAGCCATCACTAAGTGAGAAATCTTGATGAATAGCTGAGTAGAAAACTACTTTACAACTTTGCTTTTTCACTTCTTGGTGTTTCACCTATCAGTGAAGCCCTGCATGGTTTCACAGAAAATTCTCTTCCAAGAAATTGGGCAAATGTCATTAACCACGTGTTTAGTGAAGTTTTATTCGTGACGAAGATATTTTTTTACAAATAATATTTAATATATGATCAGATTGATGAAAATTAAAATTGGGTTAAAATAAAAAATGGGTTTGCTACTATTCGCAGTCAAAACACATCTTTTTTTTTTATTACGGATGTTTATTTCTCCCAGGCTGTTCTTGGCCACCAAAACTTTTGAAACGCCAATTTCACACATGTGCATCACGAGAGAGATTGTCCTTACAAGTCGGGTATGTCTTTTCATCCAATCCAATTAACTATAGCATGCAGCCGACCTCAAGAGTGTCTAAAAAGGTTTTTTGTTTAATTCAAGATATACATGATGATCAAAGCTGCACAGGTTTATAGGGTCATTACCTTTTCATCGCTGGTTACGGACACTATAAGTCGAGGTTGCTTATGTGCACAAAATTCTACCTTAAAGGCTTGACAACCAAGACCTGCAGGGTGTTCGGTCGTAGAATGGCAGAGTGGTCTTTTCCAGTGACCGAGCCATAATGTGATTCACGTGTTCATTGGTTCAAATCCCGTGGGAATGTTCATGCAGGGGTTTCCTAAGGGTATCATGTCTTTCACTGGCAATCCACTTGGCATTATGCTTGCCACTAAAAACGGTTGCCAACATGACGAAGTTGTCGGACAAGACCACCGTTGGGTGGAGCAGTTAACTAGCCCACTTTTTCCTCCAGGGTTGTTTTGGTTCTAGCCATCCAGTGAAAGTTATGGGGCGGAAGTAAGTTAAATTCCTCAATACTCGATTAAAAACCACTCTTTCATTTCTTGGTTAAATTTTCCTCAATTCCTTTCCATTTTCTTTGCAAAAAGTTCCATATGCTAGAGTGCCCCAAATTGTATTTTACAATCTTTGGAAATTGCAAAAATATTAAGGAGACACCACCCATCCCCCAGGCTAGCGATACTACTTCAGACCATCTTCTGGAAAATACTTGATCCGTCACTGCGATATGCTGTTTAAAATTCCTCTACCACCCGTTAAAAATCCCGCCAAAGTGAACTTTTCAACCCAATTTTCCCTTGGCACCCTCGCACTCTTTTAGCGTCGTAGAAGTTGACCTTACAACCTTTCGTATTGGGATTTGTTCCTTCTGTTTATGCTTTCTGCTTGTGTTTGGTGGTAAAACCAGGGATGTTACAGCTCCCTGGTAAAACATACTAGAATATAGAGCTTATCTGGCTAGATAACGGTGCCAAAATTGTTTTGTTCACCCACCTTTGACACGTACTGCAGTCCTTAATGGAAAATTGCTTTAATTATTGAAGTCGCCTCTTTTGTCAGTTTATATCAGTTGGTGGGCTATAATTAATTTTCACCTATAATCTCGTGGATAGAGTGGAATGGATGCACTGATACTGTAGCTAGCGAAACTTGCGTGACTCGATCTGACCCCAGTAACAAATTCAACCCCAGAGAGTTAGTTGATGGATAGTGCAGTGAATGGTACAGCCTACAGTCCTCCAATATGGTTGCAAATTATGCAGACTAAACTCATAGTAGGCTACAAATCGATGTTACCAGGACGGGCACTATGGCTGGAAGATACTTTCTTTTTCAGTTTTAAAGAATTACAAGGGAAAAAAGGAAATTAGGCCTACAGTTTACTATGAATACCTGGTGGTTGGAAAAATTTAACAAAGTGAAGCTAGGGTCCCCCCCCCCCCTTAGGTCCCTCCTGATAAAAACAGCGATTCGCACTAATAATTAAAACCGTACTCCAATAACGAATTTTGGGAGATACATCCACGCCCGTAAATAATGCACTCTTGTGTGTAAATGCTTACGTCCTCGTGCATTGACCCTCGCTCGAGCGGTGCCCCCTTGAGTGGAAAAAATTTTTCGATTCCGTCGGAAGCCTAAATCCGTAGGATAAGATATTATCGCAATCGTTAGTTGCCCTGACAATTATATGCATGATTTTGCTCATAGAAAGGGCGACTCTTTCGATACAGGAGTCAAATCTTCCATTAAAATAGAACTATTCCCCTCATTTTTGTCATAAAAATTATTTTTTCGAAGATTCATTTAATAAAACTCGAAATTTCATTCTTTTACATAAATTTGAAACAACCCAAAATCTTCAAGGCTCATCTTTGTCACAACTAAAAGCTTTGGTCGTGGCATCGGATAATTGGTCCCCCGTAGTGCATTAGGAACTTTGCCCCCTGCTGTCGGGCAAATCTTGACACCGCCCTTCTGTTTAATCTTCTGATATTTCAGTCACACACCTCCTTTCCTAGATGAAATAGTTGTATTCTGACCTCCTTGAGGAATTAATATTACGGTAGGGATGGGGGTGGGAAGTAAGCTTTACTTCAAAAATGTTTAACTTTAAATGGGGAAAAACAAAAAAAGGAGAAACTCTATAAAAGTGTTGTCCAACCTACGGCCCGCGGGCCACTGTCCGGCCCCCGAAAGGGTTCCGTCCGGCCGGTCAGAAATAATCTATATTGCAAAATTATTCAATAAGCAGATTAATTGATGACTACTTTAGGCTTCGCCGTCCGCTATGGCATGCTTACTTTTGAATGAAATAATTCATTTCAAATGTCTGCTACATATATAGCTACATTGGAGTGTTGTCCACATGAGCGGATTGAGAATGATTCAGGAGGGAAAAACTTTGTCCGAATATTCTGCCCAACACCATCAATTTTTGCTAAAATTTATTTATTTGTTCAATCAAAAACGAAAATAAATCGGTGTTCCCCTACGGGCAATGATTGCATTTTGTTGCCTTGGGCGTTTGGAAAAATTGAAAAAAAAAACGAGTATAGAATGCGGCCCCTCGTCCATCATAACCATTACATGTGGCCCACCGCTGCGAAAGGTTGGAAAATCCTGCTCTATAACATAATAAAGCAAATGTCTGTATTTTCATTGAAGTAGACCAATATGGAACATTTACTGACCGTCCTTGAGCATGTGCATAAAACTGCCAACAATTTTAAATAGACCAACTGTGGAAGGGTTAGGTAATTTCCTCTCTATAGGTGTACAAGGATTAAGTTGTCTGATGTGATGGAAGGTGCAGCAGAAGGTTCAGTAGAAACAGGCAATTGGTAGGACTACGAGTATAATACTGTGTTTGATACATAACCCACCGATCTACTGCAGTTGGAGTACTCAAAATGACACAACTAAGTCAAACCATTACCTATAAAGTAGTCCATAACAGCTCTGTAATCAAACATCATAGGTAAGCCTAATCTGTTGCACTGTAAGAACATCCCATCTTTATTCCTTTTATCTTTCTCTCTGACATGTTTCACTTTGTAAGGTCACCCGTGCTGAGTGACAAATTACTTTTTACACCAATGTTGATGCGATATTAGCGGTGAGTTATGTTCAGGGACTTTCAAATTGGTGTAATTGTTTTACGATTTGACCCAGGGTTAAGTGGTTGGTGCATGCACATTGGGTGAGTGACAGGTTGATGTGTTGGTGTAAAAATGGTGTAAAAGTGAGTACCGGTTGACAGGTGGCAGTAATTAGGTAGGCGGTGCTATGAATAAGTGTACTTTTGGTGTACTTTTAGTGTACTTTTGGAGTGAAAAGGTGAACTAATACACCATATTTACACCATTTTTACACAAAGTGGACCTTTCGTGTAAAAATGGCACTTTCTAGTGAAATCTGTCCCTTATTCCCAGCTATTGCGAGCCAGGCGAATTTGTTCGGAAGATTCTGACTTCTCCACCTCGTCTGAAGAAATTGTATCCTTTTTTGAAAAAAAAAAGGCCAGTACCCTGCCAAAATCCTCTCTAATGCTCTAAGCAGAATTCAAGGAACCAGCAGAGAGGAAGCCTTGGAGGAAAAGAGCAAATCTGGCACCAATCTACGTATTCCTTTGGTTATTTCATATCACCCTTCGGTCCTTCCTATTTTACGCGCTATCTACAAAAATGTAGAGTTGCTCCGACGAGACCCCTCAACCCGTGATGTTTTCCCGGAACCCCCCATCACTGCTTTTAGAGTTGAGAAAGTTTAGCCAACCATTTAGTCAACATTTCAGGCCCTAACGGCAATAGCTTCATTATCAAACAAAGATTCTCTTGCATTCCCTCTAATGTAGTTTATATATTAGCTTGTGGGAGATGTAACTCGTTGGAGAAAGCAAGCCTCGCCTCGCGATTGAAACACCGAGCACCTCAGGTCTATCAAACAGAATCTCCATGGATACCCGGTGGCTGCACATTTCAATCCCCTTTCACCTTGTTCAATACAGCATTTAACCGTTACGGCAGCTGTAATGTGCCGAAGCTCCCATCGTGACCGCCTTAGTGCTGAAAACCGACTGATCCTGAGGCTAGGTACACTTGCTTCACACGGCCTTAACGTTAGAATTGACCTTTTGTAATATTCACCCCTTTTTTGAGCCAGTTTTTACCTCTTTTATGCTTACCCGTCCGTGCTCGTTTTTGACTGTGTAGGCCTACTTTTTTTTCCGGGCCTAGCTTTTGTCTACTTTTTTCCCTTTTTTATATCTTTTTTTCCGACCATGTTCGATTTTTACGTGCATTTTTTATCCAGAACGCTCTTTTTCATTTTTGATCCTTCGCACTCATCTTTTCTGACTGTCACTTTCGTCCGGTTCTGTTTTTACAGCGATCGCTTCGAATTTGATGTTTGTCGTGTCCAATTGCTACTGTTGGTTGTTCAGTTTGGTTTTTGCAACCTGATGACGTGTTTGTACCCTGTTAAAGATAGAGTTTATTTCTGTACTTTTACGGCGCCGAGGAGATTGAAAATTTGAACCAAGCAGCAGGGGTGGCGCCAGATTTTCCCCGACAGGGGCGGGCAAACTTCCCGACAGGGGGGCCAGCATGTTAAGCCCCCAACACAGGTTTTTAGTTAATCTCGGTGGGACGTGACTCAGCAGATTTGGGGCGCGCGCAGCGCGCGAGATTTTTGGTTTTCTTTCCACAAAAACTTAAAAATCTGGAGTTTACTTGAAGCCAAATTTAAAAGTTTCAAAGTTTGGCTTTTGTAAGGACCACTTCAAAGTTGGGGTATTCATTGAAGAATCTGTCCTTTTTATGGGCAAAATAAAAAACGTTATGAACGCTACAGCTGAAAATCTTTGGGGGTTACGCATTCAATCGTACTAGGCCTTCGTACTTAGGCTTCAACAAGATTCTAGAGGTTTGCCCGAAAAGTTTTTTCCTTTTCTGAACAAAGATTTGAAAATTTTAATGGAAAAATTTTGGAATGGAAGAAAATAAAATCTTGCCTTTTTTTTATTAAGTGATATGACTTTCAAGAGCAAAATTAAGTAGAATGTCGGGGTGATTAAAAGAGTTGGTTTTGGTTATTTATTGTACGGAGCATCCATCGAAATTGGAACATTTTGCCATTTTTAACAATGTGAAGCTTATATTGGAGAAAAATTGTAATTTTATGACAGGTTTTGAAAGGGTCTAAAAAGAATCTAATCTTCTTTTAAGAAAAAACAAGTAGGGGTTGACCTGTGGTTTTGGGGGATCTACTGAATATCATCATGCAGATTAAGGCCCTCGGACCATATTGGAAAATTTTCCCGCAGAAAAAGCTTGGCTTTACATATATTAGAAGTTTTATCTTTTAAATATTGTCATAGACGTACGGAAGCGTTTCACTTTGGGAGGGGCAGAATTGAATGAAGAATATCAAAGTGCAGAGCGCAGAAATTTTTGAAAAATTGAGAAGCCCTAGACAGCAGGAAATGGCACTCACCGGGCTCGTAACTAAAAACAAAACAGTTATTACCTTGAGCTTTCTTTCGCAATAAACTGGTCTTATCTCTTTTCGGGGGAAAGCTATGCAACAGAATTGAAAACATACCGGTACTAAGTGTTTTGACTCTTTTAAGAATCTTCGTTGTATTCAATTGCAAGGTCCGCTTCTGTAAATAGATGAGATTTTCTACGTGACTCTCGCGGACTCCAGACTAAATGGTTTTTCTTCCAACGTATTTGAAAATATGTCACGTTACAAGGTGCCTTCAAATGAATTTTCAGTCAGACCTAGGAGACATCACTAGCGTAGCCAGCGGGGGGGGGGGGGCGGGGGGGGCAGAGTGCCCCCCCCCCCCCACAGAAATTTTGGGGACGCGATGGGCGATGTTGAAAAAATGAAGGCGATCAAAAAAAAAAAAAGATAAACGGCAAGAGGAGGGAGGTAATCGGGGGCATTTTTTTACAGTTTTTCGAGGGAGGGGGGGGGGAGCTCTTAGTCGTTACGATAAAGTATGCAGTCCCCGACGGCGGCTAGTGTCCCCGATGGTTTACCTGCTTTTTGCTCTTAAGGGACAATTTCCTCAATAAGAACCCTAAATTTTCGGCGCGCTACGCGCGCTGTAGATTCACTCCAGTTTTTTTTTAATACTTCCATTCCACATATCTAGAGAGTGTAAGTCCTGTCAACTTTACCAAGAAACAGGGAGGCAGAGTACACAGGTTATTTAGAGGTCTTAAATTTCATCCCATATCACAAAGCCTAGTTGCTGTTCTCTTGTGTGTGTCATGCGATAGGTCAGTTGGTGAGCCACTCACGGACAGACGGAGCATAGTTTGGTTATTTTATCGGGTATTCCAGGTGTTTTCGACGCAATGTATGTTATCCCCGATACGGTCTACAACCCCCACAGTTTCTATTTTTTTTCTTTTTGTTTTTAATGATTACATAGGCTATGTTATTTTTGTAAGTCTACCAAAAATTTTCGCGCTCTTCGCGCGCTTTGCAATTTCACGATTCAGACTCAACAGAACACTATCACTGCGCAACTCGGCTTTTAAAATATTAAGTGATATTGTGCAAAATGTGCCAAGGGGTGCAATAACATGGGATAGTTAGGCTCCTTCATATCCCCTTCTCACCACCACCTCGACATAGGGGCCGTCGGAACTTGTGGCCGCTGACATGGCCCTCCCCCTGTCGGGAATAATCTGTCGCCTTCCCATGGTCGGTTTAATTATTTTGGTTTTCAAAAGATTTATTTCTGCGATAAAACCCAAAATGTTCAGAATGCTTTTCACACTCTTCCTCAGTTCCGTTACCTAGAGCTAATAAATTACAAACCCTTCCCATCTTTTCAAGTAAATTAATATGTAGAATAAATGGATTAATGAACATGTCGGGAATTTCATCTCATTTCGCTAAACCAGGGAGGTGTGATCTAGGCTTGTGTCAGTCGTGCGGTACGGACTCGAAGAGGGAAGTACGATATAAGTTGTGCCCGATAGGGCCAAAAGGCCGTGACAATTGATCTATAACAGCTTTAAATAAGTACAGATTCTTTTTAGTGTAGGCTAACCCCAAAAAATTTCGCCCGCTTTTCCACGGTTAAATCAGTGCGGAAATATCTTCCTCTAGCATATACAAATTTTATGTCATATATGACTCGCAATGGCAGGTATAGTGCACAGGTTTTCTTCAAATCTCTCTCACCAACTCATCGACGGCATCCTGGCTGTCGGGGCTTGGGGTCTCTACCCACCCATCGGGGTGGGTAGAGAAAACACCATCTAAGCTCTTCGAGAGAGCAAAAAATTCCAAAAGGGGAGGGGGACACCCAGGAAGACAGGCCCGTAGCCAGGGGGTTCGCACTTACTCCCGCCCAGACCTATTTTTAATTATTTTTTTTTTTTTTATTTAAATGGAGTTTTGGCGTTTTTCAAGGTAAAATGTCAATTCCGCTGGTTTAGCCAATGTAAGTCTTATGAGTAGCTGTTTTGTTTCAGTGCAACACAATTTCCTAGGGCCCCATTGACTCGTACAGTAACCCTCTTACAGGCACACACTAACTCTCGAGAGAATAAGGAAAACATTGATACAAGATTGAAAATGTCCAAAAATTCCAGCTAAGGTGTTCACCAGATCGCTCAATTTTGATGTAAAATTGCAACATCTTCTTGAGGTAGGAGTGGGAGAACCACACCCTCTCCCCGTTCGGATGCTGGGCTCCTCCCTTGGGCGCTTCGCTCCCTCAAGAAAATGCCACACCCCAGTGGCGGCGATGAAAAATGAAAAAGTGGGAGCTAAAGGTATGTGTAGCCCCTCAATATTTGTCAAGTGCTCCAATTAAGAAGCGGGGAGGATTTCAAAGTTGGGCTGAACGTATTCTTGCTCTGAACACTCGGGAAGTGCCATTTCCGGCCATCTGAGGGGTTTGTAAAACCAAACATTTCCTGGTTCGCTCCGCACCAATCGATGGTAGAGCTCCGCTTAGAAACATGTATTGACATTTTTTATAGATTGTTTTTTTTTTTTTTTTTTTTTTGCATTAATTGAGAAATTTCAGAATTGAGATCCATTTCCAGGTTGGGAACATGCAGCATAAAACACTCGGGAAGTGCCGTTTCCTGCCATCTGAGGGGTTTCTAAAACCAAAAATTTTCTTGTACGCTCCGCGCCAACTGATGGTGGCGCTCCGCTTAGATAGTCCTGTCGGTCAAGATTGGGGACGATGAGTCGACTTTGCCCCCCCCCCCCACAAGAAAATCCTGGCTACGCCCCTGGGAGACATTATACCCTACTGTTTATCATTATGTCCACAACTGAAACGGCCTGGCCGATTTTCATTACCGTTGCTAGAATTCGGCTGTCGGGGCAGGCCAGATGGCAGGCAATTGGGCACCGCATACACATGAAGACCTAAAGACCTTTAGGGCACATCGTACAATATAATTAATAAACAACATTCTGAGAATCACAGTTCACATTGGGGGGTTTGATAGGAAATTTTGAAAAAGGGAGGAAAATGGGCGAGCCCTGGAAAATATGTTGGCAAACTTGGCAGCTCTGTTTATAGCAGGGTATATTTTCTAGGGGTCGTTTGGAAAATGGTGAAAGTTTAGAAGAAAAAATGTCTATAGTCAATGTCTAAGACTTAAACGCATTTGTTCTGATAAGTATGATTCCAATATTGAAATTTCCAACCTTATTCATTTTTTTCTTTCCAATGGCTATCCTATGAGTATTTTCAAAAACGGAATTGAGAAAGCCAACAAGTTCAAACGGGAGGACCTCCTCAACTATTGCTCTAAAAAATGGAGCGACCGCATTCCTTTAGTTTTAGAACACCGCCCCCTTACCCATTTCCTGGCACGTTCATTTTGCTCTTTTAAAAGATGACTCTCCCTTCCTGCTAGCTTAAGGAAACCACCTTTGTCAGCCCTTCGCCAGCCTCCCAATCTAAGACAACTGAAGACGTCTTCTAAAATTTCACCGTTTTCCAAACCACCCCTGGGAAACATACCCTGCAATAAACCCCGCTGCCAAGTTTGCCAACATATTTCCCAGGGCTCGCCCATTTTCATTCCTTTTTCGAAATTTCCTATCAATGGATGGGTGGATGGGCGCATGATTGGGCGGACGGACGGACGGTTGGACGGACGGACGGACGGACGGACGGACGGACGGACGGATGGATACAAACTGGATCGACCAACAAGAGGAAATCAATGTGGTTCATTAGAATGTTAAGGCGAAAGTATGATACTTAATTAGATAAGGAAATTTCCACGCTGCATTGGTTGACAAGTATTTATTACTTATTCACTACCTGAAGTATTTTAGTCTGACGTGTGTATTATTTAAAGAAAACGGGCACTGTTCTCAATGGGAACTCCGCTGCTTCTTTTGAATAGGAATGTCATACATTTTGAATACGAATAGAGGATTTCAGTTGATGAATTTATTTCTATCTCGCACGTTTAAATAATTTATCCAAGTATTTTCTCTCAGTTGTGGGCCTCAATAATGTGAGAGATTATTGAAGTTTGTGTGATTTCTACAGCAAACATTTTGAACAGGCCCGATCTACTTGGAGAATTAATTTAGTCCATTAGTTTCGTTGGCTGCGATGTGAATAACAGTCAAGACTGAGCAAAGTCAATATCTCGTATAAACGGAAAAGATTTATGAGGGAATAAGTACAATTCCACTTACCTTGACAAATAGTCCAAGCAGTCGAGAAATCCGCAACATAAACATAAAAACCGCGAACAAAATGTTCTTCTCGTACGCAATCAAAAATGGATGATTCAGATCCATTGCATTGTATTTCAACCATCCACATTGATGTAGGGCGTCGCTTTTCTCTTTTCGTTGTCGCAGTAAGAGCCTTCACATACCCAAGCTGTTTGCATAATACCATGGCATCGTTTTTGTCCCAGCCTTCCCCATAAAGTGCTCTCCACATTCCAGAAAGTAATATCTCCACACGTCCAGATGAGTCAGATGGGCCATCAACCATTCGGATTCCTTGTACTCCATATCCTGTGTTTTAATTATTTATCAAAAAATTTTTCTTAGATGAAAAACAGCTTACAATCCCAGAAGAAAATTCCTTTTGACACCTGTTGAAATTCCAACAGGTATGAACAGGCAATTTTTCAATTACATGTTGGAGTGATGAAAGTCAACAGGTTACTCCGAAAAAGGCAACAGGTACCTGTTGATACCTGTTAATATCTTATTACAACCTGTTGATTTTGTTCCAATTAAGTGTTGCACCTGTTACAACCTGTTCAACAGGTTTCAAGTGGAATTTTGTCCTGGGATATGATCCATTTTGTTTTGGTAATTCTCACCAATTTGATAGTTCTTTAAAAAACTGCTGAAGGGGTTATTTTTTGTTTTTAACAATACGTTCCCTGCTTCTATATGGTCCTGAACCTATTAAAATAGGGGCGGAATTCGAAATTTAAAAAGTTACACGTTATTTTTTTTTTTTTTGGGGGTTTGCCTATTTGTTTTTCCTCTTTTTTGATTTTCCCCTGACTGTTACTTAGATCAAATTCTAATTGAACAGTTAACATGCATTACAAGTTTCTGTTTACAAGATGAAAAGTAATATTAAAACACGACCGTTAATATTTTGCATGTGCAGTATTAATGTTTGTACCCGAACATCTCTGTAAGTCGACAATTATGACAGCTACTTTTTGTGGGCTCTCAACAGGAAGCCTATCTGTGGCATGAACTTCATTTCTTGAACCAGGAATTGCACATGATCAATCTTGAGACGTAATTTCAATATAATATCATCAGACCAGAAAAAGAAAAGAAGTAATATTCGGTGAAAAAAAAAATTAGTTGATCGGCCCATTGTCGCACTTAAGTAACTTAAAACTTTGAAAAAGAACTACATTTTTTCGTCTTAAAGTAGAGGGCAATTCACACCGAACTTGCTGGAAGCTACAGTTTTCACTTTTTGCAATATACTGAAAATATCAAACCCAACTTAATCTCACGTTCAGAACCGAGTTGTCATAGCTGCAGTTGAAGTTACTAACACATTAATATGCAAATATTTAGATTTGGTAACATGAGGTGCTTCCGATCTTACTCAAAGTTTTCATATACATACTAATACTCCTTCTATTGAGCATTTAAGGTATTCGGAAGACGAATCGCCTCAATACCTAGTAATTTGCAAGATAGGGTTTGTTCTAAAATTCAACTGTACTTGAAGATCGGAACCTCGTAACTTTCTGTTAATGCTGCGCAAGCCTAGAATGGTGGTCATGCGTGTTCAAAATGCTGTCAAATCTGGGAAATTTTGCATTCCATCCCCCAGGTTTGCCAGGGGAGAGTGTCCAATCCCCCTTACCTCTTTATATGTAAGAGATCTGTGAGTCATTGCGTCCCGCTTTTGAAACTTCACGAACATCCACGCCATATGGATGGATCAGGTAAATGGAATACACACATGACCACTGTACCAGTTGTCTGACAGATTTGAAGTTTTTCAAGAAAGTCTATCTTGGTGTTTAGGTAACATGGAACACACGTTTTCATGAACTAATGTAGACAGAGGATACATTTGCTGCACCATCCTGCCTTTACAGATTTTTCTAGTTCCTTTCAATGTGTTAAATATTTATCACAAATTTTAGTTTAAAGGTAGTTTGTGTTGCAAGTCTTATTCTAAGACACACAAAACCCACAGGGAGGGAAAAACCCCTCCCCTTAAAAATAGGACCATTGAGCAGGTAGAAGACTGCCTTCCAAATTTTAGCAGCATCTGAATTTGGGGCAGAGGTTTAAAAAAAATTGGTAGCCATTTAAGTCTTAACCTGGCGTGCTTTTAATCACATTAAATTGTTAAGGGTGCCTAAATTCTTTTCGGAAATTGCTTAAAAGTGAAAAAGGCATCATTATGATAGTCACTGAAAAATTTTCATGAAGTAATTCAAAACAAAATGAAACTTAGCCATACATTTTCTGGGAGCTATACACAAAACAAATATATATAAATCAGTTTCACTTCAGAGTTTGGACATAATTTTGCCCTATATGATCACGAGAATGTTGTTAGCTGGGAAGCTGCAAAATGTTATGGGATGATTTTAACTAGGGAGGTGATACAAATACCCAGGTCTGCGAAGAGACGAAAGTTTTGGCCGGTAAAATTGAAATGATACATATGTTATCTGGTAATTTTCTTATCGTATTGCAGTTTGTTCATTTCCTATAGGAGTGAAATTTTTATTGCAAACAAATATTCAAAGGAACAATTACTTAGAGTTCGCACCTACCTGGAGTTACTTGCAAGTCGGGAAATGCTATTTCGGGAATTATGAGAAATTAAGATTATTCCAATGTTTTGTACGCTCTACGCCAACTATTGTGGTGCCTCGCTAAGATTTCCACGGCAATGATTGCATATTTTTGGCAGAGAATCTTCTCCCCATAACCTGCAGCGTAAACTACTGTAGATGTTCTTAGCTTTGTGGCCATGAAAATGCTATAAGATAATTATTAGCAATTATTTTCTCGACCAGTGCACCTACACGTACCTTTTTTTCTTAAAAGCCAATAGTTTATAATATCCCATTTCTTGAAAAATTAAAGGTGCACTTATGTGTTTAAGGCAGGGTTATTTTGAGAATAACAACTACGAAATGAAAAGATTGTTAAGGCTTTCCTCGCAATATTTGTGTTTATCGTGATACTCTCCGTCTCTGTTTCAAGATGACTTCAATATTTCACCGTAAGCGCATACCTTAAAAGTTTTTAAACAATAGAAAGGGGTCGTCGAGGGTTATTCAAGCCTAGAATATTCCATTTCCATTTCCGACTTTCTTTAAAAGTGTTTCAGCAAAGTTGTCAGCAAATTCCTGTAAGACTTATCCCACCAGGCTTCAAGTCTGTAATGATTCAAGTTTAGTCCCCGTGCTAAAATATTTGTGTATGCCGTGCATAAAAAAGCCTAAAAGATGCCATTTTCGGCTATCTGTGGGCCGCTGTGTTTCAAAGTTTCTGTACGCTCCGTGCCAACCAATGGAGGAGCTCCGCTTAGATAGTCTCCAGCCTCTTTTTCTAAGACCTATTCTGTCAGGCTGCAGGTTTGTAATGTTTCACTGTTTTTCCCACTGCTAAAAATATCTGTGAAGGCCATGCATATACAAACCTGCGAAAACGCCTCAATTGTTTTTGACCAGTAAAGAACAAAGCGTAATACATATAGTTACATGATGGCTGAAAACTGAAAATTGTGGATAAGTTTTTAGGATGTGTCTTCGCATTGGCACTTTGACAGTGCATTGCTGATACCAATCAATCTAAGCCTGCAGCTTCAATTGTTGTCTTACATCTGTTTGTATTCTATTCTGACGCGGCGTATGCTTTTTACGATGAATACTTCTTCAAGCGGTAACATTATTTACGAACACACCAGCAGTCCTCATATGTCACGCAGTTATCCTGATTAATTCATGAAGTAATAGTTCAGATCGTTCTCCCGATTTCCCAAAATTAGCCACGTCCCAATATCAATAATCATGCTACTTGAGTCTGACAGAAAGGCTTGTTGTCCAAACTTGAACTCGTCATGCAGTGCTATTAGTAGTATGCGCCGCAATTAAAAGTGGGGTGCGGGGGCATAATTCTCCCGACTCAAGTGTGAAGGGGCCTACCGGTACGCAGTGAATTTTCTCCATCAAGACTGGCTAATGGAGAATCATATCTCGTAATACCACAAATATGAAGATAATGTAAATGGAAGATTTTTTAGGAACTGATGTTTGTTTTGTAGTTAAGCCTACCAATTATAGAAAAAACATGGAAGATTTAACAGAAAGTTCACAACGTTTGTTTATTTTATATCCTTGTGGAAGGGTCTAAGGGTAACCCCTTTGAAAATTTATTACTTCATTAAGGAAAACTAAATGCAAAATGGTGCCATTAGAAACAGGAACATCATATCAACACGCATAACAGCCAATCAGTTGTGGGGTAAGGCCTGGCCCCTCTTACTCGAACACACTCCGTCAGACTACTAACTTTCGACAACTTGATGATAAAGCTTGTCGTATCATGCTAACTGCAAGCATTGTTATGTGGTATTGTCCGTTAGCACTTACAGACATCGACTCAATGAGCCCCTTTAAGGCTTCGATGAAAGTAAGGTTTATGCGGTATAAATAGCCTTATACCGTTAGCAGGATACATCTGTGCATGATATGTTAATCATACAAATACAACAGGGAAAACAGTTGTCTTCTAGGAAGTCAACCGTTTGCCAAAGTGTATTTAAATCCCCACTAATAGATTGAAAACGTGTGTTCCTATTACCCTGAATTTATTTTTTTCTCTTTAATGGGATTGGGTACAAAGCTAGCAGGTTATTGTATTCCCTAAATTCTCGGGAATCCTCTCTTTCACCATGTGCTGATAGAGTTTAGAGATTTATATTGTTTTTAGATAGGAGATTAATTGTGGTCAGATTCAATAAGACTGTGGATTTAAAGCTCTGCCATGTCATGGATACATGTTTACTTTACAACTTACAGGTGCAAATATCAAAACGGTGACAACCGTGTTAATATATTCTTTACTACAGAAACTGCGGTTAAACACAATAAAATACCATTCATTATGTTATTCAGGGGAACTTTCTTTAGTTGGGGATTCAATTCATAGAGTGTCCCAGATAATAATAAAAAAAAAATAAATTTGGACATTTGCATTTATCAAGAATAGTGAGTACACATACGTGATGTGCCCTCACACTATTTTTCATTCCATACAATCAGTTGTTGTAGATATTGATCGATGTCGTTAAATTGGGCTACCTATTTTATCCAGAGGACAGTCATTAACTTCACCTGAAGAAATATGACAAATGTAATTTGAAACTTGAAAAAAGCATGTACATTAACAATTTGGGTTTAACTGAAAATACATCTTACCTGCACATCTAACTCCAGCATCATCCCCCGATGGGCAGTTGCCCTGTTGGAACATTTCATGTTTGCACAACGATAAAGCAGTTTCATTACCTTTACACTGCACTTTACTCATCCAAACAAAACTTCCAGATGAATTTCTGAAGCTGGAGGTTGCATTTTGGTAACCTAGCTGTTGACATACCGCCCTGGCATCTTCCAAATCCCATTTATCATCACCACACAATCTGCCCCACTTCTCGTCTTGAAGTATTTCAACACGACTATGTGGGCCGGTCTGTGCATCAGCCAAGCGGATTCCTTGTATCCCAAATCCTGTATTAAGGAGTAAATATCAGTTACCTTGGGCTCTTTTAGCAATGTTTGTGCTGCAGGAACATTCCTCTCTCTGTATGATGATGCCTAATTACATACATGTGATAAATTACAATTAGTTGATGAACCATGTTTTGTCCCGTTTTGGAGGAGAGAACAAACTGGTGAGAAAAAGCTATATGTGGGAGAGATCGGCTGAGAAAATCATCACAATAATGTTACCTAATATTTTAAGAATTGCTTGAATAGATCCCCCGTCACCAGAATTTCAAATCAAAGACAGAAGGTTTCAATAATGTGTGCATCTTTCCTTGGCATTGTACACTTCTTTTCTAAATCTAGAATATCGTTATACAACATTAAACGTCAAAAACGTTGACCTAGACATCTTGCATGCATGAACGGCAGAATTGCATCAAAGAGATTTACTATGTGTAGCACAATCTTAAGATAAGAAACTTAGGAAAACGACACTCTTCACAGAAACCATAAAGATGTGGCCTATCAATTTGTGCACCAGGGAAAACCTTTCTCTGAAAAAAAATGGATTTGGGAAAACAGCTGAGGACGTAAATGCAAGGCTGACTTTAAAGAACCAATCACATATGTGTCATCTTTACAAAAACCGTCACTTTATGTACATCCTTTGTCACATGACAGCTCATTCCGACAATGTCCTTCAAACAAAAAAGATACAGTTTCTTTTCGATAATGATGCTGTAACAGAACCCTCAGAATCCTGTTATACGCCCATCCCACGAAAGGGTAAGAATTTCAAAACTTCTGAAGAACTATCGAGGCCAGGAGTTTTTTCGGATACGATGGTCCCTTTAAATGTGGGCTTATTTTTACTGATTGCGCAAAGGGTTATAATGTGAGCTATTAAACAGATTCTTCACAAACAATTGCAGTTAACACATAAGGAGCTTAAAAGCAAAATAAAAATAATATACCCTAATCAACTGCAAGGAATACAGCAAGACCACTGCCTCGTTTACATGGTTCGGCCGAATATTATCATCTATGCATATTCAATTGAAAATGAAAATTCATTTTTTTAGAGTTCCGAAGAAAACATTTTAAAGGGATTACAGGGATGCGTCTCGAGGAATAAGTGACTTGCTGTTTAATTTTTTCTGGGTTACATAACGACTTAAGTATTTTTCTATTTAAGCGCTTATAAAATTCCAAACGTTTTCGCTGACTTGTTATCGATGTAAGATATTGCTGCCATGCCGTTTAGAAGTTCGGTGCATGGGTGCATAATTCAAAAGAACACGTTGTTTTATACCAGACTGCCTGACGGATGTGTTTTGGTGCAGCTGCAGGGCACAGAAGGAGCTTGTTGCCCCCTAGCTCGAAAAAAATCTCCTTCCGATCTCTGGAAAAGACAAAACGGAACTTTGCCACATGACACCACGTCATCAAATGACGCCGCAACTACGAGCTATGTTTCAAATATTTTCTTTTATAAAGCTCCAAGTTCATTATAATATATACTAGCTTTTGACTTAAAAATGTTTTGTGCAAAAATGGACAAGTTGCAAAGTTTCAGGAACGTTTAAAATATCGTCTGAGAGCCTAAATTTACAGTCCTTAGAAAACAATATACAACAATAACGATCTTCAGTCTTTATGTAATATCAGATTTGCCAATAGGAAGTGCAGATTCTTTAGTAATCCCTTGACTTTTCAGATTTCCTTACAGGAAACCCAGAATCCAAAAGTTTTTGAAATTTGAGCTCCATCTTTTCAAATACCTGTTGAGAAATGGCAAAAGTTACTTCCCCAATCTAGTGGTGCTAACACTCAACAAAAGTTAAGTAAAAATTTGTGTCCTTGCGCCGTGGAAAAAAGGTCGAGCTAAGTCCTGTTTTATCGAGAGCTTTAGTTAATCAACAAATGTTCTTGTGGCAGCCTTTCTAATAGGTTCAGCGTTTATGGGTAATATTGATGTGCTTCACATACTGCTCTAGCCCAATAAAACATAAAAAGATTGGAAGATAACTTCAAAAGGAAAAATTATATATGCAGGGCCGTCGGAAGCCCCCCCCCCCCCCCAATAATTTTGCCATATATAGTTTTTTTGTTTTGGAAGTGAACATTTTATTACAACGAAAGGTCAAAATAAGGACTGCTTAGATACTACTAACAAGCCCAGGAAATTCATTTCCAGCTGTCTGAGGGGTTGGGATTTTTCAAAAATTTTCTGTACGCTCCACGCCACCCGATGGTGGCGCACCGCTTAGATAGTCAGCCCGAGTCAGCCCCCCCCCCCCCCCCAAATCGAAAATACCTTCCGACGGCACTGAATATATAACGATTCATGCTGATCTATCTGTACTTTAAGAAGGGTGACAATTTTGGTTAACCTATTCGCACAGTAAAACGGAGACAGAAAGTGCAGCAGTCATGTCACCTGGCAAGGTTGATTTTTCTGATATGTACAAACTTCAATAGTGCAAGGAAATAGTTATTCATAAATATAGACAGACCGACCGCTTCGACAAAATGAAACTTGAAAAACACTCACAGCTGTAGAAAAAGAGTCAACAGCAATTAAACGATTTATCTTCATTTATGCCATTTCTACCAATACCATTTTAAGACGCAAATGAAAAACAAATGAAACTTAAAATAAAATGACCAATTCCCCATTTTTTAGGAGCTTAGAAGGATGGTTGATTACGCAATAATATTATTCATATGAAGATATAAATCTACTATACGACTATGCTTCTTAACGAAGTATATTCCATTGCATTGCCCAGGCGCATTTTGCTCATAGTGGAGACAATCAATTCTTGTCGCACAATGAGCAGATCCCTTAACAAAGGGAAGGCAGCACAGATTGGATATCAATTTCCATTAAGAAATTCCTGTATCAAAAATGTGGAGATTGGCTAAAATTCTGTGTAACACGTGTATGTCGTATTGATGTATAAGATGTAAAATTTCAAAACGACTATCTGTCATATATCCAGTGACGTAGCCAGGATATTTTCCGGGGGGGGGGGGGCAAAGGCATGAAATTTCCCCCAAACCCTTTCCGGTCATTGCGCATGTATTTCATACAAAATATGCATATTAAAATTACTACAATATTAACATGTTATTATGTAATATAACCTGTATTTTAATCTTAAAATTAAACATAGAGCAATTGGAAATAACAACTCTTAGGCCATACATTTATTTTGGTCAACAACATCTGGTTTATTTGTATGCACCAACGCAGTGGCGTACGCAGGATTTCTCTGAAGGAGAGGCATGCAGTTTGTTGAGTGATCGCCAGCCTGAGAGAGGGGTCTAAGGGGAGGGGGAATCCCTCCCCCTTTGAAATTTTTTGGAGTTTTTAAGGAGCCTAGATGCAAAATGGTGCAAGATTTTCGACTTTTACATAAACAGTGCTAAAAGTTGAATTGTGGTGGATCATGAGGATCCAACTGAAACTTTTGTGTCTTTACATGCATTCTCATGTCATTTACACTACCTTACGAAGTAAAACTTTTTCAAAAAATTAGCATACGTTTAGGAGTCAGAATAAAAAAGCTTCGATCGGTGTAGGCGAAAGGGAACGTTTTATTTTGCGGTCTTCTCTTGGCCACAAACCGTTATTCTGTCAGAAAGATTATCTAAGCGGGGCGCCACCACTGGTTGGCGCGGAGCATAGTGAAAATTTTGAAAAATAGGACCCCCCCCCCCCCAGATGGCCGCAAACAGCATTTTCCAGACTTATACGAAGAATCTAACGAGTCTTTATTTTCTTTTGTTGTTTGCAATTAAATGCTCACTTGAAAATGTGTTCGCAAACTGCAAAGTAATCAGAGAATTAAGAGCTACTTTGACCACCAACATGTAATTTTGCCCAAAAGACTGATCGAAGCGCCACTATTGGTTGCGGCGGAGCGAACTTGAGAAAACTTCGAAAAATTAGACCCCTCAAATGGCCAAAAATTGCGTATTCATGCTTGTAAAGAGGATCTTAACATACGATCTTTATTTTAACCTTTTGTTTGCAGTATGAAAAAATCAGGAACACGCTTAGTGACCAGATAATTACCACCAAAAATGTACTATCACAATTAGGTCTATACGTAATGGTCTTGATCCTTTGGGGGAAACTATACAACCAATTGAAAATATGCTAATGCTTCTCTATTGTGACTCTTGGCTAAATTGGAAACTGGAAAAAGTCCGTGGACGGCTCGACTTCAACCAAAAGGTTGGAAACTGGGCCATAAAACTAGTATCTAACTAGCTAACTAACTTGGTTAAATTAAAGATCTGCTGAATTGATAAAATTGTGTGTGACTGATCGAATTCCCATCTGTTAATGATTTTACCTTCTTCTCACCGCACCTGAACACCCTCCGCTCCCCTGTCCCCGTCTTGTACGTCGACGTCTCTTCCAGTCAAGGAAGGAGTCTATGGGCTGGGCCCTCCCTCTTAAAAATTCTGAAAAGGTAGGTGTTTTATGCAATCGGTGCCACCAGTGGGATACAGAGGCTACCTTTTGAAGGAAAAAATTGAATTTGACAGAATTTGCCTATTTGTAGGAATTTAAAAAATTGAGTGGCCTTTGCAGAATCAATCCTTCCCCTTTGAAAATTTTGAAAAATTGGGTGTCCTTACATGCAATCTGGTGCCACATATGCCATGTTTGGAAGTAAAATCTGGGTAACTTAAGTATGGCTACGTAATTTTTAGAACAAAAAAATGCATCCGTGATGGGGGCCATGGCCCAATGTTCCTCTTCGTACGCCACAGATCACCGACTAAGTTCTATCCTAGGACAAGGTATTCATGGACCCGTTTATTGTTACACCCCAAGTAAGCAGAATGCTTTTTCCCTTGTCTGTAAGTCTCCAAGGATTAGGTTAAGTAAAAAAATCTAAATATCCCCATGGATCCCGTCCATTCTAATTTCCAGACTGACGCTATGTTCATGATATGTTAATTGTAAGCCATGAATTGTTTCAGCCCCATCCTTCGTTATGTACACAGAGCAAAATCGTTACAGTTTGAACCCCTCCCGCTACTAGCTTATAGGACAATGTAACCTCCCGGGTCTACGTTAGTGACTTGTCAGTTTTCACATCCTCTCACTGAATTCCCAAAGTTTGCAACGCAGAAATTGTGTACAAGTTGATCATATTCTTAAAGGGCAGGAGCAGTCATCCCAAATTAAAGCAGTGTAGTAGACTGTCCATTTTTATGATTGGCTGTTGGGAGTCATGTGATCACGGTTTTTTTTTGTGTGTGTTTTAGTTCAAAAGTGAAATTAACTTGAAATAACTGTTTGGTTTACCTTGAATATGCAATAGTAAAGTAATAAAATGTAATGAAAGATACTTTGAAGAGAAATAAGACAAAAAATTGTGTTTTCTAGCTTTTTCTTCAAAATAAGATTGGGGGACTGCTCTCTACCTTTAAGATCGGGTTTACAACCTTTCACTATAGTGATGATCAGCTGTTGTTAAGTTCCTGAATAACAGCTTCCTATGTACTGAAATACACTAAAATACACATCTGCGCGTGATAGAAAACATTCAATCTGCGGCTCGGAGAGGACCATTTCTGTGGAACGCGAGTCGGGCCGGTTCATACGACACTGACGAAATCTGGGTTGATTTGTTGCATAAAAATACGAATTATGTATGAGAAATGTCTCACAATTTTTTATTCTAACAAAAATTTGAGAAATGGAAAAAGGGCATATCATTTCATCGAATTTCCCCAATTTCATCAAATTTCCCCAAATTATTTTCCAGGAGGCAACTTTCGCCTCCACCCTCTGCCCCCAGTAGCTACGCCACTGCATATATGGTAAATAGGATACCAATGTCTGCTCCTTCAAACATGCCATTTATTACTTTGTGTCATTTTAGAGCAGTTAGAACAAAACATTTGAGTTGCCGTGTTCCCATAAAGCATTGTCTGAACAGCTGAAAACATTCACCGTGTACAAATATTAAACGAATGCAATGACCAGAAGACATACGTTGGTCAAAACGGGTTTCATTGTAATCATCTCTTATGATGGTTTTACCCAAATGGCAAACCTGGAGGGTCCTAGTACCAGAATTAATTAGTGTTGGAGAGCGTGACTAACATTATCACTAAACACCGTGTGTTGCTTACATCCTATGCGACGTCACATAACAATTCCTTCGGTCCTAAATCGCTTTTTCGCACAAGCAGAAAAGGCATCGTGAGGACTAAGTTTAAGAGTTGTGCAATCACCTTTCGGGAGACTCAGAGGTTTTGAAAGTATGTAAGTGCCTTGCAACTGGTGAATATCCTTTATAAAAGGAACCGATGGAGGACGTTTAGTCCAAAATTTTCAAATTTTATGAGAACAAAAAAAAAATGATTTTAAAGGACTAGTTCAGAGTCAAGTTTATTTTTGACATGTTGAAGAAGGACATATTCTTAGCATTGTGGTGAAATTTGTATTCATTTTCCCATGTCGGGTTCTTGAAATAATAGCAACTGAATTTATGCACGTAAATACAAAACATAAACTGGAAGCTAGCAGGCGTGATGTCATGGATTCATATTTGGCTCTGTTGTGTGTTTTTATTATTAACCACCAATATTTTGCAACATAACTTTGATATATTAATAAACTGATTCCACATCTATGAGTGCATCCTGAGCAATTCAATTTTAAAAAAAATTTAACGCCTCAGAGGAAAATACAACCCCCAATCAATTCAAGATCAAACAAATAGGATGTAAAATGAAGAAAAACAAAATATTGCCAACAACGTGAATCCATGTCATCACACCTGCTTGCTTCAAGTTTTCTATATATAGAAAATGTTACAGCTTCAATCGCTAATATCTTGAGAATCCAACATTGTAAATACATAAAATAGTTCCAAGAGTTGTTTGAATAGGCCTAATTATGTTCCTTTTTAATGTAACAAAAAGAAATTTGTTTCTGGACTATTCTTTAAAAGGTCAATTTAAGACTACGATGGTTTGGTTTGCGGGTTGAGATTATGGTCTTAGGTCCGTACAGATTAAAGAAGGTGTTTGGGAATTGTGACGGAAGACATTAGCAAAACAAAATCAAACTTAATTGCTTGTTATGAAACACAACACTCTATCTCTCCGCTTTCCTCTTCTTTGCTTTAAAACGGCTAGTTGAGTTGGTTCTTGGAATTCAATCTGCCTCCCAAACCTGTAACCTCTTTAGCACATACCAATTACAAATTATGAAACTTCTGTGTCCTATATAATTACAAATAACTGAATTTTTAAGGTGTGAATGCTAAATGGTTTTATTCTGTTTCCCAGAAATCGTCCCAAGACACTTTTTTCAAATTATGCACAAAGCCGTCACAACTGAGGACAAATTTCATTTTTTTCGGGTAACTATTGGATAAAAAACTTGATTTGCCAACTATAAGCAATGTCATCATGTGGTATGACCCTTGCAGTATAATTAACTTATCAATATCAACGTGGTTGGTTCTTATTTCAACTCTATGCGAGGAAACATGCAAAATTTAACTTCATCATCAAATTCAAAACAAATATAATTGTGATAATTACTAATTGACTTTGACTGTACAGCTCTTTGTTGTATAAGTACTTCTTATGAACACTGACAATTACTTGTCTAGAGTTTTTCTAGCCTACTCTATTGTTACACTGATGAACCGATTCTGAAGAAATCTATGGAAGCGTATGTCAACTATTGTTTGACCATTTTTGCGTGCAAATAAATTTTGTAAACCTGCTTTGTGTGAAGCCGTACGTCTGCTTCAATTGTTTCATCTTTATCTCTAACTTGGTGTTACTTTCAATCATTTCTCTTTGATAATCATCGTACTTTGTCATAGAAAGGAGTTGAACGAAAGAGCGCATGCATCTTTTTACTTTTCCAAATACATAGTGTAACGTTGATCTACCAATTTCGACTTCCACCATCAAGGTGATGAGATATCCAGCTCAATCTCTTTCTGTTGTGGTTAACAAAATGAAGGATCACATTAACAAGATAAACTGGAGTCAAGCATACCAAAGCTTTAAATTTTCATTCTATTTATTCTTGTTTGTGATCATTTTTCCCGTTTAATACCAATAAAAAAGTTTAACTATTACTTCGTTGCTTAATTAGGTGCTTTTGAGAACTTCAGTCTGTATAAGTTTTTTATTGTAGTTGTGGCTGCAATCATTTCTGATAACAAATCCCACCCCACATAATATTTTTTTTTTATTTCTATTTCTACTTTCCAAATCTTATGTCTAGAATTCGAATCAAGTTCCTCACCCGTAACTGGCCCGTTATTCGACCCGTTATTCTAATTTAAGAGTGTTAAGCCTTAGTAACTTAAAAATGTAACCTATCATGTGAACTGAATATCGGCATACTCACCCTCTGCATGTGCTATGAGGGACAGTATCAGCAGTGTCGTCGATGATTCCATAATAAATAACTTAACTTCCCGGGGTGTACGTTGTTGTGAAACATTCGATGAATACGACATTCCGGAGGTCAGGATAGCTTACTTGGTAGTGCTACGCACAAAATGTACAGCCTAGTGAGAAATGCCAAAAGCGAATACTTTGAATCTTAAACAATAAAGAACACAAACCGATGAAAATAAATACAAATTTAAAACTTGTTAAGAAATCAGTAAGCTCGTTATCAAACAACATAAACTGAAACGTGACCTTGAAGCAAAAATCATTGTTAATATATTCTCAAGTCGCCATGATTAATTCAATACATCTTCGTTATTTGTACGAAATTAGTTTAATATTTACAATGACACTTATTGATCATTTACACAGTATAAAATACATTGTGTGTTCTTAAAAATTATTATAAGGGATATTCTGTTCTAAGGGATATTCCAAGACAGGTCGTACACAGAACAATTTATGAGAAAAAAGGGGTAGACACTAAGCTCTACATCTATAGAACAATGTTATATCACCCGTTGGATATCACTTGTTTTCCTCCAGAAATATGCTTCTCTTTTTCAAAATGAGAAAAAGCCCCACGTATAAGAAAGAGGAGAATAAAAATGAAGCACTTTGGATAATCCAGAGAAAAGGGAAAATTAATCACCTAAGGGTTGTTACCTCTCACCCCAAACTACATTTTGCTTGAGTCTACAGAAATTTTCAATTGGCGCAGCTATTTGATTACAAGCTTTTGCAGAAAACGAAAGATGTGATAGCTCACTCGCAAAGTTTCAACCTGAACATTTCCTGTCTTCAAGGTGAAAATATGTCGAAATGTCATTTGCAAGAGAGAGAGGAGAAATAATTATTCCAAAAAATACCTTTCTTGTTATCATTCTATTTTCACTAGAAATGATATTTACATCAAACAGTGTGTTTGTTCTTTGTATATATGCTTTATAAATACTTACATACTTTCGCATCACTTAAATACGTAGGCCTATGTGCACGCACAATGCCATCGTGTTGGATCTTGTATCGACGTGTTCCATGGTAGCTACCGTCATGCCCTGTGTTTCAAGAGGGCTGGCTGACTGCAGATGTACTGCAAGCACAGCCGTAGCCTGAACAAAGCGGGATTTACTATTTTCATGAAAACTGGAATAATTTATCAATGAACCTATGTGGGAAAGTATATTTCCTAACTAAATGTCGGCATTTGTGTTTTTTATGAAATTTGGGGATGAAATTTGGACAAATTTGTGACCATTCGTCCAACGTTCAGGGAATGATTACCTAAAGTCTCTCGACGATTCTCGCAATGAGCCTTTGGGTCGACAATTTCGCCTGAGTATGATACCTTGAGAAGTAGTCTGGTAAGTGTCATAGTTTTGTTGATCGTTATTGGAAGTATACAGAATAAAAAAAAAATCTATTTTCTTTCCATGTGTACGTTTCCATAAACGGGGAAAAATTAAAATTGTGTGACGTCATTAGAGCTTAATATATTTCGGTGACCCCGGGGTCAGCTTCCGAACAGTTTATTTTAGCAAAGCGAAGACTACACAATGTAGGCTTTAACCTAGATCGTGTCCTCGGTAGTTGATGAAGCAACAGTGACCATGTTATTTGTTAACAACAGGGAAGTTTGAAGTTTGAAGCCAGAATCGCAACGGTTAATTTGCATTTTTTCCCATTGATTATGCAGTATTGAGCTCTTTTTCTTTCTGTTCGAAGATTGATTTAAAGTAAACAACACTTCCGTGAATCTGTAACTAATTACTATTGGAGAAAGGTCATATGCTGGGTATAGTTTAGCGTACTTAAGCCAATCCTTTTTTCTGAAACTTTTGAATGTGGCATGTGGGTATGCGGAGTAACGATCGAGGTAGGCCAACATTGAAGATTTTCACTGGGCTCACGGTATTGACTTTAGTCTCTGGGAGGCCGCTTGATTGAAACTTTTCAACTTTTTGTAGATTTTATAATCCAGGTATGTTAACCCAGTTTTAGAGATTACCAGTGTGAGTTACAGAGAGAAGAATGAAGTTATCCATTAATGACCATTTAACTAGAAAGTTCGAGTGCCGCTCCTAAGAGGAACTTTGGGTAAGCGCTCGTTTTTGTTTTGAGTCTTTGTTTTGAAAGATGAAGCAGAATCTCATTTTGCGTGAAAGGGCTTTCATTGACAGATGAGTAAATTGCTACACGAAGGCTCCTACCTACAAAATTTTTATGAAATTTAAAACTTCCAGTGAAACATGGCACAGAGATTTGTCGGGAAGGTAAAAATGTATTTACGGATTGTTTTACTTCATTTCGAAGAGCCTTGGCATTTGAAAGGCTGCGTGTAGCGGGATGTTCCCTTTAAATGTATGTGGAATCAATGATGCTTTTCGTGGTTTTGATCGATCGGTTAAAATGTTTTAAGCTTTTTTATTTTGCAAGTGGTTGGGGAAAAGAAAGTAAGTATTTGAGGCTTACCAAGGTGGTCTGTCCTTCCTTGTTTACAATCGTGGTTTTTTTTTTAGTCTGCAATTGTCCAAGCCCCCCCCCTCCCCCAGAGCTCTTTTATAGTTTTTTTTTTTTTTTTTTTTTAGAAGAGATCGCTCCTTTTTCGGATTGGATTCATTCCATAAGTCATTTTCTCATCTTCAGAGTCTGTGGAGCTCATTTACTCCTTGTAAATTCCATAAGTCTTTTGTACCGCTTTCAAATTTGTTGCAACAAACAAAAACATTTGCTGCCTATAATACAAGGATAACAGGGAGTAACACAACGACGAACATTGCTTTTGTTGTAAATTCCGAATATACCTCCTACGAAGGACTTTTATTCTCGGGTTAAGATTTTTTTAAGAGTTTGGGACCCTATTCACGCTTTGCGCACTTCATGCCTAGCTTGGATAACAGAATAGCAATTGCTATTCAAATCATCCTTCCTATTCGGTTGCATCTTATTACTACATTCTGTCAGAACTGTTACGTCAAACTTTCCATCTGCAGTTGATAAAACTTTCCTGCATCAGGTTCCTGCTTACTCTCGTTTCAAAATTACATAAAACTTTCTGATGTATGGCACCGTCTTTATGAAGATATAATAATAACAGCAACTTCTACAATATTATGCAATCGAGACAATCTTTTTTTTTACATTATAATTTATTTTTCTGAAGAGCGTTTTAAGAATAAAAGGTAACTCTGCTGTATGATCAATGAGAAAATACAAATTGTTTGACTATTTTTGTTGTAAAGAAACTGTTTCACGAAAAAAGCATTCACAATAAGTGATATAATTGTCCATAATAGCGACATCAAACGTATTGCAGAAAGATTGTTTGAAATTTTAACCGTTGAAATTATATCAAGCTTTCCATTATTAAATGAAGTTGAAAAATTTTAAAGTACATTCGTGGGTGTAAATAAAGCAGAAATTGAAGGCCTGCATTTCAACCAGTGTTGTCTGCTGTCTCGTGTGAACTGCATAGTGGACACCTTTTCTTAGTGTAAGAAAATTAAATATTTGATGTCCAGCAATTACTTTTTTTTCTTCTTGTGTGGAAGTCATTTCAAAACAGTCTGAGAAAAGTGCGTTTGCATTTGAAACCATAAAGGGTTCATTTCAAGCAGGATACGCTACAGCAGTTGTAAATGTGCGTATCTCTTAACACAGAAGGAAATATTTAGATTGTAACTAAAAGATGCTATAACAAGTCCCGCCTCTATTCTTAAGAAAATTAAAAGAACAGAAGTGTGCGAAACAAAAAGGTCATAAAAATCTGATTCCGTGTGGTCTACTCTCATGTGTGACCTGAAGGATAAGTACCTTCCCATACACTGTTGAAAATTTCTGTAAATTTACAGACTTTTTTTAACTTAAACTTTTTGTATTTCACTTTTAATAGAGATTTTCTGCATCTTTACAGACACTTTGTGTTGTTAAAATAAAAAAGGGTTGTTTAACATGTATTTTCTGTTTATTTGAAAACCATTTCTATCTGCTTTTTAACCAAATTTTACTGATTTGTAAAATTTTTTCTGTAAATTTACAGAAATTCTAACAGTATTTTGTATTTTCTGATTTCACATAAAAATACTGTCATTTAACAAACATTCATTTTGTTTTTAAGCTGAAAAAGAAACAAAAGTAAGCCCAAACAAACAAATAAGAAATAGCCAGAAAATTTTCAATATATAACATGTATCGTTCTGCGAAGTTCCAGTTTAAAAAGAAAACATTTCTGGCAAATTTATGGCCCTATTTGAAAATTAACTTACATTTATTATAAAAGCATACTTAGTTATTACGTTCTTAGTTATTAATATGATACAACTGGTGTTTTGTCGCACATTTTTAAGTAAAAAAAAATTGTAAGGCTCTTATTTCAGAGCACTGACAATTGGTATACTGGTGTCACCTCATCGCCACAGGCGCTCATGCACTTGATCGGAGCAAATTAAAAACGTTTCACAAATTTACTTAAAAGAATCTGTAAATTTACCACTTTGTGACGTAAATATCATTTTGCATAAATGGGTGGAGCTTATTTTATAGGCATTTTCCTAACAAAAGGATTGCTGTTGCTCTGAATAATATCTTCTTTTGCGTTTTGTAATCAGGAAGTGATAAACTTATTGTTTACCTTGTCTGGAAATGTTTGCAACCAATGTATTAGCATTCTTTGTCATATTTATTTTAAAAACAATTATAATATTGTACAAAAAATGTGACTTTCCAAGTTCCTAGAGATAGCAGTCTACTTGACAATAATATGACAACAAAGCATCCTCAATGTGTTTTGAATGAAAACAACTTCGTAACGACACATTACGTTGATAAGCAAATACCTGATCTACGTAATAATGAAGTGTATGTTACGTAATAACATATAAAAGGTAAAAAAGCGATATTACAATAAATATTAAAACGTCGGGAACGAGAACAGTAGGCTGTAAATTCACATAGAATTAAGGAAAACAAAACAGAACAATTCTGTAATTCGATTTCCCAGTAAACTTTTGTTAATTAATTTACATGCAAAAACTGTAAAGAAAAAACAAACCCTTAATGTTTTTCCATGATTATAGTCTGGCTGTAAAAAAAACATTATTTGGTTGGAAAAAAATTTGCCATAAAAATTATGTAAATTTATAGAGAATTTTTTTAACAGTGTAGTTTAAGGGAAGTATAAATTTGATGTTCTGTTTATGCTTTTCTTCTGTATGATATAGGTTCCAAGACAGTCTGAGAAAGAAAATTTAGTATGCGTTGGAAGTCATAAAGTCATAAGTGTTCATTTTAAGCAAGACAAGATCATTGTTATTTGTTGGAAATCAATACACAAACAGGTGTAACGCCCACTTTAATCAACCAATCATTCACATATCACTGATAGTTCTGAAAAAGGGGAAGGGCGGCTCAGCTACTTAATGCCGCAGCGATGGACCTATTTATTTTTGGCAGTGATAAATGTATTTGTCGAGCACCAATGCCAAATAAACTACTACAAGAAAATACACAGGACCCAATGAAACTTATACAAGGGAATTGCTAAACCTCCCTGCTCATGCCTCTAAGCTAAAGGCTTTGCAAGAACTCGTAATATCGCACACCGTTTTAGATGAGGATATCCTTCCTTAAATTATTTCCTTTTGTTCCATGGAATCATATACATACAAAAAACAAGAGAAGAAGGTGTACTAAACAAACCTGAGTACTTCAACTGAATTTGTACAATTCTTTACTGCAAAAACTGAGTTGAAGTATTCCTCACTTATATCGAGCAGGGGTACACAATTTTCGTGAGTACCCCATTTTTAGACAAATCTGTTCAAATATTTTAGAGTGTACACCGATAACCTTGATGTGTGAATATGACGAGAACCACTTTTGTAACAACAACCACTTTTAATAGGTCACTGCTTCGGACCTGCCACTCTGCAAAATAGCAAACCTTGAGATTTTCATTAGAGATCCAAGAGGTTGTGCAACCTCAAAGCCCCAAATTAAAAAGTTACCATAAAAAATAGTTTCACCATGACCAGTAGGGAATAGACCGAATGAAAGCTGGGTCGAATGTATTTAGTTAATTATATAGGCAAAAGTAAGTAACGGTTGTTGTTACGCACACCAAACATGCGAATTTTAATACTTCGTAAAGTACTAATTACTTCCATATTAGGTGAATGCTCTCGAAAACGCACAGGTATGACATTCAAAGCAGTTCAACTTTTCTTTTAGGTAGATGGTGGGGAGTCGGAAATCATGTTTGCCTAAAACAGCTCACATCTTTTTTCTGAGAAATTGTAAAACGTTTAATGTTTTGAATATACTTCCTTCCAATTAGTACGTTAGGTCTTTATTGAACATTTTGAAAAGCTGTTTTCTCCATTTCTCCTGAATACTTTCAAGTGATAAATTTAATCCGTACTAAATCCCTCTGTCTTCTTAAACTGACCCTAAAATGTAGACGCTGCAAAGCCAACATCCATATAATATACTGAAAAAATTACGCCATGAATATTGACCTTGCTGCGGATACCTAAGAGGATTTAGTAATACAAATGAAGTCGAAAATCGAGTTTAGATTTCAATGAATCGGGACCATGTACGAACATCCAAACATTCTAAACAATTATCAAAAGCGCCCATTTCTAACCCTTCGAGCACGTCTTCTGACGAAGGTATGAAATGGAAGTATGAAACAACTTCTTGCACCTCAATCCGACAAAATCGTTTGATATCATGCATGCGCAGTCATTTCAATTATTTTAAATTTGGGTCAAATTGAGTAATATTAGAGCATGGCAATATTTTCTTTGCTTATACCTTACAATATAATAACTTACAATATCAAAGTAACTGGACATTTATAGCCTTAAATGGTAATTCTACTGCACACATCCCGGGCGGATAAAAAACTGTTGAAAGTATTTCTAGTTATATGACACTTTTTAGAAAAGGGAAACCAATTCCCAAAGTATAAAGTTTCCGTTGAGCATAGCGACATCACAATACTTTGCAACACGATTCATTGTACCGATTACGAGTACAAGGGAAGTACTACGTTTGCAACTAATTGGACTTTCCTAAAACAGAAACCACAACAGATTCCTCATAGTGACTTTTTACGAGCAAATTCTAGTTATAGCTTCACATAAATGCAGTTTACTTCAAAATAAAGTTATTATTAGTGAGATGCTAAATCAAGTTCTCCTTCCTGCCTTACTGACGAATTCGGACAGCAACTCATGGTGTTATTATAGTCCACCATAACTGGGTTCTATCACTTTTTAATCTTTCTTCTTTCTTGATCACCTGTACCATAGATGGTTGTACACTAAATTGTATCTTAATTTCCCCAATTTCTTTGAATATGAAGACTTGAAATTCAAGAAGAAAGTGAATGGAAACGATTTGTGGCTGATGAACTACACTAATGGATGCCTACTAAAAACAAATGCTAATGAGATTCGTCAACGTCGTACAAAAGTTAAAGTACGTTTAGACAAAGAAACAAATCAGCAATAGACAATTTTATTCAATGTAGTCTATTTCCCACGCGAGAAGAATGGATAGAAAGTTTGTCTTTGTTTAATTAATAAAATTAAATATTTGATGTTTTGCAAATGGTTTTCTTTTGTACTATGATGGTTTCAAAAAGTAAGAGAAAGGTGTATTTGCTTTTGAAGATATGAAACATTCATCTCAAGCAGAATCACACCGCTGCTATCTGTTGAAGCTCATGTTATCACGTGATCTATCAAGAGTCAGAGAGGTGTTACACACATGTCAAGTAACAAATAGTTTCATAAATAACTTATATTTCTGAAAACAAAGAGCAGATGGATTACTTATTAAAGGTAAACAGCAATGGACCTGTTTTTTTTTAGCTATAATATGTGTTTTCGACGAACATGTACGCTAAAGATACAATTCTGCTACAGAAAAGTGTCCAATGCTGTTTGTACCTTTACTTATAAAGCTCTATGAGAAATCCTAGTACTTACACCCCTAAGCATTTCTTATTAAGTTAGCGACTCTGCTGTTATTGATAAACCATTAACGAACAGAAAACAAGGAAAGCAGGTAGACTGCATACCCGGATGTGATTTAATAAGGACAGACTGAATCAGGAATTCGCAAGGTAAAGTTCTTCATTATACTCAAACCTTCCTTAGCAACTCTAAATAAAAGAAACGAACTGATAAGCTCTTGTAGACACAGGAACAAACATCTACTCTGTAATTATTCTAATAGGTAATGTATTTTGGCTCGCTGTAGACCGTTCTTGCCTGTTCACAACGAACACGGAACGAACACGTGCTTTAAAACGGACACGTTCAAAAGCAGCGAACACATACGTATTTAACGTTATTGACATCATTGTACTTCAGACTTCTGAGGAGTGAGGACCTACATTATTGGCCCTTACGAAACAGTATTGTAAAGCTATGTTGTAAGAACTTATTGCAACCTTTTCAATATATATATATTACTCAAATATTAAGATTTAATCAAGCTATCGGCCAATATGTATCGGCCTTCTTCAGGATACTATATAGGAGAGAAGGGAGAAGGGAAAACTTAGTATTTACAGTAGCAAAAATAGAGAAAATGACTAAAAAATGGGTAGTATTTGTGAACAAAATATATTACACTTAACTAACCAAAACAGATTGCTAATTAAAGAAGCTACTATGCAAAAAAAAAAAAAAAACCTTTCTACGTACACATTACAGGTATTCAGTGTTCAAAGTGATGCTACAGTAACACAACGAACATTAAAACAATCGGCTTAACTTAAACAAAGAGAATTGGTAACTTACGGAAGTGCGCAGTGTAAATTGGTGAAACCGCTGTTGCGACTGGTGACGCAGTGTGTCATTGAATTTATTTATCTACGTTGATACCATTCGGGCTAAGGGTTTTTAGTTTTTCAATCCAGAACGATTCTCTGTGTAGAATTGTAGTGTGTGATCTTTCTGTGATGAGTTCAATGCCAGTAAGTGTGACATTGTCTATGGTATGCGACGGGGAATTAAAGTGTATTGTGTAAGGTAGTTGTTTTGAGCTTGTTTTGTTAAAATTAATGATTTCTGATCTCGTATTACTGAATCGTGTGTAAAGAGTAGTTTCTGTTTTGCCTACGTATTGTTTATTGCAGGCTGTGCAAGTAATTAAGTAAATTATCCATTCTGATTTGCAATCAATGTGTGATGTGATGGGAAAAGTTTGTCCCGTTTTAGTGCTAGAAAATTTATCTGTCTGTTTAATATATTTATGGAGCATACAGCGGTTGGATTTGCATGCAAAAAAAACTCGTTCGGTTGAATCTGTGTTTGGAATGTCATTAGGTGAGGGGTCCCTAGCCCGCACGAGAAGATCTCTCAGAGACCGAGGACGGCGAAAAGCAACCATGGGGGGTTCTTTAAAAACTGATTTAAGTTCTGGTGAATCAGTCAATATTTTTGAACATTTTTGTAATTTCTTTGGGAGGTTAGAGAGTATATGGGAGTAAGTGATTACCAATGGTACTCGCTGGTTGTTTTGCTTTTGTCTGTAGGTGAGTAGATCATCCCTACAAAGTTGCTGTGCATTATGAATTTGATCTTCTACCATTTGTCTATTATAACCTCTGCGTGTAAATTGTTGGTTTAGTTCAGAAAGATGGTGTCTGGTTGTGTTGTCGTCAGAGCAATTTCGGATGACCCTCAATGCTTGACTGTATGGAATGCCCGTGAATGTGTGTTTTGGATGACAGGATGTAGGTAGGAGATAGGCATGAGAGTCAGTTGGTTTAGAATAGAGTTGAGTTTCAAGGCGATTATTCTTTTGAGTAATTTTGATATCTAGAAATTGGACACTTTCTGTGGAGTTCTCAAATGTGTATTTAATAGTAGGGTGGTTTGTGTTCATTTTGTTTTGAAACTGAGTAAGGTTGCGCGATGTCGATGTCCAAATAAATTGTATGTCATCTATGAATCTTTTCCATGTATTCTTCAGTACATAGTTAGTCTGTTGAAGAATGCCGTGTTCTACTGCTCCCATGAAAATGTTGGCATATGAGGGTGCAACAGGTGTACCCATGGCAGTTCCTTGTATTTGTAAGTAATGTTTTCCGTTAAATTTGAAATTGTTTAGTGTAAGTATAAGTTCTAATAGGCGTAAGAGATCAGTGGTGGACGGGTTGAGATTTTTACGTGTGTTAAGGGCGTTTTTACATGCATTGAGTCCCTCTTGATGTGGGATATTAGTGTATAGCGAGAGGACCGTTCAGTCCTCAGACCTCGACCCTGAAACCAAAGACCTTCTTATACCAAAGCGCTCAGTATGTCCCAACTTGTACCTGTTACCCAAAATACACAAGGCGAATAACCCTGGTCGCCCAATCGTTTCCAGTTGCAGCTGCCCCACCACCCAAATCTCAAAATTTGTGGACTCGCACTTACGTCCACTAGTGGAATCCCTAAATTCCCACATTAAAGACACTACACACTTCATCAAACATATAAACTACATCAACGCAGAACACTCACCTTTTAAAAGGAAATTTATTCTAGTTACAGCCGACGTCTCTTCGCTATACACTAATATCCCACATCAAGAGGGACTCAATGCATGTAAAAACGCCCTTAACACACGTAAAAATCTCAACCCGTCCACCACTGATCTCTTACGCCTATTAGAACTTATACTTACACTAAACAATTTCAAATTTAACGGAAAACGTACTTACAAATACAAGGAACTGCCATGGGTACACCTGTTGCACCCTCATATGCCAACATTTTCATGGGAGCAGTAGAACACGGCATTCTTCAACAGACTAACTATGTACTGAAGAATACATGGAAAAGATTCATAGATGACATACAATTTATTTGGACATCGACATCGCGCAACCTTACTCAGTTTCAAAACAAAATGAACACAAACCACCCTACTATTAAATACACATTTGAGAACTCCACAGAAAGTGTCCAATTTCTAGATATCAAAATTACTCAAAAGAATAACCGCCTTGAAACTCAACTCTATTCTAAACCAACTGACTCTCATGCCTATCTCCTACCTACATCCTGTCATCCAAAACACACATTCACGGGCATTCCATACAGTCAAGCATTGAGGGTCATCCGAAATTGCTCTGACGACAACACAACCAGACACCATCTTTCTGAACTAAACCAACAATTTAGACGCAGAGGTTATAGTAGACAAATGGTAGAAGATCAAATTCATAATGCACAGCAACTTTGTAGGGATGATCTACTCACCTACAGACAAAAGCAAAACAACCAGCGAGTACCATTGGTAATCACTTACTCCCATATACTCTCTAACCTCCCAAAGAAATTACAAAAATGTTCAAAAATATTGACTGATTCACCAGAACTTAAATCAGTTTTTAAAGAACCCCCCATGGTTGCTTTTCGCCGTCCTCGATCTCTGAGAGATCTTCTCGTGCGGGCTAGGGACCCCTCACCTAATGACATTCCAAACACAGATTCAACCGAACGAGTTTTTTTTGCATGCAAATCCAACCGCTGTATGCTCCATAAATATATTAAACAGACAGATAAATTTTCTAGCACTAAAACGGGACAAACTTTTCCCATCACATCACACATTGATTGCAAATCAGAATGGATAATTTACTTAATTACTTGCACAGCCTGCAATAAACAATACGTAGGCAAAACAGAAACTACTCTTTACACACGATTCAGTAATACGAGATCAGAAATCATTAATTTTAACAAAACAAGCTCAAAACAACTACCTTACACAATACACTTTAATTCCCCGTCGCATACCATAGACAATGTCACACTGACTGGCATTGAACTCATCACAGAAAGATCACACACTACAATTCTACACAGAGAATCGTTCTGGATTGAAAAACTAAAAACCCTTAGCCCGAATGGTATCAACGTAGATAAATAAATTCAATGACACACTGCGTCACCAGTCGCAACAGCGGTTTCACCAATTTACACTGCGCACTTCCGTAAGTTACCAATTCTCTTTGTTTAAGTTAAGCCGATTGTTTTAATGTTCGTTGTGTTACTGTAGCATCACTTTGAACACTGAATACCTGTAATGTGTACGTAGAAAGGTTTTTTTTTTTTTTTTTGCATAATAGCTTCTTTAATTAGCAATCTGTTTTGGTTAATTAAGTGTAATATATTTTGTTCACAAATACTACCCATTTTTTAGTCATTTTCTCTATTTTTGCTACTGTAAATACTAAGTTTTCCCTTCTCCCTTCTCTCCTATATAGTATCCTGAAGAAGGCCGATACATATTGGCCGATAGCTTGATTAAATCTTAATATTTGAGTAACGCGAAGCTAGGTCTGCCGAGTTTTTATTTTTCTGTTGTCTCACTCTATATTATTATGACTTGGCACCAGTTACGTTTTGGACCAAAGCAATTTCTTGCATATATATATACATATATATATATATATATATATATATATTCTTGTATATATATTTATATATATATATATTTATTTATATATATATATATATATTTATATATATATATAAATAACAAATAGATAAATTCCACCGTACAACTCAAAAGTTCTCTTCTACCAAAAAGATACATAGTAAAACAAATCGAAAGCAATTACTAAATACTTCTAACAGAAAACGTGAAGAGGAACGTAAATTTTCCCCCTAACGGTAATTTCCCCTAACGTTGATATTTTGCCCAAAACTTTTCCCTTATTCCACAAGTATATACATATATATACATATATATATATATATATATATATATATATATATATATATATATATATATATATATATATATATATATATATATATATATATATATATATATATATATATATATATAGACGAAAAACAGAGGCCACCAGACACACGAAATATTACTGTCATCCATAAAAGTTTATTAAATGTTGAAAAGTAAAACAGGATAGGTAAATCTCAAAGCAGTTTGATGAAGACACTGGTAAAACGTAAAAAGTTAAAAGTGTAAAATTGTACAACGTTTCGAAAGGGTAGACCTTTCTTGATCACGTACACATGCAAACTGATGCTTAATCTCGGACAAAAACCTTCTAACAAAAGAGACCGCTGCAGAGGAGGGCTTACAGGTTATATGTCAAATCCTTAACATTTATACCTACTGGGGCGAACGTGTTAAGACGATAAATCCATTTTAGTTCTACTTCTTCTCTAATTGCCTTACTATTGTTGTGGATCTTTTCTATCCCTATCAGCTCAAAATTTTTACAGCTTTGAAAATGTTTTCCCAAAGGGGTAGTCGCTTTTCGAAATTCCTGCCTGTGACCACGATGTCTAATCCTAAGCTCTCCTCCTGTTTCTCCCACGTATTGCTTTTTACAGTCAAGACAATTCACCAAATACACTACGCCTTTAGTACAACAAGTGATTGAATGAAACAAATTAAACTTTTGACCCGTAGAGAAGCTCCGAATACATTTGGTTTCTTTGAGAGAAGCACAAGTGACACACCGAACTAAATGTGTCTTAAAACACCCCTTAGTCTCACTATTTGAATGGTCGGGTAACTTGGCTCTAACTAGCAAGGACTTGAGGTTAGGGGGCTGTCTGTAAATGACAGCTGGGGGACTCGGGAATTTGTTACGAAAGGTTTTAGACATCTGTAAAATCGGGAAATGTTTTTTCAAAATCTGGACCAGAGGAGGCAGTCGTGGGTTCCGGGTAGTAACAAAAGGGGCAACAATCTCCTTTTTCCTATTATTAGTCTCAGGTCCCGGGTGAAGCAAATTGGATCGGGGAACATTCCTAGCTTTGGAAATTTTATTCCTAACTGTAGAAGCGGGATAACCACGTTTAACTAAATTTTGTTGGAGAATACTTAGATTCCTATTAAGGTCCCTTTCCTCGGAACAAATGGCTTTGATCCTGAGGGCCTGGCCATAAGCTAAGTTGTCTAGAGTGCTCTTACTATGGTAAGAGTCATAATTTAGGTAAAGATTCTTAAAAGTAGGCTTCACGTAAAGATCCGTAATTAAAAAGCCTTCCTTAGAACGACTAATACTTAAATCGAGAAAGTTAACAGAATTAAAGTCAAACTCAAAAGTAAATTCCAGTTCAGATGGGTATAAATGGTTTAAGATTTCCATAAAAGAAAGGAATTTGTCTTTACCATATGGCCATAAACCCCAAATGTCATCTATATATCGACACCACTCGGTAGGTTTCAACGGACACGACTTCCACAATTTTTCTTCTACTAGTCCCATACCCAAACAAGCATAGCCTGGGGCCATTTTCGGTCCTATGGAGGTCCCATTAATTTGAGTAAAGAACATACCATTAAATTCAAAGTGATTTTCATTAAGACAAAGCTTAAGGCATTCAATTAAATTACCGGTAGAGGGAACTCTGGTGTGTCTTGCTTCCAACGCTTGCCTGACCCCTTCAAGTCCCAAATGTTGAGGCATACTAGGATACATCGCTTTAACGTCTATAGTGAACATGGCACAACTAGCATCAAGCGGACCTTTGTTATTAATGGAATTAATTTTAAGTATAACGTCCTTAGAGTCCTTCACAAAAGAAGCTAATTTCCTCATTTCAGGATTAATGTGAAAGTCAACAAATTCCGAAAGTCTTTCTATAGGAGAACCATTCCCAGAGATGACCGGTCTAGTTTTCAGGTTGTCCTCCTCATCTTTTTCTTTGTGGGTTTTTGGTAGTGTGTAATAACGAGATGTCTTCACTTCTATATATATATATATATAAATAACAAATAGATAAATTCCACCGTACAACTCAAAAGTTCTCTTCTACCAAAAAGATACATAGTAAAACAAATCGAAAGGAATTACTAAATACTTCTAACAGAAAACGTAAAGGGGAACGTAAATTTTCCCCCTAACGGTAATTTCCCCCTAACGTTGATATTTTGCCCAAAATTTTCCCCTTATTCCACAATTAGGTATACATACATACATATATATATATACATACATATATATATATATATATATATATATATATATATATATATATATATATATATATATATATATATATATATATATATATATTTATATATATATTTATATATATATTTATATATGTATATATATTTATTTATATATATATATATATATATATATATATATATATAACAAATAGATTAATTCCACCGTACAACTCAAAAGTTCTCTTCTACCAAAAAGATACATAGTAAAACAAATCGAAAACAATTTTTAAATACTTCCAACAGAAAACGTAAATCAACGGAGAAAACTATACAACGTTTCGAACAGGTCTACTGTCCTTAGTCAAGTAAACTGAAGTACATGCCCATGTAAAAATACAAATACAAATACCGGCTATGAAATGTGGCTTTTCGAATGGTAATCCCTTTTAAATTTGGTGCAAAAGTGTTGAGTTGGTGTATCCAAAAAAGTTCGTTTTGCTCTGTTCGGTAAGTCCCTCGACCGATTGAATGGCAATTAAATTGAAAAACATACAACCCGTGTTAAAATGTTTCCCAAGACGAGTGTTAGCTTTTTTTCAGTTCTTGCCTATGACCCCGGTGTCTCTGTCTTAATTGGCTCCCCGTCTCACCCACATACTGCTTCTCACAATCAAAACAATTAATGTGGTAAATAAACCCAATCGACATACAGTTAAAACTACCTAGTATTTTGAAAACTTTCCCGGTATTAACACTTTTAAAAGAGTCTGTAACTGACATGACCTCACAGGTAACACAGTTTTTTCCGTGTTACTTTTGATTACCCAAATTTTTCGGAGTGTTTCTCGGCACTCTCGCTCTTACGAGCATATCTCTTAAGTTAGGGGGTGGTCTGTGAATTACCTTTGGTGGTATAACAAAGATTTCCCTCATTTTATCTGACATAGAAAGAATATGGAAGTGTTTATTAATGATTCCTTGTAAGGGAGGTAAGCGAGTATCACGAGTAACCACATATGGGGCTTTTGGTGCTTTAGTCGAAACGTTCTCACCTTTGCTGGTCCTAAGTAAAGAATCACGAGGAAAACCTTTAGCCATATTGTTTTTTTCCTTGACAACCTCGGTAGGATAACCTCTCTTTTTTAAGTTTATTTCTAACGTTTTTAAATTCTTATCACAATCATCTGTACAAAGGGCGAAAAAATAACAACAAAATATATAAGAAGAAGAATTCCCCCTTACGTCTAAACATATAAGCAACGTTATTTCAATGGCCAGCCATCAGTTCGTATAAACAGCTAGGTGTCTGCAAATTTGACAACTTTGAAGTAATTGTATCTTCTTTAAAAAATCTAGGAGGGCGCCCTTTTCCGTTTACGCATCCCTATAGTAAAAGTGTGTAGAAACGTTAAGGCGAAACTTATATTTCTGCCTAAATTTTTTTTAAGTTTAAGTTAATTGCATTTAATATAGCGCTCAGTACTACTCAATAAGGCATTCGCTGGGGCTTCAAAACCAGAACAAACACAAGTAAAGAACAAACTCACAAACTAACAAAAGAAAGTTCTCCTGGAGGCTGTTCCATAATTTTGGACCGGCGATGGTGGGAGATCTGTCACTAAAAGTTGAAGCTTTCGTGAATGGCACATGAAGTATACAGCCACTAGTAGAGGGACGTGTAGAATAATGGCATTACCGTCGCTGAATTAAATTCGACAGATAATCAGGTGCTAGGTTAAGGAGGCATTTGAAAACGGGAAGAATGTGATGTGTTTGAGGGCATTTGCAGAGCTAGAAAACTTTGATCGCCCTAAAATGATTTTTGCAGTTTGATTGTGTATACGCTGTAATGGCCACAACGATGACTTAGGTAAGTTAACAAAAAGCGAATTTGCATAATCCATATGGGAAAGTACAAGGCTGTTAGCTATTTTAATGTGTGATTTGTTGGGAAAACGACGTTGCTTCAAAATGAGGGTGCGTATAGTTTATAAATGAACGTTTGTAAGAGCTTCTAGGTTGTGTATAATCATAACCACTTATCACAACGAGTTTTGTCCACTTCTGACATTTTTGTGTTCGAGTGACTGGATTGTATTTTTCCTCTTTTAGAAAAAAAAAATCAATTTGTTGGACAGAGCTTAGTTCTGCTGTGACCGCTTTTCCAACAACCCTTAGACATGTGTCATATATACCTTAATCAATGTCAGTAGCCTACTTGTGTGGCGACCATAGCTTGATATTTTGCGTCTTGGCAATATAATGCTGTCAAAAACTGTCGATGGCCTGATGGAGAAAATGCCTTTATAGGCAGCGGGCCGTGCACGAAAAGGTGCTTTCGTTTTTAACTTTCGTGACGCACATCTGAGGGTCGGCATAAAAATTACCCACGAAGGTCAATTTTAGCCTTTTGAACATCATATCAATTACCACAAGCGAACGAATTGGCCTACGAAGAGAAATTTGAGGGGGAATTGTTGGCTTTTTGTGGCCAACATTCATTGCATATACTAGTTCCACGAATTTTCTGACACCTACAAAATCTGTACAACATGCGCCGGGCATAGTGCACAGTGCAGCCTGGTCAGTGAAATTGATAGGGAGAAACTTTTATGTCAATTAATTGACGGGGGGGGGGGTAGGGCGACTTTCCCTTCATTTAGGGAAAGGTTGAATAAATCAGGAACTGGAACGAGAAAGGATAGCGAAGGGATAGCGAAGAAGGAAAATGAAACAGGACAAAACAAGAATAAGAATTTGGAATACAAAAGAGGAAGAAAATAAACACACATGACATGGAAAAACAAGAAACAGAGAGAAGAGATGCGTTCAGTAAGGAAACCAATAAATGATTCACATGATATTGTTCAATCAAGTCTGGTTTGCAGCAGAGTTATGAGAGAGTAAACAACGGACGGCATATGGTCAAGTGGTTAAAGCACCCTACTTCAGGCGCGGGTACATTGGGTGGGGTCTTACGCCCCAGCCCTCCCTTTTTCGCCACATCAGCAATAAAACATATGGAAAAATAGCAGTGCATGCATGCGCAGCTCCCTCTCACCCCTGTTTTCTCTTAGGTCAGTCCACCCTTTTTTTTGAATGTGCGGATCCGCGCCTGGACTTGCAGTTGGGAGGTCAGGAGTTCGAGTATTGTCCTGGTCATACTGAAGACTGTAAAAAAACACAGCATATGCCTAAATTAAAGCAATTGAGTAGGAAAAACAAGCCAGTTAGTCACAACTGGAAAAGCTAGTCCGTGGCGGCTCGACATAAACCAATTGATTAGAAACTGGCCATATGGGCCGTCGTTTAAAACTCCCTCCAGGCTAACCGACTTGAGAGGATAGGCCTAAATGGACAGGCCTTAGGGCCAAGCAGAACTTAATTCCCATTGAGATCTTTTGTCCAAATTAACCAAAGGTTTCAACAGTTTCCAAATGGTAAACGGTTTTCAAAAGGGTTTGGTTTATAAAAAGGGTAATTTTATAATTCCCTATGAGTTTTGACCAATTTCTATCATCTACCAAAGGGACTGCCCTTTAAATGAAAAGGTTATTTACAAAAGATGTCACTTGAAACCCTTTGGGTTCAAAGGATTTAACCCAAAGGGTTCCAAATGGAATTTTCAGCTGGGCTGCCAAGAAACTTTGACTATACCTTAAGCTGTAAAGTGTAATCTCTTCTAGTGAGCATGACTGCATGATTTTGAACCAGCGTCGAAACTCCATGAAGCCTTTGCCGTTCACTCCAAGTATTATTCAAACTGTATGATCTATCATTCTATCATCAAAGAACCAATCTCAAATTTCCTGAGAGAAACTTAGCATCATGTAGTAGAACTGATCGCCAGCATCTCTGCCAGGAAAAAAAGGGAACCGATCGTGGGGTAAATTTTGCAAAATGTGAAAATACCGACCGGGGTGAGAGTTGTACTGTATCAATACATAATCTTCTGTCAAGTAGGGAGGGGCCCAAGATTTCTAGAGATATAATCACAAAAACCAGTGGTTCGAACCTGCCATGCACTTATTCATATCGCTTGATTTTGCATTTTTTTATAGGTAAACATTCCATTTGGAAACCTTTGAGCACAACTGGTTTGAAATGGTAGGCCTACCTTTCGAAAAGTAAAAAAGAAAAAAAAAAAACTTTTTTAAGCATGGGAGTAGGAAGCGGGTTCTAGGGAGAAAGCTACCCCCAGTGAAAAACGAGGGGCGGAAGTATGCTTCCGCTCCCCCAGTTCCCGTGTCAGAAACCCCTTTTTTAATTTTCCAAATCTCAAAAAAAAAAAAAAAAAAAAACAGCGAAATTTCCGGCTTCCTTTGCTTGCCGCTTAATGCAACATTAAGTGCACTAGTTCTAACTTAATTTTTCTGAGCTATGTACATAACATGATCAGATATTTACCATTTGTGTGACACCACATCGATCATTAAGAGACACCGGCAGCTATGTTGCTATTTTTTGTGACCTGTCTTTCATAAAATTCCAATTTTTCTACAATTAAAATTCTTGATTTTGAAATATTTTGTCTAAAAGGACAACAAAATTTGGAAAACTTTTGAAATGTCATCGGGGTCTGCGGGTCTGAGGGGTCGCGATTTTTCCAAATTTTTTATACGCTCCGCGCCAATTGAAGATAGCTTTGGCCTACCGTAGTCAAATGTTCTCATATGTAGGCCTACACACAGCATGCGGGACATCAAATCCAGAGTAGGGCTTGCAGTGACCTTCCGTAGGCCTATATCTTTGCCGCACCCGCACCAAGTTCAAACGAATTTCAAGGATTGATTTGTATCTGACTTTTGACGGAATCGAATGCAGTCATAATTAGACACCAAATGATCTTGAACCAAGGAAGTCGGTCCAGCTTTAGTAAAGTTATGCTCAACTGAAACTAAGTTTAAATTGCGGTAATAGAAGGTAAAAATTTTTCAAGTTGATATGTTTAAAAAAAACATATCGGGTACCGTCATTTCAAAAAATCCATAAAGGCATATGCTACGGGAAGAGGCGGATCCTGTTTGCCGTGAACTAGATATTACGGTCCGCTGCAGCCTGAACTGACTACTACAGGCTACCCTCTTGCTCTTAAATACATGTAAATGTCAGTGCCCTGAAATAAGCAGGGAGAATTGCAGTCCCCCTATCCCCACCTGAAAGGTCTACGCCTAGTAGCATGAAAGATGCCAAGGTCTGAATTGCGATTTTCTATTGAAAAACCTGACCCTGTCTAAAGCTATCAGCCATGTCATGACACCCAGTCTCCAGGGGCAGGTATTTCTGATGAGATTTTGTGCCAGAAAGATAAAAAATAATGCATGGCTACTTCGTCGAGTGTCGCAACAAGCATTTCATCGGGAAAGGGCTGATGGCTTTTACAAAATGTGGTCAGTGCACCGTATTCAGTTTGGCACTAAGTTAGTACTGAGCTCAGAGCCTCATATTGGGACCAGAAAATTTAGTACACAAATTCCGATATTTTTTCGGAAGGGAAACCGTTCCCAGCCGCTAATAACAGTTCGACCACCAAATTTTAAGTAAGTTTGTAGCGGTTTAGGATTTTTAGATAGCATGTAAGTTACTGCTAAGCCGAATTAAAGCTACAAACTATTCCACATAACTTGAGAACCAACACACCCCCAGATGCCAGTTCCTATTAGAACCCATTACACGAAATAAAGCTTGGTGACATTCTCGCCCGTATTCGTATTGTTAATCTTCCAGATTTCGTCGTTCCTCGATACAAAAATGATACAAGATGGGTTGAAGGGTATTATTCTTTTTTCAGAGATCGGAGTGACGAAGATTATAGAATTTGGATCGGTATCCCGCTCGAGTTACTCATTCGCAGTTAACGTTACGCGCGAAACCGACGTAGCAGGGACATAAACAGTTCCTCGTTCGCGGAAAAGAGTCCTTTTTCTTTCCACATCTTTTTACCGGTTTTAATCCCACGTACCCTAAATAACATTAAAATTTGTTTAATTTTGCATAAATTTAACATTAAAACGCATTTCAAATAATTGAAGTGCCTTTGGAACATGATTAGAGGCTGCAGCTTTAGTTTTAGTGCTGTTTGAGGAAAAGTTTACTTAAAATGTGGAATTTGTGTGTCTATCTCGCCTTTGCCAGATTTTGAATTTAAAGGGATGTTTTAACTTATTTTTTCTTGATCCATAGGCCAAACGGATCGCTTGTGGTAATTGCATGGGTTATGTTTTCATCTTTTCCCATCGATTAGAATTTTTTTCAATCAGACCCTCCGAAGTGCGTCACGAAGTAACACGAAAAAGCAGGACAGATTTTGGTCTAATATTACGTGTACGGAAGGTCCTTTGTCTTGAAATCTTCCTATGGTTGACATTTTGCAACCTGAAATAAAAACGTTTAATTACCAATTTGAACACACACCTAACGAACAGAGTGGTCAATTTTCATCCGACATTCTATAGGAGGTGTATGAACAGTCGCTCAATATTACATGGCGCCATCACTTTAACAGCTGTGATACACATTACCAGATCCCCTTCTTCGGTTCCTGTGTTGGTTGCATATTCCTTTCTACAACACAGGTTTTTACTTGTGTGGGCAGATATTTTTTTTTATCTTTTGAGTTGTTTTCACAAATTCCGCTGAAATTTAAGAAGACACAATTTTCTATTCTTAAGTGGGACTAACCATTAAAGGGCCAATCCTCTCACATCAAACTACACTTCTAGTATGGGGTAACAGAAACTCTCAATTGGGTCACCTCTTTAATTGACTCAGTTATTCAAACAACGCAGAATACCAAAGCTTGTATTACACAGCATTACACGCTGTTATATGGCGAGCAATCGGTATCAAATCATGAGGAATTGACACATACCAATTTAAATCGACACCTACCAATTTAAATTGACACATACCAATTTAAATCGACATTTACCAATTTAAATCGGCACATACCAATTTAAACTGACACATACCAGTTTAAACTGACACATACCGATTTAACTTCGACAAATGCCAATTTTAACTGACACATACCAATTTAAATCGGCATATACCAGTTTAAATCGACACCTACCAATTTACCTCATTAACATATTTGATATCCCGATTTGGCAACCCCAGCAAAACACATGCTCTTTGCAATCCGCTAAGGCCTCACCACCTCTTTGTACGCATTTAGCCACTGTTAAATGCCGATTGCTGTCATGCTCTGTTAAGTGTGGTAAGTTGTTCTCAATGAGCACACATGTAAATAGGCCTTAGTTAGATGATGTTGTTGTACATATCACTCCGGTTTCTTATCAATTGGTTTAAGTCGGGTAGACCTTTTGTCCAATTGTGGCTCCCTGGCTTGTTTTCAGTACTCCATTGATAACGCTGAGCACGAAGCACAACAACAGTAGATTCCATTTTTAACTCTTTCATTTCATTGAGGTGGTGAGGCCTTAGCGGATTGCAAAGAGCACGTGTTTTGCGAAGGTTGCGAAATCAGGATATCAAATATGTTAATGAGGTAAATCGGTAGGTTTCGATTTAAACTGGTATGTGTCGATTTAAACTGGTATATGTCAGATTAAATCGGTATGTTTCAGTTTGAATTGGTATGTGTCAATTTAAATTGGTATGTGTCGGTTTAAATTGGTATGTACCGATTTAAATTGGTATATGTCGGTTTAAATTGGTATGTGTCGATTTAAATTGGTATGTGTCAATTCCCCATGATTTGATACCGATTGCTCGCCATACTGTCAATGTGTATCACTGAGAGTGTTTTGATAATACACCTTGAGCTTTTTATATTCACCCTTAACCATTACACTGAGATTGTGTTTGGATGAGGGTGAATTTTAGACGATTGTGGGAGGGGCTTAAGTAAGAAGGTTAAGAGAATTGGTACAGTTTGGGATAAGAGAATTGGACCTTTAAGCTTGTAAAGTGATGGAGTTATGTATGTGGGTCCCTCCGTACACATTAAATCGACAAAATACCTCGATGCAAGACTGCTGTCAATCACAAGTAGTTTGTTGGTTACGGCATGTAGAGGACGGTTCAAGAAGTTTTTGGTAACACATAAACATGTTGAAGATGGGGGAGCAGACCTTGATCACAGAACAGTAGTTCTAATCGAGTTGGCTTTTTCGATTTGAATTTTAATAACAAAAAAAAAAAATAAATGTAATCAACTTTAGAAGTAATCAACTAAAAGCTTTCTGGTATTATAAAAATCAAGATATCTGATAAGAGGGAGAATGGTGCCTTTTCTTTGTTATTGACAAGGTGAATTTTCTTCTTCTCGTTCTTTCTAATGGGGGCACTGAGGTAAGGCTGCATACTTTTGAAAGAGTGACAAGGTTTTTTATGTAAACATTTTTCTATCTAAATGAGCGCCACTATAGGTTAGTGGAGATTTTAAAAATCATCGACTCGCCAGACTACCAAAAATGTCATTTGTTAATTTTTTTGCCAGAATATATTAAAGGAAACTAGCATTTTCGGGGAATAAAATGACTCCTGGCTCCCACCACAATAGTAAGGGTGTATGCCCAACCAGCCCTTTCGGTCCCTACGCAAGGAGTTTTTTTTTTTTTTTTTTCGATTTCTTTTGTGTTAAAACGTTATATGCGGTCAAACGATATCAGTCTTTGAATACCTTTAAAAACGGTATTCTATGTGACTGGAAACCATAAGTGCGTTGTTACCTACTGTTGGTCGAAGGTGTCTAATGTTGAGAGAAAAACTACATACTCTTCTCAGCAAAAGTTAAGGTTTATTAAGAAAAGAAACGTTTATTTTGTGAGCAAGACATCACAAGGAAACGTAGAGAATCAGACTTGCATGGACCGTGTCCCGAAAACTGGAAAACTTAAAAAAGGGAACCTGCCCTCACTATGTTTGGTGTTCAGCATAAGCAATAGGGTAGGGAAAACAATCCAGTGAGCCACAATTGGTAAAAGGAGCAAACCGGCTCGACTTAAAACAATTGGTTCGAAACTGGACAGTTAATCTACATCTAACCACGTAGCTAACCCGACGAAGCAGATGTCAGTAGATCGATTACTCTGTTTTTAGATACAGTTAGGTGGGAAGCGAACCAGTTCTGTTTTTTGCAGGTATAAGTTGTGTAGACTCAAAATGATGAAAGCTTTGTTTGATAGAAACCAATAGTCGCGATGGGTCACATATACTTTCAAAATGTCAAATATGAATTCACAATTCAAATCTGGTGCAATAAGTAGGATTATGTTAAGGCAGCTGAGATTTATTTGCATCGTTAGCTTTACATATTGTGGTATTATGGATTTAATATTTTGGACGGTTAATAAAAATATATTTTTATCATATCGTTGGCAATATATTTTTCATTCTGGTCCTCCATTCAAGCATTCTTTCAACAGGTTAAGCAGTTTTCTTTCACAGATGCTTAACATACAATGTACCCAGCAGAAAATAGGGCAGTTTCAGACAATTTTAGAAGCATTTCTGGACGACGATTTTCAGTTGTACTTTCCTCCTTTGCTTTTTTGGTTGTTTGTTCGCTTGTTTGGGATTTGTGTGACAGTGTGTATGTGTGTTTTATGAAAATTTTGCTCTCATAGATTGCTCAGTTTGAAAGAGATTTCAATGTTTAGGAGAACAAATCAGCAACTTATCCTGCCAACGTCGTTAAAAAGTGAAAAGACAAAGTTGAAAATAACAAATCTTCAAAATCGTGACATTTTCACTTAAAAGTGTGATCGGTATTCGAAGTCCGTAAAACATTTTCAATCAATAACAGCTTTTTGAAAATTTTGTACAAGTTTTAGTGTGTAATATTTAAAGCTTGGTAAAATACTACTCGTAATACTACTACAATAATTCTCTAAAATCATTTGAGAGTCTTTGGGAGACACGCTTCAAGGAAGAACAAGCCACCCTGTTCTGACCAAATAAGTTTTGGATTTAATTAACCGCCAACGGAGTTTCGTTCGTTTTTATTGGCACATTGCTTTTTTAGATTTATTGATCAATTGCTCTAACTTGCCTTTGATATTTTTTAATGAACTGCCTATAGAAGAGTACCACAAGCTGGTGAGATCGGCCATACATGGGGTCCATGAGCCGTTTTTTAAACCTAAATTTTATTGACTGCATGCGATTCTAAACCATCACATTGAGTTCGACTAATCAACACGGTAAGTTCATTGCACAATCATAAATAATGCAGGTAGGCAAAGAATTTGGATGATTAAAACTGATGGATCCCAGTTATGTCCAACCAAATTAGACCATCACTTGACTATTCGAGGTCGTTTAACCAATTGTCGCTACTGAGCAAGGACCAGAGGGCGGAGTAGCTAAAATCGTTTTGCTAGCGACCAAGGTAACCCGGGCCCGGGCAAGCTTGAGCGAAACGGGCGTTTGAATTGGCTGTTGCCCTTTCCAAAGTGCGTGGGCATGTGTCTTTTTTTGTTGAAAATAGGTGAGTTGGAGTATTTTTCATACGCAAGAGGTGAGTTGACTTACTTTTATACATTTTATGACTTTCCTTTTTTTGTTGGAGGGGGTTACGTAGGCTGCCTATTTAACGATATAAAAAACAAGTGCAAGACTCAACAATGATTTTGGGAAGAAACTCACATTCCGTACTCGTTACATAAAATTGTAACCTCAAAAATGACAGTCAAAATGCAAGACATCAGCGTGTTATTGTTAAAATCAGTGTCCGGTAAAATATATGAAAAGCGGTATGTATAACCGGCTCACCGACCTAAGGTTTGGCCTGATTTAAACCACTATGTTGCCGAGAACTGTGTCGGCTAGTCCAGCTTATAGTAACATTGCAGGATTGTCTCTGCTTTCTTCGCGATCAATTACGACTAGTTTGTTGCGCATTAGAGCTCTGACATATAAAAGCGTTCCACTGCATACAAGTTCAACGTGATACTTGGTATGGTCACATGGAAAACGACGTATCGACGTGTTCCACGAACGAGATGCCTGTCTATGACTACTTTTGTAGCTCTGTATAACCTCACATTCCAGGATAAACCGCACCCTCCAGGTCTTGTTTGATCGATACAGTGAATGCCAAAAATATAGATCTACTTAGGAACTCCAATTCTAAAAATTGTCCTCGTTCCGTCACTTAAACCATCATTGATGCTTCACCTCACAAAACTGGGTGGCTGTCAAAATACTATTGCATTGTCCTCAAAAAAAGTAGACCCGGGAGCGCTGGCCAGGCACTTTTGTCTTGGGTATTAAGGGCCCCTTGGAACTGACAAGTGGGGCTATTTACTTTGAACTTAGTTGATTGGACATCTTGGAATTTCAGCCAAGCTCTGACCTCAAGTCAAAATTGTCCCCGGCCTGAGCGGTATCGGGATATCATTTTTCATTTACATTTAATTCAAGCTAATTTGCGAAACAAGTCATTTTGAAACGTTGTTTCTATCTTGCACTTAGTGCCGTTCTGGATGTTAGGTTCGTTAGTTAATCAAGTCAGCCAGTCAATCAGTAAGTCAGTCGGTTAGTTTGTTAAATGGAGTTATACGGTTTTACAGTTTTCAACCTATACTAGGACCTATGTTTGTGCTGTCTGTAGTAGCAACAGCATGTAGAACGTACTCTTTGTACCGGGAATAACGTAAGGCATCGAGTTCCTTTACTGTAATACAGCTAGCACTGCACTGATGGTACATACGATATACCCGCATTGTGTCGTGCATGGCTGATAGTCTCGTTTCTATCCTGTTACTTCCTGACGAAAATGTAAGTCTGAAACCATTTCAAGGCGTAGGTTTTAACGGAAATCAAATGCAATGCTTTTGATTGTCTTTTCTCAGTCAAACGACAGAGAAATGATTTCGACACAATGGAATTATTTTCTAAAACATATAACAACGTTTAATTTCTGAATACAAAAAAAAAAATTTACTAACAAATTAGAATATTCTTTTGGAACTTTTGTTATATCGACCTTTTACATGTGAAACCATTCTTGAACAATCATTAGGTGTTGAGACGTTAAATTTGTATTTTTGAATCGATTTCGTCCAGGTCAAAATCTATTCAGTATAAGACAAAAAAGGGTCAAAACTTACAAAGCAGCTTTAAATAGGTACGCATCTCGTTATTGTGAAGAATGGAAGGAAGTGCAACGCATTAAGAATGAAAACGGAACAAAAATTGACAACCATATGCGGAAGAGAGTTCAAAAGGTTAAAGTGCCTTGCGGTGGTAAGTTTGTATATAGTCCGCGGTGTCTCTGACAAGTCTTTACAATACGATAGGACTTTAAGAAGCTCCACAGAGTGTAACAAATGTTCAAATGTACCTTAAGCTGTTTAGTGTGACATCTCTCTTCAGTAGATAAAAATGTGCATACTCCTTTAACATTAAAAGGTGATCTCCTACCGACAAGTGATTACAAATTTGTTTTCTTCCTGAGTGCAGCTGACAAGTATCTGAATGCCACTGAAATCCCCAAACTTAAGGATTTAGTTGTCTTTCGACAGATACGGCTAATCGCTTTACAAGTGTACATGTCGTGATCGGTAAATGTGAAGATATGAGGCTTATAGGCCTGCTATAACAAATATTGATCTTGCTTGTAACTGCCTGTATCAGGAGTAAGGGTGGTCTTCGTCAAAGAAAACACGAAAGATGAAATCAGTAAGCCAGAAAGACTGTTTGTAAATCGTAGTCAAGGCGGGTAGTGTCGGTTAGCATGGCTGGCTTTTCCTTCGTGCTTAGCAGGACAGTGTTTAAAGGTGAAGTTCGAAGAGCCTTATGGCTTAAATTCATTGCATAACGGGACTTTTCCGCTCGAGAGGGGTCGCTTTGAGCTTTTGCCTTGCTTCATCACAAGCAGTTGCGGCACCAGGATCAAAAAGGTGGGGGGGGGGGGGCAATGGAGGGCAAAAGAAAATGATGGGAGGGGGGAAATAGTTTCGCGCGAAGAGCGAGCTGTAACGGGTGGGGCCAGCAGCCCACCTAAGGGTTCCTGGTGGGGTCCGGGGCAAAGCCCCAGGAAGCTCTGAGCTTTGAGCATATCTTTATAGACACTCTTGTTAGGCCACTAAAATTCAGGAGCTGACTGGGGGAAACTGGGGGCAAAGGTTCTGACTGCCACCACTGACTCCACTGACCCCAAGGCATAATCTCTACCCAACTGGGGCACCGAAATCTGCCCGATTTAGCTTATTTTAAGCCAGTCGGAGGGCTCTCTTGTTCATAGTTCAATCCCTGTCATTTTTCCTAAACTTCCTGTTTCCTGTTGGCTAATTCAGTTTGTATTGAAAGATAGACTGATGTTTTAAAGGGGGGGGGTCGTACCATTAGGACTTACCCCCCCCCCCCCCCCAATTATGCGAAGTCGAAACCACAAGCAATCAAGTTTCGAAAATATCTCTACTTTGCAAAAATTTTGGATTTACTTGAGCAAGTCCAAACTTTTACACAACAATACCTTCTTGCTTCGCCTATACTCACACGAACGGGAGCGACAATCTGACGTGCAGTATATCCTCTGTCCATGTAAAGGAAGTCCGTGGTTTAATCTCATTATAACCTCAGTTTCCAATTTTTCGACAGGTAAAAGTTTTCCAAAATCATTTCAAAGGAACGCCAATGACACTTTTGACGTTTGGGAGAGTGACATTATCTCATTTTCCAAAAAATAGATGAAGTGTGAAAAGTCTAAGTTGGCAATTACTCAAATGCGTTCCTTCTGTCCCGGAATCGCCCGTCCCCCATTTGGTAGCTTTTACTCCTGAACGACGTCGCTGTTCCCAAGAATACTTGAACTCATCTGTATAAAGTAGTCCAGCTCTTTAAGGCAAGTACATTTCCTTGCAAGTTAAGATGAAGTCATGAACTCAAAGCATGGTAGTCTGAATTTCGTTTCGTGCAGGCGGACATGGTTTCTTAATTTCAAACCATTTCGTACTTCAAAATGATTTAAGGGCCCACCTACATTGTTTTGAAAACCACTAGTTGTAACCATGGAAACAACGGCAATGTGTACTGATTAACTAACCCTTGGGACTTTTGCTCGAGAAGACAGTTTCAAGTATACACCAATTGGCTACTGCAAGACTATTGACCTGCGATTTCTTGCACTGTTTGAATACTGTGTGAACATTATCCGGCCATTCATAGCTGAGTCGGTAGAACATGCATTGAACTAACAGTTGTTACATTTAATGCTTCCATGGTTAGGAGTCCTGTCTTAAGAAGCGGTCGAACTACAGCAAATTCAGATCGGTAGGCCTAAATTTCCAAGCGCCATTTCTTCCTTCGTGCGTACTTTGTCCCAATGAACAAAGGAACTCGGTCAGTCTTATTCAGACTGACTGGTAAATAAAATTTTGATTAAATAGTAACTCCGGGAACTTCGTTGTTTCTGCTGTACACAATAAGCATGTCGCGCGGTGTCCCGTTCTTCAATCCAGTGTTACCTAATTACTGCAAATAACATTCTAACGGGTTTATGGAGGACAAGAAGTAAGCTCTAATAATTATAGTCACGTACGTAAGCAGAGAATACGTAGACCCTTGCACGCCACACACGTGACACTGCGAGTGTTTTATACCTTCATTATCCTCTTTCTATCAAAAGGAAAAACTACTGAAGTTGAAGTTTCGTCTCCATATCAGCGAATTTTCCAGTCGAAAACATCTGTTGTCAAGCCTTCCACTTGATGTTTGTTTTTTTTTCCATGTTTTTGCTAATGAGAATGTCGGTGCATTAGGAAGACTGTTGTTCTAAAAATCAGTAAACTGCATTACAGGAGAATCGGACGTTTGGATGGGTCCCCTAGATTAGCTTAAATAAACAAATGCAGAGGGAAATTACCGAAATGTAAACAAAACAGTTAAGGACACCATTGTCCAAGCCCACAATCTCCTGATCACAGATAATGGAAAGCAGACTGCAGGGATTACAGGTGACTATTTTTTCCATCGTGATATTAGGTTTACAACGGTTTGTAAACTTCAAACAACATGATCATCTTGTATCTTTGCTTTAACTGAGTTACAACTCAGCCTGTGGCAGTACAGTCTAGTAACCTTTCAAACCGGCGAACTTACAGTAGGCTTTGCGCACTAGAGGATGGCATCGCATGAAAGAAAGACAAAACTCAAATACACTTTCAACCAACAAAAAGTACATGTAATTATTTTTTACACGTAATCATACAATGCATCTATAACATTCAGCTATGAAGATTACAAGAAAGGAAGTTTATATAAGATCAACGACTTGCAATAACTAGCGTGGTTTCCTGTGACCTGTGTTTATTTCACACCTGGGTGCACCTCTGCTCTCCTAGTTAACAAAGGGTAAATTTAGACTCTTGGGTGGTTTTACATGACCTCTCACTATGCCCTTCCTTCAAGGCAGTCAACTTGCAACCCCAATATTTTGTCTCCACTTTTAAAACACTTAAAATACTCGCTTTGACAGACTAAACCATTTTCTACCTTTGGCTACTAGAATTTAGTAACAAGCCAATATTGATTTTGAAAAGGGCTTTTATCAAAAGGGCTTTTCTCTACACCTTTAACAGATTTTCCCTCTTGCAAACAAACTACACTCCTTTGAAAAAAGTATTTGAGACAAAGTCTTCTTTCCCGTTTCAATTTTTTGTTTCTACAGGAAAATAATCCGCGCGCTTTTCAAGAAGAGGACCACTCTTCATTGTCTCAATATTGAATAAGCTGTGGGGGCAAGATGAAAATATGTGACAGGTCCGGATGTATCCCGATAATTTTTTCCAGGATTGAAAACCTATTGGGAAATTTGTCTTTAAGCTTACCTCGTGTCCTAAGGTGTACAGGGGTGCAGGGCGCAGACTCCCAATCAAACTTTTGCAAGAAATTTGAAGGAAGGACCTGGGAAATTCTGGCAACATTAACTTTAAACATTAGGTATGTTTCCAATAACAGAAAACTCTTGTCCAAATTCTCTCAAAAATTCGTTCAGTACATAAGCAAATCATAGTCACTCTAACAACTTCGATTACACTAGGCTTAAAATGTCGGTACGCATTCTGATAGCATATGAATAGAAAATCAACTTCTATACCATTTCACTTAACATTCATAAGCAACACAACAAAGATATTTGGACGGAATTTTCAAAACTGTTTGAGGTTGTTTTTTGACAGTTGCTCCAAGTGTTGAAATCAGATAATACCCGCAGACAGGAAGGCATAAAACAGTGAGTTCCACCGAACCGTATTTTGACCCTAAAATATAAATTTCAAACGTATCTATTCGACATTTTATCGATTACTTGAAGGGATGGTGAACAGTGCAAATAAACACAAAAATCCAGTTTCTAGTACACTCGAAAATGTCAATCCTTCCGGGGGTGATCTGAGAGGTATTTTAGGCAAAGCATATTTTTTGCTGAATTACGCGATTTCTTGAAGTGTCTACAATCGTAGACATTGGCAATACATTCAACTCCTTTTCATTAGATTATTAGCGTCACCACTAAAAATAGCAGTGCCTAACGTTTTTCTAAACATGGTAGTTAACATTCATTTGGCAACTTTCTAGGTGACTTTTTTGCAATTAAAGTTACTTTGCTCCTACTGCAAAACCTTGGAAATGTGATTTGCGGTTGCCTGATGGGGCCATCCGATATTAGCGTTGGCTTTGATAATCTTTTGGACAGCATAAACCATTTTCTGTCCCTCGACCAAAAATGCCACTCCTTTTCAAGTTTTTTACTTGTTAAAAGGGGAGAAAGTGTCACATGAGTAGGACGTAACAGTTGCTGTACATCCTATTTCTGAAGGGGAAATTCAACACAAGTTAGATTGTAGTACTACCTTGTACCATAGCATTGCATCCACCTGCTTCGCTCGAAACCACGACGACTTTTACTTTCTGCAGCACAATTTCTACGTTCAACTTCAGAAACAACTTTCCGTCACCTTATGTAAAAAGGGATGTATGACTTGTTATGGATGACGTGAATATGAACTGTATTGTCATGAGGTCATCGGTTATTGCACTGCATAACTGTATTAATCCAGTTTAAGATACCAGTATAGATATCGCAACATTAGCGCAAAATACATAATTGGGCAGGTTTTCTCAAATTGCCCCCAAATATCGTTTGCACTGAATAGGCGAAAATTAACATTTTAAGCTTTTCTATCGTACTAAGGATTTCATTTGGTTTTGAAAACCTATATCTCTAAATGTCCTTTAGAGATTTTGATTCCACTAGACCTACATGGCGTGGCATCTAATTTAAAGTAAGATGATTGCAGAATTAGAGCGAATATGCGTTGGATGACAAACAGACAACAATTAGTATACCTTAATACGATGCTTTAATAAAGGAAAGGAATTCTATAAAATGAAGCTTCCAAAAAACATAGCATTGTTGTACATTATTGGTGGAAAATGTCAGGTTTAAAATTGCCACACCCACGTGACAATATTCACACTAGATGGGGCAAGTCAAAAATTTTGCAAGAAAATGAATCTATGCTTTATTGGTCCATTGCGGTCAAGTGACTGTCCGTTATCTCACGATGAAACCCCAGTGACCGTTCTTTATCCTCCACAGATAAAGCACAATACGAATCACTGGAGTGTGAAGACAATAACACCATCTACGGCAATACAGTACCGTAAGCGTTATACATCATTCATGTGGCTACGTACGTAAGTAGTTTCGAATATGGCAAGGCTGCACAATTTATGAATACTGTTGCCTCATGCTCTGAGATGTACATGCAAGCTACCTGCTGCTTAAGTATAGCCGTAGTATAACAGTCAAATCCCAACTGCTGGAAAGGAGCTTCATTCTCTTGCAATTAATGCATGAATTTCGTGACGTCATACGGATTTGAAATGTCATGACTTTCAAATCCAATCATCTCAGACACAATGAACCAAAAAGTAGTCTGAACAGCGAAAATCAATGGATAGGATGTAAGGCATAATCTTTTTGGTACCCGATTGCGAGTTAACTTTCAAGTAAGAGTGGGATTTTGGTCCATTTTATGAAACATTTAAAATGGGTTTCCAATGCTTCGCAAAATCGTTCACCGTTTATTCGATGTTGTTTAAATTACTCAGTTAGTACTTAAATAAAGGGTTTTTCTCTCTATCTATTGGTACCACTTTTGCACTGTAAAATATTCTCAATGAGTCAGGTGCTAGGTAAAGTCCACCACAAAACGATTGTATAATACTCCATATTATCAGAATGTGGTTGCCCAAGTGCCATGAAAAATTAGCAAACTTTTCATTCCCCACAGGGAGATCCCCCTCGATCGTAATAGTTTCAAGGTTAACAAAGCAGTCTGAAAAACAAGTGGACATAAGGCATACCTCGTTAATTAGGATGTGATATAACCTATGCTGCCATCAAAGTCAGTTTGTAACACAAATCTAGGACTTTATTCACTATAATATCCTGAGATATACAGGTCTGCTTTAAATGGAATTTTTACCACACTGTGTAGACTTGGTTCCTCTTTCACATGTGAAAATTAAATTTTTGATCGAATTTACACTTTAAATGCACAAAACACAACCTCGGTTTTGGACAAAATAAGCCAAAAATGATTTACAACTTGATTTTCCAAATGGACAGTTGCCTCCAATTTCAAAACTCGCAATATTGAAATTGAATACATCTTTTCTGACTGGTGGCTCTAAAGTTGTTTTCTTCATACAAAGGATCTTACAGGAAACGGCTGACTCTCTAGTTCTATCGACAATGCTTTCTCATTGATAAAAGTTCCGTCTCAGAAGATTTAGAGCCTTTATCTGACGTCGCAATGTTTGAAGTTGGTTATTGATCATTTTTCCTCATGCGCAACAGGTAATAGATCTGGTAAATATGTTGTAGACTGGAAGTCCCACAATAGAGACAAACAATGCGCTGATGGCGAATGAAACATCCATGGCTAGTTATGTACTTTTAACCATAGGGGCCTGCCCCCCGAATAATTTTTTATGACATTTTGGGGGAGCATGCCCCCCCCCCCCATAACTGAATGCCGCGAAATAAATTTTTCAAAAGTAATTTAGAAAATTTAAGTTGCTTTTATTACATTTCGGCTATTCTTTGGCTCAAATATTATTTTTCAGAGTGCAAAAGTTGCAAAGCTTCCGGGGGTTTCGCCCCCTTAACCCCCAGATTAACGATAACCTGTAGGAGAGTTTTTTCGACCTGCAAACAGTTGCAGGGTACTCTGCAATTGTGCCCCACTCTGAATTGTGGAATAAATTCAGGTAGACTGTGACAAGCTTAATATCTTCGTAATCTCTTGACTTTTTACTCGTCGGGTTTCAGGATGGATAATTTTCTAACAGATTTGGAGTGGCTATAAAACTGGTTACCTTGGTGTGGATTAAAGTGTGCTCCTAGCATCTGGCATGTTTCTACCTCATGTAGGGATTTTTTTTTTCAATTCTTGGGATGAAAAAAATCTTTCCAAAATCATACTTGGTGTGGTGAGTAGAATTTTTGGGTCAATTAGCTCAAAAAGCCATGACCGTTGCTTCACAGATAATGACAACACAAAGCCCGAAATTGTAGAATATCCGAATTCTTTCAAGCATTTGCCCGAAAAAGGAAAAGTATCATAGTTAGTGTAACAAGTTTAGAAAGGTTTAGAGATAAAAAAAAAATCGCGACACATTTGGGAAACCTGTGGCTTAAAAGAAACAATTATTCTTGAGACTGTTTTTAAATCTTGTCTAACACAATACCCGAAATGGCGAATAATTTTAATAGCTTCAAATCTTTGCCGAAAAACAGAAGACGCTATATTTAAAGTACAATTTTCATGGAAAATAAAAAAAGATCTGGGCCTCATTTGGGTAGAATGTGAAAAAAGGGTTTTCATCATCCCAACTTCACACTGTAGTCTTGCAAAAATTTGGAAATGGCATTTGCCAGGTATATTTGCTGCTGATTCTGGTGAGAACTGATAGTGGCGCTACGCTTAGATAGTAAGCTCCAGCCAACCCCTACAAAAGTAGCCAGCCTCCCCCATGGATCCCTACCAGGGCTTTGCCCCCCTGAACGCACCTTCAGCCGCCTGTACACTGTATGCAAATAGGCAAACATTGTTAAAGACTAGACTCTGGTATATGATATTGGTGTCATTTTTGCATTGTTTTGCAAGTTCCTATTAAAGGTGTCACACATAGGAAACATCTAAAGTAGATCCAAACAAAGTTTTACTCGTGAACTGATTCCTCTAATTGATTAATTTACTACAAAAGCGGCTGACAGTTTCGAGGGAACAGTGAGAAGTAAACACAAAATGACATATCTAAATCGTAACAAACAACTTTTACCTTTAAGATACCAGGTCTAATTGGAGCACCACCATAAGTTGGGGCGAAACGTACAGGAAATTTTGAAAAATCTGATCACTTCAGACAGTCAAACATGTCATTTCCTACGCTTATAGGGGGTCTTAGAAGTCGCTCATTCGAGGTTAGGTTCTGTTTGCACAAAAATGTTCACTTGAAACTAAAATACTGCTGGGAAGACTATCTGTGCGGAGCTTCACCACTGGTTGCCGCGAAGCGAACAGAAAATTTTAAAAAATGGGGCCCCTGAGACAGTCGAAAATGACATTTTCCAGGCTTATAGGGGGATCTAAGCAGTCTCTATTTGATCAGAAAATTGCCAGATAAAATGTATTACTAGCAATCAGTGAAACGGTCCCGCATATTTTCGGGGGAAACTACAAACCGGAATTGAAAACATGCTAATGAATTTTGCTCTATTGCACTCTTGGCTAAATTCAATATATATTGAAAAAATTGTGTACTGCCCGAACTTCCGACTATATATGGTTTTACTTTTGAAAAAATTAGGCCTATTGGGATCTTAGCAGTCGCTATCTTGATCAGAACAATTAAATGAAGTAGGTGATTTTTCTTCCATTAGTAACACTTATTGACAGAATTGTCACGTTACAAGGTGTGTTGAAATGAATTTTCAAGCAGACTTACGGGAAGACATTCTCACCCTGCATCATTAAAGTATCGAAAAACAAATTACCCGATTCTCATAACCATTGCCCGTATTTGGCTCTAGAGCAGGAAGATGACAAACTTTTGGGCACATGAATACCCTCCTGTCTATCCGCTGAATTAATTTGGCAATTTAAAACGTCCCAGCATTTTTTAACCTTTGCCCGAATACTTGACCATTTCGGGCAAATTATTGCAAGACTACAGTGTGAAGTTGGGATGATGAAAACCCTTTTTTCACATTCGACCTAAATGAGGCCCAGATCTTTCTTATTTTCCATGAAAATTGTACTTTAAATATATTAGCGTCTTCTGTTTTTCGGCAAAGATTTGAAGCTATTAAAATAATTCACCATTTCGGGTATTGTGTTAGACAAGATATAAAAACAGTCTCAAGAATAGTTGTTTCTTTTAAGCCACAGGTTTCCCAAATGTGCCGCGATTTTTTTCATCTCTTAAACTTTCGTAACTATGTTACACTTACTATGATACTTTTCCTTTTTCGGGCAAATGCTTGAAAGAATTCGGATATTTTACAATTTCGGGCTTTGTGTTGTCATTATCTGTGAAGTAACGGTCATAGCTTTTTGAGCTAATAGGCCCAAGTACTCTACTCACCACACCAAGTATGGTTTTGGAACGATTTTGTGCATCCCAGGAAATAAAAAATCCCTACATGAGGTAGAAACATGCCAGATGCTAGGAGCACACTTTAATCCACACCAAGGTAACCAGTTTTAACCACTCCAAATCTGTTAGAAAATTATCCATTCTGAAACCCGACGGGTAAAGGTCAAGAGATTCCGAAGATATGAAGCTTGTCACAGTGTACCTGAATTTATTCCACAATTCAGAGTGGGGCACAATTGCAGAGTACCCTGCAACTGTTTGAAGGGCGAAAATAAACTCTCCTACAGGTTATCGTTAATGTGGGGGTTAAGGGGGCGAAACCCCCGGAAGCTTTGCAACTTTTGCACTCTAAAAATTAATATTTGAACAAAATACCCTGCAACTGTTTGTAGGGCGAAAATTAACTCTCCTACGGGTTACCGTTAATGTGGGGTTCCAGGGGGCGAAGTCCCTGGAAGCTTTGCAACTTTTGCACTCTGAAAAGTAATATTTGAGCCAAAGAACTGCCGAAATGTAATAAAAGCAACTTAAATTTGTTACATTACTTTTGAAAAATTTATTTTGCGACATTCAGTTATGGGGGGCCATGCCCCCCAAGTCTCATAAAAAAATTATTGGGGGGCCAGCCCCCCCCCCCCCCGGTTCCGCCTCCTATGTTGAGTGGCGCTGGTAGTGGCGCTTATTGCCGGCATCTCATTAGTTCATTTCGATAATGCAGTTCTTTTGAGTAGTAAACAGTGAGTCGTGGCTAAGCAGTGACTACTACTGGTTGAATCCGAAAACATTGTTTGATGCAATATTCTGATGTTAAGCCGCGGTCACACTACAAGGAAATCGGAACGAATTCTGATCCGATTTCTGCGAGATTTTGTTTAAGTTTTCGCCATCTGTGTTCGTAAAGATCCAAATATTTGCCAACCTGACCTATTATATGAGTTTAAGAGCAGGACTATGAAAATTAAATGTATGCTTATTACTAAGTAAGTCGGCATCTATGGACAGATTTTACCGGACAACACTATCCGATAAATAAAAATATGTCGACGTGAAGTCACATTTAATTTTCATAAACATCAGATCCAAATCACATATTAACACTAGTTGACTATTCCTTTGTATCTTACCGACCAGAGATGCACCATGCACATGACTTTAACAACAAACCACAAATACCTTATCGGATTCAATCCAAATTTGTTGTATATGACCGTCACTCTTGAATAAAGTGAATAAGGTCAGTTTGTAGGAGATGATAACATGGAGGTTCTTTTCACAGCCTTCCTAATAACACATGATGGATGGAGCTGGTTGGCTTAGAGAATGGTTCTTGGGAGATTGATTCCAAAGAATTATTATTATTATTAAAAGGCACTTGTAAGTGCGCTTTATCTTAAAAAGCTCAAAGCGCGTAACAAATTAAAGAGTACATAATACAATAAGATAAAGTGCAAAATGAGGAAAAACTAGAGGTATATACAAAGGATGAAAGTGATAAAGCTTAAAAACCTAAACAAAATACAGTGTCTGCAGCACAGATAAAAGCAAAAGACTAACTAAGATTATAACTCGCTGTGAAAAGGTGGGTCTTAAGGGAATGTTTAAAAGAACTTAAAGAGGCTGCAGCACGTATGTGGTTTGGCAAATTGTTCCAGAGGCGAGGTGCAGCAAAGTAAAAACTTCTGTCACCATATCTATTTGATGATCTACGAGTGACTAGCAAGTTTGTGGAAGCTGAACAAAGAGAACGATTTGGTTTATAGGATGAGATCAGTAGAGACAGATAAGTGGGGGCTCTATTATTCAAGCAGTTAAAAACAAAAACAATAATCTTAAAAATAATGCTTTGATTGACTGGTAACCAGTGTAATTCTTGAAGGAGAGGAGTAGCATGGCAAGAACGATTTTGATTACAAATTATTCTGGCTGCATTGTTTTGTAACACCTGGAGTCGACGTAGCAAACTGGACTTAATCCCAAAAAGTAAACAGTTACCATAATCAATTCGAGATATTACAAAAGCATGAACAAGCAGTTTGGTAGCTGAAGGACTAAGATGATGATGAATACGAGTAATGTTTCTAAGATAAAAAGAACAGCATTTGACTTTTTCATTGACAAACCTTTCCATAGATAAAGTGGAGTCAAGATACATACCAAGATTTTTGACTTCGTCAGCAGTTTTGATAGTAACATTTTCAATATTGAGAGATAAGGGGCTTATCTTTGCAAGATTGTGTGAGGAACCAAATAATGCAAGTTCAGTCTTCTTTGGATTGAGTTTCAGAAAATTGGTGGATAGCCAATTTTGCAAATCAAGGATGCAAACCTCAAGATCTGCCGTGGGAGTTTTAACTGGATCAAAAGCAAAGTAGAGCTGGGTGTCATCAGCGTAAAAGTGATAATCAATTTTGTGTTGCTTAGCTATCTCAGACATAGGTGAAACATACATAGAAAAAAGAATGGGGCCTAATACAGAATCTTGAGGAACTCCAAATTTAATAGTAGCTGGACTTGAAAACTTGCCATTGATATAAACTTTTTGAGAGCGGTTAGTGAGATAAGATTCAGTCCACTTGAGTACATTTCCTTGAATACAAAAGCGATTTTTGAGACGATCTAACAAAATGTTGTGGTCAATGGTATCAAAGGCAGCGCTCATGAACATACAGTCGCACGGCTCTAGAACCATCAAGTCATAAATGAAATTTAATAAGTGCCCAGTTATTGTGATCTTTTGCCTACTTCTCCCCTTCAAATAAAAATGTTCCTTAAACTTAAATTTCTCAGAATTTACATTGCAAAAGGTTAAAATTTTCCATAGATCCTTAATATACTGATGAAATCTTACAACTAATTGCCAGCATTTCTGGCCAACTCTGATGACCGTCAGTTCTGTGGAACCATTTCGGCATGCCACTTTAAATTCCTCGATAATTCTGAACACATATAATAAGGATCTTCTACTCGTGATTGGCTGAATCAAACAAGATAAGCATAAATTAAAGTCCAGCATTGGCGCTTCTCAAACAAAAAAAATCCTAAATCCGGTCCTGGAGTTTCCGTACCTATCCCCCACCAATTACATCATCGTTTGCCTCATTTGAGTAATAATTTGCTACTGACAACTTTAATTGAACGATTTTGGGGTATTCTTGATGACTTTTTGCACGTAATGTTATGTGTCATTGGACTACCCTTCAATTTAGAACTGGAAATATTGAGAGATTAAGTCAATTAACCAACCTAGACTGTTCACATCATTAAAACGGCTCAAGTACAAAACTTACAAAGTAAATAAGGGTCTCTTGTCAATATATTGAACATCATAGTGCAACAATTTTATTTTGAAATATCGGTGAAATTTCTTCCTTCTTTGAAATTTTGCTTCGATAATATCGGATGAAACATTATTCAAACTGACTAAGTTCATTAGAATATTCGCTCCCTTGAAACTTGGACAAACTTATCATGTCCTTGAAGTCATTGCCTGTTTCACAACTGACAAAAAGCAACATTGTTGCAGATTTCATGGTCTGGTTACAGTCTATTGTTGTCAACGGTTTATTTTGTTGTGAAATCGGCCAAGTCGTTACGCTATCGGCCAAGTCATGACGTCCACTTTCACGGGGCATAATTCTATAATGTGTTCTTTACCTATCTGCCTACGTTAAAGATTTGAAAACATTAGCTGTGGAACGCAAAACATAATCTTGATTTTTGAACCAAAGAAGCCAACTACAGCTTTGAATTTGCTTTTTAAAACGGACAGAAGTCTCTAGTGTTAAACCTCACCAAATTGAAATTAAAGTGGTGACTGTAAAGCTGTTTCCTCCTTTCTGTAAACTGTTACAGGAAATGGCTTACTCTCTAGTTCTACCAACAATACTCTTCGTTAATGAAAGTTCCCCCACAGAAGTGTTTAAGCATTTTAGCAGACGTCGAAACGTTTCAGTTTGAACAACTGATTATTTTTCCTCATGGGCAACAGGTAACAGAATTTGGAATAACATTTGTAGAATACAATGGACGCCTGGAAATCCCACAATCAGACACACAATGTATTGACGACGAATAAAAACTTCATAGTAAGTAATGTAGTTTCAACGACAAAGAAAGATCTTCTTGCAATGTAGTTAGCTATTCAGTGGGTATTCAACGAAGCACCAACGGGAATGTGTTATAAACTGCCAGCCGGATAAAAAAGATAACGTTTAAATACGATTTCAAGTACCTTTCAAGATATTCATTTCAAGGTTGATTTCAAATATGGCATGTCCAGACTCCGCCCTCTATTTTCCTGTTACGACAGGCGTGGAACTATGAGTATATAATGTTGCAAATATTTACCCGGGGGAATCTTTGCATTAGAGACCGTTTGACAGTTTGAAGTGTAAGCAGGATACTAAAATCAAACAGTGTTGCTGCGGTGTCCAATAAAAGCCCACCCCCCCCCATCCCCAACGTCAACGCCGTTCACTCAAGGTCACACTATGAAGAAATTTGAAACATGCACGGCTCATATTGTGCTCAACTCATAAGGGCACAATATGCCCTCGGAAAATAACACCCTGGATGCTTCACGGCTTAAAATTAATTTTTTAATGAAGACATGATTCCTTCACTAAAATTACCATACTGCTTTCTCTAGTAAACCAGAAATTTATATTCAAAGAGCACATGTTTAAGAAAGATTATACCAGGTAAACAATCGGTCACATTTATTAAATTATTATTGTACTATTAAGCTTATTCTGAACAAAGTTAAACAATTGGACATTTCTGTGGCAGACTGTATAAAACTCAGAACAAAATAGTTTATTTCATTATTATTTCACTGTAGTAGAGGAATGTACAGAGAATGGTTATATACCTATTAGCCAAGGTATATAATAGTGAGGCACATGGCCTAAGCTACTCTTTATTTGATTTTATGCCAACTAAATCGAATCTTTGCGCTGTGAAACAAGACGGAGTCCAGTTGCTCTACAAAGGAGGTAACAACACCTTTCTCGTTGCACTGTAGCCTTTACCAGACCAGAACGGTATTATTAGAAACACCTCCCTGGCAAAAGCGTCTGAATAAATATCACATGAACAGTAAAAAAAAAAACAAGTTCTGTACGGTGCGGTATCATTCCAGATCTATCAAACTTGACTGGTCTATTTACAAGGAAAATGCAATTCAACTTGTAATTTCTAATGCTGGGCAAGGCTAATAAGAGGCGTTGCAAAATGTGGAAGAATTCTCATCTACTTTGAAATTAATTGGAAGCCGAGGCCTAAGTCGCAAAACCAAGTCTTTTCGATCACATGATCCCGACCCTGAGTTAACCAAAATTTGCAGGACATATCCTTGTCTCTTCTGGAAAAATTCGTTGAAATCGTTATTAAAGTAAGTAATTGGTTCCCATTCATGGATGCTGAGTGTCTATTGATGTGATGATTGATTTCTTAATAAATTGTAAACTTTTTCTGCATGCCCTCTGTACGGTGTTCTATTCATATCACTGAATTTATAAAATGTTGTATGAGAATGTACAATTGGATCAAATCCATCGCTAGATAAATCGTAACGCTTAATCCAATCTTTTTCCCCGCAAGGCTGACAAGTACCTAACCAATCGGGTCCAAAGGGATCAAGTTTCATGGACATCGGAGGGTCACTTGCATGTAAGGCATGTTGCTCTAAAAAGTTTAATAGTGTGCAAGCAGAATAGGTTGACGTAAATGGGTAGATTCTTTTTTTACCCAATAGCTCAATGGCTCTACCATGCTTTCTCCATTCGTGATATTCATTATAAAGTGTTTCATTACTCGCGACTCGGCGAATATAGCTTGCGAGATCTTCTACACTATCAAAATCATTTGTAAACACGAAAGAATGCGGTGGCGCAACTCTCTCGTAGTCCAATTTTGAAGCGCCGATGACGATAGGAACCACTTGAAAGACAGCCAGGGATTTCCAAAACTTTTCTGAAATGTACTCATCACAGCACGAATTTTCATAAGCGAGAAGAAATTTATATTTTCTCAATTTGTTTATGCCTTCCATGCCAAAAGTGATCCGTTTATTACCACAAGCTCCGTATCTATCAACAGGAATATATTTACTGAGCATTCTTACAAAACCAGTCCTATCCCAGAAAGTTTTATCACAATGACTGCTCACCCATGCCACGGTGTAATTTGGAGACTTTGGAGTTAGTTTTTCAATGTTTTTTTCTCCATTTTTGGCAAACGGGATGTAGGTTCCGTAGGGTGCGACAATTTCCGAATCAGAATGATACATGAAGGACATGTTAAAACGAAAACCCTCTCCAAAACCAAGTGGCTTCACACCTTTGGTTGGTCTGACTTGTGGAGAGTAGTAAGCACTCTCGCCAGTAGTGTAAACCCAAACTTGATGTGGGTCCCAAATTTCTCTCACCTTTTTCCAAGTAATATCTGCAACTTCACACCCAACAATAATGACGTCAGCTCCTTTCAGCCCAGTGACATTCCATGGAGAGCGTCTAAAGGTGATGGTCCTGTCTGTTTCGGGGCATTTAAACTTTTTCGGATATGCACGTTTGCTTAACAATTTAGGATAGGCTGAAAATACGACAGCGTCAACATTATTTTTAATAAGCCATTGAACTTTTGTATTGCTATTTGTAAACGCATCGGGGTGAGGCTGAGAAACATCCAAACTGCTCCTGTTCTGCTTGAAGAAGTGATGATGCCTGATATTTTCCCTGTTGGGTCTCACCACATAGTTTCGTAGAGAAATGGGTTTGTCGAATAGTAAAATGACGCTGACATAAGATATCACCATAAATGAACAAAGAAAGAACATTGATTTCGGGACTTTCGGAACACTCAACATTCTGTTCGATTTATATAGCACTCCAATGCCCATAAAACATCAACTGGATAGAATTCGAAGATTGAAACATCAATATTAATGTAGTTACCAAACAATCCGCATCACCCGCAAGTACGTTACTCTAGTAACAACACATAAAGCTACCGATGTGAATGTTTTTCAGGTATCGTAAACCATGACTTCACATCAAAACAAGTGAACAAGTGTCGATTCAACTTTGACACCATTCGTCAGTACAGAGTTATATGTTTAACCCACAGTCTGCATTTTGTTTGTGTTAAAGCTGAACACCTGACAATCACGAAAAAAGATAATTTGTAACTCATTTTGTATGGAACGCCAAAACTGCCATTGTATATGGAGATGAATTTTCAATCGGTAGAGCCTTGTTTTCCATGACGATGTTGGTACATTTGTTCATCTGTCATTGGACGATTGCCATGTAAAAAAAGATGACGGTGTTCTTAAAAATGTCACCACTTAAACCTCTTTCTATCAAACAAAGAGTGGTACGTAGAACATTATTCCAGTGTGTGTTTCGAAGAACTGTTCACAGCTCTTCTTTATGAACATCCAGTTCACATATACGGTATACATTCATGCATTTGTAGTGGCTGTTCAATTTTTTATGAACGAAGCAGTCGATTTGCCTTCGCCTACCCTAAAATATTCTTACTTTACCAGACAACCGTTTTATCATTTAAATTTGCAATAATTAGACTATTTTAGTTCACCGGATAATGTCTGCCAGGAAATTGTAAATACGACTTGATTATCTTAGACACTGCTTGACAAAACATCCACGTACTTTTCATTGTAGGCGTTATTTCACAATAGCGACGTTCTTACAGATGTAGATCTGACATAAAAGTATTACCATGTAATAAGAGGTGATACATATCTCTGCTTAATGAAACACCTTTTAAGTTTAATTACGCTTGAAAAAGTATCTTGTCAAATGGTAACAGAATATAATCGAATGGCGCAAGAACCGAAATCTTGTCAAATCTTTGACTAGATTTGACTCATAAATGAAACGAATAGTTTCATATTTGAAACATTTCTAGTCAATTTTGAAACCATTTTTTTTTTCAAATATTTGAAAAGACTCCGGTTCATGTCCAGTTGACTATATAGATGTTTAAAGAGTGCAGCTAACACAAAAATATAACAGAACAACAAACATGGTTGGCCATAGTGGACATAATTCATTCTTTATTTAATGCAAATCAAATTGATATCCACATTAATTCGTGGTAGCATTAAATAATTCTCTGAATTGGCCAATCATACTTTTAAATAGAGTTCATTGACTGCTATGACACTTGATAATGCTTTATTACACTGCATATTGCTTACTTACATTGCGAGCCCCTCCCACTCAAATTGACACAGGGGTCATGAATGTATATAGCACTAATGCATACTGATAATGATATGATATTATATGGTTTTCTACAGACACATCCTCACGTATTCGTGAGTTCTATGTTATTTAAAGTGCAAAGAATTCGATGTAAACCTGGACCATTAATTTCACTTGCTCCGTACATTTTGGCTAGGCTATGTAGTCAGTAGTAGACATATTTTTTATGTGCTTTGATGTCATATGTGTAGTCAGTGGTAAAGATATCATATGGTATTATATAATGTGATGTGGTGGCCCTGATTTGCTTATTCTGAAAAGTTCTCTCTTCTTTAGCGAAAAATTATTATTGTAAAAGGTTGAGGGCAAATAATGAAATATTATATTCAGGTGTTTAGGCTTAGCTTGAAAAAATGATGAAAATCATAAGAGAATACGGAAAAGTAATTAAAGGGAAAGACCCAATAATCTCAACGCTTTTTGTCGTTATTCTCATAACAGCCTTGTCTAATACCGATTTATGTAAAACTGAAGTCAACGATCGGATTTGTTAAAAACAGGAAACGTGTAGGTGTTCTACTGGAGCGACAATAATTCCGAATGATGTTATTATTACGATTTTAAAGCAATGAAAAGAAGAACTTCAACAGAAAGGTCAACATGTCAAATTATTGAAATGCTAGTTGTAACTTCCAAACGATGGCCTATTTTCACCTTGCGTTTCTTGAGTGACAGAAGAGGCCTTGTTATTTCAACTTCAAAGTTTGCATCTTTAGTTCGAATTCGGCAACATACAAAAAAAAAAAAAAAAAAAACTGCAATGTTTGACAAAGTCTTGACCCCAACCGGAAATGTTCGTTTCAGACACCTAAGGTATAGGGAGAATCGCGTAGTCTACTAGGAATTACGGGGGTGTTTTCGAATAATGAATATTTATATTTTTGCATGTTGTGTTCCTGTAAAGATCAATCAATTCGAATATTTAGAAGATCGGAATTCCGAAATTTTACACCAGGTTCCGAAGTGGAACGATTAGGAAACCACGGTTGTTTGCAAAGCCTTAGCTGGAGATTTGTTTGAACACTAGGTAGATCTGATTTTAATGCAATTGCTTATGTTTACCGGAGGATTTCGTCAAAAGAACTTAATAGATTTGCAATATTCACTCTGCCAAAACACCTTGGCATCACCCTGATATCATCAAGTTAAAGAACACGTTAAATAACGGAGGGATCCCCAGTTGAGTACTAATTTTTCGTACACGATTAAAATCGTTTTTCTCTGTATTCATTAAAATGCACAACGACCTTTGTCTGCATGTCAAAATGGTTTACTATTGAAATATTGCAGGAATCTGTACACTGTTAAAAAATTTCTCTGTAAATTTACATAATTTCTATGGCAAATTTTTTTCCAACCAAATAATGTTTTTTTTACAGCCAGACTGTTATCATAAAAAACATTAAGGATTTGTTTTTTCTTAACAGTTTTTGCATGTAAATTAGTTTACAAAAGTCTACTGTAAATCGAATTACAGAATCGTTCTGTTTTGTTTACCTTAATTTTATGTGAATTTACAGCCTACTGTTTTCATTCCCGACGTTTTAATATTTATTATAATATCGCTTTTTTACCTTTCATATGTTATTACGTAACATACACTTCACCATTACGTAGATCAGGTATTTGCTTATCAACGTAATGTGTCGTTACGAAGTTGTTTTCAATCAAAACATATTGAGGATGCTTTGTTGTCATATTGTTGTCTAGTAGACTACTATCTCTAGAAACTTTGTAATTGGAAAGTCACATTTTTTGTACAATATAATAATTGTTTTTTAAAAAAAAATATGACAAAGAATGCAAATACATTGGTTGCAAACATTTACAGGCAAGGTAAACAATACGTTTATCACTTCCTGATTAAAAAACCCAAAGAAGATATTATTCAAAGCAACAGCAATCCTTTTGTTAAGAAAATGCCTACAAAATAAGCTCCACCCATTTATGCAAAATGAGATTTACGCCATAAAGTGGTAAATTTACAGACTCTTTCAAGTAAATTTGTGAAACGTGTTTAATTTGCTCCGATCAAGTGCATGAGCGCCTGTGGCGATGAGTTGACATCAGTATACCAATTGTCAGTGCTCTGAAATTAGGGCCTTACAATTTCTTTTTACTTAAAAATGTGTGACAAAACACCAGTTGTATGATATTTATAACTAAGAACGTAATAACTAAGTATGCTTTTATAATAAATGTAAGTTAATTTTCAAATAGGGCCATAAATTTGCCAAAAATGTTTTTCTTTTTTAAACTGAAACTTCGCAGAACGATGCATGTTATATATTGAAAATTTTCTGGCTATTTCTTATTTGTTTGGGCTTATTTTTGTTTCTTTTTCAGCTTAAAAACAAAATGAATGTTCGTTAAATGACAGTTTATTTATGTGAAATCAGAAAAATACAAAGTACTGTTAAAATTTCCGTAAATTTACAGAAAAAGTTTTACAAAGCAGTCAAATTTGGTTAAAAAAGCAGAGAGAAATGGTTTTTCAAATAAACAGAAAATACATGTTAAACAACCTTTTTTTATTGTAGCAATACAAAGTGTCTGTAAAGATACAGAAAATCTCTATTAAAAGTAAAATACAAAAAGTTTAAGTTAAAAGAAGTCTGTAAATTTACAGAAATTTTTAACAGTGTACTAAAGTCTTTAACCGCAAGGTGATTCCATATTGCAGACCCTTAGTTAAAGGATGCGCATAGTTTAAGTTTCTAACACATTCTTAGACATGGCATCATAACCAATTGTTGGATGTAGTTAAAATTTTAGAGCTTTTTGTTTTAGGTCTGACGATGTCAGAAAAAAATTGAGGAATCAAAAACAGTGAACATGGTTTATTTTATTCCCGCATTTTAATTTCAGTTTCGTGCATCACTATACAAAATATGAACCGACTTTTATAGTTCGAGATTCATTTGGTAACTAATTTAACAACTGAATTCAGTTATAGTAACGTTTTTTGTGGGAAAAAAAGTAACCCTTAAGAATGTTTTTTTCTGAAAGCGGACGCCCAGTATCCTAAAGTAAAGGGCAAAAATGCGTCATTTTACTGCTGGAATAGGAAATCAAGGTCAAAGTTGAATGTCCACCATTGAAAGCTTTGAATTTTCTAATGATAATTTTCCTTTTACAACATTTCCGGTAAAGTCCCATTACTTACTGAACATTAAGCTTTCAATAGGTATGATGCTTGCAACGTTGGCGAACTCTAAATTTAGTCTTCTTTAGGGTCGTGTACAGGTTAGTGGTACCTTGATTTCTGTTGTTGGATGAATATCTTAATCGAACAAAGCTAAGGAGTTCCTGGATCGTAAGAGCAGAAAGGTGTGATTTGTAACACCTCTTTGGTTAAAAGGATATTAGGCATATCGACACTGAATTCCTTGATATAATTCTGTATCAACGCTTAAAAGTTTAATGCAGGTAATGTGTGCAGGACATTCTTTTTGCCAGTTTTGGGGGTAAATTCTATTGGGCATATAGGTAATTTGGGAAAATAGCCAATGTAGTTAACTAGTACTAAAGCACAATTTAAATAATAGCCAGTTTACGACCCCTTCCCCATCTCATCAAAGAGCAGGAAGATGCATTTCTATTTTAAGCATTGAAGGTCAAGATCAGTGGCTCAGCTCTTGAAACAAGTTTAAATTAATCCCACAATGCTCCTCTTATTTCTCTTCAAAGTACCCTTCATCATATGTTATAACTTCAATATTGCATATCTAGTGTAAAACAAGCAGTTACTCCAAGCAATTTTCACATTTGAAGAGAACTTTTTGTCACATGACCCTCAACAGCAAATCATGAAACAGGGTAGTCTACTACTCCACTTCAATTTGAGGTGACTGCTCTTGCCCTTTTAGAGCAATGTTTCTTTAGTTTTGTGTTTGGGGTTCTATTGCTTCGAGTGAGTTAAGGAATAACCCGCCTTTATACGTTGTCAATTGATGTGGTTGCTGATTCATTTTACTTCCAAGCTTTAAAAAAAAAAGGGAAAACTTGTTTTGGATCACATTTAATGTATAGGCTTGGAAAGGGGTGACAAGGTAGGAAAACTGAGTCTGTCCAATCAATAGTAAACATTCCCCTCTTCTATGACTATTCATAAGTAAAATTAGCTACGGGATAAGTTGCACTTAATTACGTGAGTGACAAAATGATACGCCAGGATTTCTTAATTTCCTGAGATAAGTTAGGAAGTTACTTGCACGGCCTTTCAAGGCCCATTATACAACCAATTGGTTCTGAAATAATCAAAAAGTTAAGAAGCAAGTTAAATAGCTGCACACCGTGGCCCAGACAGCTACCCCAAAGGGTAACATGTGAAACCCTTGAACCCAAAGTGTTACACAACAAAGGGTTCCAAAGGGAGTTTTCAACTGAGACACACCTTTGCAAAAGTAAATAAAACAAGTTACCATCCACCGCTCCATGGGATCTTTCAGCGTTTCAATGTTGGCTAGAGTTTTGTAACTGTCGTATCGGACAAAAACTGGGCTGTAAAACTCCATCTAATTAAGTAACAGACAGCACACAAAATTGCAAAGAGTAACGGAGTGAGCATGGGGCATCATGAGTGCGTTTTGTCACTGAAACAATTATCTTGTCGTTGATCCTACCTAATTATTAGTATTCATGGAAAGTATCCGATATTATGCGATATTGCTGAGTGCGGATAGCAGACGCGTACAAGCACATTTTAAAAAGGACGTAAAAAACTGGTAGGGGATTGTCGCCCTTTTGCCGGAGTATTGTGACTGAATAAACGGTCCCGACTCTCAATTCGGGAAAATGACGGAGCCGGGGCCGGTCCGTTTACATGAAGTCCAAACGGGTTATTCACCAACAATGCTCCCGACAAAATATTTTCCTTGGCAAATTATCTTTTGCGGTTATCTCTCCCTTACACCACGTCACGAAAGTAGCATATTTCAACCATTGAAAATCTGGTAGGAAATTATCTATCCGGAAACCCGACAGTAAAAGTCGCAAGAGATTCCAAAGATATGAAGCTTATCAGTCTTCCTGAGTTTATTCCGACATTCAGAGTTGATCTATTACATCTACAAGTGTATCTATGTCGAGGTAGCCGGGACTCCCGGATTGACCATTATCACCGGCCAGCAAGAACATACTTTTTGCCCAGGTCGCAAGTGGGGGCTGCTAGGGGACTGGGCCATTGAGTAGGAATTCTAGCCCCCTTAGCTATGCCACTGTCGCGCTGGCCCCTTCCTCTTGGAAAAAAAAAACTTTTGCAACCCAATTGTGACGATCATGATTGTGATATGTTTCATCAACATATCCTGTTTTTCAGAGTAATAATACTCTAAAAACTTTTTCAGTTACATATTCAAGCTTCAAGACAGCAGATTTTGAGATTTGCCACTTGGGTCACAAATTCTTGTTATCTAGAGATATATACCTTCAAAAAATTTTCAGACTGGAAAAACGTTCATGAAGAAATGTGTCCAATGATATCACAATTATGAAATAATATTTCACCACTCAAATAAAACTTCTCAGGAAATGGTAACGTATAGAGCAAACGTTGCAAAAGAATTTCAGATGTTTCACCCACCAGACAACATATGGCTGACGGAAGGGTGTACAGGCAAAAAAAGGTGTTCACTATTTCCATTTTTAGGGAAATGGTTGTGTTTTTTTTTAATGTGGTAAGTGGTTTCTGATCATTTTGAAATTCGTTCATTTATTTCATTATTTAAAGGTAAAGAGCAGTCCCCCAAAACTTATTTTGAAGAAAAAGCTAAATAGCATAATTTTCGTCTTATTTCTCTTCAAGGTATCTTTCATTACATTTAATTATTTAACTATTGCATATTCAAGGTAAACCAAGCAGTTATTTGTAATAAATTTCACATTTGAAGAGAAAAAACATTGTCACGTGATTCTTAACAGCCAATCATGAAACTGGACAGTCTACTACATTACTTCAATTTGGGATGACTGCGCCTGCCCTTTAAGTAAAAAATTGTTGCAAGGAGACTCACACGCCAGACAGTGTTATTTCCAGCTGTTTGAGCACTATCAAAACATCCTGGTCTAATTTAACCAGGAATGTGGTCACCAATTATCCAACTTTTCCTCGTTAAAATTGCCAGGGTTTCCTGGTCATTTGAACCAGTCTACGTATGGATTCACAATGCATGTCTTGCCTAAAATTATTAGGGAATCCAGTTCATTTCACTTAAAATATGTATGGAAAATTGGAGACAATAATTCTCGGTAAAAATTAGCCAAGATATTTTAAGAGCATGAGGGGCCGCGACTTTCCAAATATTTTGTACTCCCTGCGTTTACTGATAGTGATCCTCTGCTAAGTTATAGTGGACCTCTCGCATCAGATGTCCAGCACCCCCATAAAAATATGCAACCCTTTCTCATCTCCGTCTCATCACAAAGTCCATGTTAACGCCACTGATTATAAACTTTAGTACATTTTGCCAAATTATTACATTCTTAAAAAAAAAAAAAGAATAAAAAAACAAGTGAACTTAGTCACTCTCTTATATCGTGAAATGTTTGAATTCACTCCATTAGAGTGTTAAAAAAATTGACCGTAAGATGAGTGAAATTCACTACGAAAATTATGAATTTAGCTCTAATAATGGCTGACTAACGTGGTCCCTGAAGGCACTTCATCAAGACTGAAATAGCTTCATCAAGAGTGAGAGAGCGTATCTTTGGAGTGAACGTTGTAATCTTTCAACTCTTCTAAGGAAAGATATTCAACTCTGTATAATTTCAGAACGTATTACACACTGCAAGGGGACAGTATAAGAAAAACAAATTCCTACTTATATATATATTCCTATAATGCAGGTGGAGCCATGTCATTGATTTCCTGATTCTCTAAATTACAAAGAAAATGACAAAACAATCTGTTGTGAGCAATATATTAGGTCACCACTGACCAATGAACCTGACCAGCATGTTAACAATAAAATGTAAGAGTAAAAAAAAATGTGCACGTGCATATGCCAAACCAAATATTTTTCCCAGCTGCGGAATGGCCGTCGTTGAAACGTGGGATTTCATTATCCCATGAGTTGCGTGATTTTCACTCCCAGTTAAATCGATTGTGTAAGTTTAGGTTAGAGGGAGTTTTACGGTCCAGTTTCCAATCAGCTGGTCCAGGTCGAGCCGGTCACAGCCCTTTTTCACTTGTGGCTCAGTGGCTTGTTTTTCCTGCCCTATTGTCTAGGATGAACACCAAGCACAATGGCAGTAGTTTCCTTTTTTAAAGTCTTCGGTATGACCCGACCACGACTCGAACTCCCGATATCCTGAATGCAAGCCTGATGCTCTAAACACTTGATCAAGCAGTTGGTTTTCATATGGTGAGGTATATGGTATAGTATGGGGATTTTTTGTGGACATTGTGGACAATGTGGACATTCCTGGTAATAATTCAAAATTATAATTTATTTTCATCAAACTCATTTTTCTCTATTCGATTTTACCTCTTTTCATAATAACTTGTTTAAATATGAATTCTGCCTAACACCTAGTCTCTTAAATCCAATTTGACCTGATTGTATGAATTGCAAAGCACAACCACTTCAATATGAGAGTATTCCATACCATTAGCATAGCTGCCTAGGGTTGTGTCATGGGTGGTGGGTTGATGTCATGGGGGAGGGGTTGGGACACGACGTGAGGAAAAAATCTAACTTAGGGTAGGGAGAAAACACCGCTATTTTAGGTCAGTGTTTTTTACAATGCAAGGTTGGGTCACAGGGGTGGGTTCCTACCCCCGAAACCACCCCGTGGCCAAGCCCCTGTCCCATGGACCTACATTGAGCTGCTGTTCCCACACACAGATTCCAGTTTGTGCATTGCAGAAACAAGTGAATAGGGAGTGGCATAGCTATCAGGCGAAAAGTCATGGGTGGGCTTGGAAAGAAAAACGGGCTTATCTAACCAAGTTGAGGCTGGTGTAGGGAGGGTCTCACAGAGCATGCCACATCTCCACTTTACGTTGTAAGAGGTAGTAGTAAAAAGCGTTTGTGACCCTTAATCGTTGCCTCGTGTGTGTGGTAGCTGCGGATCTTGATATGAAGCGATCACTAGGGTAAGTTGTGATGTTCAGATGGAAATGTAAACGCATATCCAACATTTCAACTTTTAACTTGCTCGAACTATAAATGCCAATTTCACAATTCAGACTTCTAATAGGCCTTTGTAAATGGCAAAACTTCAAGTTCAAGTTTGCCTAATGCTGAAATCTTGTAAAAGCACTTTATTTGAAGTATCGGAAACACTTATATTTGACTATTTTAATTGCTTCTACAGCAAAAGCATATGTAAGGACCAATGTTTTATTTGATTTGCAAAACTATAGTGTTTAGCATGTTGGAAACGCTGTAACATTAAGAGGAGACAGTAGAAAAAAATCTATACTTGTCGGCGACTTTTGTCACAATTACAGAGTTGTGACCATCTTTTTTTTTTTACGAGGAATACGGTAATATCTGGTGGCCATATTTTCCTTATGGGGGCTGTGTCAAACCAGGGCGCTGCTATTAATAGCAGTTCCCTGGTCAAACAAGCATTAACTAAAGTACCTACTAAAGTACCTGTCAATCAAACCAATTCCCCCAAAAATATAAAATTACATACAAACGGTATCTTCTGATGAGGACGCGCTGGATTGTTTTCTTTAATTTCATCCATGATAGCTCAATGCTCGAATTGTTCTGTAATTGGTTTTCTGATATATAGCGCCATGAGGTTTCAAACACAATCTGGTGTTGTGACGAACGCTTGATAAATTAACAATATTTTGATGGATGAAACAAGCACTTAACCTCAAACCATGTGGTAGAATGTCTTAACTCCTATTTCACAACTGAAAGTTTTATGGCACAACCTTTCTCCATATTTTCCTGAAATTTTTCATGCTGAAATCGTTTGAATTACCCAAATGCGCAAACCCCCTATGCATTGGGCCAATGTTATCTGCTTTCTGCTGCATACTAAATGCCTTCAATATTACGTGGATCCATCCATGATGCAGGTCTGCGATACAAAGTGACAGCGCCCTCACCCTTCAGTTTCTGTGGTGACTGCTTATTCCCTTCAGGAGACTGAGGTGTTCATTTGTATTTACATAGTTTTCTCTCTTTCTTTCATATTTTGTCTTTTGAGTTGTCCACAAAAATCTGCAGAAAATGTAAATTTAAAGGAAACATTTTGCAATTGCGAGCAGGATTAAAAAATTTTTTAATATCTATGAGGAGTTGCGTAAATCTGAGTGTGGCTTATTGATATCGGCTATTTGTGTCTCTCTGTACCCATTACTCCTTTAATACAAGTGGCGAAGCTTGTAATTATGGTCAAAAGGATATGACCCACCTTAAAACTGGATGTCAAAATCCTGAAAAGGTCACCGGTCAAAGTTTTTGCCAACGCTTATGTAACGCAACATCAGGATGAAGACTTTCATTTTTAGTTCTCAAATAGGATATATTGATCACTGTATTTACGTTTTTTTGCTGGTTAGCAAGAAGTTAAATATAAGGTACAGACCAGGGGGCACTTTTCGACCAACATCAGCAGTTTTGAGAAACTTGAGTTTTCCGATTTAAATTTGAGCTGCAATCAAATACAAAAACGTTCGAAGAACCAGTTAGCAATGACATGTTTAACACAAGATCTGATAAAAAAGGATGAATTTCCTTTCACGTTTTCAGTTTTCTCTTGATAGTAGTACTAAGGAATGGTTGCATGCCTCAGAGGGAGTATGTAGGTTTCTGATGCAATCAGTCCTACATGTAAATGGACGGCCACCAACAAATGGTGACTTTTGGTAGTCGTTTATAGAAAACCGGAGACTTTTCTTAACGATGCATCCCAACGAGGCATCCCTACATTTGTCTGTTGCATAACCCCCTTGTTTTTTTTTAAAATGGATGCCGTATCGTGGTAGAACGAAACCGTTTGAAAGAGATGAACGTTGTTTCGAGTCAATGTACGGCACAGTTCGATAAAGATCCACAGGGCATGCAAGGGTCACATTTCCGAAAATCAAGTATGGGCTAACAAATCCTTCCTCTTGTATAGCGTAGGCTTATAGTTAAATAAAGCAGACGTATTCGTAGACCTATAATAAGGGCAATAGCATATTGTTGCATTTGGCTGTATGGGACTGGCTACACGTAAGTGGTCCACAGCGTATACTTTGCATGTTTCTTTTCATGCAAGAATGGCTGCCAAGCAAGTAAGTAATATAATCTACACCAGGGAACAACTGGAGGATTAGATACAATTGTTATACTCCTTTCTTTTGTGCTTATTTTTATTCTTATTTTTCTTCTGAATTTTCTCCTATAAAAAAAACATGCTTTTAGAAGAGCTTTCAGTGATTGGAAGTACAAAATCAAGAAGGAGTATTAAGAGATTAAAAAAAGAAAAAAATTTTCGCCTTTTTCCAAAAACGTCTTAAACTTTACTCCGTACTGTCGGCTTAAAAAGTGGAATACCTTTCAATCAATTAAAGTAAATCCATTCCACTGAAATTTTTTTCTGTGAAAGCCAATGACATTGGCAATTTTGCACATTGTTTAATTCCAAAAACTAGACAATATGCTGTTCTAACTAACAACCTGTAGTCCTGTAATAATGAGAGAGTTTTCGTGTGATTCGCGTTTAGACAGATCAGTGTCACCTTTTGACCAAATAAGTCGTTTATTTACTCCAAAACCGGTTGCTAGGCTAGGCTTGTGTCAAATAGTCTAGACTGTTGTTTTATTTTTATTAGAAAAATATTTGGTTTTCTATTTTAAATCACCTGCTTTTAAAATTCCTGTTAACACTTTCACTCGATGACTTCTATCGAGCAAGGAACAATTACTCGGTTGGTTTATGCAGGGCAAAATTTGCTACTTGCACAATCAAATATATCTCTAAAAGCTGTCTATCATTGAACGTCATACACAAAACAGAATATGCCTGAGTTTTAGTAAGTTCATACAGAAATCGAAGTCATATATAAACAGAAGAATACCCACATTTCAAGAGGGGGGGGGGGGGTCCGACAGTCCTGGTACATAAATTGAGTCAGGATGGAGGGATTTAATCTTCCCACAATCTGTACATGGTGTAGTTTCAGACAAAGACTTGGAGTTAGTCCCCCTTTCTTTGGACGTTGACGAGTTCCCACAAGGGAGGATCAAACAAAATAAACAAACAAAAGAAAGGGGTTGACTAAGGGTACTTACCGAAGCGACCAACCTCGAGCTCACATGCCCCAGAAAGCTTACATGTCTGAGTTTGTTCCCTTGCCACAACGTAAGGAACTTCTTTGACTTTTTTTTAGTGTAAACACAAGCGACTTTAGAGTTCGATGGTATTCCTGGTGCCATTCACCAGGTAAAAGGTTATATAAAAGGCAAGCTGGAGTATCGTGACATCGTCATGGTTTCAACTTCCATAATACCTTGGGATATTGCGACACCAAGCCCCCCCACCTTCCTGCCTATCTGGTTGCTACTACAGAACACAGACAATACTGATCCACGGATCAGACTATGACAGAGTCCGGGATAGGGCACGATGCTCCAAACGGAATTGAAAAAAGTGCCTATCTTAAATCACAATAACCATCTTGTCCGACCCCTCGTTTAGCAGCTGAGTTGATCCACGACTGCCATCCCAATCAGAATGACTGACCACTTAGTAAATCAGCATGCACCCTACGATTTGAAGTTCTACAGGGAATGGATACTTTGGCTTCCAATAGATTTTGAGGACTTTCTGGTATCACAGGTCTTATATATGGAACGAATAAATTAAGGCCCAATTTATTTTAAAAGGGATTTTGCTTTCTTTCTTTCTCTTTTTTTTTTATTTATTCTAAGCCTTTCCCCTGCTCTGTACGTATAACGCCCGCACGTAGTTTTGTGATTAAATTTTTACTACTGCAAAATTTAAATTTGATAAAATACTTGCTGCTGTAATTTTCCTCGTTGTGCCCGTAAAAACAGTAATGACTTGTGCCACGGTATTACCCTTGCCCTCTAACTTTGAACTTAAAAGTGTGTCATCAAAAATTTTTGTGAAAGTCAAATAATTATTACCTCAAACTACAATTCCTGTTTTACACTGTAAGAACGCCCTTGTCAAATTTGACTAGAATCAGATCAATTGGGGTACGAACCGGAATATTGTCAAAACTGTGATTAGATTCTGAAAAGTATAATTTTTGAGTCTTTTCTAGTCAATTTTGGCACAAATCGTGTCAAATATTTGACAAGATTTGGGTTATTGCCCACAGAGTGTAGTCCACAGAGATTTGCTTGTTTTTTTATAAGGCCCTACTGCGACATATAGACAAAAGCATATTTCAAATTGACCAACTTGAAAATCGACATCTTTTCACATTGTTAAAAGTTTGGTTATAAAAGCAACACAAAACTATTACAACGTTTTGTTTCACAAACTAATTAAGCCAACAATAACTTGGAAATTGATTTTCACAATGGCCAGCTGATACTTGTTATCCTTACCATACTTAAATTGAATATGTGCATATCTGATTTGTAGCTCTAAACGTGTTTTCTTCCAAAGATATGTTTTAAATGAAAATAATTCACCCTCCTTGGTCATAAAAGGGTACATGAGTGTTTTAACCTTACGTTACAGCGTTCCAAGGGGCTTATTTTCCATATTCGTCGTGCGAAAAATGAATACTGACTGCATGGTCAAGTGATTAGGGCATCCGACTTGCAGTCGGGATATCTGGAGTTCGAGTCCTGGCCGAGTTATACCAGCGAAGACTTTGTAATTAGAACCTACAGACTGCTGTTGTGCTTGGTGCTCAACGTAAGCAACGGAGTAAGAAACACAAACCAACTGGACAAAGGCTGTGACAGACTCTCCTTAAAGGTCCCCCAAACTTGTTTTGAAGAAAAAGCTAAATAGAAAAATTTTCGTCTTATTCCTCTTAAAAGTATCTTTCATTACATTTATGATTTAACTATCGCATATTCAAGATGAACCAAGCAGTTATTTCTAGTAAATTTCACATTTGAGGAGAAAAAACATTTTCACGTGACTCCCAACAACCAATCATAAAACTGGACAGTCTACACACTACTTCAATTTGGGATGACTGCTCCTGCCCTTTAAACCAATTGCGGTCTAGAAACTGGGCAGTAATGCGTCATCGAACTGAATAACATCATTTGTGTTGCATTTGAACCAGTTGTATAAAGTGGACACAAGACTTGCCTAACGAATTTAGGAATACTATGGGCATTACGGAAAAAGTTTCGACCAGAGCATGTTAAAATATTAATAAAATTTTGGAATGCATCATTCATTTTTTCCTTAAAATAAAATTATTAACTTCCCCTGGAGACTAGCTCACTAGGTTCCCTACGCCGGGAAAGAAATTAATGACTGGGGTATGGGTATCCCTTTGGTGTTTGATTGGTGTTAAAACTTTGTAAATCATTTTTGGGAATGTCCGAACATCCAACTCCGTCTCAACTTGGGTTGGAAATATTCTGCATTATTTAGAAGGAAAGAATGTTAATTCGAACCGCAGATTTTTTTTTTTTTTTTGGGGGGGGGGGGGGGGGGGCTTCCTGATATTAATTACAAAAAGCAGGTGTTTAACAGAATCTGGTTGTAAATTATGTTTTGCGTGACCAAAATTATTCTCTGGAAATTAAGATGTCTGCATGCTTCTGAGCTCAAAGTGCAAAACAATCAAAAAATACTTTCAATAATCATAAACCGTTGGGGATACGATTGAAGCGGATTATAGCAGGTTCACTAAGGAAAAGGTATCAATATGTGCATAACGGATAATTCACAAGTTTCTTTGAAGAAAGGTCAGCTTACCTATAATTTTTAAGCAACAGGCTTCCCTATCGTAACTTACCTGTAATGATGTTTCCGTTATACTAATTCACTGAGGTCGACTTGGAATTTTTCCAATTTTAGAACAGCGTAACTTCCTTATTATAATTTCTATAATTATTTAGCTACGGTCTTTCCACTTTATTGCATAAACGTAGAGAATAAACATTGTATTATTATTAAACTGCACCCCTTGAGGTCAAAATAGACCAACACACAACCCACTGACGCCAATAAAAACACCTTCGTGGCTGTGTTTTTAACGACAAAGGAACTCTTTTTGCAACGTAGATATTTACACGAGATTTGAAGGCACACCAAAAAGAAAGTTTTATACAGTGTCAGCTAGACGCAAGGATGAAGTTCGGCTAGGTTTCAAGTTCTTAAAGGGCCAGTCCTCTCGCCCCAAACTTCACTGCTTGTATGGGGTAACAGAAACTTTCAATTGGCTCAGTTTTTTGATTGACAGCTAATTCAAACAATGCAGAGCACCAAAGCTTGTATTACAAAGAATAAACTGGAGCCAACTGAGAGTGTTTTGATTATACACATTGCTCTTTTTTATACTCACCCTGAAGCAATAAACTGAGATTGTGTCTGGATGAGGATGAATTTCAGACAATTGTGAGAGAGGCTAAAGGAAGAAGGTTAGGAGAATTGGTACTGTTTGGGGTGAGAGAACTGGACGTTTAAATTTGCTTTTGATTTCAAATACTTGCAAGTAGGTTCAAATCCCCCTCTTCCTTTGCCTCTGAAAAATCAGGTATGTGGGACTGTCATGAATGTTACTTAAAAACTCTTACCTACAGGGGGTCCTTGAAATGTAGACCTTTTGAATTGTATGCAGATACTGAAATTCAGTGGCATTGCCGTAGAGGAACTACAGGGTACGTGACCCTTCCGCCACGTTTTCCCTTGCCCGAACACCGTTCACTTCGGGTTCCCAAAACACAGAAATTTGGAATTTATAGTAATACATTGTGGTCAATTCATTAGGTTACAACGTGCCTCCAAGAAAAGGGTCATAGACGTTATTGGTGATAATGCCCGCAGTGCACGATGGGATTGGAAAGAAATCACCTGTGAATAGCACAATAGCCATGGTAATAGCTGAAAATCACTTGCCACGTATTGCGAAGAAGCTACTGCTAACAACAAACAAACACTGTCATTTCTTTCTGCCATCAATAATTTTTTGTAGATATTCTTTCCAAAATGCTGATCTCTTTCAAGGCATAATTCGATAATTTAGTTTGGTTCCCAGATACCTACCAAATTCGTCTGTTATTGATTAAATTGCCTTTTATATATAGGCTGTTCGGGCTATAATGATGTTAACATTTAGGGATGTGAACAAACAATTTCATACAGTGATATTGGACCTTTTACATGTAAAGCCGCGCGTTGATTGAATTTAATGCGTTGTGGCTCACAAAATAGACTTTTATTACTTTGTATGAAATCAAGCGGGCATCAGTCTATATACTGAAACATATATTTTGAGAGCAATAAAACGTAATAGAGCACAGACTAGGCGATGGAAGAAAAGTGTTGTGTTCATTATACAGTAAAGGGACTGATGTGTTTGGCCTGCATTCAGTTAATGAAATGACGCAATCTGAATCAATAGTATTGTGGTTCTATTAACAATAAATCTGTTGATGAAATATCAGTTGTCCCTCGTGAAATTATGTTATATAATATACTGTTGCACGTACACATGGATGAAGACTATGATTCGAGAAAATGTAAAAAATGGACATATTTACCTTTAGACAAAATAAGGACATTGTCGTGTGCACTGAACCTTGCAAACAGATACGGCCATAGATAACAACAGTTGTAGATGGAGAGTGCTTTTCTTATACGGTATATCATTTACAATTGATTATTCACTTGCTTATATGAAGTTTTGTTTTCTAAATATAACTGCTGCTCATGTACTATATCGACGGTAAAACAGTTTATCGACAGTTAGGGAAACGAGGGACACGTACCACAGTTCCCTCTTTATTGTACATGATAATCAGGGGGTCCTGTGGACAGTTTGTCGGAAAGGAAGAAAATACAATGGATGACGATGTCTGACTTTCAGGGTAGTCATTGGTGTTCTAAGTGAGGTTAATACCAATTCAGCTGTATTAAGGTTTGGGACTGTTGTGAGCCTTTGAACCACAACTGAAACACAGCCTGTAGCTGGCCTGACTTAAACCTCGGCTACTAGAAACTGAGCCGCTAAGCCTCATGTGACTAACTTACCGTTGTTCCGCAATGTATTGATGTAAGTTCAAATCCTAAATTATTAAACCATTAAATTCAGTTTGGAGGTTGTACACCCGTTTGTAATATATTTCACAGAAAATTTTCTCAACTTAAATTTTCATTTCCACAGATAAACCATAGCAGAACTTGTTCAAACACTGCCATTTCAGACCTTCAGGCACGAAACGCATTTTACAAAATGGACTCGACAGTGATCATCAAACTTCAAAAAGCAGGGGAAATCCCCAAAGAAGCGAACACTAAATTGGAAAAACACCAAATTGGAAGGTATATAGGTTGAAACTAAAAACACAAAGTTTATGTCAATTAATCGTCAAGTCTATTTGTCTTCAAGTCAAAGAAGAGGAGATTGATGCTGAGGAGTAACTTGGCTTCTCAGAGTGATTATAATTACTTGTTTCAGGAATGCACCAAACCACAGATCAATGCGTATTTAATGCGTAGTTACCCTCTTGAAGGAAAAGTTGCATAAACTTTCACTGTAATTGAAGATCTATATATAATTTATGGCCAGTAGCGTGTTTAAAAGGGGAGGGGTCACAGCCACCCCTCCCACCTCCGAAGGCAGTCGGGGAAATCACTCAGTAGCTGATCCATACCATTCGGGGGAATGGTAGGTTGTGCCCCCCCCAACCCCCACCCCACCCACCGTCGAAATCCTGCACACTCCACTGTTTATGGGATCCTCAAAACAATTAAAGAACTGGAGAGTCACATACATCTCATGTGTCACAAGTTATGCATAGTAGATATGAGCCATTCATATGCTCTTGTAAAACTCTATACTGGACTACCAAGTTGAAGAGGTAAGGCCGCATGCTCAATTTATGCCAGTTTCGAGGAAGACCATGATCATAACTAAGATATTATTAAATCAGCACCAAGCACCAGGCTCAAAATGTTCCCTGCTTATAGGAAATAAAAGCCCTATTACAAACTAATGAAACTTATGTTGAATCTCAGCGAAGAAGACATTTCGCTTTGGTATTCCCCAAAGTGCATTTCACAAATCATTTCTCCCCGGACACCCTTTTAGCAAAGGAGTTAGCACCCCCAATTACTTGCCAAGTAGTGAGATATTTTAATGTACCCTGTGTACCCATGTGAAGACCGTGTGTTTGGTCTTTGGTAAGAGCATCGCCTCTCCTGCGCAAGGCCCGGGTTCTATTCCCAGCTCGAGTCAAACCAAAGACTCTAAAAATTGAACCAACTGCCGCCGTGCGGGGAAACAAGCCAGTGAGCCACAACTGGAGAAAGGCCGCGGCGGCTCGACTTGAACCAATAGGTTCACCTGGGCCGTAAAACTCTGGTCTATCTAATTAACCAATATACCATGATGTTGGAAAACCTAAGTGTTACCAACATTATGAAAGAGTGCAATTTAGGTTGTACTAAAATGCAGATTGATAGACCGTCGTTTTCAAGAACCACATATCAGATATTCAGACTGTACCACTGCCAATGTATACATACCATAACATTCCTAGTGGGATTACACTATAGGGTGCTATTTCTTTCATTTTGAAACCAGTAGGGGGGAAAAAATCGGATAAACATATTGTGAAAAATTAAAATTTTGGAAAAATTTGATCGGGAGGATATAGTTTTTGTCAAATCTAGGGTTTGATGTACAAGACTAATTTCTCAATAAAAATGTCCGAGTTATCCAAATTTTCCACTGATACAAAAAAAGGTTCATTCCAATTTACATACACTCTAAAATCAGAAGAGTGAACTTAGTCACTCTTTGATAGAGTGAAAAGTGTAAATTCATTCCATTAGAGTGATAACTCACTCCAAGAGGAGTAAAACTCACTCCGAAAAGAGTGAAATTCACCAGAGGAAGAGGGAAAATTCACTCTTCCACGAGTGCCTGCAGTGATCACTCTTTTTTTTTAGAGTTATCACTGTGGGCACTCCATCAAGAGTGAAACTTTGCTCGTTTTAAGGGAATTTCACTCTTTTTGGAGTGAATTTCAATCTTCTCGGAGTGAATTATTACTCTAAAGGAGTGAATTCATACTTTTCACTCTATCAAAGAGTTACTAAGTTCACTCTTTTGATTTTAATGTGTAGGAGGCAAAAGCAAAAACCAAGTGAGTTGCAAATGATCCCATACATGTGATAAGGACACGTCACCGCACTCTAAAATTAAAGGAGTGCACTTTGTCACGCCTTAATTCAGAGCAAGTGTTAATTTACCCCATAAGAGTGTTAGCTCACTCCAAGAAGAGAGAAATTTACTTCAGGAAGAGGGAAAATTCGCTCTTCATCGAGAACCAGTAAGATCACTCTATTTTTAAGAGTGATTAAAGAAGGTACTCCGTCAAGAGTAAAACTTGGCTCTTTGGAAGATATTTCACCCTTCCAGGAGTAAAGTAACACTCTGGTCAGGGGGAATTCACACATTTCCCCTTTTTAAAGTGTGACTTAATTCACCTTTTTTGTTTTGTAGAGTGCACGAAGACATTCCAAATCATGCAAGGTCCTTTTCCACTATGATGATTGATCTCTCAGAGCCGTCGCTTTTTGAATGTGTAGCTAAGTAAATCTTCAGCCATTATTAGTACCCTTGTCATCATAATATATTCAGTTGTATTTTAAAATAAGTTATCCTGTTCCCTTTGTCTAGACTCGTTTCATTGATTATGTTGCAATGAAAACAATGTAATCATTTCAACTAAGAATTGCATTTCCAAACTTGATTCCTTCGTCATAGGTTGTAGTCATATGGGAGAAAGTTTCACCGACCGTGGAATACCAATGCAGTCATTCTGTAACTGAATTTTTACACATATATAACAAGTACAGAAGCTTTCGTTGAGAATATCTCACAGTATGTACAGTATGTTGTCAGAGTGACCCGCCTAAATTTGGCAGTTTGTATTCATTTGATGTGAAACAATTTATTACAGTTTTCGGTCTTCGTTAGTTTTGTAAATAGCTTGATGAAAATTAGTCAAAATAGGACAACCTCCTTCTTTTGTTTCAGAATGTAATGATAATTGAAAAAGAACATAGTTTTACCTGGAACTGCAATTCAGTGACCCCAGGTTTTGACATTTTGGTGGCAGACCCTGATAAAACAACTTGCCAGTATGTTCACAGCTCTTACTGACTTGACTGACAATATTCTGTAACTTCGGAAAATATCTCTCACATATACTCTGCGATATAGGTTTCTTTCAAATATAGTGTGCGGGTTACTAAAACATTTTAGAGCTCAAATTTGCTCATTGACGGTGGGAATTCTAGCCCAAAATAAATTGAATAGAAATATTCGTGTAAATAATAGTGAAGGTTATCCTAAATAGGCCATACTTGGGCTATGACAGAAAATTTACCATTTATGATATTATCTGTTAATCTTAAAGGACCGAACCTCTCACCCTAAACTACAATTTGGTACAGGGATAACGAAATTCTCAATTGGCTCAGCTCTTTGATTAACAACTATTTCAAACAATGTAGGGTACCAAAGCTTACATTACACAGCATGAACGGTTCTGAGAGAGTTTAGATTATATAAATTGAGTTTTTCTACACTCCCCTTGACGCAATGAACCGATATTGTATCTGGATGACCGGGGTGAATTTCAGACAATTGTGGGAGGGGCTTCAGTAAGAAGGTTAGGAGAACTGGTACAGTTTGGGGTGAGAGAACTGGGCCTTTAAGTGCTCGTTCTATTAAAGTAATTGCCATGCTTTTAGAATGCACTGAATTCTGTTTCGTCATTCAGCTCTTTCACAACTAAGTCTGAAAAAAATACCATGGTTCTCTATAGAACAATTTCCGTGAGAATGCATGCGTATCTTTGGATTTGAAATTGGCGAACCAGGATAAATATAAAGTGTAATATTGCCAGTGGTAGACCGACGGTTTTGGACGGTGTGACCCCAAGGCCACCTGGGACAAATTCAAGACCTAGCTGGACAGGTAATTAGTCCACCAAAAGTTTATCTTTTTTCCTCTGGAGCATTTAATAATTTTTTTTTTTTTTTTGTCAAGAATGAACTGTTCTTAGAAGTATTTATTTGGAAAAGAAAAGGTCAGTGCCGGTGCCAGAATGTGAAAATGTGGGGATGGGGGCAAAGGGCAACGTTGCCGGGCAACTTTTTTTTTCGTGGTGCAACACCGAGTCCAAAGCGCCCGTTCCTGGGGTGGTGATACACGGGTGATGCCCCTCATGCTCCGAGGTTATAGAATATCTCTGGATAAAAAATTAAATCCCTTCAGAGGTATATTAGGCCAATAGATCAAGTACCATTACATTGTATATCATACAAAAGAAAATTCAAATACTTCCAGTAATCGATTTTGAGCACCTGCCAAGGCTTACACAATTTCCCTGTTTGAACTCAGAACGCAAGCCGTGAGACCAATGTACCAACATTATTTTAAGCTTATAGTGTGGTCATTACATTTAGGGGAGACTGCAGTCAATGAGTCACGGCAATTAGCTATAGGGTAGCAATAAAACAACTACAAAAAAAAAAAAAAAAGACCCGGTGGATTAAGGTACCAGTCGTATAAGACATCCAAGTTGGCTGCAGCATTCTAATTACACATACACCAAATTGTGGTAAGAGCATTTACTAAAAATAATAAAAAATAATATTGTTGATTTACACCACGTGATTAATTGCAAATGTAACATAACTGAATTCATCATATAGGGAGTCCCTTTAAACTTAACATCCATAGAAACGAAAAGCTACCCCTGTATTGAATAAAGTTGGCTAGCTTACCTTCTTTTGTAGTGGAAATCTTAAATAGCACAAACAAATTTCTTTTACTTCTATCAGGGACTTGCCCTGACAATTCCCTGCTTTTTCTGGTCTGTGACGGGCTGTTAGAATGGACCTTGGTAGCACCAGGGAGTTGCCCTGACAACTCCCTGCTTCTACTGGTCTGTGACGGGCTGTTAAAATCGACCTTGGTAGCACCAGGGAGTTGCCCTGACAACTCCCTGCTTCTACTGGTCTCTGACAGGCTGTTAGAACCGACCTTGGTAGCACCAGGGAGTTACCCTGACAACACACTGGTAGCAACGAATATTACACCCTTGTGGATGCCTAATTTTTACTGCTTTCATGAGTACTAATTGACGTAGGGTGGTTGTTTCCTGATAACAGAAAGGAGGATAACGGTCTTAGCCAACGCCTACTAGCTCATTGGAGCACCAAGACGAATACTTATTGTATGGAGTACTTAGAATTTTTCAACTTCACAAACCCTAATAGATGGTTGGGAATGGCTCTCCCCAGTGGTCTAAGCTGTCTGGTTGTATTTACACCAGGAAGACCAAACCAAGACTTTCAGAAAATCATGTCTATGTCATACAGCCCTTCTCAAAAACAGAAACATAATAGGCTGAGGTGTAGCTAGATTTTTCCCGCGGGTGGGGTCCAGCACCCAAATTTTCCATTTTTATTTTTAAAGTGTGAACATCACTGCATCGGGAATGTAATTCGCTGCTCGCGAAGTTCGGAGAATTTTTTGCCCTTTGTAAGCTTGCATTGCAGCAGACTAGAAATTCTGGGTTTCCTTGAAGGAGTTGTTTAAAGTTTAGGAAAAGGTTACTGAAGAATCTGCATTTCCCGTTGGCAAATCTGATATTGCACAGCGACCAAAGATCGTTGTTGCTTCATAATGTAATCTAAGGCCTAGGAATGGAGGATCTCGGACATTTTTAAATGTCAAGAGCTAACATATGGAAGCTAAATTCATGAAAATAGTACTGCGGTAGTCATCAGGGTCACTTGATGATCTGCTCTCTACCATTTTCAGATTGTTGAAATTGATTTCCAATCTATGGATTACGAGAATGGTGTCGCATATGTCAAATTTCCTATCTTGTCATCTCTGGACCCAGAGCTGGGGAAAGTTTACCAAACCAAACTTTGAACTAATACTACTACATTAGGAGTTGAAATGAGCGGTTCTGATCCCGGCCAAATGTTCATTTGCGCTGCAAATTCGAGTTCACTGCCGGAACATACAATCAAAGGGCTTAGGATGTGAGAAGATGGGGGAGACAGCCTCCCCTTGTGAAATATTAGTGGGCTTCCGCCTCCCTATTCCTTGGTCAGAAACACCCCTTTTTCAACTCTCCAAATCTCAATGATCAATACATTGATGATCACAAACCTTCGCCTGAATGTTTTATTCTCTTCGCATTTTCACCCATTTGCGCATCCCACGATAGTCACCTTGGAATTTCATCTCACTGGCGCTGCCACATATCATTTTATCCAAGAATATTACAAATCGTTCACCGCCCGTACACACTCAAAGGCGACGAGAAAGGCCGATTTAGGAGTATGTCTCCCGTGTATCCACCCTCAGGAAATCAATCTAGATTCGAATTATCAGCAGATCAGACGGTTTTGATAGTTTGAAACATCTAATGTAACGATATTAAATAGCAAGAGATATATCAAGCATCATTATGATACTAACTGTAAAATTTCATGAATAATAAAAAAAAAAATGCAGAATGTGCATGACCAGCTATAACTTTGGCACGGTGGCACTGTACTTCTCATTTGCAATTTTTTGAGCATTTTGCAATTTGCTTATTTTTTATTGAAGAGGGCAGGGGGTGATCGCCTCTGGCTCTAACAAAATTCGAAGTTTGCCAATTGTGACACCAGTCATATAGAGCGTGATTTCCCCAATGACTCTTTCATGAAATTCCGAATTTTCTCCAATAAAAACTTCAAAGTTGTAATATTTTTTCACAAATGCATCATTTTCCTCGCGTTTTGCGCGCCGTAACTTGCAATTTATGATTCAGTAGCGAGCGTTCAAAAGTCACTTTGGTAAGCTCTCCAAACTCTGGATAAGATAAGATATATGACACCAGATCCTCAAGACACAGGCTGCTGCAGTACTATACTTTAATAAAATTTTCTTTCATCAAATTTCAGATTTTCTTCAATATAAGCTCTTGATTTTGAATTTTTTTTTTATTTTTGTCAAAAAAGGACAAAGAGGTTTGGGAAACTTTTGAAATGTCATTGGAGAGCCTCAGTTCTTAGGTGTTAGATAACATTATGGAGCAAACAACGATGTTCAGTCATCGTGATTTGCAACACAAGAAGTGCAGAATTTTCAGTAATCCACCAATTTTCATTTTTTTACAGGAAATACAGACTCCCAACTTTCTGCAATACAAGCTCAAAATATTTGTTAAAAGTGGACAACATTTCGGCCCGCTTAGCGCTCCGCAAATTACCGCCCGGTAAATCTGGGAGCATGCAAATTTTTATCAAAAATAGACTATGAACCACTCCCCTGATGTTTAGCTTACATACAAGCCCGAGAAATGCAATTTCCGGCTCTCTATGGGGCTCGAAAATTTTTCAAAATTTTAGCATACATTTATCTGCATACATTTATTTATTTATGGCATACATTTGAAGACAGCGGCAGACAGCCTGGTATGAAGACAGCGGCCCATGTTTGTTACAGTTGTATGTGGGAACAACGGTTGAAATCCCTTGGTACAGTTAACAATTGTTTCACTGGACAACTGCATTTTCTGTCCACCCTTAGGAGTTTAATGTTTTAGCTCAATATTATTTACCCAGCTCTATAATAAATTATGTTGCCTAACAAGCATCGATCAAATCTGGAACTTTCTTCAATTCATGAACGATTCAATGTCTCTTCGGTGGAAGAAGTAGCCTCGCAAACTAATCGATACATGTTGACATTATTTTATAGCTTTTTGTCTCTTTTTACAAGTAATACAGTCCCTAAGTCTAACGCAGGACAAAATAAAGAGAAAAAGACAATAGCTGAGGGTAAGGCTACTTTGCAAACATGAGATGGCATTAGCAGAAAGCCTTTTGCTCTTGTCTGCAAAATTGATGTGATATGTAACTTAGGTTACCATACATTCTAATTACAGACAATGCAAATTAGAGAAATCAATAAAATCATTTCCCATATCTCCAAACATAGCTAAGGGTCGTTTCCTGATTCAGTGTAGCGTGTGCACTTCCGCAATTAGCTTCGAGTCATATCTCTTGGATATACTGCATGGCAATCAAGGGTTCAAATCGTGCACTGTTAGAACTTTCTGGAATTTTGTATAAATTATGTATAAATTATTGATGTATGACAGATATTCTGTGTTTTTGTAACGGTCATGGTAGTTTAAATTTGTAAACCGCTTTAAAGCGAAGGCTTTTTGACTTTATAAAGGCGTATATCTCTCCTCACCTCTTTGACTGTGCAGTATTGTAGGCAAGATCATAAAGTCAGTGTTTGTTTTACATATTGTCCACAATGAACTAAAAAAAAGTTTATTCTAGAGCAGTTACTCTTTTAATTATTTGTTTATTTATTTATTTATTTATTTTTTGTAATTGATCACATTTTAAGGAGTCATATAGCATGATATACGTAACGGATAAACTTACCAAACACTGTAATATTCCAAAATGGGTACTACAGATAAGTTGCCCGAATAACAATTTTAGGAAACTATTTAGGCTAGAGCATGTGACGTAAATGCCTGCAGTAACGACCAATGCCTTTCCATAGGTTCCCATTACTCTCTATAGGCATGAATTTTCAGTGTGTTAAGTAGAAGTTGAGACAAGAGTCAACAACAAATCGAACATACCTTAGTTGTAAAGTTTGATGGAGTATTGCCACTCAGCTTCTAATCATGCAGGGGCGCAAATCTCTGTTTGAGAGTGGGGGCGGAAATGCTTATGATGTGCCCATGAGTATTAAAATGTGCACGCGTTGCCCGCACCGCAAGCGCGGAGCGAAGCCCCAAAGGGCCCCTGGTGGGATCCAGGGGCAAATCCCCAGTGGGGTCTAGGGGGCGAAGCCCCCGGACGCTCTTGTGTTCTAGCATTTCCGAAGCTTCAGAAAAACTGTTTCGAACGAAAAAAAAAAACGAAAAAAGGTGACCATATTTTTATGTCTACGCACTTTTTTTGGGGGGAGGGGGGAGAGGGGACAAATTACGATTTTGCCCCCACTTTTTCACTTGAGGGTCGAAGGTCCCCTTGCCCCCCCCCCCCTCCCCCCCCCCCGGATTTGCGCCCCTGTAACCATGGTCATGGTTAGGTTGGTCATGGATTTTTTCTTTTTCAGTTGTAACTAACTGGGTTTGTTTACCCTCTTTCATTGCTTATGCTGATCGCCAAGCACGATGAAAGAAGTTTCCATTTTTAAAGTCTTTGGTATGACCCCCTGATTCGCCTCTTCGGTTTTAAATTCAGAAAAGAAATATCAACAAACTGTGAGCAGCAACGTGCACACCAGGAAAATTTCAAGTAAATCTCATTTTACCTGGAAAGGTGGTGGTTAACGAGTTCTTCATTTTGAAAAAATGTAAACGGCGAATTTGCGACCGATTTTGTCAAAGGCTGGGTGTGACGACCGTATCATGCTAATGAATGCAACAGCTTCTTTGTAAAAGGTCACAACACTATATCTAAAAAGACAGTTTTAGGAGGTTGATGAAGTGAAAGCAAAGTATGGTGAAATGTTGTGCCGATGTGTGAGGTGTTCTGCATAACGAAAGGATTGGGGAAATCTGTCCACCGATCCAAAACTTGAACCGTATTGGGTCTCGCTATATCAAAATAGAGGATAACAGGTTGAGACATTAGACGAAAATAAAACAACCAATCGACAATTAATTTTACGATTTAAGCATAAATTCAGAACAATTTTTGACAAAGTTGTTCTTACCGATAATAGATGACATGCATATTGACGTGTGATCATTAGAATGGCATCACATAACAACCATATGTCCACATTTGTTTTTGTATCAAAATCGTAATCTTTGGTTGGTGCCACCTAATCAAGATAATGAAAACGGTAAAGAGAACAATTACAACATAAGAAAATAATGACTGATTAGTAAGATGGAGTTTTACGGTCCAGTTTCAAACCAATTTTCAAATCGAGCCGGCCACGGTTTTTCCAGTTGTGGCTAACTTGCTTGTTTTCCCTACTCCATTTCTAATGCTTATGCCTAACACCAGTCACAATGGCAAGAGGTTCCTTTTTAAAAGTCTTCGGTATAACCCGGCCAGAACCAGAACTCACAACCTCCCAAATGCAAGTCTGATGCTCTAACCACTTGGCCATATATGGTGATACAAATAATACATTAAGAGAAAGCCAGCATAAGACTTAATAAAAAAGAGACTGATGAGAGGAAGAAACGTAGATATAAATAACAACTGTCAACTAAATGTACCTAAACCTTTAATATTAAACAAATAATGTTATCAAACTCCCTTTCACAATATGCGACCGAGGGAGCGAAACGATCTTTGGCGAGGCGAGGTTGTTCACGATGTTTGTCAGGCCTTAGTGTGAAACTCCTCGCAACTCTTTTTTCAGTTTTTAATTGGTTGCAAACAGTCGCACAACCCATACCCTTATAACAAAACAAAGTCCGCCGGGATCTGCTAATCGAAAAGTAAGGACCGTGTCCTTGTCCCTTTGGAAAAACTAAAGTAATCCTTTAATTCGTTATCAAAATAAGAACCTGGTGCCCAGTCAAGGTTGTTTGTTATCTAATCTCTGAAAATCATGAGTGAATAAATATCCTAAAACAAGCAAATGTGCTCATGTGGAGACTCACTTATCTAAAGTGAGTCACTCGAGGGACAACTTAATCGGTCTAAGGACAGTAACTCACTTCTTATTTTCTGTGATAATGTGAAGATTTATTTCTTAATATGTTATAAACTTTTTCTGCATGCCCTCTGTAGGGTGTCCTATTCATATCACTAAATTTGTAAAATGTTGTATGTGAGTATACAATTGGATCAAACCCATCGCTTGATAAATCGTAACGTTTAATCCAATCCTTTTCTCCGCAGGGCTGACAAGTACCTAACCAATCGGGTCCAAAAGGATCAAGTTTCATGGACATTGGTGGATTATTTGCCTTGAACGCATGTTGCTCTAAAAAGTTTAAAAGTGAGCAAGCAGAATCGGTTGACGGAAATGGGTAAATTCTGCCTCTACCGAACAGCTCGATGGTCTTTCCATGTTTTCTCCATTCGTGGTATTCATTGTAAAGAGTGTCATTACTTGCTACCACACGAATGTAGTTGGCTAGATCTTCGACACTGTCGAAATCATTTGTAAACACGAAAGAATGTGGTGGAGCAACTCTCTCGTAGTCCGATTTTGATGCGCCGATGACGATGGGGACTACCTGAAAAAGGGACAGGGATTTCCAAAACTTTTCTGTAATGTACTCATCACAACACGAATTTTCATAAGCGAGAAGAAATTTATACTGTCTCAGTTTCCTTAAGCCTTCTGGGCCGAATGGGATATGCATATTGCCACATGCACCGTATCTATCAATCGGGATATATTTACTGAGCATTCTGACAAAACCAGTTCTATTCCAGAAAGTTTTATCACAATGACTGCTTACCCATACCACGGTGTAATTTGGAGACTTTGGAGTTAGTTTTTCGACGGTTTTTTCTCCATCTTTGGCAAACGGGATGTAGGTTCCGTAGGGTGCGACAATTTCCGAATCAGAATGATACATGAAGGACATGTTAAAACGAAAACCCTTGCCAAAACCAAGTGGCTTCACACCTTTGGTTGGTCTGACTTGAGGAGAATAGTACGCACTCTCGCCAGTAGTGTAAACCCATACTTGATGAGGATCCCAGATTTCTCTCACCTTTTCCCAAGTAGTATCTGCTATTTCACATCCAACAAGGATAACGTCAGCTCCTTTTAGTCCAGTGACATTCCATGGAGAGCGTCTAAAGGTGATGGTTCTGTCTGTTCCGGGACATGTAAACTTTTTCGGATATGCCTTTTTCCCTAACAAGGAAGGGTAGGCCGTGAATACAACAGCGTCCACATTATTTTTTATTAGCCATTGGAATTTTGAATTATAATGTTTTACTACATCCGCGTGAGACTGGGAAACATCCAAACTACCGTTTTTCTCCTTAGAGTAGAAATATTGCTTGATACTTTTCCTCTCAGGTCTCAAACCAAAGTTCTGTTGAAGAAAGAATTTATCGTACAGTAAAGTGGCGCTGACCAACAAGATGGACATAAATGCACCAAGAATGAGGATTGATTTATACAATCTCCAGACCCTCAACATTTTGTTCGATTTATGGAGCACTTCGGAAGGAAATCAGCCGTCAAACGTCAACCGAATAAAATCGAAACTTTAAACATTGAAAAAAAGGAGTCATTACAAATGATATGATATTAGATCAGAGTTGATGCAGTTCCTAGTGAAGTTAAAGTTGATCCCGAAAAAATCCGGGTAGAGATCGAATACACATTCTCCGTAGAAATAAAACAATCCGATAACAATGCTTTTCATTCGAAAGTGAAAAATGAAATACAAACCCCCCGACTCCAACGATTCCACTCTGCGAGTACCTACCAGTGCATACATTCATGCAAAACACATAGAATAGTGTTTGTTTGTTTGAAACGCAACGTCTGTTAATCGTTAATGCCTATTGATTGGGCAAATTGTGCAGTAAGTAATGTACTCACTCTATTTTCTAATGGTTTCTCATATTATCAAAATGTTTGACAGCTACGTACCTATATATCTTTAGACGAATCCCGAGAGCAGGTGATGGTCTGATTTCAGTCGGCCATAACTGGGGTCCATCACCTTGCTTTAATCTTTCAATTTCCTTGCTCACCTGTACCATGGATGGATTTACATTAGATTTTATCTTGATTCCTTAAATTTCACTGAATATGAGGGTTTGAAATTCATGAAGACAATAACTGAAGACGATTTAAAGTGTACCGAAAGTCAAAAATTTTGTTTTGAAAGTTACTGCACCTTGTACCAAGGTATTATAGCACCCTTACCCTTATAGGGTAATGCAATTCATTTAGCCCACTCTGTGAAACATGCTTTGCAAGCAAACAGGGAGTGTTCAAGGTCATGAAAACATTTTTAATTTTAAAGAGAAACAAAGCAGAAAATTTAACTTTCACGACAAGTAAGTCACAAATTATTGCGCAATGGACAAATTTGTTTTAGGTGAATAAAATTCTGCATTTATATCTCAGCTCAGGAGTGTCCTGTGAAGATGGGAGTAAGACTATTAGAATTCCCTTTTCATTATCTTTAATATATATTTTTGAATTTTTGATTTGAGGTCCACTTTGAGACTGATGGACCCCACTAACAGCTGCCTATAGTCACTAAAGACAAATGCTAATCGGATTCGTCTATAGGGACATTAAGTGTTTCCCCTGTGTATTGATCAATAGTAAAATTGTTAAGATTCAGAAAATGATAATATTGATGACCAACAAAGTAGCCGTTATTTTAATCCGAATATATTTCTATTTCACATGAGATCTTTTTCAGTGGATTTTTTTTGTGCGATATTAAGTTTTCAATTATTGTTCAAAGCATAACAATTTATGCTCGTAATAATGTGCGAACTAGTAAAATATTGTTGAAGCGTGTGTGATGTTAGACCCAAGATCTTTTGACGCAATGCAAGTTGCAGTAACATTGGGACAAAATGAAACCAAAGACAGCACTTGGAGGCGGTTACAAAGTAATATTGGAATAAAATGCTAGAAAACCCCGTAGTCTATTTGGTGTAGATCATGATGGAGAGTTCTGAGTTTGAAAACCTATCTCTCGTGCATCAAGAATAAAACACTTATTAAATTCCACTGTGTGATTTGCGTCGCAAAATTGCTTACCTACCTTGGAGAAATTGAATTCCGTCTCAGTCTAGTTCTCTTTTTTGTGATTATCAACCATAAGGCGTAATTTTGTAGCGGTTGCTCTAACATAAACTTTGTTTTAACAGGTCAGACAGTTCAATATGTATACTTAGTTGTAAGAATCACATGAATAATGGCCAGGGTGAAAGGTTACTGGCCCGGGGCGATGCGCACTGTTTAACAAGAAATTTCCTTACTGGCTAACGATAGCCTAATCCCTAACCTAATCTCTAACCCTAACAAAGAATACAATCGATACAATACAATGGCAATTACCAATCAAGAAATATCTTGTTAAACAGTGCGCATCTACCCACTGGCCCACCCCCACGATCAGTTCGTAATTCGAAAAAAAATGCCCCTAAAATTATCACATTTAAAATGTTAAGGGCGATGGGGCAATTTGGGAAATCTTCTAAGCACTAAAACCTCTTTACGTTCTAGGGTTTACGGAAAACCCGAAGAAGTTTTCAAATATTGTTTTAGGTGGGCTGTATCATTTACCGCGCACGGTATCCTAAGTGGGGCATTTCACTGGGGCGATGCGCACTGTTTAACAAGAAATTTCCTAACTGGCTAACGATAACCCTAATCTCTAACCTAACCCTTAAACCGAACAAAGAATGTACTCGATACAATACAATGGCAACAGCCAATCATGCAAGAAACACCTTCTAAAACAGAGCCCATCTAACCCGGTTTCACTTTATCATCTACTCCCAGGTCGGGCCATACCAATGAAATAAATCAGAGATGGGCAACGCAGTGACGTAGGTGCATAAGCCCTATCATGACATTACTGTGAGGTCAAATCATTAATACTTGTATGGCTTTAAAAATGGAAGGTACATGAGAAGCTTCAAATAGCAATAGCTTTTCAATTACTTCCACGAATATGTTAGCGTATGTTGGCACCAATTTCGATCCAATAGCTGTGAATGTTGTGACGTCCATTATTGAATAACAACTCATTCTCCTTAAAGGGTCAAACCTCTCACCCCAAAGTACAATTTTGGTTGCCGGGTACCGAAATTCTCAATTGGCTCAGCTCTTTGATTGACAGCTACAATAATTCAAATAATGCAGAGTACCAAAGCTTATATTGCACAGCATGAATGGTACTGAGAGTGTTTTGATTATATAAATTGAGTTTTTCTATAATCACCCTAACGCAATTAAAGTGGACCTAAAGTCAAAAAATTCAAAATATATGTTACAAACCTTTAGGTCCACTTTAACTTAGATTGTGTCTGGATGAGGATGAATTGTGGGAGGGGCTTCAGTAAGAAGGTTAGGAAAATTGATATTGTTTGGGGTGAGAGAACTGGGCCTTTAAGGATGAAGGGTTTGCAACGTCATCAGGCGCTTGTTCATAAGTTGAATGAAAACGAAGGTTGTTGAAACAGGTTTTATCAATTTCCTCCGGGGGAATATTGGTGTACGGCGATTTGACTTTGATGGAAACAAATAAGGTATCACTATCCTAAATGTAGCTCTCGGAGATTCTTTGTACAAAATGTGTGGTATCTTAGAGGAAACTTGGGTTTGCTTAGCAAATGTTGAAGTACTGAATCTACGTATCCAGATAAATGTTCTGTTAGAGTAACAGAAAAAGAGACATTGGGTCGGAAGGTGGGCTGATTAAATCCTACTATTCCTAGCAAATTCTAAAAATTTGTTCGAAGGGAGAGACCTACTGGGCTTTCAATGTAAAATTGCCTCTTACCATAACTTCGTTTAGAGTGTAATTTGTGTAAAGCGCAAAAAGCAGCTGTGCATAGACTAGTCGGGAATCATGAGAATGGACTAACAGACTTCTCCTTGAGTATTGTTACCTAAAATCTGAACATCTTTTTCGCCTCTTCGGTGTGTTCCGTCCTCAACAATGTCCTTCTCAACCCTCGAACAAGTCGACTGGTCCGACAAGAGCCAGGCAAGCAAATATGTAATCAGTATTGTTGAGGACGGATAAAACTCCTCCAATGTCACTTGCTTTAGTGGTAACATAAAGATCATTAGCCATTTCCTTAATTGCCTCCTTCTGTCAGATGGTGATGTTGGGTGTGTTGTGTTATTTGCTGGTAATGTTGTTATTGAAGTGATCACGTGTTTCATTGACGAAACCGTCACTGAAATGGTCCCTCCCATACGGCCGCGGGTCAAACTTTTTTGCCATTACCCGACTTTCAAAGGTGCATGATGAAAGGTTAACGACGTTGGATTTCCTATTCACGCAAAATTGATTTGAGTTTGCGACGTTTGTACTCACTCCACTAGGGTAGGGATTAACCTCAAGGACTTTTTCAAGTTCCTTGTTCTTCCGTTTGAGAGAAACTAACTACTTAGACCCCGTTTTTGTTGTAGATCATGATGGGTAGTTCTGAGTTTGAAAAGAGTAAATTCACCCCACTGGTGTTTATTCACTCCAAGAATGGTGAAATTCACCCATGAACGGTGATGTTAAACACTTAAAAGAGTGGAAGTTAACTCTTTCAAACATGCCGTCCATGGATCACCTTTTTAAGAGTGGTACCTGTAAGCACTCTATCAAGAGTGAAACTTCATATTGCTCGCTCTCATTGTAGAGAATCTTCGCTCTTATGGAGTCTTCACTCTTCCAACGAATGATACTATTCATGCTGTGACTTTGTCGGTTGAGAAAGCAACATAAACACCCTAATGGTTGTAACTGGTATCTGAGTTTGTTGCAGGATATGTGCCCTTAAATGAGCTATGTTTTCATTGTTTTCACGCTGTGTGAAAAACAATTAACACACGTTTGACTGGCCTGTTAGCTAGACCCAAATGTTACGTAACTTTTCGTGTATTTTTATATGTCTGTTACTGTCAATCAATCAATTATAGATGTGAAATCTGACCATATAAAGTGCGTGTGCAGTGAGCCTCATTTCATCCGTGAAGGAGTAAGAGGTTATCAGACATAGAAGGGTGACTGATAAAACAAAAGGAACAAGAAGGAAAGTTTTATCATGTTTTCCGGCAATGAAGCAGCAAAAAAAAAAAATCGTAATCTGTGGTCTGTCTGGAACTTTAAAAACAACCACTGGTATCACTATACCCAGGCAGATAAGTGTTGTCAGTAAACTTTCAGGTTACTTAAAATGAATGTTATGACACTCACGGGTATTATTATATTTTATCAGTTCAACGTCAGAGACCGGGAGAGGGTGGCTTAGCACCAAAGCGGCCCAATATGTTTAACAAGGTGGCCCAAAATGCAGAAAAAGTGAAGGGACTAAAGCCAGTCCAATACCCTTCCCATCCCTCCCTTGCTTCCGCTTTACCTGAACTTTTTGACAAGTGACACCTGATCATTTTTAAATTTACTCACTCTTAATTGAAGTGAGTATATTATTGCAAACGAGAACTTAGATGCCATTATTTGCGGGTGTCTGGAGATCTCCATTTCTTAAAATTTCTAAACCCCAACTAATGATGGCGCCCGCTTGAGTAGTCCCACTTTGAAGGTTATATATTAACTGCCACGGTGGTCTTTTGGACAGGGCGACATATTCACTATTCGCCAATGGTTATAATAATCAGGCATTGAAGGGCAGTTGTTTTACGACGCTAAGCGACCACAAATGTGGGAGAACCCGTTGGCTTATGAGTTACAACTTCAAGTCGGGTGGCAACCAATTTAACAATTTGGATCAAATTGGTTAAGAATTAACTGATGATGGCGTCCCGCTTGTGTGGCCCTAAAGGGTATTTACTATCTGTCTAGGTAGTCTTTTGGACAGGACGACATATTTCCCATTTGACAATGGTTTGCCCCCACCCCACATTCGAAACTAAATTACTCCTAGTTATTACTGATAAATCGATATTATAATTATTCGATCCCACCCACCCGCGAAATATTTCACTTAGTGTTTACCCCTGCACAGTCGTCGCTTTGTTGAATAAATTTCTGTTTTAAATAGGATGTGATTGTCCAGCACTTTTACAGTTTAGAGCGAAATTAAAAGGGCACTTTAACAACGTAGTTAACAATGCAAATGGTTCACGATTCACTTGTTCTCATGTTTATAGAAACTAGTGCTCAAAACTTGCGTCATGGTAAAGACGATAATTTAATTTAACAATACAGAAAGTACGAAAATTGCATAATATTTTAAAAAAACTGCTTGGGAAACTACCAAACGTCATCCGACTCGGACGATTTTGCTCTTCTAGCAACAGCTATTAATATGTCAGAATTTCATGCAATCGATAAAAAACCATTGTATTTTGGACGATCGCTCTCCGTTGAGTTGTCCGGTACGATCGCAATACATTATGGGATATATTTGAGAATCCTGCCCCTTTTGCGAGATGATTTCCCCATATATATAGGTTGATTATCCCAATTTCATCCAAGAGCGGTTATCACCCCAACTAACTTTGGCCACCAACAAAAACATTAGGGATCATTTGCTTAGTAAGATCAATTGCGTACTTGTACGAGGACCACCCCCGTTACTCTCCGCAAGATAACGTGAAAACATCGTTTTTTGACTTCGACCTCTGGTGACCCCACTCAAAATATGCCAGGACCCTCCGAGTTACTGGTCTTGATATATCGTGCAAAATAAGCTGAAAGAGTCACGCATAAAAACACACTCTCACACACACACACACACACACACACACAAACATCATCGCGTAGACTCATTGCCTACTTTGAGCAAGCGATGAAAAATTGGATCGGAATCCGATCCCAACTCGTTGAGGTGTGACCTCAGAGTAAAGTTTTGTTCGAATTTCCAGCTACGGACTGAATAGGCAGCTGACAAATTCAGTTCTTAAAATCATTATTTACAAACGATCGACATCTGTGTTTAACAAACAGCCGTATAGAATTTCAATAGACCGAACTGTGAATTAATTTATAAATGTCGCTTATTTACACGATGGTAACAGGTGCGGATCCTGGCGAGTCCGGGCGACCAGACAGTGGCGTAGCCAGGATTTTTTCACCAGGATCACTGGGGGGCACAGACTTTTTATAGGGGGGCACAACATATAACTCAGGGATAACTATGGTGAGACTATTAGAATTACATTTTGTTGAGTCTGACGACAGCTAATGGCGGCTCGTGGTCTAAATACATGGAGGGGCAAATTGGTATTGGTGGGAACAAACCAACGGTGCCCAAGACGCCGTGGGAGCGCGAAGCGTTCCCACCTTCGGCGTGGGTTCAATGGGCCCCCCTTAGGGCCCCTGTTGGGGTCCAGGGGCAATGCCCCGGTGGGGGTCCAGTGGGCGAAGCCTCCGGAAGCTCCGCGATATTTACAAAATTGGGGTTAAAGAACGAGGCATTTCTCTGCTTTCTCATGGCATTTAATGAGAATTAAACTGACTCCAAACTTCACCATTATTTCATTGAATTTATTCTTACAACTGGCTCAAGGTTCCCGTGGCTATGACAATGCATTCGTCTTTCTTTGAAATGAGCAAACGTTTTAATTACAAGTTGATTAAAATTTGAATTTTGTGTTATGAACTTCTTTTCAGTTGATAGCATAGCTAAAGCGTTTAACCTTTCAGAATTCGTACTTAGTGTACCAGCTGGGTGAAAACCTACGTGAAGACTATACAGACAGCATTTGCGGCCTATGTGGTCCTAATCGTTTGATTTCCATATTTTTTTCAAGACTCCCCTTTGAAAATGGACAAGTTTGTAAACTTTTGACAGTATTCATGTTGCATTCATTTCTCACATTGAGAGGGTTTTGGGAGCTAGATGGGACTTAACACAAGAGTCCCCGAGTACGATTGAGTGCACATGTATACCCGAGCTGCTATAAGCATTTTGACCTGACTCACCGTGATTTTGTGAGACCGTAGCATAGTTTTCTACAAAGGATACACACGTGGCTCATTAACGCGTTCTTTGTTACCGTTGTATGCATACAGTGCCATGAAGCGAGACCAGGGAGGGCAAGTGAAAGGCTGCCCGTAGTTCGAAGAAATTGGCCACTCACCTTTCTTCATTTCAGCAGATAAAATGTAAGTGCGCATGCTCACAACATGTTGAGCGGGGCAGATTGCAATGGGATGGGGGGGGGGGACACCTGGGGGTCACAACTTTGCTGTGGGGGGGGGGGGCACGTGCCCCCCGTGGCTACGCCACTGCGACCAGACGCCCTGCTGTAACAAGTGGGGTTCCCTCCGGGTATACTCCGGTTCTCCTAACATTTCGATCGGTTGCCCAGTCGACGAAGTCGGTTGCGCGCCAGACTGAAACACCCTTAACCCCCTCGTCTTTGCTACTTCATGCCGTGACGTTTATTCTTGAGAAAGCAACATAGAAACCCCAGTAGATCAAAGGTGGTGTGGGGTATAACTGTTATCTGAGTTTTTTAAATGATCTGTACCATCAAGTAAGATATGCTTTCATTGTGCCCACGCAGCGCTGCGTGAAAAGCAGTTGATAATGCTTGCCCCAAAATGTTACGGTACCAAACTTCTTGTGTATTTTAATATATTGGTTGCTGCTAATCAATCAAAACAGATGTGAAACGTGAGTATATCATGTGTGTATTTAGTGAGCTTCAAGTTCCTCCCTGGAGTGAAAGAGCCTTGCAGAGACGGAGGATGTCACAAAAAGTAAGGAGAGAAGTTTCATCACGTAACCGACGGCTTTGCCCTTGTTGGGCTGCTGTGGCTCTAGTTCCCAGTGAAAGTTATTGGGGAAGAAATATCCCTCTCCCTTCATTGCTGAGCTGAGGTCAAAACACTCTTTTTTAATTTTCCGGCTAAACTGTGTTCAGTGCAATTTCAGTTTCATTGCAGGAAGTACTAAGTATTTTTTGAAGTCCTAGAATACACCAAATTGCATGTCACGACCTTTGAAATTGCAAAAATATTTCAACAAGGAAGGGGAGATCCCATCATACCCCCAGTCCCCCAAACACACACACACACACCTTCAACACGTCAATCACAGGTTAAAGTCCCAATGGAAAAATCCTGCATCAACTCCTGAGTGAAGCAATAAAAATGATATAGGCCTACCTCAACTCGCGCCATTTAATTATAATTAAGCTCTTTCTATCGATGTGTAGGTTAGAGAGTCTAATATTTGGGAAAATTTAAAAAGAAGATTAAAAAGCCTGTTTCTGTGGTCTGACATAAAGATTTGGGGTTCTTACTAAACCCTTTCGCAATCGCTGCTTAAATCGTAAGTTACGCTATGCAAAATACTCTTCACATACACTGCTGCAAAAGTGGTACGACTTTGCGCGGGTCTAAATGATTTTGCAGTGACTATAGTACTAAACGCAAACCGACGTGCAAAACCAGATGTTAATAAATGTATTGGAACAAATATTTGATCATATCTATATAAGTTTGGGTAAATCAATCCCATCAATGAATTTGTGATACACATACATCTAAACGGATCGTAACCAGATTTGTAAGCTGAATGATGAACAGCATAAATGCAAATAATTTTGGGAAGCTTTGATTTACCCAGAATAAAAAACCTCTGCTAAAGCAACCATCTGATGTCACTCACACAAATATAAAAGAATATCCTCACCACCTGCTTTTCCTTTTTTTATTTATCATTTTTATAATTATTTTCCTTGCTTTTATGACTCTTGTGGGGCGTTAAGCAGCTCACAAAACTATGGATGAACAACGGAAAATTTAGGTTGACTGCAAATTTTCAAAACTGCCGACCTGATGGGTACACGCGCACTGTGTTATGTGTTCCTCGATTACCTGTTTCCATTGCATTGTACCGGCTGGGTTTTATTTTAGGGCTACGGATTAGGTTAGAGATTAGGATTATCATTAGCCAGTTATTTTTACAGTGTAGGAAATATCTTTTTAAACAGTGCGGATCGCCCCGACGTGAGTGATCCGCACCGTTCGCTCCAATTTCAACCTCCGTCAACCTTTTTTCTTTTTTCAATTTGGAAACTTTACGTACCGTGATAAATGTTTGGTCAGTTGGTCGGCAAAAATAAATGGCAAGGATGATTTTTTCTCAATGTTGTAGGGAAAAGAGCTACTTTGAATTGAACAAAAAATGTAAAAACTGATAACCACCAAGATCAATCACCACGGTATCACATTCTTTATTAAAGTAAAATTTATGCATTCAAGCCAGTCAAACTGCGTAAAGACATTTGAAAAGTGAGGGAATTCTGCAAATTCCTTCTTTTTTTTATTTCGTCATTTTTTTATGGACGACTTCGTCTGCAAAAAATTGTTGTTTTCGGGATTTTTTCAGTGTTAAATAGGAGACAACGGTTTCTTTTCCTTGAGCAAAATCGTCCAAAATAGGACGAGAGTTTCACTCTTGATGGAGTGCCTACAGTCATCACATCTAAAAAAACTGATCATTCCAGGCACTCGTGGAAGAGTGAATTTTTCACACTTTCTGGCTGTAACCCTAGAAATTGCTAAATAATCCACCCTCGGGTTTTACCGTATTTAAGGTAAGTTTGTTATCCAGTGACGCACGTCCCTGACCAGGTAGGTGTAGCTTCTGTGAAGTTGTAATTGTGTCACCATGAACGCGCGATTTAAATGCCGATTGCTTGTTTTGTTGTTTGCATATGCGCGTGCATCCGCACAATGTACGGAAATGCTACAATCGTTGTAGACATGGGGTTGCAAATAATAGAGGGCGGCGAAAGAAGTTGGCGTTAGGGAGTCTCCATACACGAAGTCAGAAGGACATCTTTTCCAAGTTAGCCTAAATTTCCAGGAATATTCTTTTTCATGTTTCAGACGTTTTCTCTTAAAGTGAATTTTGGTATAGACGAATTCGGACAGATTGTGATGGTCTGATTTTAGTCGGCCATTACTAGGGTCCATCACCTTTAATCTTTAAATTTCCTTCCTTGCCTTTTCCATAGATGGTTGAACACTCAAGTGTATCTTAATTTTTCCAACTTTACTGAATATGAGGATTTGAAATATACGTAGACAATAAATGAAGGCGATTAAAAGCTGATAAACCCCACGTATGACTGCCTACAGTCACTAAAAGCAAGCGCTTATAGGATTCGTCTATAGGGCGCAGAAATCAAGAATTCTCTGTCTTGGGGCAGGGGTGGCGCTAGCGGCGGCCTCCCCGACGAAACCGCCATCTTCCCAGTCGGTTGAGGTCTAAAAATAATAAAAATAGTAACAAAAAACCCTATACGGACTGAAGTTACTGGGTGACTGATCTTGAGCAAATTGTTTTGTTTTGTATTGAAATGTTATTTTTATACATATGGAAATCGACTTTCAATCTCTTTTCTTGGCTCCGTTGTACCTCATTCCATGTACAGGTACCTTGTCCAATCCCATACCCGATCGGGGAAGAACTGCAATTACAGGGAGGCTTAAAATGAACGTAAAGGACTAAAAGTACTGGATGAACGGTTATGAACTGTTTTATGTCTTGATGAACTTATTTTTTTTTCTTTTGGACCGCTATTTGAATGCATAGCTGAATCTTTTTAATCGCTTCTTACTGGCTCTGCTATCCCTCATCCCATCTTCAATCCGCAAGGTAATGCCAGCTTCCCCTGTCATTGAAAAAAATTAATTTCGTCCGGGAGCCTTCACCTCACATGCACACGATAAACTAATAAAAGATGCGGGTCTGATAACCTTCAGATAACCAGACGATCTTCTTGATTTTCCTTACTAGGAGCCCATATTCTTCAAGGAAACTCACAATTCCGAATTTTCCTTACAAAAAAGGACGAGAGGCTGTTCATGTGCATGCATTTCCCAATGGTCTGCCATCTGCCCTTCCCAGACAGCCAAATTGTAGCAACGCTGATGAAAATCGTCTAGGCCGTGTAAAATCATTTCTAGTATGGATTGCGAGTAGTCACGTAGAAAATCCCATCTATTTAGCGGACCTTGCAATTGAATACATTCATTTCTAGTTACAAGTCTGGGAAATGCCATGTCCGGTTACCTGAAGGGTTAGATTTTAACAATTCTCTGTTACCCTCCATGCCAACGCATGGTGGCGCTGCGCTTTAACAGGTTTGACAGTGTTTAAGTCGAACAGGTTACCTAGCAGTAAAATACATGCTTGCAAATTATTCTTCACTTTTGGGCAACGTTATGAAGTGCAAACTTTATTGCGAAAGAAAGCTCAAAAAATGACTGCTTTGTAGTTACGAGCCCGGGAAATGCTATTTCATGCTGTTTTATTTTTTATAAAATTTCCGTGCTATGCATCACCTTAATACTCTTTCGGTCATAATTACATTTTTCGGGAAAAAAAGACAGTTCTGCCTCTCTCAAACTGAAACGCTCCCGTATATCTATGTCAATATTTAAAATATGAAACTTCAAATATATGGGAAGCCTAGCTTTTTCCGCGGGATAGTCCGAGGGCCTTTATCTGCATGATGGTATTCAGTAACCCCAACAAAACTACAGATCATTCACTACTTGATTTTCCTTATAACAAGATTAGATTCTTCCGTAAAACCCCTCATCTGTCATAAAATTACAATTTTTCTCAAATATAACTTCAGATTGTTGAAAGCTGCAAATTTTTTCAATTTCGGTGGATATTCCGTACAATAAATGACCAAAGCCGACATTCTACCTCATTTGTCCTTGAAAGGCATATCACGTAATTTAAAGTCCAAACTTTCATTATAACCGTACAAAAAAACAAACAATTTTTTTCCATTAAATTCCAAAATTTCTCCCCCAAAATAAGTTCTTAATTTTCAGTCTTAGTTCAAAAGAGGAGAAAAAACTTTTTGGGCAAACTGCTGGTCTTGTATTGTAGCGTTCGTACTTAGGCCTATAAGATTAAAGGCGTAACCCCAAAAGATTTTCAGCTGTCGCCTGGGTAACGTTTTTGTTTTTATCCATATGAAAAACACATTCTTCAATAAACACCTAAATGTTTTGATGGTCCTTCCAAAAGTCAAATTTTAGAAAAAATGTTCAATTTTGTCCTCAAAATAAACTCCAGATATTTAAGTATTTTCTGAAAAAGAAAGCAAAAAATTTCGCGTCGCATGCGCGTATAAAAATCTGCTGATTCACGTCCCACCGGGACTAACTCAAAGTCTTTGTCGGTTGTCGGGACGTTGAAATGCTTCCCCCTCCCCTTGTCGGGAAAATCCTGGGGCCACCCCTGTATTTGCGTAACTTTGCAAAGTTCTGTGACAGAATTTTACCAAGTGTGTTTACTCAGTGTGACGCTCGGGTAGAGAAGGATACTCTGAGAAGAACGGCCGACGGTCCTGTTGGGAGAACACTGACGACCGAAGTAAGGGAGCTTGTTTCACGGACTACACAACCATTCAATATAGTCACATGTCATCAATGAGATACTTGGTTTCGTATGTACGCAATTTTATAACTATTCAACTGAGGAAGGGTCTTCGTAGCCTATACATGAGTCAGACATGAAAGGACTATATAAGCACCTTCGTCCGTGGAGGACAGTTTTGGTTATCAGTATCGTTCCAGTCAGGCCATCAAGGTCAAATCCTGTTTTCAGATTAAGGGGTTCGGACAACTTAGAAGGACACTGTGACTGGGCGAGAAGAACGTAAGTATCTGTTTTTAGAAAAGGATCTGACATACTTCTACATCTTGACCAGTTGTACAGCTAAGTTGCCAGTAATGTAATTAGAATATCTTATTCGTTTTTGAAGTTTGTATATATTGGCGGGGATGGTCTCATTCTAAAATTGAGAGTATTGTACAGACCGATCTGGTTAAATGTTTCCTGGGTAGTTGTGCTCTGAAATAAAGGCTCTGAAACTCTGATATTTTTTTGTATGTGTATGTGTGTGGATTGGTGTGTGCGTGTCATTTCCACGCAATTAATTGCCACCCGCCAAGAAAGCCAATTATTTTGGAATTACGTACTAGATAATTACGCAATTGTAAAAATACACAGTATCGATCTTATTTTCTTTGGGTATTTCCTCTTCTTTCAATAATACTTGACATTCAGGATCTTCGTTCGTAAGCTCGCTCCTAGTGACTGTGGAAGAGCGAATTTTTCACTCTTCCTAGAGTGATTTTTCCACTCTTCTGGAGTGAATATCACTCTTTTGGGAGTGAATTTACACTCTAACGGAGTTAATTCACACTTTTCACTTTATAAAGGAGTGACTTAGATCACTCTTTAGGTTTAAAGTGAAGGTTAATATCCTAACCGATTGAAATAGTCATGATAGGCTTCCTTGGAAACGAAAACTTGACATTGAGAATTGATGTAACTTTCTCCTAGTCTTCTCTTTGACGATTTTGGCTTCTGTGACATCGATAAAGAGACATTACTTGCTTAAGTATGAAGAACATCCGTAGGCGTAACGTAAACAATAACGACCAGAGTATAACTTTGTTTCGGTCTATGTGTAAAGAGAATTTTTCAATATTCGATTATGTTGCATCTCTCGAGGTTAGTAAGAGTTTCAGGGTCAGTTTCCAATCAATTGATTCAAGGCGAACCATTAACATTAAGCAATGGAGTAGTGAAAACAAACAAGTGAGCTACGTGTGAAAAAGCTGCTGGTCGCTCCGACATAAACTAATTGGTTATTGACTGAGCTGTAAAACTCCATCTACTTGAGCGATAGTGTCTTTTAATGATGTCGGCTTTTAAGTTCGTTGATGTCAAGTAATCGATGTAATGTTCTCGATTTGGGTTCAAGTTTGATGAAGGCCCCGTTTTTATAGAAAAAAAACTTGGAAATAGCAAAATTTATGTCTAGGTTATCTCTTGGAAACACGAACTTGATTGATACCCATTGTGAAGAATCGAATCACCTCTTCAACGTTTTTTTTTTTTTTTTTTTCTTATTACTTTGAATGCTAGTCGAATTTGGAGTAGCGAGTAACTTCGTTTCAAAGGTATGCGCCTTGGCCATTTCTACTGATAGTGCAGGGAGTTGTTAACTTACAGCTCTCTGGTTAGAGTAAACTTTTGACTGATATGTTTTTTGTGACGTTATACAAATGACGTGATACTGCAGCAATGAAAAGGAATCACGTGATTATCATCTAACAGAACTAACAACCTCTGAAGTAGTTCAATAAGAGACAGTTACGTAGCCAGGATTGTGTCATGAGGGGGGGGGGTGGGGTTGGGGCACGACATGAGGGAAACGTCTAAGGGTCGAGAGAGACAAAATTGTTAGTTTTGGTGTTTTTGCATATCTTGGGTCATGGGGAGGGGGTCAACCCCCAAAACCACCCCATGGATACGGCATTGAAAAGACCAACCCTATCTAACACTGACAGAAGACATGCACGCCTCGATATAGGTCAGATTACACTCTGGGAGTTGACCGACCATGGAGAGGAAATGCTGGATTGTGTGCGAGACTACAGTATTTATTGGAGCACTAGTAATTTTATTAAGAGGAGCAAAGTTTCGTTCATCACCGCTGTCTCGATCGATCAGGAGGGGAGTTTTGTCGAAATTTAACGCAAAATAGTGTCATCTTTGACACGTTTTGAAGTATTGTTATATATGTTTCATACTTTATTTTCTTTGACATGCATTGCTTGTAGAAAAACAAAGCATGGACAGCCCGCAGGACTCCCAGCATTCTTTATATAAGGATAAATTACGCTATACTGTACGTGCACGCATATGTTCCTGCGAATATTCTATGCCAACCAGTGACGTATGCGTGATAGGTAGCGCAAAATATCTGAGGGCTTCCTTCGCCTTCCCCACTCAGACGTACTTTTGTTCTTAAAATGTAGGTGTTGGGATACTTTAGTCAAAAATTGATTCTTTCAGGGGATAATAAAGAAAATGCGATAGTTGTAAAGAGATTTCTCTAACCACCACGAGAATTCAAGACACTAAGCTGTATTTTGAAACAAAACTGAGACAACTTTCACTTCTAAGGGTTATTCCCTTACATCAGACATAAGAAGAAGGGGTCATAATTCTACAAATATTATTGGTTTTCCATACAGTGAGAGCCTTGCAGCAAATACTTGAGTGCACATCTAATTTGTAGCAAATCAGCTGTCTGCAGTTATTTATTTATTGATTTATTCATTCATTCATTCACTCATTCACTCACTCACTCACTCACTCACTCACTCACTCACTCACTCACTCACTCACTCACTCACTCACTCACTCACTCACTCACTCACTCACTCACTCACTCACTCACTCACTCACTCACTCACTCACTCACTCACTCACCACTCACTCACCACCACTCACTCACCACCACTCACTCACTCACCACCACCACTCACTCACTCACCACTCACTCACCACTCACTCACTCACTCACTCACCACTCACCACTCACCACCACCACCACCACTCACCACTCACTCACCACCACTCACTCACCACCACTCACCACCACTCACTCACTCACTCACTCACTCACTCACCACCACCACCACCACCACCACCACTCACCACCTCACTCACTCACCACCACTCACTCACCACCACCACCACCACTCACTCACCACCACTCACCACCACCACCACTCACCACCACCACTCACCACCACCACCACCACCTCACCACTCACCACCACCACCACTCACTCACTCACCACCACCACCACTCACCACTCACCACCACCACCACCACCACTCACTCACCACTCACCACCACTCACCACTCACTCACCACCACCACTCACCACTCACTCACTCACCACCCACCACTCACCACCACCACCACTCACTCACCACCACCACCACCACCACTCACCACTCACTCACCACTCACTCACTCACCACTCACTCACCACCACTCACCACTCACCACCACTCACTCACTCACTCACTCACTCACTCACTCACTCACTCACTCACTCACTCACTCACTCACTCACTCACTCACTCACTCACTCACTCACTCACTCACTCACTCACTCACTCACTCACTCACTCACTCACTCACTCACTCATTCATTCATTCATTTATTTATTTATTTATTTATGTATGTATTTATGCATGTATGCATGTATGTATGTATGTATGTATGTATGTATGTATGTATGTATGTATGTATTTATTTATTTATTTATTTTTGTTATTCCTGCAAAGAAGGGCGCACATTTTGTACTATGACATCATATGCATATTGTAAATTGCAAACGATAAAGGCAAAACAACGAGTTCAAACAAGACATGATCATATTTCCACAGGTCGGTTCCTGAAAGGCACACAAGTTAAGAAATTTTAAATCAGGCATAAAATTCTACATAGGGTAGCTCAAGTCTATTAAGAGTAACTGCTAAGTTGTTGTTATGTTAGCTGTTGCTTGCTTAAACATGCAAATATGAACATATTTTATAACACAAAAGCTTAGTTTGTAATAATTGCTGTTGAAGGCAAACCTTTTTTCACTGCATGATCCAGAATTATGGAACAGTTTGCATTTTTGTAAGTTATGCGTTTCTCAGTTTTTACTCTGAATCCTAAAATCAACTTTTGATAGATCATCAATAGCATTCTTTCCATCATATTTTGTTTCATATTTAATACTTTACTTCTTTTTTCTTTCCTTTTTTTTTCTTATTTTACAGTTGTTATCCGGCAAGATATTATACAGATTTGCGTCTGATGTTTTGATATATTTTACACATACCATTGTTTACTATTTTCATGCAATAGGGTTACATATTTTCTCCTGTATGAAACTTTTAATGTAAACACATTTGAGACATCCAAAATGTAATGTACCCAGAGGAAAATGGACTTCAATATTCTGTTGTAGTTATCTGTTTTATTTCAACAGTAAATGACATGATGATAGATATGTACAATTAATGAAGGTTATAAAACGAGTGTTGTTAATGGAAGTTCTATTCAAATCCTTCTGGACTTGCAAAAAATAAAAGCACTTGCAGGGACAGTAGACACGAAATTGTTAATGAACATATTCATAATGACCATTGAGACATTTTGATTGCCTAATACATATGCTTCACAAAGCAGTCTGTGCATATTAATATGAAAGACTAATGTGCCCATGGTCCCCCCCAAAAATGGACTTGGATCCCACCATTTTCTCTGAAGAACATTTCTGTTCCCCAACTACAACTCTTTTCTAGAAAAAAATTGTTTTTAGAGGAACAGATTATTTTTAGAGAAGGAAAAATTTGTTTTAAGAGGAAAGATTGTTTTGAGGAAAAAAGAACTTGCTTTTAGAGAAAAAAATTGTTTTTAGAGAAAATGGGGGGTTCTATTCTCATTTCTTTCATGCTCACTTTTTTTTTAACCAAGGCCGCATTAGTCTTTTGTGTATTTATCCATCCCCCAAAACAACTCTTATACACTTCAAGGTGTAAGTGCCAAAGAGATTGATTTCTTAGCTCAGAGTCTTTGCAAAGGAGGCAAGGGGGATAAAGTAGCAATGATATTTGGACAAAAAGAGCTAAAATAATGTTACCTATTTCTAATGGTTATAAGCTAGTAATGTGGCCAAAGGCATGCCCCTCTTCCCCCAGGAAATGGTCCTTCAACTAACTGCTGAATTATTCATGTGTCTTCATTGGAATAATGTTATGCATTTTTTTAATAAGACCAAATGAAACAGCAGAATTAACCCTTTACCGTTGTTTGGGTCCTTTTGGACCCATACGGAGAGAGCGCGGCTGTCACCCATCTTTAATGTTTCACGCGGAGCTCGAAACTGCGAGTAGCTACCCGAAATTTCGGCCACAACGACGAGAGAGACAATTGTTTAAGGTCACGGGGTCAATAGCCTATGGAAGCTGATGCGGGGCATGCTACGTCCACTTTTCCGCCCACTCCTGCGGTGGGCAAATATGCCCCGATCGGAGCACAACGTTAAAGGGTTAATCTGAAGTATCTTCAGCACGGGCTGTGCACACACGCAGAGACAGTGGCATCAGCTTAGCAGTAAACACACTCCACAGACTTATTTTAGCCCTTTACCGTTGTTTGGGTCCTTTTTGACCCATACGGAGACCGCGGCTGTCACCCATCTTTACTGTTTCACGGGGAGCTGGAAACTGCGAATAGCTACCCGAAATTTCGGCCACACAACGAGAGAGACAATAGTTTAAGGTCACAGGGTCAATAACCTACGGAAGCTGATGCGGGGCGTGCTACATCCACTTTTCCGCCCACTCCCGAGGCGGCCAAATATGCCCCGACTGGAGCAAAACGGTAAAGGGTTATAGGTCCATTACATTCCATAGAAACCGGGAAAAATGCACCTCATGTGTGAAAGCATCTTAAAAAAACTGAAGCATGCATTACCTAAAGCTTTAAAATTGTGCAAATTAAACAAAAACATGTATTTTACAGTTTAGCATGAATGGGTTGCCTACTTGGTTGTAATAACGAATTGTTGTTATGCAAAACTGCAAATGGAGTACTCGAATACCATATAGATGTGTGTTTACGACTTTACATTGACATAATACCAGCCCAGAAAGTTGATTCTTTGAGGGATTCTGGAAGGTTTTCCCTTTGCACCCTTTAAAAGTTTCACTTTATATGTTTTAAATATTGATAAAACATAAAAAAAGCAAGTTCAAAAACGCATTTTCATGTGAGCACGTCTTGAAAATAGATGGGTTAAAGAAAACTTTCCCAAAAGCATCCTTAATACATCTTCGAAACTTTGCATTTACAGTACTTGAGAAATTTGTGACCCATCCTTTTTTCGACCCATCCCAAACACTAGGAGAACTCTTATAAAAGTTTCATAATCATGGTCTGCCTGTAAACTGCATTTCTGCAGGTGTAAAACTTTATATTTTACTCCCCTATTTTCGTTCCGTTAGGCAGTCCTTACATAGATCTCAGCTAAATAGTAAATTATGCATCTTCTGCACAAAAATTCGAGAATGGTTCCATCCTTGCTACAACTTCCTTATTGGTGGGCAGGGTTGTCACCTCACCGGGTGGTGCCGGGGCAGTGCCAACCAGCTGTGAAAATCTCTGCCCGATACTCGCTGTAAATTTCAGCATCACCGCCCAGCACAAATTTCTAACCCTAACTGAATAAAATTCTTAGAATTCTTTAGAATTGAGTGATAATGCCTTATTTTTTTCAAGCACTCTCCAATCTGCAATCATTTGTCAAAAGGGAAGGGGAAACTCTCTATCCCTTAGACTGCTCTCGCAGGACGGTGATCACAATTTATCTGGCTCTCAAAATGATCATCTGGCTGAACTATATAGTATTTTGTCTATCTGACCTCTACACTTTCATAAAAATCTCAACTGATTTAAGTTTGAAGTAATTTGTTTTTTCTTGAAGGAATACATCCTAGCGTCCCTGCATAGTTTCCAAAAAGCTGTGTCCTTTCAGAGCTTGTTTCATGTCCTGATCTAGATTTGGAAGATATCCTACAGTTCTGGGTTGCAATGGCCATTTCTGATGCAAAAAAGCTAACAAGAAACATAGATATCTGTGAAAGAAAAAGCAATAATAAATTTTGCTAATTCAGTTTTTTAGTTTTGATCAAGAATTTACTCAACATGCTAGAGGATCATTTTTAATGGAGGGAAATTTATTGAAATGAATGGCTTTTTGTTTTGTTTTCTATTCTTTTCTATGGTATCCTTTCTTATCCCTTGGACTTAGGATCACAAAATTGTATAATCAGAACTGAGTGGAATTTGTAAATGCAAGTAAATCAAACGACTCAAAGTTTTTTAAGTGTCTCTTCTTCCTTTGGGTACAGGTATGCAACGTGGTGATCAGGTCTGAAAATAAACTTTGATTTCTCTGCAAGTGAATCAATGTTATTATTCTAAGGAACTCTGGCTCCTACCTTGGATACAGAAATGCAATATTATAATCAGGGCTGGGACAAATGTTTATACCCTTACTAGGGCTGTGAATGTTTGGCAAAATTACTAAACATTTGACCTCAAAAATTTGGGATCGTTCAGCGATTAATCGCGATTACCTTATCACACAAAAATTTCAGTATGTAGTGTTTGTTACTGGATGTTATGCATAAATAACTGTACTTGTTATCTTGCATGGTGAAATCAAAATATTCTGAAACTTTGAAGCCTAGAAGGTTCAAATACGCCCAGAATGTTCCATTTAACAAAACCAGGGATCATCAGAGTATGAAAATGGGTAAAAAACTGTTAAAAACTTGCTTTGTGATTAATCGCTTGTCACTAAACATTTACTCCACATGCGATTGTCTACACATTCACAGTCCTAACCCTTACAAATATCTAACAATTTCTTTTTCAGCTCCCTTTAAATACAGGAATACAACATAGTAATCAGGGCTGAAAAAAAAAGCTTATTTCCCTACAAGTAAATCAAATTCCCCACAATTTTAATCCTAAGGATTTTTTTCCTCTCCCTTGGATACAGACCATTTTAATCAGGGCTGAAAAAAATGTTTATTTTCCTTCATGTTACTAAATTTTCCACAGTGTTTTACATGATGTTCAATACATATCAAGCCAAATTTTCCTTCGAATGTCATGGTTCCATGCTTTAAATCCTATGATTTTAAGCAAGGAGTTTCTGAAATTTAAGGATTGGTTGTTTTTTTAAGGAGCAAGCACTTATCAAACGTGCACTTAAGAATAATATAATGATAATTCAATTAAATTATTAATTTTACTACACCTAATAGTGCATGCATATCCTGAATTAATTATTGAATACTTTGATGATATCAAATTACATGGTTCTTGACGAAACCATTTCATATTTTTATCCTTGCAGACTAAATCATAGAAAAAAACTGTGTAGCAGGTATGCATATATATAAAACCAACCATGTGTGTATACTGTAAAGCAGTCTCTGACCCTAGAGTGTAGGGTTGGGTGGTATACCAGTACTGACTTCAATACCGGCACTAGAAGTACAGGTAATGAAAATACCAAAGATATTTGGTGTGTTACTAATACCCGTACTTGAAAAAAATACGGATATTTGAAAAAATTGCCTGTATTCATTATATTCACTGACAAAAACAACTGTTAGGATGTGTGGATGATTAAAATATTTACACAAACATATAGAGCAGAGGTTCCTGCATTTTTATAACCCAATTTAACAACCAGATGCATTAATGTGCAGTATTACATGTCATGGGGGCCATGTGTGATTTAGGTTCCTTCCCACCCGACTTCTCTACCAGAGAATTGAGAACCGGTACTGCCTCAATACCGGTTCTGTGTGTCTAACAGTACCGGTACCAATATTTTCACGCCTAAACCTCCAACAGTGACTGTTTGTTTCTCATCAAGCAGAAAACATGGTGAACAACTAAAGCAATTAATTGCTCAAAGCAATACCATTGTACAGTTATCAAATAGTTTGAAACTCACTGATTTGCACAGGTTAATTTCTGTCACTGGTACTTGCAGGGATTTGTATGAAAACCTGTGCCTGCCTGTGAAATCGACAAAGGTTAGCCAATTGCTAATTGCCTCACTCTGCAACAGATTTGCCACCGGTTTACCACAGTTTTGCCACTGACAGGTTTACCACAGTTTTGCTACAGGTTTATCCCAGTTTGGCTACAGGTTAACCACAGTTTTGCTACAGGTTTGACTGGCAACTGTGACAATTAAACCTTATGTAAGAAAGGAATCCAAATTGAAAGCAGGAAAAGATGCATAAACCTGTGTCAAACCTCTAGGAGGATCCCCAAAAAACAAGTATGTCATCCAGGAACCTGCATGATATCCTTTGTTTTTCTCATGTGAATGACGATACATGGAAACTGACAAAGATTGACACACTGTTCTTTTTTGTAAAGGTAGTGAATAAAATTACTACCTTATGACATCAACACTTCATCAGCAAGATCAGTTCTGTTTACTCTCTGCAGAGCTCTGATTAAATTGTTGTACGTGGCTTCCGAACCATTTTCCTGTTTCCAACACAACAGCATTTGGTATATAGACTCTTTTGTGTTGCGTGAATGGTCGTGCCTGATCTGCTCCAGTTTGGCATCACGCAGCCCTAATTCTCTGCCCACGAATTTCCAGTCACGACCGATATTTGCTGATAAATACTGCAGGATAACAACATAAATAATGCTGTTAAGTATAAGGATTAGGTAATAGACATGAAGATTTCTATCTGAATAAGCAAAATTGCTACTCATATCTTCAGAAAATAGCACTACCAGTAAAATTCTAGATAAAAATGATGGGACACTTTTGTCCAAGCTTGTTTAACACCAGGGATCAAATAATAGTTGGATGTTGACATAATAATTCATTGCTGATCCAGACAGCCAGCAGTTAGTCCTCACTGCTTCCATGTAAATCAATTTTGTCTTAACATTTGCACTGTCCTCAAGCTACAAGATTTGACTGGCATACAGCTTAGACCTCTTTACAGGGGTTTAATAATTCCTTCTATAATATAAACTCAGCCAGGAAGCTACAGTAATTGGCTGTTCACTTCAGATTTATCCCAAAAGCTCTGTGGACAATTGTGTAAGAGTATTAAACATTGCCCAACAGGCTACTATAGGCTATGATATCACACTGTTGCACTTCCATGTATGAAGGAAATTTCCCTTGTCTGGGAATATATGTTGGGCAAGAATTTTGACAAACACTGGATGATTACTGTGTGAAACTTGTGTCCCCAATCATGCACCTTAATAGCATAAATACTGATTTGTTGTATTTCAATACATAGCCTCACCTCAAATACCGTGTATGACTGCACCACTGATGTTGACTCTGGCTTCTCTTTTGACTGCAAAGATATTGCAGAGTGCTCCTGTTCATGAAACGAAAAAGGAAAATTAAATATTCAACATGACACTTATTGTATATAATACCATCTCCTGTGAACAAAATTCATTGTTTATAAAGACACACAGCTCTTTGTGTGACAGGAATTAAACACAAAGCAAATAATCTCTGACACTTCTGCATGTTCAAAGTGCATGCTGTGACATTTTTTTTTTAAGAATGCAACACAGAAACCCCAGTAGATGAAACGTGGCATGGGGCATGATATCTGGGTTTATTACAGGATCTGTGTCCTGTTGTTACTGTATGTATGCTTCCATTTTGTTTAAATTCTGTGAAAGCTGTTAACAAATATTTGACTGCATGTCCTGCTAGCTTACCCCATATGTTACATAACTTTTTGTATATAGTTTGTTATATCTGTGGTACTGCCAATCTGTTAATCACATGTGAAACCTGACTGTGTAAAGTGTATAAGCAGAGTGCCTTATTTCCTCCCCAAGGCAATAAGATGTATTCAGGAAGAGGAGAACGATGTTTTCAATGTAAGAAAAATATTATCATCATGGGATGATCAAACATGAGCAGGTTCTGAAAAAATCAGCCATCCCACTGCTAAATAGTCCATCAGCATCTAGTTATTTGTGACATGAGGTTTGGTCTATGGGACAATGTCCCTTTTTTGACTGTCAGTGGCAACCATTGGATAAAAGTATTGTTTCTCCTTATCCTTTTCATCCAATTTAAGTGGGTGTAAGTAAGGGAAACTTATGAATCATTTTACCAATTGAAAGGACTAGATATGAGCAGGGTTGTTGCCACACTGGTCCACACTGGGGGGCCTTGGAGGCATTGGAACGTGGACTGGCACAGAGCTAAAATTACTTGCTTCCATCCTTCATCAAATTCAGATAAAAGCACTAATAAAAGTCACAATTTGACTCTGAATAAATAAAATTGTGAACACTGAAAATTGAACATTAATTATGCCAGCAAATCATCAAATGAATGTGATTTTGAGCACCATGAATTTGTCATACTTGAATTTTGAAGTGCTTTGACATCAAAAAATACTCACACATTCATGTAGGAATATAGTCCTCTTTATACAGTATAGGGGTGGGCCTATGAATGGCAGTCTCAATTTTTGCAAAGCTGATATACAGAATGAGATAAATCCAAACCCTTTCCGGTTTCCATTTTCAAAATGTGTAGTAACTGATGGATATATTACTACCGATAGCTCCTTTACTCCGATCCAGAAATTAGTGAGAGAAAGCTTAATTTGACTCGAATTTTTTATTGATATCAGTCATGAATAGCCCCCAATAGTGGCGTATTTGCCATATGCTTAGTGTGCAGCTATTTTCACTGACTTTGTACAGTTACGTACAGATACCTACGTAGCATGCTAGTCCTTGCCGCCTATCAATACAGAACTACGGACGTGTTAAGCAACTGAGCCAGCTCTGTCGGGGAGGCGTTTGTGAGTCTACCATACAGTAAAGTGCAAAACTTGTTTCACTTGTTGACCTAACCTGCCTAAGAAAGATGGAAAGTTTGGTCAAGTCACTAACAAAGCAAAATAACCAAATAACATAGGTTGTGCACTCAGCACACTATACTCAAGTAACTACATTGTATGGAGTAGTACTTCAGGGTGGTGTACACCATAGCAAGGTAATTTTCGTTGTTTTGGTGGAGTATGTTTTCGATTGTGAAATATACAGGTATCGCTAGGATGCAGTTAGGAAAATCTTAAAGACTGATCATATTATTGTATGCACGTACCTGAAATGGATTCATTATTGTGAAAAACAAAATGCTGGATGGGTTCAAAACAGTTGGGCTTGTTAAAGTAATGTTATTACAGTGATAGCTGGAGATTTGTGACAGTGAGCCAATTTTGGGGTCCCGCCAACTTCGGGGTCTTAAGTATACAAAGCACTAGCACACATGTACATTCTGAACTCTAGGAACAGTCAACTGCTATAGTGCAGTTGCACTGGCCTGTTCTATGGAGTAAATTACATGGGTGGTACAATGAGGAACATTTGCCAGATTAGAAAATTAAGTGTCACTCGAAATGGGCTGGTGACCACCCTGGAAATAAAAAATGGGGTACAGCTCTCAGCTGTAATTGTTACTCTCCTATAGGTAATAGTCTAGCTATCACACTAAACTACAATTGTAACACGAGTCTACCAAAATTCTCAACTGGCAGAGCCTTTTGATTGCTGTACTGTACATCAAACTAATTTAAAAAATGTGCACTACCTGGTATGAATCACACAGTATGCACTGAGAATATACTAATTATACATAAGAGCCTTGTATGCATACCAGGGTATGGCCTGAATCAACATAAAAGGATTATGTTTGGATAAATAGTTGTGAGCGTGGCAAAATATTAACCTTCAAGGATATCCGTCTTGACTACCGGAGTTTGTGGGAAAAAACTGCGGTTCCCAAGTATGGTACCTGACCACTGGTTCATTTCACCGATTAGTTGCTCCAATGAATGACAACTTTGACTCCCATTCTTGTTCAATAAAATCCCAACAGTCAGAGGTTCAAACAAGTGCTGGCCAAATTGAGTGCTGGCAAAAATGGGATCAAATTACTCATGGTGCATTGAAGGGTTAGATCCCCTTTCAGTTTTATCTGAGATAAAATGCTATCAAGTGTGAACCTTCAGGGATATTGTCAAATGCTTGAATGGGTGTCTTAGTGGTATTGATAACAACTCTTGACATGATGAAGTAAAGGACAAATTTTCTAAGATGAGAGGTATGTAAGAAGGCTGGAAGAACTTAAACATACTATCTGGGTGATAAAAACCTGCCTGTAAATAGCATAGTGCAGTACTATGCAATAATGATTAGGAATCTCTGTGTTCTTTCAAAGAGAAACTTGTGAAGTGAAAAACAGGGAAACATTTAAAAATACCCATGCTCTTACCTGAACACTTTCAATTGTTCCCCTACATAAGGGCAGCATTCCATCCTTTGGCTGCTTCAATGCAGGTTCTTCATTCCTGGATGGCTGGAGTGCCATTGGTAAAGACTGCAGTATTTCAAAGAACTGCGGATTTTCAACTTCAACTAAAAAGGAAAACATAAGATTGTATGAAATATTACATATAAGTTTTTTCTTTTAGCTGGTGTTTCTGTGGAATGGTCACTGTGTTTGCACATTTTGCTTGACTACACACTTTTGCAATGCATAATCATGTATGCTAACTTTTAGGTGAGGTATATAATCTTGTCTGATCATATCAACAGACTGTTTACTTGACCAAAAAACAGGCCTATAACCAGGGAAGGGTTATTATCAACATATGTTTGCTTTATTAAATTTCTACACAGGGCTTGAACTTGGCAAGTACGTCACACATTACCATTGCAGATAATCACTCTACTTTGAATATTCCCTACCTTGATAAAAGATGGGAACTCATGTACAGTAAATTTGTTCGTTAAAGTTTAAAAAACAGCACACCATTATTTCAGGTTTTAAGGTTCCCTTGATAAAAGGATACATAGACTGAACTATGGTATGTTAATAGATCAGCTAAACATTGTTCACAAAATGTGTCCATATTTCATAAAATAGTTTGATTGAATGATCCCACAATCTGTCATGACCCTTCTACAGTATCTACAGTGAACTTTTGATCTAGCAAACTGTCTGTAATCTAGTGAACCCTGGACCTAATGAACCTTCTCTACAGTTAAAATCTTATATTAAGCGGACCTTTGATCCAGTCAGGATACCCCATGGATATGTTAAATAGCATGAGTGTGGGCGATTTTCAGTAACTGCATGTCATGATTGACATGACATGACTTGGCCAAACTTTCAATGATAGAAAACCACAAATCCCAGGTCACAATAAAAGACTAGGGGGGGAGGGGGATTTACTGAACTGAAAATAAAAAGAAATAATAATTGTTTTCACTAACAAACATTACTGTCAGTTATTTTGGAACATGCAATACTTGTTTGATATGTTCCCAATCCCAAACATCCTACTGTAATCCAGACTAAAATCTCAGTTTATTGCTCCAGGATGAGTATAAAAAAGCTCGATGTGTATAACCAAAACACTTTCCCTACAGTTCATGCTGTGTAATACAAGCTTTGGAACTTTGCATTGTTTGAATTAGCTGTCAATCAAAGAGCTGAGCCAACTGAGAATTTTGGTACACCCCTACCAAAATTGTAGTTTGGGATGAGAGGATTGGTCCGTTAAAGTATAGCTAGAAAGGGTGGGTGGGGGGATGTCATGCAAAACAACATATTTCCCTTAATCAACATGTCTACCAGTGTTAACACGGTTTCACACTTCAAAGTCCATAGTCCAAATATTTTCATGTCGGAAAAAATACCCTTAGAACCATCTTGTCAGGAACTGTTCTCAGAACTAATTATATGCCCATTTAAGCATTTGAAAATGACCATAAAGGTTGACATTTGATAGCACTTTATCTCAGAATATTGCTGAAAGGGGATGTAGCCCTTCAGTGCACTTTCAGTTATTTCATTCCCTTTTAGCTAGCACTTATTTCAGGATTTGTTGTTAGTTGTTATTTGAACCCCTATGTTGTTGGGCTTCTATTGTACCAGAATGGTAATCAAATCTGCTGCTCATTGAAGCAGCTAATGGGAGTAATGAACCAGTGGTCGGGTACTATAATTGGGAACCACAGTTTTTCCCTAAAAACTGTGGTAGCCACGACGGATCTCCTTAAACGCTAATATCCCGTAATGTTCACTGGTAGGGTGATTGGCATTTAAAAAAGCACTTATGTTTCCAGATTGCATAGAGCCTGTTATCAAGTCCAAAGAAAATATACTAACCAGTCTTTTCACCGATATTCAAGATGTTTACTGTAGAATTATTTACTGTGGTGTTTTTATGGCCTACCACAATTGACATTGATGTGACCTAGAGATACAAAAAAAAATATTTAATTCATTTCAGCAAAACTTCCTGATGAAATACATGTCAAAACCACTTCAAAATCTTATGAGGAATAAAAAGTGTACTAAATTGGCAAAGCTTTTTACAATAATGAAGCTAAGAGGGCTTAAATTGGTGAAATTTGTATCTGATTGTACATTTCAAGGGACCATCCACTCTGCTCAAACCATGGTTCTGTCAAGCAGACTAAAGAACCTCACCCAACCTTTAGGAAAGAGGCTTACTGTATAAGTCTGGGGATACCCATGTGTTAATCTGTCCAAATGAGAATGTTGAATGGCATACTGGGAGCAGATTGGAGGCCAATTGTACACTCTTTCCTCATTTACCTTCAAACATTAGTAAAAAAAGGCAAATACCACAGGTTTTCATAGGCTTGATTATGATTTTGGGGTCCTTGACGAGCCAATTGGCTTAAGTTAATAAAGAACAAGAGTATAAGTTCAAGTGCAGTTGTCAACTGCACTTAGAAAGTTACAGTCTCTGATTATGTTTAGTCAAACAGTTTCTAGCAATGTACCTGTAATGGAACACGTAATATCTTCGTTAAGGCAAAAACCTCCCACCCCCAAAATTCTAACTCTTCTAACCTACATGCTGCTAGAATGCCCACTACTGAAATGCAGCACCTTCTGGAAATGCAAAATCCCATCAAGTGCAGGGACAGCAGAGACGGGGAGCTAAGAGGGCTTTAGCCCCCGCACTCTTTTTGCTGTGGGCATTTTGGGCGGTCTTGTACTGCATTTATTTTATTGGACATATTGGGCCACTTCAATGATTAGCCCCCGCACTTCAAAATTGCAGCTCCGCGGCCTCTGAAGTGGCTGATGTCTCAGTGGGTTTTTTACTTAGTTTATTTGGAATGTTTATTCTGGCAGGTTGTGCAGTGTTGCATATGTAGGCACACACACAATAGACACAACTGATAGTTAGCAGCATGCAGTAGTGTAGCCAGGATTGTTTTAGGGGGGGGGGTGGGTTGGGGGCACGACATGAGGGAAAAGTCTAAGGTTAGAGAGAAAATCCGCTATATTTAGGTGTCTTTTGCATTGCAGGACTGGGTCATGGGGGACTCTAACCCCCAAAGCCACCCCTGTGGCTACACCACTGGCAGCAAGTGGCTCTGGCAACTTGTTGATAAGGAAGTTGTTGTCAATGGAGACTTATTGGGAGCTTGCATTGCTTGCCCAATACATTAAGGAGAAGTAACAACTCTGTCATAACGAAATGGTCACAGAAAAAATATACGCTTGATTTCCTTCCTTGCCCAATAACACAATTTGATGATTGACAGACAGTTATACTCCATGCAAAGACATTAAATCCAAGTCAAGAAACTCTAGTCACACTATGCAGAGCAAGCAAAGGGGGTTTCCATATTACAATCCTGCCCAAAGTACCGTGTAATTTTTTGCAACCTAAGTGGACTAGAAGCTCAGTGAAGTGATAATAATAGACCTCCAGCAGTGGGTTTAGAAATTTGATATACCTCACTTGAACAATAGACTACTGAGGTTAGAAAATCAACTTTTTTACCGCAATCGAAACAGCATGGTTGATAGGTGGAGAGAGCTGCAGAGAGCTGAAGAGGTGCTGCATTAAGCTAATGGATCATTTGCAACATAAGTATTCTTTAGTCCCTTCCACAACTGTTTAAAACTCATTCTCATCCAGATACAATTTCAGTGTATTGCTTCAGAGTGAGTACACAAAACCCCAATGAGTGATAAAAACACACAGCACATTAGATGCTGCATAATATGGGCTACAGTACTCTGCTTGAGGAATTTTATAGCCTATTAAATATTTCACCAGAGTCCCCACCAAAAGGCAGATTTGGTGGGTTAGTCAAATTTGACTTGACTTGCTGCTTAACTCATTCAAGCTTGCTCCAAGAAACCACAAGCTTGATAATTGAGACAGCTAGCAGAAGATGTAAACAAAGGTGGAATGATACGGCCTACATGTGCCACTGTTTGCGAGGTGTGAAAGGCAAGCAGTAGGGCAACTTCTTATCTGGTTGTTCTTGTTGATCTTCGTTCACTGAAGCAAAAAGGTGTGGACAGAATTTTTAAAGGCAGGAATATTCAACATGAACATTTTTCTAAAGGGCCATTCCTCTCACCCCAAACTTGTAGGGGGTACAGAAACTCTCCATTGGTCCAGTTTTTTTGACGGACTGCCAATTCAAACAATGCAGAGTACCAAAGCTTATATTACAAAGCATGAACTGTATCGAGAGTGTTTTGCTTATACATATTGAGGTTTTCTATATACTCACCCTAAGGCAATAAACTGAGATTGTGTCTGGATGAGGTTGAATTCCAGACAATTGTGGGAGGGGATTAAATATTGCTGTCAGCCAGAGAGCTGTGCCCATGAAAAATTTTTCAAGACTACCATAAAAATTGTAGTTGGGAGTGAGAGTTGAAATGCTTTCTGACATTTGTTTTAAGTGTACTTTTAAAAGTTAAAATTACCTCATGTTCCTCATGTTGTATTATAGCACCATTGCTGGGTACTAATTGAGCATCGCCCCTTTCAGTTGGTTTCTGAATCTCTAGTTGCTGTCTTTGATCCCTAATCATCTGTTCTGCATGTTGCAAAGCATATTTGGTAGATTTTTCCTCATTCTCTCCCTCTAAAGGTGTAACTGGAATGTGGTCATTCATATTGCTGGCCGGAGGCTGATCAGAGGCTGAAGGCTGAAACAGAGGCACAAAGTAAGATTCTCTTACTAACATGCTGATAATAGTGATTTATGAAAACATCAAAATGTTGTACCACTCTTCCTAAGACAAACGTCAGCAGAATGTGAACTTCACAATCACCAAAGTTGATCCTTTTGAAAGATTAAATGTAAGTGGACATGACTGATTAGTTAATTCTTTGCCTGACTTTCTCAGTGAAGGACATGACAAACACAAGCTCTGCTCAGTTCTTCTATTTCATACTTGGGCAAAAAAAACATGATCCACCAATCTGCCCTCCAAGCAAACAAATCAAATAGTATACATGTGTGAGTATAGAAACGGATGAGGCAAGAAAAGCTCCCTGGATGTAATAGAAAATCCCAGGTAAGGCATCGTTTACCCTAACAGAGATATTCATGCCATAAACATAGATCCTGGCACCTTGATTTGTTCACCCAAGTCTACTTGAACAAATTTTACAAGTAGCAGTGGTGTCACTCATCACTAGGGCTGTGAACATGGAGCGATTGTTCACTAAATGATTGCATAAAAAAAATGATATTTATTAAAGTTACTTGAGATATTTCAAAGCTGCTGAGTGTCGAGGCAATATTGCTACTGTATATCCAATAGATATGGCTGTTACTGATGCTGTTTGGAGCAAGTTAAAATGATCCTCATTTTTGCCATTATATATGATAATTCACTACATGATCACAGCGCTGCTCATCACTAGGGAAAATTGATAAATATCCTTTTCATCCTGAATAACCGCTATTAAAATTATCTAAATTTTTACCGTTTAATATTTAATGAATTCATTATGCAATCACTGTACAGCCCTCCTTAACACTAGGGAAAATTGATAGATAGTATTCACATCCTGATTTAGCACTATTAAAATGATCCAAATTTTTTCATTAAACATTAAGTGATGTCACTATACAACCACAGCAATACAGTACTACAGCACTACTGATCACTGGGAAAAACTGATAGATATGCATGTACATGTCCTCTGTTACCATTGTCTTTCATCAAATAGCATAACTCTTCTAAACTCTACTTAGTATTTAAGTTCTTGAAGGGAATATCTTCACTTTAATTGTCAATGAATCATGGTCTTCATTCTTTCTGTGTGTTAAATCAAAGTTTTTCCTCGACCTCATATAGTTGAAAAGATGAAGAAATATGCAAATGGCAGATATCTGAAGTTTTAATGACTTAAGCACAAGTTCACTCCATAGAGGGTCACCGATTTTTTTTATTTACACAAGGAGGGGGTTGTACAAAATTCTCTCTAAAACAAAACTGTAAAATAACATTTCGTCAAAAAAAAACAAGGACAAGTAAAAGCCCTATGATGTATGGTAACTGATGCAGTTTACCATTCCATACCTGTGCAGAAAAAGTTGAAAAGCTGGAAGGCCCCCTTTCTAAAACTTGACAATTCTGCAGGAAAATGTTTGCTTTTGTGGAGAAATGTGCCTTAGCTGTACATTGAAATACAAAGGGGATTTTACTCACGTCCTCCAAATACTGACTCCAGCCCCACATGCTTACCATATGTACATTGAACATTCTTTCAATCTGACTCAACTCGGTCTTCACTTCTTGAATAATCTCTTCTACTAGTGTCAACTCATTCTGCAGTATAGAACTCGGCTCAGATATTTTCTTTGTCCCTCTGAAAGTAATTTAAAGGGAATGATTTAATGATATATAATGAATGATATAGTATGTACGTAGCATCGGCCATATCCCAGAACTGGGCCATATATCGGTCCAGTTGGAGAAAGTTTTCTAGTTGAGTCAAATACGAACTGCAGTGAAACTTTGGTAGGCAGATTTCGTACATGGATTTTGTGAAGTAACACCGATAATGAACATTTAAGGGCAATGGGTGCGTGTGAACTTTCAACACAAAACTTTCTATGCCTCCTTGCCAAAATTTTACATGCGCTTTGCAAGCAAATTCCGTGCGTCCCTGGGAGGCACAGGATTTTGTTTCAAGGGTCTTGAGTCAAACTCGCACGTCAGGGACCCAGGAGCTCAGGTTAGTGAAAACCTTGCAAAATACTGTACTTCAATTTCAACAGCTGAAGTTTTTAGCTTATCAGAAAGTTTTGTAGTTCAGAAAATCCAGTGTCATACAATAAAATTTCAATTCTTACTTTTCGAAACATCCTCCTTCTTTTGTGTGATTACATTTTATCTCTTCAGAGAGGAAACATACACTACTAATAAAATCAGGTTTCATATCTGATTAATTGATTGACAGTACAAGACATGAAGAAATACACAAAAAGTTACGAATAAATATGTGGGGTTAGCCGGCCTGTCAAGTATGCGTTAAAGGTCAAGAGCAGACTTGTTTTGAAGCAGCAGATTTCTCTTCGCAGTAACTGTTATAATATTTTAGGATGTAAATGGTCTGTGGGTCCTGAGGTTGGTCATGTACTGTTCTTCAGTGGTCGTAACAGCTTCTGCAGAAAGCAGTTTAAGTTTGCTTTTGCCAAAGGGCCCAATTGCCAGAGGGTTAGGAAGACTTCAGAAAAAGTATATAATATTTTTAGGACTTCAGTATTGCATATTCAAGGTTAATGATGCAGTTACTCAAGCAGTTTCTCCTAGTAAATTTCACTTTTGAAGAGAAAAAATATTGTCACACTACTTAAAGTTGCTCTTACCCTTAAATTTCTTATTATGTAATGTGTGAACAAAAAGCAAACATAAAAAACAACTAGATCTCAACTAAACAGAAAACATTTTCACCTCAACATTTCACAAATTTGAAGATATTAAAATTAACACTACCTACCTTTTTAAAAGAGAAGAAAGCAAATCCTGCTTTTCAGCTATCTCTTTTTGTTTACAATAAACAGTCCTCAGCATTTTTGGTAAAAGAGTGCCATCGAAACTGTGACCCTCAGAGCCATCTTCTGCATTTCGCCTTTTTAATGTATTGCGAATGTCCTCTTGCTAAATTTCAAAAATGACATAAAGTAATATGCACAATTTAGCACCACATCTCCTTCAGAAAAGATGTTGAATATGCGATAAATTTGTTACAGTAGCTAGATAAGATTTACAACACACAAAAACGAATGTGTTATATAGTGTCATTCAACTGAATAAAAAGTTCAAAGTTTAAACTTACAGTATTTTTCAAATATGGTTGAAGTTTGGTTTCCCTTTAATCACCTCTTACGACAGGTGGAAAATTCCATGGGCATATTCTACATGCCAAGCCAACAGGGGGCGAGTTCACAGAAAAGACTCACTGTTCATGATTTCATTCTATAAACTAACAAGTACAGTACACAATTTTTCCCTATTAGGTTGAAAGGGAAATCGCTATGATATTTCCTGAAGATTACTTCCCTAAAATCCATTCAGTCATGAATTATAGGCTTGTGACCAGTGGTGGCACCAGAATGTCAAAATTGGGATGGGAGGGGGAGTAACCATTAAGGGCAAAGGAAAATGTTGGGGGGAGGGATTTTCATGCCCAGTGCCAAATTGAACCCAAATTGCTGTCATTTTCAAAAACAAATACTGTAAGGTACATTTTTTCATTGAAGCATGGAGTCCAAACATTACACTTTTACAGTAAGTCAATAGCAAACTTTGAACTCTTTAAAATTTTAAAATAGGAACCTTAAATTGTGCTTCTTGCCCACACTTCAAAAAAATTATCCTAAACTTAGCCTTGTCAAGAACTGTTTTCAATAACAATTGGATGCCATTCAGGCATTTGCATGTTTACAGTCTTATAGTACGTCAATAGCAAACTTTGAACTCTTTAAAATTTTTAAATAGGGACCTTAAAGGTCCAAACCTCTCACCCCAAACTACAATTTTGGTACCTGGGTACCAAAATTCTCAATTGGCTCAGCTCTTTGATTGACAGCTAGTTCAAACAATGCAGAGTGCCAAAGCTTATATTACACATGAACTTTACTGAGAGTGTTTTGATTATATAAATTTAGTTTTTCTATACTCCCCCTGAAGCAATAAACTGAGATTGTGTCTGAATGAGGATGAATTTTAGACAATTGCGGAAGGGGCTTCAGTAAGAAGGTTAGGAGAATTGATACTGTTTGGGGTGAGAGAACTGGGCCTTTAAATTGTGCTTGTTGCCCACACTTCAAAAAATTATCCTATACTTAATCTTTTCAAGAACTGTTATCAATAACAATTAGATGCCCATTCAAGCATTTGAAAATAACCCTGAAGGTTGGAGCTTGATAGCAGTTTATTTCAGATGAAATTGAAAGGGAATCTAACCCTTCAATGCAACATGAGTAATTTGATACTATTTTGGCCAGCACTTGTTGTGGCTAGCACTTATTTTAGCCAACACTATATTGTTCATTGAAGCAGCTAATTGGTGTACTGTAATGAACCAGTGGTCAGGTACTATACTGTAATTGGGAAGCACACTTTTTCCTCAGGCTCCAAAACATGATCATGGATATTCCTTAAACAAAGGCATATTTTCATCATCCCAAACAGTTCCAATTCTCCCAACCAACTCACTTCTAGCCCCTCCCACATTCATCTAAAACTCATCTTTATCCAGACACAATCCTAGTTTATTGCTTCATGGCTTTTCCCAGTGGCCATACAAGTCCATAATGTGTAATCAAGACACTCTCAGTGCCCATGCTGTGTAATTTAGCTATGATAAATTGTTTGAATGTGATGCCAATCAAAGAGCTGTACCAACTGAGAGTTTTGATGTATGCATGTACTGAAACTGTATTTTAGGGTGACGAATGACTGCCTTTAAGGTAAATACTTTGCTAAGCAGCATAAGCAATGGAGTAGGGAAATTGAGGCAGTAAGCCAAAACTCGAAAAAGGCTGTGGCCAAATTAAATCAATTAGAAAGAAAATAAACTGGGGATTTTCCCCCTACATGACCTCTCCTTGTATGGTACGTATAAATCTGCCAAGCCTACAGTACTGTAGTTTGTACCTACCTCGGCCATTGCAATGTTGAATAGGCTACACCAATTTCACAGCACGGGTTATTATTTTCATCTGTCATAAAACTACCATATTTTATAATTTTAACCTGTGGATGTAAAACAAAGGAAAAGGAATTTTAATACAAAGTTTGACAGTTATAAACATTGACAGCAAATGAAATATGAGCAAATTACTGTATGAACATAATTTCACGATCAAGTTTACTACAAATTTTGATAACTTCATGATTTTCATGGTCCTGACAATAATTTTTACCATTTTAAGTTCATACCTTGTGTTGTATTAATCTATAACTATGGTGGATCAGATTCATGCTCCAGTGAGCACAATATGCATCAAATATTTCTTTTTTCCTTTGGTGTGTAATAGGCATGAACTTACACTCAGGGTTGCCACCAGCCCAATTTGAGTGCCAGCTAAACACCTGACTCAATATTTGTACCTCAGCCTACTCCCATGGAATCCACCTCAATTTTGACCCATTGAATTTTTCAGCTATAGGCTAATGTCAAATTCATTATTTTTCAGTATAAAAGATCATTTTTGTGCCGGTTGGAAGCCTTGCATTTTAGGTGTTGTACCGGTTGGCAATGCCCAGTGCTGGTTAGTCCCGACCGGGGCCGAGCGGAGCCGACCGGCGTGGTGGCAACCCTGCGTACACTGTCCTAATAAAATAACTAAGACAAAAAATATCATACCCAGTTTCTAAAATTACCTTTCAAGTTTCAGGAAATGTATACATGTCAAAATGTTTGACCATGTACATTTCGTTTTGATGTATGCCAATGTTCAACCTTTATTTTCCCATCGGGTCTCAATGTGGCTATATTTTCAACATTCAAGTAAGGAGTTCAAATAATTCAAACTGAAAATAATAGAACAATGAAATATCAATGTTTCTAGGAAAAACCCTGTGTGATCATTTTGTGTTGGTTTACTGGGTAATTGCCCACATACATGCACTATACACAGTCAGCCACTAAAAAGCCACAAAACATGAAGGGGGACAAGTGCTTTGAAGTTAACAAACGGATTCATCTAAACTTTCCAACTGTAATCCTCTGCTTTCTCCCATCAGCCAGCAGGAAGATTGTTTGCTTCAACAAGCAGAATGACTAATTTGTAGCAATCACACTACACAAAATTACAGTATATTCCGAGTATACATTCATAGCCCCTACTGATTGTACCTTATACACATACAGTAGGTGCATTTGACATGACTAAGCAATTACACACAAGAGCTCACAGTGCAATAAAGTTTTCGACGCATTACATTCCATGTCACATCCAGGGATCAGAGCTTCTCAGAGGTTAATCAAACAACGATTTATTTGGCCTAGTATCGATCAACAAAGATGTCCGGCATTGGGCAAGGTCATTCTTACAATGCCAAAAATCAAAGGTTCAACGTCATACAGTTACACCAATTGGAAGTTTTGCTCCACCCACACCCTGTTTTAGTCATGTCCATAGACATTGTAGGACCGCTACCACCATCAAATGGTTTCACTTATCTATTAACTATTATTGATCGATTTACTAGATGGCCAGAAGCCATTCCGATTGCTGATATCTCTGCTGAAACCATTGCCAAAACGTTTGTTCAAGGATGGATTGCTATATTTGGTGTTCCTGCATACATAACTACAGATAGAGTTTCACAGTTCGAGGCAAATTTATTCAAACGTCTGACTGAAATTCTTGGTGCTAAACGTATTAGGACAACCGCTTATCATCCTGTTGCAAATGGTCTAGTAGAACGTTTTCACCGTCAACTCAAAGGGGCTCTGAAATCACAAACCAACCCAAATTCATGGACTGAAGCCCTATCTATTGTTCTCCTAGGCATCCGTTCTGTACCAAGGGCTGACACTAGTTGCAGCCTAGGTGAGATGGTTTTTGGTACCACACTTGCTTTACCTTCAGATTTAGTTACAACGACTGGAGACAACATTCCTGATCCTTGTGACTACTGTATGTAGATAGGCTCCGGCAATATATGTCTAACATGAGACCATTTACCACTAGACCAACAACGCGGTCATCTAACATCCCAAAAGAATTGTCAACATGTACTCATCTTTGGATTCGTACTGACGCCGTTAAGAAACCACTGCAACCATCTTACAGAGGTCCCTATAAAGTTCTGCAAAGATCAGACAAGTATTACACCTTAGATATTAATGGTCTTCGAGACAATGTCAGCCTAGACCGATTGAAAGTAGCTTATTTAGATGACACTCAGTCAACACTACAGTACCTAGTCCTCAGGCACAACTAGTGGTCACTAAACCTCCAGAGACAACGACAGACAGACCAACATCACCATCAACGCCTGTTTTGCAAGCCACTCCACAACAGACACGTTCGGTTAGGCGCATGCGTTGGCCGAAGAAGTACATTCAGTTTATAGATAGTGGTTGAGCTTCCCGTATATTTTACTTATTGTCAATTGCTTATTATCTTAGTGCAATCTAGGGGGGAGCTAGATGTAGTGGTGCTATTCTGTTTTTGTGAAGAAGCTTCAAGCCTACGTATTGTATATATCGTCCGCGACTCAACTTGTAAATAGAAGTGTTCCTCACTGCGGAATTTAAAAGCCATTGTTAGGTAAATCTTAAATATGTGCACCTGTATATAGTTTTTGTTATGTGTGGCCGACATGTACACTTTACACTTTTAGAAGCGAGACACTGCTGTGTATAGCTTTCGTGGAGATCATATCAACCAAACTATTATTACTACTAGCATTATCGGAGATCTAACGATATGAGATCATAGGAAGAGCAAGAAATAGGTTACCGGTTTAAGGCAAGCAGTAGTAATACAGCCACTCAGACCGGCCGGAGTAGCAATTTAGTATATTTATCGTAAGTCAAAGATCATTTAAGGTTGTAAATATTATTCAAGTAACGCTAGAGAGGTTTTAATAAAGAAATAATTTAACTATTCGCACTGGTGGAGAAGATGCGAGGTGGTTCTACCAGCCAACGAGGGTAACGCCCGCAGTGCACCTGGCTTCGGGAAGAAATACGGCGGCTCCTGTGGGTGAGTCTCGAGTATCTTTGCTATAACCTATTGTTATTGAACACAAATACCCACAGACTAAGCAATTACGCACAAGAGCTCACAGAGCAATAAAGTATGTCATGGTCAGAACACTAGCTCACCAAGTCAACCATACTGTGAGTACAATGTGATTTTGCTTTCTAGCAACTACTCAACCAGCCTCTCCAGTGACATTTGAGTCTTGATGGTAGGAAGGTGCACCCAGAATTATACTGATATCAAAACCTCAGGTAGTATCTACTGTACAAGAAACTATTTGCTTCACCACTATGTCAGCCATGAACATCAGGCAACAGCTGGTGGCTTGACAATTCCTGCTCAGGACTGAGGTGTTGTGTGCAGTAATTATCATGAATACCAGTCCCATTAAATCCCAGAGCATGAGGTCTGGTCAATGAGGTCATAATGTGACCAGTACGTACTGTAGGTTTGCGGAAACTTGAGATGAGACAATTCTACCCTTACATCTCTTAAGGTTTCCTTACTATTGTAGAGATATCTTTGCAGTTCAATTATAGACTGTTTTTCAAGTAGATTTGGGGTCGCAGTAAAGTATGTTCAAAGAATTAAACGCACATGCCATCTTCCACTACGACACTGACTTCACATTCAAATGTCTTGACAGTCAATAATAAAGTACCCCACCTTTCAAAAAATCTGTTTATCAAGTGGAGTCAGATTCCCAGTCAAGCATGTTTCAAGTATTACTGGCTGCATGCCAAATGTCTACCGAGAATCCAATTTTACAATCAAATAGTACATTATCTCTGTTAAATATATCTTGACAGTTGCTGTCAACTGCGACTCTGATCTACACTTTCAAATACTGTACATCTTGGCTGGTGCTAAGAATAAAAGGGGCAGAATTAAACATCATTTTTTTTGGGAGGGGGGGAAGTAAGGAGGACTGACATTAACCATAACCATTGTGATAACATTGGCCCATAGCCTAACGTTCAGTGACCAACTTTTGGCCTAGGCTTATCTTTGACAATCATCACAATGAGAGGTTAATTGTCGCGTACATAAGGGTCAGGATCGGAGCAGGTCGCTAATTAAATTTCAAAATAGGCTTTAGAAGAGAAACGGTCTTATTTTTCCTTGAAAGAGTTGACATCAAGGGCATTGCGAGTGTCAAATCAAGCAAATCCCAGTCCGGGAATTGTCCTCTGATAAAGAGAGTATCTGTAACAATCCTTATGTTGTTATGAAGTTGTACTAATTTCCAGTTTGCCTAGTGTGGGGGTGCATTTCATAGCAAGGAGGTTGGTGAAAGCTCTTGATATTGCTAGGAATTAGACCGTGCATCTCCTTGTAGATGGTAACTAGGAGTCTAGGCCTAGGCGTGATCTAGTCCTGCAATCATGCAGCCGAGCTGCACTTTCCCATTCAAGGTCTAGGCCTAGGCCTTAGTGTACCTCAGTAAATTTGCACCAGAACCTATCGTTCGTAGGCTAGTGTGGTCACACTAACATTCACAAAACAACCCGCAATCGGCCTTGCCTATTTATAAAACCCGCCCGCGCTCTTATCTTAACGTTTTAGTTAGAGATGTGGGCTATGCAGCCTAGCTGTGCTATACTCTCTCGGCCCAGGCTAGGCCTGCCTAACGTTAGCCTAATTTTGGCTAGTAATACAACTTCACTATAGCCAAACTTGTAACTTACAGTTTAAACTTGATCCTGCTTGTCTTCGACCTCAGCATTCGTCAAGGGAAGGGTGTAAGATTTATTTTCCTACCTCTAGACTGCACATAGATGGTCTGACTCTGAATATTTCCTCTGTCTGAATTAACAGAAATATTAATCTTTATTACTACGTATACCACGTACATGTGTAACGAAAGTACCAGTCTGGATATAGATATCAGCCACTAATAGCGCGCGATGTACACATGCAGTTGTTTAGCACCGTTGTACAGTACCATGGTTGTACTGTACTGTACATACCGCCCACATATGCGTATTACGAAAACGGTATTTCCCCTTGCCACCATATATTGCGCAATCGGGGGATTTTAACGTCAACTATGGACGTTACTGTGGATGTCTCTTATCAACTGAGTGACCGCGGCGTCTTGGAACAGTGGCCACCTTCCTGGCTGATTCCAAAATGCGGCGGTGAAACTGCGAAAGGGGGGGGGGGGGCACGCAGTCACTGCCGGCGATGAGAAAGTGTAACGAATAATAGTGTAAAAATAATATAAAAAATTTGACATCATTAATTAAGCTTGCATAAATGTTGTTCTGCACTGCCCGATCGATTTCTCTAGCCCCAGGCTAGGCTTGAACTGTTGAATTAAATGAAGAACTTCTAAAAAAAATTGAAACTTGGAAATAGTGACCACAGGATATTTTGACTTTTGCGGTGATCGGTGTATAAATATGAAAAGCATATTTCATTTCAGTACACTAACTTTATCTTTATCAGTAAATATATTCCGTGTCCAACCTGACGAACCAAAGTCACTGACACGCCGTTGTCATTTTCAGGCGTTTAAGGAACCGTAGTCTCCATCGTTATAAGCAATTCATGTTTCTTACCGACATATGGCAAGCAATGTTGCTGAAAAGCCTAGATAACACAATGTCCATACCACAGCTTTTATCTGTACTATCAGTAGGCCTTTATTCTTCTGAGAAGGGCCTGAATCTTTGCATTTGTGTATGGCATTGGTTTGCATGGGACATTGCCTCCAAATTACTAAGGCCAGGTCACCCTACAGCGATATCGGATCGGATTTCGCTCCGATTTTTGTGAGTTTTAATTAATATCTCCTCCATCTTTGGTCGAAGAGAAACAAAAATTTGTCAACCTGTATTGATAATTGAATTGTATAGCAGGACTACGAAATTCTGAGTTATAGGATGTATTTCGTGACGTCACATCCGCAGACAATTTTTATCGGATATACGGGTAGTCTGATTAAAGCTATTTGTCAATGTGACGTCAGAAATAAGAAGTTTGTATTTAATTTCCGTGGTCCACTCATACCGATCATAATATTTACACAGGATGGCAAATTTTTGTTTCTTTTTGACCAAAGATGTTGGAGATATGAAGTAAAACTCAGAAATATCGAAGCGAAATCCGATCCGATATCGATGTAGTGTGACTTGGACTTTGGGCCAAGTCTCCAAACTTAACTGTCTAAACTCTCTTAAAACAAAAGTAGAGTTAACTAAATCACTCTCTCATAGGATGAAAAGTGCAAATTCACTCCATTAGTGTGTCAAATGTCTCCAAGAAAAGTGAAATTCATGCCTGAAGTAGAATAAAATTCACTTCAAGAAGAGTGAAAGTTTTGACGAGTGTGTTTTGTAGGCAAACTTTGTTCCGCCTTTGGAGTGAATTTGACTCTTCTTGGAGGCTGCGAATTCTTTTTTTTTTTTTTTTTTTGGTGGGGTGGGTAGGGGTGGGTGGGGCGGAGGTGATCTTTATAAATGCGACTTATCTAATGTGTGGAAAAATTTACTCTATAAATTTATTTTTAGATTGTAAGCTTACAGAATATATATAAAGTAACCTTACAGGCAATCGGCCGTCACACCAAACAACACTCTTAGATAAAAAAAAAAATGAACTTAGTCATTTCTCTGGTAGAGTGGGAAGTGTCAATTTACTCCATTACAGTGATAATTAACTCCAAGAAGAGTAAAATTTGTGTAAACTGTATGAATAACTCTCAGATATTATGAAATCCAGAAAATGAAAAGAAATGCAATCATGCTTACACTGTACGTGCCTTCAGTTTCCTACTTCGAGCAGTAGCGTAGCCAGGATGGAATTTTTAAGGGGGCTAGGTACCAGGTGGATGCCTGGTACCTCCTAGGATCAGGCGCGGAAAGACTATCTAGCCATCTGTTGGCGCGGAGGGTACAAGAAAATTTTGGGCTTTATAAACCCTCCAGATGGCCGGAAATGGCACTTACCACGTGTTTTAAGATGGATGTACCCAACCTTAAAATGCGAATCTCATGTATGCCACTTCTCAAATGATGAAAATAAAAAATCAATCTATGAAAAATGGTAATACAAACACTTTTTAGAGACCCCCAAAACTGGGCATTTCTGATCTTTTGCCCGGGGGATGAGACTTAAGGGAACCGGTATCTCGGCCTTTTTCCTTGCCAAATTGCTGAATTCCGAGGAGGACGTAGATCGCAAATGCGGCAATATTTGAATAAATTTCAGCTTGAATAGGAAAAGCAAAAGTAGTTGTGTCCCCCTCTGACAAATTTTCTTTGCGTTAGATTTCCTCGATTCAAAATGGTGCTATGTTTGGCAAAACTTTGGATTGTTTATTGGCCTAGGTTTTAGGATTTTCCTTTTTGGGGGAGCATGAAAAATTTCAAATACTCATGTTTAGTCTTGGTACTGACATACATACTGTCAAAAAAACAATGTTTTCCGGTTTTCAGTGGTGTCTAGATGCAAAATGATGCAGTATTCGTTCAGCCATCGGTGCATTACAAAATTAAAATACTACGAGTAAATCTCTCAAAATCATTAAACCGCAAAGCATGTATGGGTCATGTAGGAAACACATGAAATCCGGACCTTGTGGGCATTTTACAAATCCGTCCGGATGCCAGTGTCAACTACAAAAAAGAGGACTCGTCGAAAAAATCGTACTTAAGTGGCACTTGCCCGGGGCAGGAGTGAGGCACGACAAAGGCTTTCTTGTTAAGGATGGAAGGGAAAAATTATTCGAACGCAGTACCTTACCCTAATTAAGACTTACGCCATATTTTGTGTATGACAAAGTATAGGAATGGTCGTGTAAGAATGGTCTCCAGTGTATGATTGCCTTGTTTTTAGTAAATCAACCAGCCATTCGAAAGACAGAAAGGGTTTTAACCTAACAAAGTCCCATTCCAGTTTGTCGTCGAGACGTTCGTTTCATCTTAGAAGTAAAATGCAATAAACGACATTTCAGATTATATACGGTATCTAATTTAGTGAAAGTAGGCATTTTGAAGTTATTACTTGATTTCATACATGCGCACAAAACAAAATGTGTTTGACAACACATTAATGCATGTTTTCTTAATTGTTGCACATTTTATTTATTAACTGTTTTTAAAGGAAATATTTCAAAGTTTATTTCCTTTCGGAAATTTTATTTTTTTTCAACTTCTTTATCAGGAGGGGAGCCTAAAGAAAATATGGGGGGCTGAACCCCCCAACTCAATCTTTTGTTTTTTGTTTGTTTCTATATTTTTTCAAGTTGCAAGTTTCCTTAACATGACCATTGAAATTTTGATCTAGATAACCTTGAATGATAGGTATTTTTTTCCCGCCGTAAAAGAAAGCTACTCACAGAGCGGAGTAATACAATGAAAAAATGGCACTTAAATAGATCAAATTGGCTTGAATTTTGCACAGTCTGTATTTCAACTTAGTGTCTTCAAACACCAAATTAAAAAAGATCATATTTTTAAGTAACACAGGCAGAAACAACATCCCATCGAATTTTTAAGGTACTTGTTCTGTTAGTGCATGATCACCCAGTGCCAGAGGCACGATAAGAGAAAAAGACAAGAACGCCCCCAGTTTGAATTAAAAACTTTTAGGACGGTCTTAACTGATACTGCTTTGACTTGTATTTCCAAGCAAATACGACCTAACTGGGTTAATCTGAAATGCATATGGAGATAAGTGTGGGTTAAGGTAGGGAATGTGGGACAATGGTAAGCTAGAATCAATGATAATTAGTTGGAGATCAAGGAACCGTAAATAGAACAAGTGTCTAAGGTCGTAGGTGAACAGTTTTTGGTGTCCGTACGTAATGTTACCGTCCTTGACTACTCTCTCGGCTTGATTTAAGTATCTTTTTTTTTTCTCAAAAGCACCTCACTCGATAAGCTCTCTGGATATTTCATAGTGCTGACCCTCACAATATATTCGAACTATATAATGTTCCATTACTATTTGTGTAAACTGTATGAATTACTTAAAAATATTATGAGTCCCAGTGAATTAAAAGAAATGCAGTCATGGATCAGCTCATAGTGACCTTCAGTTTCGGACTTCAAGTTGGGTATGTAGCCTGTATATCATAAGTTATTACCTCTGAAAATCCGAACTTTTCCGACCTGTGCTCTTAAGACGCACCAGTACAGACTTAACATTTTGGGCCCTGGACAGATGTAAATTTGGGGCCCTATAATTCTTCTCCAGACGACGTTTTGCAATGACACAAGTCAGATGGAAAACCTTTCTTGTCACTTTGGAATAATCGCGGAGAGGGTAGATTATTTCCCGGGATTGGCAAGTGAAAACCCGTGCCGCCCCCTCCCACCGGGCTTCCAAAATGATGATCAACTCAAACCAGTACCTTGAAAACAGGGCAAATTGAGAAAAGATTTCGAAAAGGTAAAACGTAAAATCTAAGCTGAACATATCTTTGGGATCTGAAATTTGGTCAGGATCTGGACAATTCGGGCAAGCTATGTTAGTTTTAAGTGAAGCAAATGACTTGTCTTTTTATTACACAAAACACGCATCCAATCCATTCGCAGACTTGACAGGAAAATTAGATAGAATCATAGTAGGAATGGCAAATTTTCTAGGAAGAGAGTATTAAGATTACAAAAATTTGCTTTATTTAAGAGTAACCCATGAATAAACAATGTCAGCCGCACTCCATATTTTTGCGCGCCGCACTTAACACGAAATGGCAGTATATTGGAGCACAAAAAAAAAAGTCCTGGGACGATTTCAATTTCAAAATGACGGGCAGACGGGGAGAGGGGTTGGCTACATGTCAAGTGTATGCGTACATGTTTTAAAACATTTGCCCGAATAGTAGTAGAACTATGGCCTACATTCGATCTATTAAAATGTATACCTCAAGTCAAATAATTCAAAAATGTAAGTCTAACATTGTGAGAGAATGAATTTTTTAAACAGTCCAATTATTCCTATTTTCATAGTACTTTTTTAAGCCGAGATTTATAAAATTGAGAAATTTATTCACTTATTTATTTTTTAGTCACTCATGTGAGATACCACGGGTGGTCTGAGCCAAAAGATCTCTTTCTAAAGTCCACTCGACCCTTCACCAAAGAGCCGTTCGGCGAAACTGCTTTTTCTTAAGTCCTCCCGACCCTCTGGCAAAAAGCTTTTTTCTAAAAGTCCCCTCGACTCTCTGGCGGAGAGCCAAGGGGCGAAAAGCAAACATTTACTCCCGGAGAAGTTCTGCTCCCCTTAAGGAGCTAAACGTCCCAAATGGACAAGTACGCCCTCTAAAGGGCAAACACGTGTGGTCCTGCTCTAGACTGGCCGAATAGAACAGAAGCCACACCCTTGATGCGAAACCAGCTTTCGACAAAACTTAAAGAGATTAGGATAGCTGTTCTCACCCTCTGGCAAAAAGCCGTTCGGGAAAACCAAAACTTTTACTGCTTTTGGAAAAGGTAAACAATACGTGCGCCACAAAATGAACCTGGTCCCAAACTTGGAAGGCCTGCACAAAATGACCTGATCTATTGTATTACACTAGTAGGGGTGATTATTTTCAGTGTAGTTTTTTTCATTTGTAAATATTGTGTCGTACTCAAAGTAACCCGTTGAAAATTGCATTTCAATATTTATTAAAAAAGTTAGCCACGTCTTTTGATAACGACTCTTTATCTTCTATCATTACAAAAATGAATAAACAGTAAGATATATTCTCTAATAAATAATGGGACAATCTACATGATGCAATCAGGAAGACTAGAAACAAGATCCCAGAAAATGTTTCAGTAATAAAATGAAAGAAACCTCGACAGATGTATAAAAGAAACATTGGGATAAGGTACAGTTTCCTCAGTGTGTTTAACTGTCCTCAATGAAAATTATCCTACAGCACGTACCAGATTTCCTACGAACCAGAAAGATTGTGACGTTTCTGTGACGTAAGCCTCCATTTAAAGCGAAAATGATAAATATTAAGAAGAAACATCAGTATTAGAGAAAAATCTTGTCAATAAACATGCGAAAATGATTTCAGTTTTATCTACAAATGTTTGATAAACATAATCCCTTTCTGCTAACACTACATATGGATTAAATTTGTACTTTGAAAATTCCACGCTAACGTGATAGATGCAGATTTTCAAGCTATATAAGACATCCTCTCCTATAACCTGCGCGGCACGCTGACGCCAAACCGGACGGTAGTGTTCACACATGGTCCTACTCTGATTGCACTGGGAGGCGAGTAGTGTTCCTCCCCAATGTATCGCCGGTCCTTGAGGGGAGTCCCGAGGAAAGGTTGCTGTCGTATACAAAGCACGCTGAGCGTCACTGTATGCAGAAGGGTACTAGAGAGGCGCCTGAGTTGGTTCTCTGTTGTAGTTGACAGGATACATAACCGGCCAGAGACCTTGAACGCTTGGCTTCAATCTTTTGTTTTTTGTTTGTTTGTTTTGATTTTTTCATTTAAGGCGCAACCTTTTATAAAATCTGAAAACTTAAGAAATTCTGGTAGCGGGCCACTAATCATAAGTCCCATTGACTTACACACTAAATTAGGCTACTTGAATTCCGTGGCCCGTATCTCCCAGTAGAAATCTTCAACCAGGACATGCCACCGCCTCTGATCGAAACTCACAGGTTGGGCTTTCATGGCACTTTCAAATTTCCTTAACATGACCATTGAAATTTTGATCTAGATAGCCTTGAATGATGGGTATTTTTCCCGCCGTAAAAGAAAGCTACTCAAAAGCGACATTTCACAGAGCGGGGTAATACAATGAAAAATGGCACTTAAATAGATCAAATTGGCTTGAATTTTGCACAGTCTGTACTTCAACTCATTGTCTTCAAAATCCAAATTAAAAAAATGACCATATTTTGTAAGTAACACAGGCAGAAACAACATCCCATCAAATTTTTTAAGGTACTTGTTCTGTCAGTAAACATTTTCACAGGCACGAGTATTGGTGTTAGTGCATGATCACCCAGTGCCAGAGGCACGATAAGAGAAAAAGACAAGAACGCCCCCAGTTTGAATTAAAAACTTTTAGGACAGTCTTAACTGATGCTGCTTTGACTTGTATTTCCAAGCAAATACGACCTAACTGGGTTAACCTGAAATGCATACGGAGATAAGTGTGGGTAAAGGTAGGGAATGTGGGACAAGGGTAAGCTAGAATCAATGATAATTAGTTGGAGATCAAGGGACCGTAAATAGAACAGGTGTCTAAGGTCGTAGGTGAACAGTTTTTGATGTCCGTACGTAATGTTACCGTCCTCGACTACTGTCTCGGCTTGATTTAAGTATCTTTTTTTCCCAAAAGCACCTCACTCGACAAGCTCTCTGGATATTTCATAGTGCTGACCCTCACAATATATTCGAACTATATAATGTTCCATTACTATTTGTGTAAACTGTATGAATTACTTAAAAATATTATGAGACCCAGTAAATTAAAAGAAATGCAATCATGGATCAGCTCATAGTGACCTTCAGTTTCGGAGTTCAAGTTGGGTATGTAGCCTGTATATCATATGTTATTACCTCTGAAAATCCGAATTTTTCCGACCTGTGCTCTTAAGACGCACCAGTACAGACTTACCATTTTGGGCCTTGGACAGATGTAAATTTGGGGCCCTATAATTCTTTTCCAGACGACGTTTTACAATGACACAAGTCAGATGGAAAACGTTTCTTGCCACTTTGGAATAATCGCGGAGAGGGTAGGTTATTTCCCGGGATTGGCAAGTGAAAACCCGTGCCCCCCCCCCCTCCCAACGGACTTCCAAAATGATGATCAACTCAAACCAGCACCTTGAAAACATGGCAAATTAAGAAAAGATTTCGAAAAGGTAAAACGGAGATTTAGTCGGCAAGTGAGTTAGTCAGTTAGTTAGATGGCGTTTTTTAAGGCCTAGTTTCCAACCAAATGGTTTAAGTCGAGCCGACCACGGCTTTTTTTTCCATATGGGGCTCACGGGCTTGTTAATTGGAGAAAGGAAAACTGGAAGACGTAAGACAATTTAGCTCAATGTGAGAGAGACTTCTTGACTCTGTATTCGAGGAGCTCATGAAAGTTACATGTTAAATACATTCCATTCCAATCAATAAATGTTCGTTTGATTAAAACAGACAAAGGTTCTTTACAGTTCCTTTTAGCCATTCCCACATTTTCACCCTCAACAAAATATATCCATGGCACCGCCTCTACAACACTGATTCCGTTCCCCAAAGAAACAGTTATCGGACACTTTTCCAAATGAAAAAAAATGTAAAACCTAAGCTGAACATATCTTTGGGATCTGAAATTTGGTCAGGATCTGGACAATTCGGGCAAGCTATGTTAGTTTTAAGTGAAACAAATGACTTGTCTTTTTATTACACAAAACACGCATCCAATCCATTCGCAGACTTGACAGGAAAATTAGATAGAATCATAGCAGGAATGGCAAATTTTCTAGGAAGAGAGTATTAAGATTACAAAAATTTGCTTTATTTAAGAGTAACCCATGAATAAACAATGTCAGCCGCACTCCATATTTTTGCGCGCCGCACTTAACACGAAATGGCAGTATATTGGAGCACAAAAAAAAAAGGCTTGGGACGATTTCAATTTCAAAATGACGGGCAGACGGGGAGAGGGGTTGGCTACATGTCAAGTGTATGTGTACATGTTTTAAAACATTTCCCCGAAAAGTAGTAGAACTATGGCCTACATTCGATCTATTAAAATGTATACCTCAAGTCAAATAATTCAAAAATGTAAGTCTAACATTGTAAGAGAATGAATTTTTTAAACAGTCCAATTATTCCTATTTTCATAGTACTTTTTTAAGCCGAGATTTATAAATTTGAGAAATTTATTCACTTATTTACTTTTTAGTCACTCATGTGAGATACCACGGGTGGTCTGAGTCAAAAGATCTCTTTCTAAAGTCCACCCGACCCTTCACCAAAGAGCCGTTCGGCGAAACTACTTTTTCTTAAGTCCTCCCGACCCTCTGGCAAAAAGGTTTTTTTCTAAAAGTCCCCTCGACTCTCTGGCGGAGAGCCAAGGGGCGAAAAGCAAACATTTACTCCCGGAGAAGTTCTGCTCCCCTTAAGGAGCTAAACGTCCCAAATGGACAAGTACGCCCTCTAAAGGGCAAACACGTGTGGTCCTGCTCTAGACTGGCCGAATAGAACAGAAACCACACCCTTGATGCGAAACCAGCTTTCGACAAAACTTGAAGAGATTAGGATAGCTGTTCTCACCCTCTGGCAAAAAGCCGTTCGGGAAAACCAAAACTTTTACTGCTTTTGGAAAAGGTAAACAATACGTGCGCCACAAAATGAACCTGGTCCCAAACTTGGAAGGCCTGCACAAAATGACCTGATCTATTGTATTACACTAGTAGGGGTGATTATTTTCAGTGTAGTTTTTTCATTTGTAAGTATTGTGTCGTACTCAAAGTAACCCGTTGAAAATTGCATTTCAATATTTATTAAAAAAGTTAGCCACGTCTTTTGATAACGACTCTTTATCTTCTATCATTACAAAAATGAATAAGCAGTAAAATATTCCCTAATAAATAATGGGACAATCTACATGATGCAATCAGGAAGACTAGAAACAAGATCCCAGAAAATGTTTCAGTAATAAAATGAAAGAAACCTCGACAGATGTATAAAAGAAACATTGGGATAAGGTACAGTTTCCTCAGTGTGTTTAATTGTCCTCAATGAAAATTATCCTACAGCACGTACCAGATTTCCTACGAACCAGAAAGATTGTGACGTTTCTGTGACGTAAGCCTCCATTTAAAGCGAAAATGAGAAATATTAAGAAGAAACATCAGTATTAGAGAAAAATCTTGTCAATAAACATGCGAAAATGATTTCAGTTTTATCTACAAATGTTTGATAAACATAATCCCTTTCTGCTAACACTACATATGGATTAAATTTGTACTTTGAAAATTCCACGCTAACGTGATAGATGCAGATTTTCAAGCTATATAAGACATCCTCTCCTATAACCTGCGCGGCACGCTGACGCCAAACCGGACGGTAGTGTTCACACATGGTCCTACTCTGATTGCACTGGGAGGCGAGTAGTGTTCCTCCCCAATGTATCGCCGGTCCTTGAGGGGAGTCCCGAGGAAAGGTTGCTGTCGTATACAAAGCACGCTGAGCGTCACTGTATGCAGAAGGGTACTAGAGAGGCGCCTGAGTTGGTTCTCTGTTGTAGTTGACAGGATACATAACCGGCCAGAGACCTTGAACGCTTGGCTTCAATCTTTTGTTTTTTGTTTGTTTGTTTTGATTTTTTCATTTAAGGCGCAACCTTTTATAAAATCTGAAAACTAAAGAAATTCTGGTAGCGGGCCCACTAATCATAAGTCCCATTGACTTACACACTAAATTAGGCTACTTGAATTCCGTGGCCCTTAGCTCCCAGTAGAAATTTTCAACCAGGACATGCCACCGCCTCGGATCGAAACTCACAGGTTGGGCTTTCATGGCACTTTCAGGTTTCCTTAACATGACCATTGAAATTTTGATCTAGATGGCCTTGAATGATAGCTATCTTTTCCCGTCGTAAAAGAAAGCTACTCAAAAACGACGTTTCACATAGCGGAGTAATACAATGAAAAAATGGCACCTTAATAGATCATATTGGCTTGAATTTTGCACAGTCTGTAAATTTTCAACTCATTGTCTTCAAAATCCAAATTAAAAAAATGACCATATTTTGTAAGTAACACAGGCAGAAACAACATCCCATCAAATTTTTTAAGGTACTTGTTCTGTCAGTAAACATTTTCACAGGCACGAGTATTGGTGTTAGTGCATGATCACCCAGTGCCAGAGGCACGATAAGAGAAAAAGACAAGAACGCCCCCAGTTTGAATTAAAAACTTTTAGGACAGTCTTAACTGATGCTGCTTTGACTTGTATTTCCAAGCAAATACGACCTAACTGGGTTAACCTGAAATGCATACGGAGATAAGTGTGGGTAAAGGTAGGGAATGTGGGACAAGGGTAAGCTAGAATCAATGATAATTAGTTGGAGATCAAGGGACCGTAAATAGAACAGGTGTCTAAGGTCGTAGGTGAACAGTTTTTGATGTCCGTACGTAATGTTACCGTCCTCGACTACTGTCTCGGCTTGATTTAAGTATCTTTTTTTCCCAAAAGCACCTCACTCGACAAGCTCTCTGGATATTTCATAGTGCTGACCCTCACAATATATTCGAACTATATAATGTTCCATTACTATTTGTGTAAACTGTATGAATTACTTAAAAATATTATGAGACCCAGTAAATTAAAAGAAATGCTATCATGGATCAGCTCATAGTGACCTTCAGTTTCGGAGTTCAAGTTGGGTATGTAGCCTGTATATCACATGTTATTACCTCTGAAAATCCGAATTTTTCCGACCTGTGCTCTTAAGACGCACCAGTACAGACTTACCATTTTGGGCCTTGGACAGATGTAAATTTGGGGCCCTATAATTCTTTTCCAGACGACGTTTTACAATGACACAAGTCAGATGGAAAACGTTTCTTGCCACTTTGGAATAATCGCGGAGAGGGTAGGTTATTTCCCGGGATTGGCAAGTGAAAACCCGTGCCCCCCCCCCCCCGGGCATCCAAAATGATGATCAACTCAAACCAGCACCTTGAAAACATGGCAAATTAAGAAAAGATTTCGAAAAGGTAAAACGGAGATTTAGTCGGTAAGTGAGTTAGTCAGTTAGTTAGATGGCGTTTTTTAAGGCCTAGTTTCCAACCAAATGGTTTAAGTCGAGCCGACCACGGCTTTTTTTTCCATATGGGGCTCACGGGCTTGTTAATTGGAGAAAGGAAAACTGGAAGACGTAAGACTATTTAGCTCAATGTGAGAGAGACTTCTTGACTCTGTATTCGAGGAGCTCATGAAAGTTACATGTTAAATACATTCCATTCCAATCAATAAATGTTCGTTTGATTAAAACAGACAAAGGTTCTTTACAGTTCCTTTTAGCCATTCCCACATTTTCACCCTCAACAAAATATATCCATGGCACCGCCTCTACAACACTGATTCCGTTCCCCAAAGAAACAGTTATCGGACACTTTTCCAAATGAAAAAAAATGTAAAACCTAAGCTGAACATATCTTTGGGATCTGAAATTTGGTCAGGATCTGGACAATTCGGGCAAGCTATGTTAGTTTTAAGTGAAACAAATGACTTGTCTTTTTATTACACAAAACACGCATCCAATCCATTCGCAGACTTGACAGGAAAATTAGATAGAATCATAGCAGGAATGGCAAATTTTCTAGGAAGAGAGTATTAAGATTACAAAAATTTGCTTTATTTAAGAGTAACCCATGAATAAACAATGTCAGCCGCACTCCATATTTTTGCGCGCCGCACTTAACACGAAATGGCAGTATATTGGAGCACAAAAAAAAAAAAGGCCTGGGACGATTTCAATTTCAAAATGACGGGCAGACGGGGAGAGGGGTTGGCTACATGTCAAGTGTATGTGTACATGTTTTAAAACATTTCCCCGAAAAGTAGTAGAACTATGGCCTACATTCGATCTATTAAAATGTATACCTCAAGTCAAATAATTCAAAAATGTAAGTCTAACATTGTAAGAGAATGAATTTTTTAAACAGTCCAATTATTCCTATTTTCATAGTACTTTTTTAAGCCGAGATTTATAAATTTGAGAAATTTATTCACTTATTTACTTTTTAGTCACTCATGTGAGATACCACGGGTGGTCTGAGTCAAAAGATCTCTTTCTAAAGTCCACCCGACCCTTCACCAAAGAGCCGTTCGGCGAAACTACTTTTTCTTAAGTCCTCCCGACCCTCTGGCAAAAAGGTTTTTTTCTAAAAGTCCCCTCGACTCTCTGGCGGAGAGCCAAGGGGCGAAAAGCAAACATTTACTCCCGGAGAAGTTCTGCTCCCCTTAAGGAGCTAAACGTCCCAAATGGACAAGTACGCCCTCTAAAGGGCAAACACGTGTGGTCCTGCTCTAGACTGGCCGAATAGAACAGAAACCACACCCTTGATGCGAAACCAGCTTTCGACAAAACTTGAAGAGATTAGGATAGCTGTTCTCACCCTCTGGCAAAAAGCCGTTCGGGAAAACCAAAACTTTTACTGCTTTTGGAAAAGGTAAACAATACGTGCGCCACAAAATGAACCTGGTCCCAAACTTGGAAGGCCTGCACAAAATGACCTGATCTATTGTATTACACTAGTAGGGGTGATTATTTTCAGTGTAGTTTTTTCATTTGTAAGTATTGTGTCGTACTCAAAGTAACCCGTTGAAAATTGCATTTCAATATTTATTAAAAAAGTTAGCCACGTCTTTTGATAACGACTCTTTATCTTCTATCATTACAAAAATGAATAAGCAGTAAAATATTCCCTAATAAATAATGGGACAATCTACATGATGCAATCAGGAAGACTAGAAACAAGATCCCAGAAAATGTTTCAGTAATAAAATGAAAGAAACCTCGACAGATGTATAAAAGAAACATTGGGATAAGGTACAGTTTCCTCAGTGTGTTTAACTGTCCTCAATGAAAATTATCCTACAGCACGTACCAGATTTCCTACGAACCAGAAAGATTGTGACGTTTCTGTGACGTAAGCCTCCATTTAAAGCGAAAATGAGAAATATTAAGAAGAAACATCAGTATTAGAGAAAAATCTTGTCAATAAACATGCGAAAATGATTTCAGTTTTATCTACAAATGTTTGATAAACATAATCCCTTTCTGCTAACACTACATATGGATTAAATTTGTACTTTGAAAATTCCACGCTAACGTGATAGATGCAGATTTTCAAGCTATATAAGACATCCTCTCCTATAACCTGCGCGGCACGCTGACGCCAAACCGGACGGTAGTGTTCACACATGGTCCTACTCTGATTGCACTGGGAGGCGAGTAGTGTTCCTCCCCAATGTATCGCCGGTCCTTGAGGGGAGTCCCGAGGAAAGGTTGCTGTCGTATACAAAGCACGCTGAGCGTCACTGTATGCAGAAGGGTACTAGAGAGGCGCCTGAGTTGGTTCTCTGTTGTAGTTGACAGGATACATAACCGGCCAGAGACCTTGAACGCTTGGCTTCAATCTTTTGTTTTTTGTTTGTTTGTTTTGATTTTTTCATTTAAGGCGCAACCTTTTATAAAATCTGAAAACTAAAGAAATTCTGGTAGCGGGCCCACTAATCATAAGTCCCATTGACTTACACACTAAATTAGGCTACTTGAATTCCGTGGCCCGTAGCTCCCAGTAGAAATTTTCAACCAGGACATGCCACCGCCTCTGATCGAAACTCACAGGTTGGGCTTTCATGGCACTTTCAGGTTTCCTTAACATGACCATTGAAATTTTGATCTAGATGGCCTTGAATGATAGCTATCTTTTCCCGTCGTAAAAGAAAGCTACTCAAAAACGACGTTTCACATAGCGGAGTAATACAATGAAAAAATGGCACCTTAATAGATCATATTGGCTTGAATTTTGCACAGTCTGTAAATTTTCAACTCATTGTCTTCAAAATCCAAATTAAAAAAATGACCATATTTTGTAAGTAACACAGGCAGAAACAACATCCCATCAAATTTTTTAAGGTACTTGTTCTGTCAGTAAACATTTTCACAGGCACGAGTATTGGTGTTAGTGCATGATCACCCAGTGCCAGAGGCACGATAAGAGAAAAAGACAAGAACGCCCCCAGTTTGAATTAAAAACTTTTAGGACAGTCTTAACTGATGCTGCTTTGACTTGTATTTCCAAGCAAATACGACCTAACTGGGTTAACCTGAAATGCATACGGAGATAAGTGTGGGTAAAGGTAGGGAATGTGGGACAAGGGTAAGCTAGAATCAATGATAATTAGTTGGAGATCAAGGGACCGTAAATAGAACAGGTGTCTAAGGTCGTAGGTGAACAGTTTTTGATGTCCGTACGTAATGTTACCGTCCTCGACTACTGTCTCGGCTTGATTTAAGTATCTTTTTTCCCAAAAGCACCTCACTCGACAAGCTCTCTGGATATTTCATAGTGCTGACCCTCACAATATATTCGAACTATATAATGTTCCATTACTATTTGTGTAAACTGTATGAATTACTTAAAAATATTATGAGACCCAGTAAATTAAAAGAAATGCTATCATGGATCAGCTCATAGTGACCTTCAGTTTCGGAGTTCAAGTTGGGTATGTAGCCTGTATATCACATGTTATTACCTCTGAAAATCCGAATTTTTCCGACCTGTGCTCTTAAGACGCACCAGTACAGACTTACCATTTTGGGCCTTGGACAGATGTAAATTTGGGGCCCTATAATTCTTTTCCAGACGACGTTTTACAATGACACAAGTCAGATGGAAAACGTTTCTTGCCACTTTGGAATAATCGCGGAGAGGGTAGGTTATTTCCCGGGATTGGCAAGTGAAAAACCGTGCCCCCCCCCCCCCAACGGACTTCCAAAATGATGATCAACTCAAACCAGCACCTTGAAAACATGGCAAATTAAGAAAAGATTTCGAAAAGGTAAAACGGAGATTTAGTCGGTAAGTGAGTTAGTCAGTTAGTTAGATGGCGTTTTTTAAGGCCTAGTTTCCAACCAAATGGTTTAAGTCGAGCCGACCACGGCTTTTTTTCCATATGTGGCTCACGGGCTTGTTAATTGGAGAAAGGAAAACTGGAAGACGTAAGACTATTTAGCTCAATGTGAGAGAGACTTCTTGACTCTGTATTCGAGGAGCTCATGAAAGTTACATGTTAAATACATTCCATTCCAATCAATAAATGTTCGTTTGATTAAAACAGACAAAGGTTCTTTACAGTTCCTTTTAGCCATTCCCACATTTTCACCCTCAACAAAATATATCCATGGCACCGCCTCTACAACACTGATTCCGTTCCCCAAAGAAACAGTTATCGGACACTTTTCCAAATGAAAAAATTGTAAAACCTAAGCTGAACATATCTTTGGGATCTGAAATTTGGTCAGGATCTGGACAATTCGGGCAAGCTATGTTAGTTTTAAGTGAAACAAATGACTTGTCTTTTTATTACACAAAACACGCATCCAATCCATTCGCAGACTTGACAGGAAAATTAGATAGAATCATAGCAGGAATGGCAAATTTTCTAGGAAGAGAGTATTAAGATTACAAAAATTTGCTTTATTTAAGAGTAACCCATGAATAAACAATGTCAGCCGCACTCCATATTTTTGCGCGCCGCACTTAACACGAAATGGCAGTATATTGGAGCACAAAAAAAGGGCCTGGGACGATTTCAATTTCAAAATGACGGGCAGACGGGGAGAGGGGTTGGCTACATGTCAAGTGTATGTGTACATGTTTTAAAACATTTCCCCGAAAAGTAGTAGAACTATGGCCTACATTCGATCTATTAAAATGTATACCTCAAGTCAAATAATTCAAAAATGTAAGTCTAACATTGTGAGAGAATGAATTTTTTAAACAGTCCAATTATTCCTATTTTCATAGTACTTTTTTAAGCCGAGATTTATAAATTTGAGAAATTTATTCACTTATTTACTTTTTAGTCACTCATGTGAGATATCACGGGTGGTCTGAGTCAAAAGATCTCTTTCTAAAGTCCACCCGACCCTTCACCAAAGAGCCGTTCGGCGAAACTACTTTTTCTTAAGTCCTCCCGACCCTCTGGCAAAAAGGTTTTTTTCTAAAAGTCCCCTCGACTCTCTGGCGGAAAGCCAAGGGGCGAAAAGCAAACATTTACTCCCGGAGAAGTTCTGCTCCCCTTAAGGAGCTAAACGTCCCAAATGGACAAGTACGCCCTCTAAAGGGCAAACACGTGTGGTCCTGTTCTAGACTGGCCGAATAGAACAGAAACCACACCCTTGATGCGAAACCAGCTTTCGACAAAACTTGAAGAGATTAGGATAGCTGTTCTCACCCTCTGGCAAAAAGCTTTTTCTAAAGTCCTCCCGACCCTCTGGCAAAGGGCCGTTCGGCGAAACCAAACTTGATACTGCTTCCCGAAGAAGCTATTACGTCCACTGAAGGACAACACTTAACGACCAACCTCGCGGCCTTCAGACCATTTTCATCATTGGTCTGTCATGTATGGCTCCATTCTTGACTGGATGAAAAGAACAGATACTACACATGATCTTAGCCAAAAAGCCGTTCGGGAAAACCAAATCCAAAACTTTTACTGCTTTTGGAAAAGGTAAACAATACGTGCGCCACAAAATGAACCTGGTCCCAAACTTGGAAGGCCTGCACAAAATGACCTGATCTATTGTATTACACTAGTAGGGGTGATTATTTTCAGTGTAGTTTTTTCATTTGTAAGTAGTGTGTCGTACTCAAAGTAACCCGTTGAAAATTGCATTTCAATATTTATTAAAAAAGTTAGCCACGTCTTTTGATAACGACTCTTTATCTTCTATCATTACAAAAATGAATAAGCAGTAAAATATTCCCTAATAAATAATGGGACAATCTACATGATGCAATCAGGAAGACTAGAAACAAGATCCCAGAAAATGTTTCAGTAATAAAATGAAAGAAACCTCGACAGATGTATAAAAGAAACATTGGGATAAGGTACAGTTTCCTCAGTGTGTTTAACTGTCCTCAATGAAAATTATCCTACAGCACGTACCAGATTTCCTACGAACCAGAAAGATTGTGACGTTTCTGTGACGTAAGCCTCCATTTAAAGCGAAAATGATAAATATTAAGAAGAAACATCAGTATTAGAGAAAAATCTTGTCAATAAACATGCGAAAATGATTTTCAGTTTTATCTACAAATGTTTGATAAACATAATCCCTTTCTGCTAACACTACATATGGATTAAATTTGTACTTTGAAAATTCCACGCTAACGTGATAGATGCAGATTTTCAAGCTATATAAGACATCCTCTCCTATAACCTGCGCGGCACGCTGACGCCAAACCGGACGGTAGTGTTCACACATGGTCCTACTCTGATTGCACTGGGAGGCGAGTAGTGTTCCTCCCCAATGTATCGCCGGTCCTTGAGGGGAGTCCCGAGGAAAGGTTGCTGTCGTATACAAAGCACGCTGAGCGTCACTGTATGCAGAAGGGTACTAGAGAGGCGCCTGAGTTGGTTCTCTGTTGTAGTTGACAGGATACATAACCGGCCAGAGACCTTGAACGCTTGGCTTCAATCTTTTGTTTTTTGTTTGTTTGTTTTGATTTTTTCATTTAAGGCGCAACCTTTTATAAAATCTGAAAACTAAAGAAATTCTGGTAGCGGGCCCACTAATCATAAGTCCCATTGACTTACACACTAAATTAGGCTACTTGAATTCCGTGGCCCGTAGCTCCCAGTAGAAATTTTCAACCAGGACATGCCACCGCCTCTGATCGAAACTCACAGGTTGGGCTTTCATGGCACTTTCAGGTTTCCTTAACATGACCATTGAAATTTTGATCTAGATGGCCTTGAATGATAGCTATCTTTTCCCGTCGTAAAAGAAAGCTACTCAAAAACGACGTTTCACATAGCGGAGTAATACAATGAAAAAATGGCACCTTAATAGATCATATTGGCTTGAATTTTGCACAGTCTGTAAATTTTCAACTCATTGTCTTCAAAATCCAAATTAAAAAAATGACCATATTTTGTAAGTAACACAGGCAGAAACAACATCCCATCAAATTTTTTAAGGTACTTGTTCTGTCAGTAAACATTTTCACAGGCACGAGTATTGGTGTTAGTGCATGATCACCCAGTGCCAGAGGCACGATAAGAGAAAAAGACAAGAACGCCCCCAGTTTGAATTAAAAACTTTTAGGACAGTCTTAACTGATGCTGCTTTGACTTGTATTTCCAAGCAAATACGACCTAACTGGGTTAACCTGAAATGCATACGGAGATAAGTGTGGGTAAAGGTAGGGAATGTGGGACAAGGGTAAGCTAGAATCAATGATAATTAGTTGGAGATCAAGGGACCGTAAATAGAACAGGTGTCTAAGGTCGTAGGTGAACAGTTTTTGATGTCCGTACGTAATGTTACCGTCCTCGACTACTGTCTCGGCTTGATTTAAGTATCTTTTTTTTTCTCAAAAGCACCTCACTCGACAAGCTCTCTGGATATTTCATAGTGCTGACCCTCACAATATATTCGAACTATATAATGTTCCATTACTATTTGTGTAAACTGTATGAATTACTTAAAAATATTATGAGACCCAGTAAATTAAAAGAAATGCTATCATGGATCAGCTCATAGTGACCTTCAGTTTCGGAGTTCAAGTTGGGTATGTAGCCTGTATATCACATGTTATTACCTCTGAAAATCCGAATTTTTCCGACCTGTGCTCTTAAGACGCACCAGTACAGACTTACCATTTTGGGCCTTGGACAGATGTAAATTTGGGGCCCTATAATTCTTTTCCAGACGACGTTTTACAATGACACAAGTCAGATGGAAAACGTTTCTTGCCACTTTGGAATAATCGCGGAGAGGGTAGGTTATTTCCCGGGATTGGCAAGTGAAAACCCGTGCCCCCCCCCCCCTCCCAACGGACTTCCAAAATGATGATCAACTCAAACCAGCACCTTGAAAACATGGCAAATTAAGAAAAGATTTCGAAAAGGTAAAACGGAGATTTAGTCGGTAAGTGAGTTAGTCAGTTAGTTAGATGGCGGTTTTTAAGGCCTAGTTTCCAACCAAATGGTTTAAGTCGAGCCGACCACGGCTTTTTTTTCCATATGTGGCTCACGGGCTTGTTAATTGGAGAAAGGAAAACTGGAAGACGTAAGACTATTTAGCTCAATGTGAGAGAGACTTCTTGACTCTGTATTCGAGGAGCTCATGAAAGTTACATGTTAAATACATTCCATTCCAATCAATAAATGTTCGTTTGATTAAAACAGACAAAGGTTCTTTACAGTTCCTTTTAGCCATTCCCACATTTTCACCCTCAACAAAATATATCCATGGCACCGCCTCTACAACACTGATTCCGTTCCCCAAAGAAACAGTTATCGGACACTTTTCCAAATGAAAAAAAAATGTAAAACCTAAGCTGAACATTTCTTTGGGATCTGAAATTTGGTCAGGATCTGGACAATTCGGGCAAGCTATGTTAGTTTTAAGTGAAACAAATGACTTGTCTTTTTATTACACAAAACACGCATCCAATCCATTCGCAGACTTGACAGGAAAATTAGATAGAATCATAGCAGGAATGGCAAATTTTCTAGGAAGAGAGTATTAAGATTACAAAAATTTGCTTTATTTAAGAGTAACCCATGAATAAACAATGTCAGCCGCACTCCATATTTTTGCGCGCCGCACTTAACACGAAATGGCAGTATATTGGAGCACAAAAAAAAAAGTCCTGGGACGATTTCAATTTCAAAATGACGGGCAGACGGGGAGAGGGGTTGGCTACATGTCAAGTGTATGTGTACATGTTTTAAAACATTTCCCCGAAAAGTAGTAGAACTATGGCCTACATTCGATCTATTAAAATGTATACCTCAAGTCAAATAATTCAAAAATGTAAGTCTAACATTGTAAGAGAATGAATTTTTTAAACAGTCCAATTATTCCTATTTTCATAGTACTTTTTTAAGCCGAGATTTATAAATTTGAGAAATTTATTCACTTATTTACTTTTTAGTCACTCATGTGAGATACCACGGGTGGTCTGAGTCAAAAGATCTCTTTCTAAAGTCCACCCGACCCTTCACCAAAGAGCCGTTCGGCGAAACTACTTTTTCTTAAGTCCTCCCGACCCTCTGGCAAAAAGGTTTTTTTCTAAAAGTCCCCTCGACTCTCTGGCGGAGAGCCAAGGGGCGAAAAGCAAACATTTACTCCCGGAGAAGTTCTGCTCCTCCCCTTAAGGAGCTAAACGTCCCAAATGGACAAGTACGCCCTCTAAAGGGCAAACACGTGTGGTCCTGCTCTAGACTGGCCGAATAGAACAGAAACCACACCCTTGATGCGAAACCAGCTTTCGACAAAACTTGAAGAGATTAGGATAGCTGTTCTCACCCTCTGGCAAAAAGCTTTTTCTAAAGTCCTCCCGACCCTCTGGCAAAGGGCCGTTCGGCGAAACCAAACTTGATACTGCTTCCCGAAGAAGCTATTACGTCCACTGAAGGACAACACTTAACGACCAACCTCGCGGCCTTCAGACCATTTTCATCATTGGTCTGTCATGTATGGCTCCATTCTTGACTGGATGAAAAGAACAGATACTACACATGATCTTAGCCAAAAAGCCGTTCGGGAAAACCAAAACTTTTACTGCTTTTGGAAAAGGTAAACAATACGTGCGCCACAAAATGAACCTGGTCCCAAACTTGGAAGGCCTGCACAAAATGACCTGATCTATTGTATTACACTAGTAGGGGTGATTATTTTCAGTGTAGTTTTTTCATTTGTAAGTATTGTGTCGTACTCAAAGTAACCCGTTGAAAATTGCATTTCAATATTTATTAAAAAAGTTAGCCACGTCTTTTGATAACGACTCTTTATCTTCTATCATTACAAAAATGAATAAGCAGTAAAATATTCCCTAATAAATAATGGGACAATCTACATGATGCAATCAGGAAGACTAGAAACAAGATCCCAGAAAATGTTTCAGTAATAAAATGAAAGAAACCTCGACAGATGTATAAAAGAAACATTGGGATAAGGTACAGTTTCCTCAGTGTGTTTAACTGTCCTCAATGAAAATTATCCTACAGCACGTACCAGATTTCCTACGAACCAGAAAGATTGTGACGTTTCTGTGACGTAAGCCTCCATTTAAAGCGAAAATGATAAATATTAAGAAGAAACATCAGTATTAGAGAAAAATCTTGTCAATAAACATGCGAAAATGATTTTAGTTTTATCTACAAATGTTTGATAAACATAATCCCTTTCTGCTAACACTACATATGGATTAAATTTGTACTTTGAAAATTCCACGCTAACGTGATAGATGCAGATTTTCAAGCTATATAAGACATCCTCTCCTATAACCTGCGCGGCACGCTGACGCCAAACCGGACGGTAGTGTTCACACATGGTCCTACTCTGATTGCACTGGGAGGCGAGTAGTGTTCCTCCCCAATGTATCGCCGGTCCTTGAGGGGAGTCCCGAGGAAAGGTTGCTGTCGTATACAAAGCACGCTGAGCGTCACTGTATGCAGAAGGGTACTAGAGAGGCGCCTGAGTTGGTTCTCTGTTGTAGTTGACAGGATACATAACCGGCCAGAGACCTTGAACGCTTGGCTTCAATCTTTTGTTTTTTGTTTGTTTGTTTTGATTTTTTCATTTAAGGCGCAACCTTTTATAAAATCTGAAAACTAAAGAAATTCTGGTAGCGGGCCACTAATCATAAGTCCCATTGACTTACACACTAAATTAGGCTACTTGAATTCCGTGGCCCGTAGCTCCCAGTAGAAATTTTCAACCAGGACATGCCACCGCCTCTGATCGAAACTCACAGGTTGGGCTTTCATGGCACTTTCAGGTTTCCTTAACATGACCATTGAAATTTTGATCTAGATGGCCTTGAATGATAGCTATCTTTTCCCGTCGTAAAAGAAAGCTACTCAAAAACGACGTTTCACATAGCGGAGTAATACAATGAAAAAATGGCACCTTAATAGATCATATTGGCTTGAATTTTGCACAGTCTGTAAATTTTCAACTCATTGTCTTCAAAATCCAAATTAAAAAAATGACCATATTTTGTAAGTAACACAGGCAGAAACAACATCCCATCAAATTTTTTAAGGTACTTGTTCTGTCAGTAAACATTTTCACAGGCACGAGTATTGGTGTTAGTGCATGATCACCCAGTGCCAGAGGCACGATAAGAGAAAAAGACAAGAACGCCCCCAGTTTGAATTAAAAACTTTTAGGACAGTCTTAACTGATGCTGCTTTGACTTGTATTTCCAAGCAAATACGACCTAACTGGGTTAACCTGAAATGCATACGGAGATAAGTGTGGGTAAAGGTAGGGAATGTGGGACAAGGGTAAGCTAGAATCAATGATAATTAGTTGGAGATCAAGGGACCGTAAATAGAACAGGTGTCTAAGGTCGTAGGTGAACAGTTTTTGATGTCCGTACGTAATGTTACCGTCCTCGACTACTGTCTCGGCTTGATTTAAGTATCTTTTTTTTCTCAAAAGCACCTCACTCGACAAGCTCTCTGGATATTTCATAGTGCTGACCCTCACAATATATTCGAACTATATAATGTTCCATTACTATTTGTGTAAACTGTATGAATTACTTAAAAATATTATGAGACCCAGTAAATTAAAAGAAATGCAATCATGGATCAGCTCATAGTGACCTTCAGTTTCGGAGTTCAAGTTGGGTATGTAGCCTGTATATCATATGTTATTACCTCTGAAAATCCGAATTTTTCCGACCTGTGCTCTTAAGACGCACCAGTACAGACTTACCATTTTGGGCCTTGGACAGATGTAAATTTGGGGCCCTATAATTCTTTTCCAGACGACGTTTTACAATGACACAAGTCAGATGGAAAACGTTTCTTGCCACTTTGGAATAATCGCGGAGAGGGTAGATTATTTCCCAGGATTGGCAAGTGAAAGCCCCCCCCCCCTCCCCCTCCCACCGGGCTTCCAAAATGATGATCAACTCAAACCAGCACCTTGAAAACAGGGCAAATTAAGAAAAGATTTCGAAAAGGTAAAACGGTGATTTAGTTGGTAAGTGAGTTAGTCAGTTAGTTAGATGGCGTTTTTTAAGGCCTAGTTTCCAACCAAATGGTTTAAGTCGAGCCGACCACGGCTTTTTTCCATATGTGGCTCACGGGCTTGTTAATTGGAGAAAGGAAAACTGGAAGACGTAAGACTATTTAGCTCAATGTGAGAGAGACTTCTTGACTCTGTATTCGAGGAGCTCATGAAAGTTACATGTTAAATACATTCCATTCCAATCAATAAATGTTCGTTTGATTAAAACAGACAAAGGTTCTTTACAGTTCCTTTTAGCCATTCCCACATTTTCACCCTCAACAAAATATATCCATGGCACCGCCTCTACAACACTGATTCCGTTCCCCAAAGAAACAGTTATCGGATACTTTTCCAAATGAAAAAATTGTAAAAACTAAGCTGAAGATATATTTGGGATCTGAAATTTGGTCAGGATCTGGACAATTCGGGCAAGCTATGTTAGTTTTAAGTGAAACAAATGACTTGTCTTTTTATTACACAAAACACGCATCCAATCCATTCGCAGACTTGACAGGAAAATTAGATAGAATCATAGCAGGAATGGCAAATTTTCTAGGAAGAGAGTATTAAGATTACAAAAATTTGCTTTATTTAAGAGTAACCCATGAATAAACAATGTCAGCCGCACTCCATATTTTTGCGCGCCGCACTTAACACGAAATGGCAGTATATTGGAGCACAAAAAAAAAAGGCTTGGGACGATTTCAATTTCAAAATGACGGGCAGACGGGGAGAGGGGTTGGCTACATGTCAAGTGTATGTGTACATGTTTTAAAACATTTCCCCGAAAAGTAGTAGAACTATGGCCTACATTCGATCTATTAAAATGTATACCTCAAGTCAAATAATTCAAAAATGTAAGTCTAACATTGTAAGAGAATGAATTTTTTAAACAGTCCAATTATTCCTATTTTCATAGTACTTTTTTAAGCCGAGATTTATAAATTTGAGAAATTTATTCACTTATTTACTTTTTAGTCACTCATGTGAGATACCACGGGTGGTCTGAGTCAAAAGATCTCTTTCTAAAGTCCACCCGACCCTTCACCAAAGAGCCGTTCGGCGAAACTACTTTTTCTTAAGTCCTCCCGACCCTCTGGCAAAAAGGTTTTTTTCTAAAAGTCCCCTCGACTCTCTGGCGGAGAGCCAAGGGGCGAAAAGCAAACATTTACTCCCGGAGAAGTTCTGCTCCTCCCCTTAAGGAGCTAAACGTCCCAAATGGACAAGTACGCCCTCTAAAGGGCAAACACGTGTGGTCCTGCTCTAGACTGGCCGAATAGAACAGAAACGACACCATTGATGCGAAACCAGCTTTCGACAAAACTTGAAGAGATTAGGATAGCTGTTCTCACCCTCTGGCAAAAAGCTTTTTTCTAAAAGTCCCCACGACTCTCTGGCGAAGAGCCAAGGGGCGAAACCAAACTTGATACTGCTTCCCGAAGAAGCTATTACGTCCACTGAAGGACAACACTTAACGACCAACCTCGCGGCCTTCAGACCATTTTCATCATTGGTCTGTCATGTATGGCTCCTTTCTTGACTGGCTGAATAGAACAGATACTACACATGATCTTAGCCAAAAAGCCGTTCGGGAAAACCAAAACTTTTACTGCTTTTGGAAAAGGTAAACAATACGTGCGCCACAAAATGAACCTGGTCCCAAACTTGGAAGGCCTGCACAAAATGACCTGATCTATTGTATTACACTAGTAGGGGTGATTATTTTCAGTGTAGTTTTTTCATTTGTAAGTATTGTGTCGTACTCAAAGTAACCCGTTGAAAATTGCATTTCAATATTTATTAAAAAAGTTAGCCACGTCTTTTGATAACGACTCTTTATCTTCTATCATTACAAAAATGAATAAGCAGTAAAATATTGCCTAATAAATAATGGGACAATCTACATGATGCAATCAGGAAGACTAGAAACAAGATCCCAGAAAATGTTTCAGTAATAAAATGAAAGAAACCTCGACAGATGTATAAAAGAAACATTGGGATAAGGTACAGTTTCCTCAGTGTGTTTAACTGTCCTCAATGAAAATTATCCTACAGCACGTACCAGATTTCCTACGAACCAGAAAGATTGTGACGTTTCTGTGACGTAAGCCTCCATTTAAAGCGAAAATGATAAATATTAAGAAGAAACATCAGTATTAGAGAAAAATCTTGTCAATAAACATGCGAAAATGATTTTAGTTTTATCTACAAATGTTTGATAAACATAATCCCTTTCTGCTAACACTACATATGGATTAAATTTGTACTTTGAAAATTCCACGCTAACGTGATAGATGCAGATTTTCAAGCTATATAAGACATCCTCTCCTATAACCTGCGCGGCACGCTGACGCCAAACCGGACGGTAGTGTTCACACATGGTCCTACTCTGATTGCACTGGGAGGCGAGTAGTGTTCCTCCCCAATGTATCGCCGGTCCTTGAGGGGAGTCCCGAGGAAAGGTTGCTGTCGTATACAAAGCACGCTGAGCGTCACTGTATGCAGAAGGGTACTAGAGAGGCGCCTGAGTTGGTTCTCTGTTGTAGTTGACAGGATACATAACCGGCCAGAGACCTTGAACGCTTGGCTTCAATCTTTTGTTTTTTGTTTGTTTGTTTTGATTTTTTCATTTAAGGCGCAACCTTTTATAAAATCTGAAAACTAAAGAAATTCTGGTAGCGGGCCACTAATCATAAATCCCATTGACTTACACACTAAGTTAGGCTACTTGAATTCCGTGGCCCGTAGCTCCCAGTAGAAATTTTCAACCAGGACATGCCACCGCCTCTGATCGAAACTCACAGGTTGGGCTTTCATGGCACTTTCAGGTTTCCTTAACATGACCATTGAAATTTTGATCTAGATGGCCTTGAATGATAGCTATCTTTTCCCGTCGTAAAAGAAAGCTACTCAAAAACGACGTTTCACATAGCGGAGTAATACAATGAAAAAATGGCACCTTAATAGATCATATTGGCTTGAATTTTGCACAGTCTGTAAATTTTCAACTCATTGTCTTCAAAATCCAAATTAAAAAAATGACCATATTTTGTAAGTAACACAGGCAGAAACAACATCCCATCAAATTTTTTTAAGGTACTTGTTCTGTCAGTAAACATTTTCACAGGCACGAGTATTGGTGTTAGTGCATGATCACCCAGTGCCAGAGGCACGATAAGAGAAAAAGACAAGAACGCCCCCAGTTTGAATTAAAAACTTTTAGGACAGTCTTAACTGATGCTGCTTTGACTTGTGTAACGGCGCCCCGGGGTCCGTTTAGGGATCTTTTGTTTAATAAGAACAAACTACTGGTCAAAAGGGAAGGCAGTAACATTAATACTCGAAACGTGAAAAACAATAACTGACAAACGCAAGTTTTAAGATGTCCTTCCACAACGGTAAATTATTATTTCAGAAAGTTTAATTACAACAGATTAGGAATTTACAAAATGATTCAATTGATCGGTAAATCGATGATACAAAATACATAATAAAAACGGTAGCCTTCGACCGTAATGTGTCACCACTCTGGGGAGTACGTCTCGTGCTAAACTCCGGTGCGTAGCTGGCTAAATTACTGTTGTCTCCCTCACACGAGCCGTGCGTCTCGTGCTAAACTCCGGTGCGTAGCTGGCTAAAAGTACTGTTGTCTCCCCCACACGAGCCGTGCGTCTCGTGCTAAACTCTGGTGCGTAGCTGGCTAAATTACTGTTGTAACCCCCACACGAGCCGTGCGTCTCGTGCTAAACTTCGGTGCGAAGCTGGCTAAATTACTGTTGTCTCCCTCACACGAGCCGTGCGTCTCGTGCTAAACTCCAGTGCGTAGCTGGCTAAATTACTGTTGTCTCCCTCACACGAGCCGTGCGTCTCGTGCTAAACTCCGGTGCGTAGCTGGCTAAATTACTGTTGTCTCCCTCACACGAGCCGTGCGTCTCGTGCTAAACTTCGGTGCGAAGCTGGCTAAATTACCGTTGTCTCCCTCACACGAGCCGTGCGTCTCGTGCTAGACTCCGGTGCGAAGCTGGCTAAATTACTGCTATCTCCCTCACACGAGCCGTGCGTCTCGTGCTAAACTTCGGTATTACGGAACTATAAAATAAACATAATCTGACAGCTACTTTCAAAGGAAGATATTAATTTAAGCCTCTTTTAGCAGCGACTAGACTTTCCTACCGATTACTTGGTGGGTCATCCCCTCTGCACTTGTGAATCTGCCTTCCTTACACGGTCGGGCAAGGCATTAAGAGAGCTAAAGTTATCGGTCTCCACGGACTGGCCTCTCTACCCCTCTTCACCGCAAATTAACAGAATACCACTTCCCAAAACAGACTTCGTCCCTTCTTAGCCTTTATACCAGCCAGTCTCCCTGAGTTCCCAGACTGGGTAGCAACTCCTTACCCTAGTCAGATCAAGTTCCCAGCGTAGGCCTTAACCTACCAGCCTAGGCCTTCTTGAATCCAAACTCCCCGAGACTGACTACGTCAATTAATTCAATGTCAATTAATTAACCTCATTAACCCTGGCTAAGAATAGCAGCTAATAACATACTCACACTGGAAAGCTGCAGTCTGTTCTCCCGGGAAGCGCGGGCCTTCGTGTCGTTGGATCTCACCGTAAGTTACAACCGTTCTCCTTGAGCGTCTATTCACCAGTTCTCGTCTACGTGAGAAACGGCGTGGCGAGGGATGTATTTACCGGAAACACGTGACTCTTTCTACACGGTAAGCTGAGGATGCTTTCCATTGATTGGTTTATGATCTATTGTGTTTCCGTACCGAACTTGGACTGTCTAGACAGGTACGCGCGGGACATAAAGCAACTTCATGAAATAATTGAAAACAACCAGGGCTATGGAAAGTTCTGATTTTAATCATTGGCTAGGAAAACAACAGATCGCTTGGAATAACACACGTAGTAAAGCAAGCTAGAGAAGTTAAAAAAAAAAATAACAACATATTTACAGTGTTCCTTCCGTCACACTACCCCCTTCTCTCAAAAGATTGCGTCCCGCATCGACCCTAGGCTTCCTCCTGTCTTGGACACGTGTCCCTTGAATCAACTTCTTGAAACAAAGCTTCGAAATTTATGTTGAAGACATCAACCTTGATTATCTAGGTTTCAAAGCCATACCTTACTGGAGGCTTGACTATTCGTTTTCCTCTACCAAGCCTTCTTTGAACATCTGGGGAAGCCTGAACACTACTCGCCCCTGTGTCGTGGACCCCGTCATTTTTGACTACATTTTCACCCTTCTCACTAGTCTCGGATGGTGTATCTTGGTGGCTATCCCTGTGAGTTGCCTCGACCTTATCTTGTCTTGCACCCCTGGAAATCTCTTCCCGCTCTTTGACCGTTTCCCCGTACTGGTGGGCCTGTTCTTTACATTCAAAAGACTGAACCCAAGCAGGTTTTGTAACACCCTCGTATCGCCGAATCCGATTAAAATGAATGACCTTTGGTCTCTGCTTTGGCCCAAGTTGTACCCGATAGAGAACGTCATTGATCCTCTTAATGATAAGGAAGGGGCCCTTCCAAGGACGATGTAACTTGGGGGAACGCCCCTTTCCCACGGCAGGCTGGTAAACCCAGACGAGCTCACCACTTTCAAAGGTTTCCAAGCTGGAACGTCTGTCCGCAAATTCCTTTTGTCTTTCGCCACTAGACTTCAAATGACTCCTGACAACCTCACTGATTTTCTTCAATTTCTCTTTCAAATCCTCTACAAATTCAGGGTAAGTTGCTGCGTCCTCGCTACCATCCTCAGGGGACGACCAAATACACTCCAGTGGAGTTCTCATTTGTCTTCCAAACATAATTTCAGCAGGACTAAAGCCTGTAGTCTCATGCACGGCAGAATTATACGCCATATTCAAGTAAGGAAGCCAGCTATCCCAGTCCCGCTGATCAGAGGAAGTCACAACTGCAAGCATCGACCCCAACGTTCTGTTGAATCGCTCGACCATACCATCCGATTGGGATGATATGGCGTGGTCCTGGTCTTGAGGACACCAAGGAGCTTGCATACCTCCTGGAATAGCAATGACTCAAATTGTCGACCCTGATCGGAATGAAGTTCTCCTGGTATACCGAAGCGACAGACAAAACTCTCGACAAGTACTTTAGCTATAGTAGCGGCTTCCTGATTAGGTATTGCTGTTGCTTCGGTCCACTTAGAGAAGTAATCGGAGACAACAAGAATGTACTTGTTTTTATTCTCGGTGGTAGGAAGTGGTCCCATAATGTCCATGGCTATTCGCTGGAGGGTTCGCCTGCGTAGTATGTCCTGATCTTGCCCTTTCTCTTGAGCTTAGGTCCTTTTCGGGATTGACAAAGGTCACACTGTTTACACCACAACTCAACATTCCTCCGATAACCACTCCAGTAATAGCTCTGCCGGATCCGGTGTATGGTTTTCCTGCTCATCAGATGTCCTGATACGGGATTACAATGAGCCAGCTCCCAAACCATACGTTTCATTCCACTAGGAACAACCAGCTGAGCAGTATTCCTTAGTCCGTCATCGGACTCGAACCTACGGTAAAGTATTCCGTCACGTAAATAAAGGCTATCCCATTGGAGCCAATAGTTCTGTACAGTGCGGTTCATACATGAAACTTCTTCCCAGTCTGGACGCCGCTTGTCCAATTTCCACTGTACCATCACGCGGGTATCATCGTCACTCTGCTGAAACTCTTTTAACTTGGCTACTGACCAAACTCCTGGCCACGTAGGCTGGTTCTCAAGGGTAGTATTTCCTGGTAGCTCACTTTGTGTTTTTCCTTCCTCAAGTTTGTCCGCGGTGGGGCCATCTAGCGACCTGCAGAACTTATCTTCTAGTAGCCGTGGGCAGTTTTCTGCTTCTTCATTCCTATCCGTAGATCTTCTCTGTGTCTCCTTACTTTCCTCTCTTTCGCATTTTAAACACTCTCCACAAAGCCTTCTTGAAAGAGCATCTGCGTTTCCATGGATCCTTCCCGGTCTATACTGTATTTCAAAATTGTAATTGCCCAGGGTCTCTATCCATCGGGCTATCTGGCCTTCAGGATTCCGGAAACGCAGGAGCCAACGAAGGGCTCCATGATCTGTTCTCACAATAAATTCAGTACCGAAAAGATAATGGTGGAAGTGTTTGGCAGCCAGGATAATTGCTAATAACTCCTTTCTGGTAACACAATACTGACGTTCAGATTTTCCCAGAGTCTTACTGAAATATGCAACAACTCGTTCTGTTTGCCCTTGCTGCTGTGACAGAACTGCCCCTACTCCAAAGTCACTGGCGTCTGTATCCAAAACAAATTTTCCTTTTCTGAGGGGGTATGCCAATACCGGGGGAGAGGTTAGTCTCCTCTTCAGATAGATAAACGCCTCTTCACAGTCCTGATTCCATGAGAATTCTCTTCCTTTTTCTGTTAGCCGGTGTAGTGGCTTTGCGATGTATGCGAAGTTTTCTACAAACCTCCGGTAGTATGTACAGATACCCCAAAATCTTCTGACTTCCGTCTTGCTGATGGGCCTAGGCCAAGTTTGTATGGCTTCAATTTTAGTTGGGTCTGTCTCGATCCCCTCTGCACCAACCACGTGACCTAAAAATCCCACTTTCCTCTGGAAAAGTTTACACTTCTTGGCCGACAACTTCAGTCCTGCTTCTGTTAACTTCTGCATGACTACATCAAGGCGTTGGACGTGCTCTTCGAAGGTCTTTGCGTAGACAATTATATCATCTAAATACACCAAACAACTTTCCCATCGTAAACCACCCAAAACCTTCTCCATCAAACGTTCAAAAGTTGCTGGTGCATTGCATAATCCGAACGGCATAACACAGAATTGGAAGAGACCTCGATGGGTAACAAAGGCAGTTTTAGGTCTGTCCTCTTCTTCAACTTCAATCTGCCAGTAGCCACTAGCGAGGTCAAGGGTGGAAAACCACTTTGCACCACCCAACATGTCCAAGGAGTCATCGATCCTCGGCAGTGGATAAGAATTTATTTTTGTAAGGGCATTACCCTTCCTGTAGTCAACACAAATACGTAACGAGCCGTCCTTCTTCTTTACAAGAACAATGGGTGAGGACCAAGGGCCACTCGAAGGTTCAATAACTCCACTGGAAAGCATTTCCTCCACGATCTTACTTGCTTCGTCTTGCTTGTGCATGGGCAGGCGCCGGGCAGCCTGTTTAACTGGTCGATTTGCCCCCGTGTCAATTGTGTGTTTGACCACCTTAGTCCTTCCTAAGTCATCCGAGCCCTTTGAAAATGCTTCGCAGTGTTTGTGAAGAAATGCCTTTGCTGTCGACTTCTTTGTTCTTCATCCAGATTTGCAATGGACTCCCTATACAATTGTGTAAGTCTCTCAGGTAGCAGGTAGTCGGAATCAGGTGTGACCTTCTCTTCAGGTTTGGTTTGGGATACCGGGGGTACAATATCCACGCCTTCACAGGTAGCTAAATTTGTCTCCTTATACACGGTTACCGGTTCTGCCGAAAGGTTTGCTACACGCACAGGTATAATGCCAGTAGATATATCTGAGAGGGAACGGGCTACCAAAAGGCCTTTCTTCTCTGCCAACTTTTCGTGTGGCTGGACGAGTCCAAGAATCTGTTCTGTGGGGGCGTTTTCTACTTTTCCTGGAATAAGGATTTCACTGTTGGGCGGAATACATATAGTATCTTTTGCCTTTATTCGTCGGACATGTACGACGGACCTTTCTTCTTCATTCTCTTGAGTAATTGTGCCTCTTTCCCTCCACACCATCCTCTTACGGGTGTCTATGCAATAATTGTATTTTCCTAGAAAATCTAGGCCTAGGATGCACTCAACGTCGAGGTCAGCCACCCAAAATTTATACTTGACGAAGGTTCCGTCCATATTAATACCAACTTCCGCAAGGCCGTGTAAGGGCACGGATTTTCCATCAGCTAACGACATCTTATTATCTACCTCAGTGTAATCTATCTTGCGTCCTTCCCTGAACTTTAATAGAAAGGTGCGGCTTAGCACTGATACATTTGCACCTGTATCAACTAAGCAGGCAACAGGAATATCCTCTATCTTCAAGTGCATATAAATCCCATCCATCTCTGGGGCAGAATCATTACCGGTCCTTACTGTAATTATATTGGGTCTGCTTATGACTCCTGCCGAACGTCGACCCCCACCCTCGACAGATCCTTGTTTTCCTGGACGGGACTGTGGTGCTCTGATGAAGTGTTAGCTTTTTCTTCAGGGCAGTCTCTCTTAAAATGGCCCAATTTTCCACAACTCCAGCATGCATTGCGTTGAAAGTTAGATCTTCTGTCTTCATATCGCTGTCTATTACTTGGTGCTCCGGGGTGCTGCTGACGGTTGTTACTCTCCTTAGCTGCAAGTGAGGTTTTAAGAGCAGCTGTGTCCTTGGCTAACTGTGAAACTGCCTCTTTCAGCTCACTAACAGCCTCGGTTTGAACCTTGTTTGGGAGTGTTTCCCTGACTGGAGGCATAAAAGGTCCCAGGGAGCTGCTTGCTATTTCCTGGTCAGAATGGAGCACTCGTACTGACTTCCTTTGAGGAAAATTTCTTTGCTTCTCGACGGTATAAAAAGCTTCTATTTCTAGGGCGGCTTGTACAGCCTCTTCTAGGGTCTTGGGTCGGGTTTGATGAACTCCCAGTCTCAGTTCGGGCTCTTCTAAACAATCCACAAAATGGTCCCGAGCTAGCTGATCTTGCAGATGACCTGAGGCACCTGGATATGCAAACCGGGTAAGCCGCTTTACATCTTGAGCTAGTTCAGGTATAGTCTCTCCCTTTTTTCCGGCCACGACTTCTTAGCTGAATTCTTTTTAGCTCGGTTTGGTGCGTAGGACCAAACCTACTGCCCAGTGCATCCACTAGATCCGAGTAGTTCCTTCTTCTTGCTGCGTCCAGGTCAGCCAGTATAGACTGAGCGTCCCCTCTGAGACTAGCTGCCAAACAGATTGCCTTTACCCCACTGCTCCACTGATGCAACTCGGCAACCATTTCAAACTGGGCCAAATAGTCTTCCCAAGATGTTGTGCCATCATATATTCCAGGTCTTATCCCCGATAGTCCGTTGAAATCTTGTTTCGATTGGTCTTCATACCTGGGGGCGTATTCGGAGGTACCAGCGTGTCTTGTTTGCGAGGGCCACACTCCTTGCGGATTCATATCCCTTGTATTTCTGCCTAGAGATGGGGATGGGTTAAATATGGTTTCGGTGGGGCCCATGGGTTGAGTGGCATGTTCCCTCCACTCCATTGTGGGGGTCCCACTAGTTTCTCTTGCTGGTACAAATGGGTTACCAGGACGCCCTCTTCCTAAAAATGGATTTGTATTATGCTCAGGTGTGGGTCGCCTCCCTTCTCTTATTGGTATGCCCGACTCCCCGTGACTGTCCGTGGGGCTCCTCCTCGGGGGAACAAAACCTCTTTCAAATACCACGGTCCGGGACAAAGATAATACCGACTCCCGGTCGGAAGCCTCGTCCACTAGTAGCCATTCAGAGTCAGAACGGTTTTGCACCCCTTCAAGAAATCTATTAAACTCTGCTGACGCCTGTGATCCAGTAGGACTGTCCATTTTATTCGTCAAAAGATCCCACCGCTGCCACCAGTTGTAACGGCGCCCCGGGGTCCGTTTAGGGATCTTTTGTTTAATAAGAACAAACTACTGGTCAAAAGGGAAGGCAGTAACATTAATACTCGAAACGTGAAAAACAATAACTGACAAACGCAAGTTTTAAGATGTCCTTCCACAACGGTAAATTATTATTTCAGAAAGTTTAATTACAACAGATTAGGAATTTACAAAATGATTCAATTGATCGGTAAATCGATGATACAAAATACATAATAAAAACGGTAGCCTTCGACCGTAATGTGTCACCACTCTGGGGAGTACGTCTCGTGCTAAACTCCGGTGCGTAGCTGGCTAAATTACTGTTGTCTCCCTCACACGAGCCGTGCGTCTCGTGCTAAACTCCGGTGCGTAGCTGGCTAAAAGTACTGTTGTCTCCCCCACACGAGCCGTGCGTCTCGTGCTAAACTTCGGTGCGAAGCTGGCTAAAAGTACTGTTGTCTCTCTCACACGAGCCGTGCGTCTCGTGCTAAACTTCGGTGCGAAGCTGGCTGAAAGTACTGTTGTCTGTCCCACACGAGCCGTGCGTCTCGTGCTAAACTTCGGTGCGAAGCTGGCTAAAATTGCTGTTGTCTCCCTCACACGAGCCGTGCGTCTCGTGCTAAACTTCGGTGCGTAGCTGGCTAAAAGTACTGTTGTCTCTCTCACACGAGCCGTGCGTCTCGTGCTAAACTTCGGTGCGAAGCTGGCTAAAAGTACTGTTGTCTGTCCAACACGAGCCGTGCGTCTCGTGCTAAACTTCGGTGCGAAGCTGGCTAAAAGTACTGTTGTCTCCCTCACACGAGCCGTGCGTCTCGTGCTAAACTTCGGTGCGAAGCTGGCTAAAATTACTGTTGTCTCCCTCACACGAGCCGTGCGTCTCGTGCTAAACTTCGGTGCGTAGCTGGCTAAAAGTACTGTTGTCTCTCTCACACGAGCCGTGCGTCTCGTGCTAAACTTCGGTGCGAAGCTGGCTAAATTACTGTTGTCTCCCGCACACGAGCCGTGCGTCTCATGCTAAACTTCGGTGCGAAGCTGGCTAAATTACTGTTGTCTCCCGCACACGAGCCGTGCGTCTCGTGCTAAACTTCGGTGCGAAGCTGGCTAAATTACTGTTGTCTCCCTCACACGAGCCGTGCGTCTCGTGCTAAACTCCGGTGCGTAGCTGGCTAAATTACTGTTGTCTCCCTCACACGAGCCGTGCGTCTCGTGCTAAACTCCGGTGCGAAGCTTGCTAAATTACTGTTGTCTCCCTCACACGAGCCGTGCGTCTCGTGCTAAACTTCGGTGCAAAGCTGGCTAAATTACTGCTATCTCCCTCACACGAGCCGTGCGTCTCGTGCTAAACTCTGGTGCGTAGCTGGCTAAATTACTGTTGTCTCCCACACACGAGCCGTGCGTCTCGTGCTAAACTTCGGTGCGAAGCTGGCTAAATTACTGCTATCTCCCTCACACGAGCCGTGCGTCTCGTGCTAAACTCTGGTGCGTAGCTGGCTAAATTACTGTTGTAACCCCCACACGAGCCGTGCGTCTCGTGCTAAACTTCGGTGCGAAGCTGGCTAAATTACTGTTGTCTCCCTCACACGAGCCGTGCGTCTCGTGCTAAACTCCAGTGCGTAGCTGGCTAAATTACTGTTGTCTCCCTCACAATCTGACAGCTACTTTCAAAGGAAGATATTAATTTAAGCCTCTTTTAGCAGCGACTAGACTTTCCTACCGATTACTTGGTGGGTCATCCCCTCTGCACTTGTGAATCTGCCTTCCTTACACGGTCGGGCAAGGCATTAAGAGAGCTAAAGTTATCGGTCTCCACGGACTGGCCTCTCTACCCCTCTTCACCGCAAATTAACAGAATACCACTTCCCAAAACAGACTTCGTCCCTTCTTAGACTTTATACCAGCCAGTCTCCCTGAGTTCCCAGACTGGGTAGCAACTCCTTACCCTAGTCAGATCAAGTTCCCAGCGTAGGCCTTAACGTACCAGCCTAGGCCTTCTTGAATCCAAACTCCCCGAGACTGACTACGTCAATTAATTCAATGTCAATTAATTAACCTCATTAACCCTGGCTAAGAATAGCAGCTAATAACATACTCACACTGGAAAGCTGCAGTCTGTTCTCCCGGGAAGCGCGGGCCTTCGTGTCGTTGGATCTCACCGTAAGTTACAACCGTTCTCCTTGAGCGTCTATTCACCAGTTCTCGTCTACGTGAGAAACGGCGTGGCGAGGGATGTATTTACCGGAAACACGTGACTCTTTCTACACGGTAAGCTGAGGATGCTTTCCATTGATTGGTTTATGATCTATTGTGTTTCCGTACCGAACTTGGACTGTCTAGACAGGTACGCGCGGGACATAAAGCAACTTCATGAAATAATTGAAAACAACCAGGGCTATGGAAAGTTCTGATTTTAATCATTGGCTAGGAAAACAACAGATCGCTTGGAATAACACACGTAGTAAAGCAAGCTAGAGAAGTTAAAAAAAAAAATAACAACATATTTACAGTGTTCCTTCCGTCACACTTGTATTTCCAAGCAAATACGACCTAACTGGGTTAACCTGAAATGCATACGGAGATAAGTGTGGGTAAAGGTAGGGAATGTGGGACAAGGGTAAGCTAGAATCAATGATAATTAGTTGGAGATCAAGGGACCGTAAATAGAACAGGTGTCTAAGGTCGTAGGTGAACAGTTTTTGATGTCCGTACGTAATGTTACCGTCCTCGACTACTGTCTCGGCTTGATTTAAGTATCTTTTTTTTCTCAAGAGCACCTCACTCGACAAGCTCTCTGGATATTTCATAGTGCTGACCCTCACAATATATTCGAACTATATAATGTTCCATTACTATTTGTGTAAACTGTATGAATTACTTAAAAATATTATGAGACCCAGTAAATTAAAAGAAATGCAGTCATGGATCAGCTCATAGTGACCTTCACTTTCGGAGTTCAAGTTGGGTATGTAGCCTGTTTATCATATGTTGTTACCTCTGAAAATCCGAATTTTTCCGACCTGTGCTCTTAAGACGCACCAGTGCAGACTTACCATTTTGGGCCTTGGACAGATGTAAATTTGGGGCCCTATAATTCTTTTCCAGACGACGTTTTACAATGACACAAGTCAGATGGAAAACGTTTCTTGCCACTTTGAAATAATCGTGGAGAGGGTAGGTTATTTCCCGGGATTGGCAAGTGAAAACCCGTCCCCCCCCCCCCCCCTCCCACCGGACTTCCAAAATGATGATCAGCTCAAACCAGCACCTTGAAAACGGCAAATTAAGAAAAGATTTAGAAAAAGTAAAATGTGGATTTAGTTAGTGAGTTAGAACTTTGATGTGGTCCTTGTGGGTAGACCAAGGTAATCTGTCTAGCAAGAGATTATGAAGCCGAAACTTCCCATAACAGGCACGAGAAATGTCTAAGTGAATGGCATGAAAGATTTGAATGAATCGGTGTGGCAGGAGAGGCAAAGGGATGGGCGGGGTGGGGGTGACTGATAAGTATGTGAATCATCAGACCAATAAACCACAGCAAGAAACAACAGAAAGTGTAAGCCCAGTAGAGACACCGCACTGAATTTTGAGTATTTCATCGCATTTTATTTCGCTTCTCATTTTCATAAATTACTAAATACATAAACTTAATTTGAAATACGAAACACCTCGCCGACTTCTTTTCATCCACAGAATCTTGTATGGTACATAATCACATCGTGACTCTACTTTAGATTTTCTGACGTTTTCATCGCCAGATCATATTGCATCTCAATTATAGTAAACTTAGCCTGAGAATTTCTCTATTTCATTTCATAAGAAATGATAACGGAATTACTCAGATAGTGTAACCGCAATAACGGAATTTATATTTTGACATTTAATGCGCTGGATTGTAAATGATATATAGAAAATTTCTTTGCCAGCGAGCTCATGGACATATAATGTCACACCATACATTCACAAACTGCGAGTAGTAGACCGTAGACCACAGACACGAAACCCTGGGAGCTGGGTGGAAAAGGGCTGACAGTGCCACACGAGCTGGGTTGAGAAAGGAATGAAGCGCCCAATTCCAACATTCTTTAAAAGATTTATGTTATATTATCTTTACTATGCCTTTGTACCTTATGTGATTCTGTACTTTAAAATTCACAGGGATTTTTTTCTTTTTTGCCACCTGAACGTTTGATTCTGATGTGCCCAAATCAAAAGAGCGCCGCTACTCAGTTAAAAACTTCAAGTTCCTAACGGGGTCCTCAGGATGAAGGCGTTGCTACATTTTCTATGAAATCAGACGGGTCCTCACGAATTGGTATAAACAGAGAGATTTTTTTCGTTATTCCAAATAATTGCTCCTTGGTATAAATGATGTATGCATTGGTAAGCTCATAAAACTGACTTGGTTCATCCCACGGACTTACACAAATGGACAGAGCATGTAACGTGTACGTCCTATCCATAGATTGTCTCTACCGACTGGGACAAAAAAGGGGCACCAAGATGGCCGCCGTGAAGCTATAAATCGTCTGATCTGACAACGACTCTGTTATATTTTAAACAAAACTTAAACTTGAATGGGGAGGAATATCATTTTCCTGCTATACGTGGAGTGATTTTGGCCTTACCTTGAAATATTTAAAAAATATTTCAACTTTTTTGCAAAATCATGGGATTGACTTGAGCAAGTCCACACTTTTACACAAAAACCACAGCAGACAGCCATCTTGGTGCGTTTTTTCTCACACGTACGGTAGCGACAATCTACTATGCAGTATGCTCTGTGCATGTATAGGAAGTCCGTGGTTCATCCATACTTCAGTCAGTTAAATTGAATGAATGAGACTCCTGACGGAAAGGCCTGAGACATTAAATGTAAATTGAAATGGACTGACACTGGATATGAGGGTTTGAATTACATTTAGGCAATAAATGATGGCGTTTAAGACTGATGAACCCCACTTATGCCACCCGCAGTCCCTATACACAAGTGCTGATCTGATTCCTCTGTAAGAGAAGAGAGAGAATGAAGCCTAACGGTGGGGACAGATGGGGATTGCTGTCTTAACCAAAGAAGGGCATTATTTAATCAATGCAACACATTTTTTTCCTGGGCTTTAAGTAACAAAGTTCTCATACTTGGTACAAGCAAGTCTGCTGTCCTCACTTACATTTCTTGAGCAGCTGACATTAAACCTTTACAAACTCAACAATATCATATACATATATATATTTGTACAGCTTATCTATGCATAACTCACACATATAAAAGCAATATTTTCTGAAACAGCTATACAAGTAAACGATTTAGCTTGTGAATACCAAAGAAATTCATACCTATATTAAGCCATTAAATCACACTTAGCATCCACATGCTAACTAACATAACATGCAAAAAATTATAAGACCTCATCTGGTTCTGCTATATTACTAACATATATTTCAAGTCTCTTTTACATCTTCTCAGAGGGTTAGCTAGATATAGTTTTACAGCCCAGTGTCCCCCAAACCACAGACCCACCCCAAAAAGAAGGAACCAGCTGTAAAAAGGCACAACATAGTTAACCCACAACTTGCACAGTAAGTAAACATCCAGAAATGAGGAAGATACTATCAAGCTTCATTGTATACATGGCATCAGAGATCATACAAGGCAGGGGTGAACTGCGAAGGGGTGGACAGGGAAGGGGTGGACAGGAAAGGGGTGGACAGGGAAGGACTGGACTGGGAAGGGGTGGACTGGGAAGGGGTGGTCAGGGAAGGGGTAGGGAGTAAAGAGAGATGACCCTGACATATGCATTTACAGTATTTAACACTCTCTAGTAGTCTTTTTGAACACAAATTTGACACTGAGAGGGGCACTGGACATAGGAAAGGCAAATGTCCCCGTCCCTCAATTTGAATTCTTGATGGGCATTATACCTCCCCACATTACAATGTGTTATTAGATAAGGCTTCATTCATATTATATATGTCAACCTTATCTCCTTGCTAAGCTACACTTAAAAAATTACCTAATGATTATGACATCACCGTATCAATGATATCCGTACATACTGACATGTGGGACAATGTCTGCAACAAACATTGTGTGCTCCTCACCCCCCCCCCCCCCCCCCATGCACACACACACATGTAAACACAATTCTCCTCCAGCTATGCGGGGCCAGTTACACAATGTAATGAAGACTCTATAGACATTTATTAAACTTGTGGAAATGAGGAACCAAGGGCATGGCTGCATTGGGTGGACGATGTAAACTGGTCCCAAGGGTTTATGTAGGGCTGTTCAAAAGGTCTCATTCAACCCACGGTGCCTTTGAGGGAAATGAGTGGGCTTTTAGGAAAACTGGTATGGGCACATCTCATTGTTTCTTGTCCATAGGCCAGGAGGGTCTTGCTCTGCCACTTCACTGAACCAGCCCATTTTTCCTATGAACCACTGGTCCATCAATAAAAAGTCCTGTTGGTAATATAACCCAAGTTGCATAAATGGAAATCCCATTCATTGGTGGACCCAATAGAAAATACAACCACTATATGATATTATTTATGGACTCTATAGAATCAATATTACAGACAGTTCAACAACTTCAATCTGTCTATATACAAAGTCCTATTGACTATATAATAGTGGGTTATACAGCCATTTGACTATATATAACCAACCTAGTTGTAAGGCTAATAGTCATACGTAACCATTTATAATTTGTATATACAGCAATGAGCTTAAGGACTGGGGTTGGGACCATGTACAACTGCCCCTATACCACTGTTTACACTAGGCCTGAAAAATGGGCAGGAATTTCATCCCGTCCACAAGTTTTTGGGATGGATTTCAGAGGATACATAGTCAACAGTGTAGTCTGCAGACAAATTATTCTCTTTGCAGAACTTGTGAATTGATGGCAGGAATCTTAGTGTAAACACTGCCCTGTACAAAAAGACTTGCTCCTTGAAACAAGCTGGGTTGAATAAGATTCATTTTGCAACCTCTAAAACAAAGATTTTTAAAATTATACACTTGAAGTAACCTTTAAACCAAAAATGGCCTCTCATTGGTTGTCTTGAGAAGCAGAGAGACATCATGTGTTTTCACTAGACCTTCCAACAATACTACAATGGACTATGGGATAAAATCTTTAGGCTAGAAACTTTGTTATGTGTTTGAAATAACATGCTGAATACCATGAATATAAGAAGAGGTCCTGCTTTGAAAGTCTAATCCAGTTTCTAAAAGTATTAGTTGTAATTGTTTCTTGATTGGCTGTTGCCATTGTATTGTATAGATTGTATTCTTTGTTAGGGTTAGGGATAAGGACTAGCGTTAGCCAGTTAGGAAATTTCTTGTTAAGCAGTGCACATTGCTCCAACATTTTTGACAAATACCTTGCACTACTAAGGCTACATGTTGCACTATGCTACACAATTCAAGTAAGGTAACAGGTGTTGCCATGGAAAAAAAATCTTAATATCTATTAACACAGAGTTATGCACCGATGGAATGGAAGTCAACATAATACACAGCTATGTATATTCATAATATTACAAAACCACAAAAAATGAATATTCATTATTACATTGTGAATGTGGGAGTGTTCTTGTCTTTAAGCCCACAAGGGTTTTTAAGAATACTTCCTTCTACATCAATCACTTTTCTTGTATTTTCAATTACATGTACTTTATCTATGTGTATATATTGTTGTGGAAAATCAAAAAATAAATAAATATGAAATAAAATATGAATGTTTGAAGCAATGCCCACTAGTATAGGCTACAAAAGTCAAATGTTTGGTAAACATAAAAAAGGTTTTGTACTTTATAATCCATTGCAATGGATATTACTGCTGTTTCCTTGTAACACAGAACACATTATAATGCTACTTATAAATTAAAAGTTTCTGCAATAATTTGTTGGTAAACTGAGTTTAAGAGAGCATACCTGATAGGCAGGTGCAGATAGGCAGGGGCAGACTAGGCAACTTTCCTTCAAGGTAAGTTTATTAGATGAGGTTTCATGGCTCAGTTTAAATCAGACTGACCACAGACTTTTTCCAGTTGTGAACCACTGGCTTGTTTTCCCTGCTCCATTGATTGTGCTCAGCACCAACAGTATGGACCATTTTTAAAGTCTTCAGTATGACCCAGCCTGGTGTGTTAAAACTCCAGACCTCTTAGCAGCAAGTTGAATGAACTTATCAATTGACGGTACAGTAAGGGGTGACGCTTGAGTGGAACAGAGACTCCTATCTCCTTGTACTCATGACTTTCAAAGATATTTTCAAATCAAAAGCCAAAGGCTTCTAGGCTTACAATAGTCTCTTAAATACGCGAGCGTGACTGCCATCCTAATTTACCCCTCCCCCCGCAACACACTTTCTGGAACTTGCTATCGAAATGAATGGGGACTGCATGCGCTTTACCAGTTAACGCGACTTCACAATGATACCCGTACGGTGTTCTGTGGTAAACAAATATTTCGAAAGCTACACTACATTTTTGGAAGTTGCAGTGATCAAAGCCTGCTTTAAGTTTTTTGGCCTTTCAAGAGACATCAAATGATCAAGCTAGTAGAGTTAGATGGAGTTTAAGGGCCTATTGCTCAAGTGATCAAAAACAGCTGCAATATTTGCGTTAGGTATGAGAAAAGAAAGTTATGACAGCTTGTCAGTGATTTCAACAAGAGCCATGATTTCAAAAGTGAGGGAGAGGGAACACTGAGGGCACAGGAAAATGTTTGGGGCAATAATTAGTGTCACCCAAAGCACTTGACTGCAGACTATGGATCATATTCCTTGATCAGTGTTATCCTAACAATAGATATGGTTTGTGTAGGACTGAATAGACCGAGTCTGCTCTGTGAGGTTTTAAAGAACAAGCTCTTTAGGGTAGGGTCAATGCATGGGACTGCCTTAAAGTTTTGGTGGGGTTCAGTGGGGCCCAAATGCTCTTCAGATTTAAGTACATCTGTGGCTGCAAAATAAAGCCTAAGCATATGTATATTTTACTTTAGAAGATTGATCCATGAACCGCCAAGGACCCCTGTTCCATTGGGAAAACTCTTGATGGGCTTGGGGTCTATGGGGCAATATGGTCCGTCTCTGAAGCTGTGAGGTTGCAGCATATGGCACATGTCGGCGTGAAAAACAAACGGCAAGGTGCGTTTATTTTCCATTGGCTTACATTGGACTAAGCCACGTGTAGAGCTAGAGGGAGTCCAAGGAGCACAGCCCCGGGGAGTTTGAGGTCTTAGTAGGGGTAGGCCTATGGTGAAAAAGTATCAGGAAAAAAGTCTCAGAAAATGTAGGCCTAATGTTAAGTTTTCATTATTTCGTTCATGCACATATGAGTGAAGGGGGTCTGACTATGACTCTATGAGGATAAAAGCCCCCAGCTGGTGTGGCCACTGATATAGGCCCTACTAGGCTTAAAAGAGATCAACTTTCGCCTAGCACACCGTTATGGTCAGTCGAAAACAAACCTCCCGGTAGTCTGATAGGCCCGACCAAAGGATCATATGCCCTGAACGCCGCGAGGCAGGCCAAGTCGTCTCAGCCCAAGCCAAGTCGTCCCCAAGCCAACTCGGTCCCAAGCCAACTCGACCCCAAGCCAACTCGTCCCAAGCCAAGTCTCCCCATTCATTTTTAACAATAATTAGCGTATAATAGCACAACGAAAATCCATACTACTTTAAAAGGTCGTTTATTTTAATTTTTCTAACCTATAAATTTGATTGGGGAATGGGGGTAATTATAAGAACACTGCAGTCCCTTATACCCACAGCCGGATCTTGGCCTATCTACAACATTACCACGATTTTGACACTTGAGAAACTGTACCAACATATATTAGACCTAACCTTACACCTTTTAACTTAGAACCTGTGTGAGACTGAGATAATATTACGCAAGTCACTTTTGCATAATTTAAGTGTAGAAAATCACACCATTTTTCATATTGGGGCCGACTTGGTGTGGGGCCGAGTTGGTTTGGGGACTACCTGGCCCAAAAGCGAACGCCGAGACCCAACACGTCCCTTTTAATCTAAGGCCTAACGTGCGTTAGCATTTAGCCCACACTCTAGGAAGGAGTGTTCAGATAGGGTACATCAGATATCAGTCAACTAGCTGTTACAGGTATGGCCATAATTATACTGGTCATACTTGTTACACTTATTACCTATAATTCCTGTTGCAATGTCCTTATAATTTATCAACGATGGATATAGCCTTAACGTCTTGCAAAGCGAAATAGCGACCGCTGGCTCCTGGTCTGTGTTGGACATTTAAGCCTAGAAGTTCATACAGCTAAAAGTGCTAAGCTACACAGAAAACTTTGAACAAACAAAATTAAAGACCCTAACAAAAATATGTAAGAGGCAGTCTAGACTAGACTGTACATACTACAGTCTACATAACCTTACGGCAGATAATCTTTTTCTAGAAGTCCCCTCGACTCTCTGGCGAAGAGCCAAGGGGCCAAAATGTCCCGAAAATGTTAAGGTTTCGGCGTTTAGCTCCTTAAGGGAGCAGAACTCCTCCGGGAGTAAATGTTTGGTTTTCGCCCAACGGCAGATAATCTGTACAGTACGTAGTACACAGCCGTATACGATGCTATGCTAGTCTAGTGCCTGTGGAACGCTCACGTCGGAACGTCGCGTTACCGACTGAGTGAGCAAAGCATGATCGTGTTAGTATTTCCACATTTTTGAAAAGTATTTTCTCAATTTGAGCATTTAAGTTTCGAAGAATGTAATGACTTTTTTTGAAATTGACTGATTCAACGGCTTTAAAAGTATCAACTGTACCTTTTTTTACAAGGATATGTTCCTTTGTATCACGTAATATTTCCAAAATATTTTTTGAAACTGTTGGATTTTTTTCAAACTTCACACTAAGCAAAATTTGGAGACACTGAAGTAGAAACACTGAAACAGAGTTGAAACTAGTTCTGGTTACGATAAAAGACAGTCCACACTGTGACCAGGCTACTGTAACTGCGTTTTAAGTTGTTTTTTGGTAGCTCTCTGGGTTGTTATTTTTCCTTTTTGTCACATATTTAACTGATCGACTTTTCTTGAACTTTATACAGTTGTTTCTGGGGTAGCAAAGTGTATTCATATTGCAAATAAGCAGAACTCTGGCCCTATATACAAAGTGTCGTAATGATATTATCAGAGTGTGTAAAGAGAAAATCCGCATTTTCTTAATGTATTTTATTGTTTCATGACGTCACAGGTTTCCAAATGGGTTGCAGCTGCATAAGCTTACTATTGTAAGCTAAAAATTGTGGTCTTAAATAAACAGGCATCTTTGAGTCTAACTAAATTTTTGTTCTTCAGCAAGGACTGGTCAGTACTAAGCAAAAAGAGGAAATGTTCAAGAAAGTAAAAGCCCCAATTCAAGTTTAAGGTGGCCCATAATGTCCATACCAGAAAAAGTATGGGGGCTGGAGCCCCTATAGCCAAACATCCACAGCAGAAAAACCATGGGGACTGAAGCCAACATTGCTGTGCATCCTAGACGTACATCTACTAAAGTGAATATCTGGTACATCTACCAAGAGTAGAAATGATTCAGTTATGCACTTACCAAATTTGGAAGATGATGTATATTACAGGCCACCATGCAAGATGATGCACTGCAAGCACAGCTAAAGTTTGCCATGGCTGAGGAAGCATTGCAATGTCATTGAATGTGCAAACTACATTATGTCTATAATGTACATCTAAGGTATCCATACCAAGTGAACAGCCACATACAGTACACTTCATGTTTATACAGTTGATAGAAGTTATGAAAATTTTAAATTGCTTCTGACCTGCTAGAAGCTACATTGATAGGGTGGTCGTTAAAAGACACTGTATATGCAACTTTGATACTGTAGGAATACTTATATTGCCATGAAATGATGGAAGCTACAAAAAACATCAATGATGTACATTAAAGGCCACCATACAAGTAAAGTGCCATTTCACTGAAACAGATAAAATGGAGAAGATTTACAATGCAATGTATGCTACAAAAGAATTCAATATCAATGTACATTGCAGGCCATTGCACATGGAGGAGAGATGTCAATGGGAGAAAGAAACAGCTCCCATTGTGGGTGAAAAATATTCCTGGGGCAGTGACAGATGTGGGGGTCTGATGTGTCACAATGTAATACATCAATGGCAACTTGAGATTTTCTGGTTCTAGGTTCAGTTGTTATTGAATAATGGCTGGATCTATTCACCAATGAAAACACACTAGAAACCTAAATTAAGTAGTGCTAACTTATGTCCATGGTGACACAATTACTCTGCCATTTAACTGCAAACTCGATGTAAATGGGATTGAATTTGCTGCACACAAAGAGCTGTGGGGCATTTCACCAAGTCAGCCTCCTGTAGCAACTGCAACAACCATCAGCATGAAAAACTGAGTGACCGAAAGATTGGCTCCAGTTAAATAGGAAATTATTACACATGAATTCACAAATTTTACAAATAAGCTCTGACGAATTCTTGAAAATTTATACCTACAAAAATATTTACGAGACCGTCATAAATGATTAGATCATGTAATGAAAACAATGGCTGGAAATGGATGAATTTTATCATTACCATATGGAAAACTTTAAGTGCTTCATGCTACCCACACCATGACACAAAAAATTGATAAAGGAATGCTTGTAATGCCATTATGTCAGTCTGCTTCAATGCTAGCCTACCTTTTTAACGGACATAATTTAATTACCATGGCTGTAGCTAGAACAATAATTTCGATGAGGGCGCTACATAAACACTCCAAAACGAGTGTACCATAAAACTATTGAAAGAATGGGGCAGAGTGTTGTCGTTAAGACTGCCCTCAGTCTTGGCCAAAGAGATCTGGAGCCACCGTGACGCTGCCATACATATTGTGTTACAAAGGTTGATAGGATAAAATTTTGTCATATGTCACTTTTTTCACAGTAAAATTCCTTTCACTAAAACAACTTGGGCCAAAACTGTGTCGGACAATCCTGTGTAAAATTGTTATTTGAAAAATGGTCCATGCCATGCAACATAATTGATAAAACTGAAATTTATGTGACATGGAAAAGGGCTTGAGCTTTATGAAGCAAATTTTAGGACTTCAAGCCACAAGCACAAATTCCAGAGCTTTCTAAGATCCAACTGCAGCCCAAGTAAACCTTGCCATACCTTGTACCAGTACCTTTGGCTGCCTTATTTGCAACTTGGATTATTTTTGAGAAATTGCAGCTATCCTCTTTGTCCAGGAGTCATACATTTTTACCCTTACTTCTGGTCAAGATTCCTCTATTTTGACCCCTTCTGAGTCATTTTCTATACTATCCGGGGTAGCTTCTTTTACTTCTTCTGCTTCCTCGGCAGTTTCTTCCTTCTCCTCTGTGACAACATCTGCCTCACTTTCCACGCTCTTAACGACTTCTACGTCTGCTGTGACAGTTCTGTTCTCTTTTTCCTTTTGTTGTTCAGCTAGGGCCTCTTCTTCCCTCCTGTCCAATTTTCTAATGGCCTCCGGGCCCTCGATACAAGTAACAATTTGTTGCTTTATCAGTTTTGTTGCTTCTGGAGCCTCGGGCAAGTAGAGGCGATCGATAGCATATACAATGGTTTCATTGTTCTTATTTACTCGTCCGTACCTGAATGTTATTAGTTCTGTACAACGTTTTTTCGAAGTAATCCTAACAACCTCACGGAGCGGCCTTCGAGCCATAATGTAAGAGAAATTCTTGCGATCTTTTGCTTCCCGGAGGACGTACATATGACTGGCGGTGAGTAAGACATGTCTGAGGGCAACAGAAAAATAGCTATGATTACACAAAAAGAGATGCATGGAAGCCATCCAACACAACAAAAAATTCCACGACAAGTTTTTGAGGTAAAAAAACAAAACAGATTCACTTCAGAGAGTGTAGCAAGGACAGCTGTTTAAAGCAGCAGAATTTTTATCCAAGTGCTCTGACCTGTCCACCTGTCCTGCTTAAAAAAGGGAGATTCTTGATGTTCTAAACTGAAAATACTGAGGTCAATGATTTTCTAACTGCAAAATAGTGAGCTTCACAATCTTCTAACCAGCAAATAGTGAAATTCATGATTTTCTTACCAGAAAATAGTTACTTTGGAGCATATCAAGACATTTGATAATGTTTTCATAGCTACACATAGGAAGAAGTGAGTTTGAGATAGGCTTAGAAGTGGAGATGGGATATTAAGGGGCATGAGAATGAAAATGGGGCATTTACGGGTATGATATTGGAAATGGGACCTTTAAGGTCATGAGATTGGATATAGGACATTTAAGTGCACAAGACTTGCCCCAAAATGAGAAAGATGACAGGTATGGGTTGATAGTGAAAGCATTTGATGCTCACATTGCTCCAACTGAATTTAAGGATACACCACAAGGGACCATGCAGTAGTACATGATAATGCATGATGAATTATTGGGCTTAATGCAAGTTTTGTGGAAAGGCTCAGCCCAAGTGCATTGGGCAATAACATTACTCCCAATTACTCCCCTCCCCCCGGCCCTCCCCACTGTCTGACCATAGTTTTAAACCTTGTCAATTCCTACACAACCAGATTTTGATTCAAAAGGACAAAAAGGGGAAGAAAATACATTTTATACAACCATATGAAAAAATATGTGTTAGTCCATTTCCACAAATTATCTCAGGATAATGCATGGTCACCTGACCATAATAGACCAACATAGGTTGAGGACATTATCAACAACAGGTATGAATGAAAAGTGTCTATATTGCAACTCAACTGCTAGGAGAGTCACCTCCTTTACAAAAACAAGTTGCATCAACCTGTGTGTGCACCATGTGTAAGCTTGCATGGAAAAACAAAGGAAATCATGAGTTTTCTTTGGTGGCAAACCTGCGTTTTTGGAACCTTCTACACACAGGTTCTTTGGGAAGTTGTTACTTATCACATCTGTCCCTTATTCCTTTTGTTAGGCTCTTAAGGGGGATACATAAATGACTGACCAAAACAACTGTGTTATAGCTCCCTCTATATGCAATCTTACCCTGGATAAGTGTGGCCATTGTCTTTGACTTCCTGGCACTCAAATGACTTGATGACATCAGGCTTACTAAGCCAAACTTCTGTGTTGACCAGTTCTCTCCTCTCTTCATCTGACGACAAGCTACCACTGAGATTATCTGAAAAGGAGAAATGATAGCAGAATATGAGTAAATCAGCATAATTAAAGGAAAAAGAAGAAGAGATACCTGAACCCATCTCAAACAACCTTTTAACTCACGAAAATGCTCCCAATGCTTAGACTTTGGATAACATTAATGCCACCATATTAAAACCCTCTTTCAACAGTGGAAGGGTTTAACTCTGGCCTTGAAGGTTTGAAATTTGGCAATTATCTTATTCTCCAAGCCTCCACTGGAGAAGCCTTTTAGGGACCCTCCTAATATTTTTGCAACCCTCAATGCTGTTGTGACCCCCTAATCAACCAAAAACTAAGGTTGCTTAATGTACACTATTGTTAGACTTATCAGGGGTAGTTGCAACATATGACAGTCCTAAGGGTTTTTATTGTGGAAGTTTAAATTGTGTCCTTGAAAGTTATTAGTACCAATGACCAAAGATACCTGAATGCGAGAAATACTACAGAAACGTTTAAAGTGAGATATAAAGATCAACCATTGATGTAACATACCGCCCTCATCTTCATCGTCTGCTATTGTGAAAACAGGTTGCATACTGCTACCTCTGTACCTCTTTCCTGTATCCTCACTGCTGACATGCCTGTTGAATAAGATACAGAACAAAACTGTAGACAGATCCAGTAAAACCTGCAGCATGTCTTAAATAAAATATCACAGAGAGAGGGAAGCCAAGATCATTTCAGTGCTGTATTTAATTTCGGAGGCTTTGAGTCACAAGTTTGGCAATTTTCAACTTCAAAGACTTGAGTCTGGCACCAGACTTGAGTCCCTGTAGTATTTTAATGAAAGAATTAACCCCCTGGCCAAGTCCTTCCAATTTCTGAAATCACCGTCCCAAACTTGACAACAGCACTCGTTCATTTTGCATGGCAAAGCTTTGGTGGGTCACCATAGCCAAGAAAGGTTAGGATTGAACAACAGTTGGGTAGTTAGTTAGATAACATTTTACAACGCACCAACACAAATGTGTTAAACTGTGTCATACTGTTCAAATACTGTTCAAGTCCTCCTCCTCCTCTGACTATTAAGACAGGTGGGGAATACCCTGGGCATATTCTACCACCCCCAGCCTACAGGGGACAAACATGAAGACTTGCTCAGTTTTGTGGGGCCGACAACCTGCCTTGCATGGGATGAGTAATAATGGTCTTATGTGTGCATTTTATAGGCGATAGTGGGGGTCAAACTTCATGGGGGCCACACACACCCTCCTCAGCCCACCTGGATGCAGTTTTACATCATACCCAGGGCAAAGGATTGAACAATGGAGGACACTAAAGAGAATAATACAGATGACCATGTCTCCTTTAAAACTGACTTTCTGGGATTTCCAGGATCTGTTCAAGCCCTGACTACAGTACTACTGATGAAACTGAAATAATCCCAACACTTTTATTCAATAGCACAAAAAAAAAAAAAAAAAAGCGAGCAAAACTGTGACAATTGAAGAACTCCATCACAGATAATTCATTCCCTCTGACAAATGGTATAGATATTTCTTTAATGCAACTGGGTTATTATCGTCTTACATGCATCTTTGAAGATTTCAAATAGTTTCATTTTTCATGTGGTTTAGTTACTTTAAAAACAAACTTACTGCAAACCATATCCTTTCAGAAATGAAATCAATCCCATCCTTACATTATTTTTTTGTTCTAACAACAGGGAATAATTACACAATATAAGTCACACAATAACTACTAAACAATTCTGTTTTTTCAATATGCAATTCTTCTGAGCAATGCCCTGGATTTCAGATTTGCTAGGTTGTGTAAACGTTCTCATTCAGAGTAAATAAAACAAAAACAAAAATGTGAAGTCCACGAAGACATAATGCTTCATTTAAAATACTGAAACTGAACTAAAAAAAAAAACATAAAAAAAACAGACTTCTTGGGTTTTTTCTAACTACATAAAAAACATAAAAAACTAAGTGCTGAAACTTTTTTTACGGTTTGCATTTCCCCAAAACACGGTAACCATATCACTAATTGTAATCAATTATGACCAGGCAGTTTATAACTAGTAAAGCAGTGTTTTCAAATGTAAAGTACTTTAAATCCATGTACTCTCTACAATTTAAAGGGAAATATTGCATTTGTTTCTCAAGGAAATTTCATCCTTTTAAAACCAATATTTATTGGCAAAGACTGATATATAATTACAAATAAGGCAGTATGGTAGGCTTCTTTTCAAGAAATAAGTTACCCTCAGATAGAAATTTAATTGTTTGTTGCTCAAGAATAATCTGTTCATGCAAACTTTCAACATTTCAGAAAGTGCAACTTCCATAACTCTTCTTGGGCATAATATTTTGAGGAGATGAAGCTATTGCTGGGGTTTATTGATGAGACGGAATGTACAGATTCTTGAACTGGCTTGCTGTCCCATCAGACCAATGGTGTACCTTTCTAATCTTGAATGGTAACTTCTCTTTGGCATCTTCAAGTATCATTCGGTTGAAGTCACAGTAGCTGTCTTGTCATATTGCATTGTGGGTATGAGATGATGGTGTATGACATGTGCATCTTCAGCTTTGCTTATTCCTTTGGCCTGTAAAACCCTATAGAAGTAAACAAGGTCACACTATATGTGAACCAGTGAGCCTGCATTATCTCGTGCTGATACTTCAGTGTACAGTATAATTTTCTGAGAAGGCCTCATGGATGATAATTTCACCTGGTCTCATGTTGTTTTTAAGGTGTTTCAACTCTGCATGTTGTGGCTAAGCATTATATACATGACGCGCAAATGACGCCAGCTGTGACTTCATTTCATCCATTGCATCATGTAGGGGCTTTGCATTGGCTTGTTTCATAACTTTTCCTTCAACACTGGTCCAGTGGAAGTATGTAACAAGAACATTCTTTGTGTTAGCACACAGTTCATCCAGGTTTTCTGTTCCATTTGAGGCATTCTCAACCATGCTAGCTTCGTTTCCAAGGGAACACAATGTGGCCCATAAGTCATCATTGGCAGTTCCAGGTGAGAGTGGCACAATTTTATGTAGGGCTGTTACCATAATCTCTGCATTCTCTTGGTAGCAACAAAGACATACTTCTTGGTCTCGGCCGGACATTGGTACAATATACTTGGGCCGCAGTTCACAGAATTTGGACCAGCTAATGTTCCCTCCAGTGTCTTCAATGAACAACCTGTTTACCTCCCCAAGGTCAAACAACAATAGGCTCTTCTGGGTGTGGACTCGCCCATTACCTGTTTGAATGATATGCTTGCCTGGACACATGGGGCAATATCTTGAGCATAGAAATCCTGGATCATCTTTAGGTCTGTCTAAGTAAAGGCATCACTTCGTTTCTGTTTTACCTCTGTTTTCATCCAGACACTTCCTAGTTCCTTCTGACAACTTCAGTGTTCTTGCAACCTTCTTCTCTGCTTCTTTGAAGTTGGGGTAATGGACGAACAAGTTCTGATACAACCTTTACAATTTGACCTTTTGGCTCTCAATTTTCTTCCTCTCCATGTCAAATTTTCTCTGCTTTAGAACTTGTGCTTCAGTCATCTTCCTTTTTGCAGCTTTCCTTTGACCAACCTTCTTTTTCATTTAAAAGGGTATGCTGCCCAGCATTTGATCTTAATTTTGCTCTTTAATTTTTGGTTCTGTCTCTACTAGTCCCACATTTGGCTCTTTTGAAACTGCATGGACTTTAATTACTTTGAACTGCAGATGTACATGTACACATGAACAAATTAACAATGCTGTTGGGTCAGGATATTTGAACTTACCACTCTGTGTGGTCATGGACAAGTACAATGCTATACAATGAGTTACTGATTTTAAACAATAGAGCAGTGCCAGGTTGGCACAGGCATAGATGTAAACTTGACTGGCCTGTTTTCTATAGACATACCTTTCAGGGGTTCACGTAATAATCCACCATGGCAACATACAAACTATCAAAGTCTGTCAGAATGAAGCAAAGCTGAATTGCAAGTATTAATTTAATAATTAACAGTACTAACCCAAGTTACAGTTGGGGGTAAACAGCTCAGCATATACTCAACGTATGCGTACTGTTAAATAGTGCATTTACCTGTCTCATTCATGACAAAATGTCCCGTTGGTCTCATTCATGACAAAATGTCCCGTCCATCACGTTTCTTTGTTGATTAATTAGGGGGGTTAAACAGGTACTATTAGAAACTAGGTTACCTTTGACAGATGTATCAATGTCATAAGTAATTATTGAAAAGGTCATGAATGGTTTATAAAGTGTTGATTGAGGCTAAAAAATGTCCAAAATTGTCACAGACAGGACAATGTGATGTTGTCTAGATAGTTAAACAAATTGTTAAAAATTTCACAATTGTAGTTAATCACTCAAATGTGTCTAATAATATCCTTAACAAGTCAAGGTACTTTTATGAAATTCAATTAAAGCATATCCGCCTCATGGTTGCCAAACGTGGTGTCTCGTTTGTGACACTTTTCCCAGCTTCGTTTGCTGTAAGCACTAATTAGACCTTTTCAAAACCTTTTCAAGACCCTTTCAATATTTTTTCTAGACCCAAATAATCATCTGTTGTCCATATTCTGCAGGCATCAAATATGCACACCCGCAATGAGTGCAGACCATATAGCAAGTCTTCCATTCTTCCATGAATGCTAGGCTAAGATGAGGAGTTGCATTGCTACTTTTGGCCCTCTTTACTCTTCCAGTTTGCAACAACTGAGCTTACTACATATCGCTTTCAACTTGGAAAAACTGCATGTATACTGCAATGCTGAGCTGTTTTATCAGAAGAGATCACTAGCCAAGCATCATTATAAAAGGCCATTACCTCTGTTTAACATTAACTTAGTAAAAGCTAAACCCAAGAGAACATTTGTTAAGTCTATGCCACCCACAGAGTTAGTAAGTCATTGTAATACTCAGGCCTTGGGAGTATACCCTACCAATTAGGCCACTTCACAGGTGGTTAGGCAACACAGTGATTACAGGACATCTCATGTTTCAGTCCAGTTTACCAATACAGGAGTGCAGACATTCATCCCCAAAATTGCATGATTCATGAGAGAGTAAATGAATAAGTCTTAATTATGGTAATGAAATCTGCATCTAAAATTGGACCCAGTCCTGTTTGCTCTGGCGCATGGTGGTTTTGGAAACCGAGGAGCCAAAAAAGTCCACTCTGCTGGAAGTACTTCAGGCAATTGTGGAAACACTGCAAGTCCAGCTGGTGTATGAATTCGTGTTTGTACATTGCCATACATTTGTGATGGGTGACTCTTCAAAAAAATTGCAGTAACTTATTACTTTGAAAAATATACATGAAAAATGTAGTTTGGGGTGAGGGGATTAACCCTTTAAAAGTAAATGCAGGAGCCTTTTTCAAAAGTCAATGTAAAGGTTAATTTCCTTATGAAACCTGCAGGATACAATAAGTGTCAGTGTGCTCAAATAACAAATGTCACAGGGAGAAAATCTGGCTAAGCCACTGTAGGTAAGCTAACCTAACAGAGGAAACACTTACCTGTCTTCCTCAATTCCTTCATTTTTGATAAACTCTACAACTTTCTCCTTCATAATTCCTCCTTTAGTCCTTAATGTATTTGTAAACCTTCCCATTAAGGCTGCCCCCTTTTCTGAAAGTTTCTGTGGTGAGTCACCCAGCTGAAACCAAAATAGAAAGTGTTATAACTCAGGAAAATGGAAGCATCTTAAAGGGAAATGTTGCGTTTCAAATGCTCCAACAGAGCATTAAAAGAAAATAGCTCTAGTCATTATAAAATCATTTGGTCTCAACAATAAGCCCCAACAACAGCTTCATCTCCTCGAAATATTATGCACAAGAGTCATTACGGAAGTTGCATCTTTTGAAATGTTGAAAGTTTTGAGTGAGAAAATTATTCCTCTGCAACTAGCAACTGAATTTCTACCTGAAGGAAACTTATTTAGTGAGAAGAAGGCTACCATACTGCCTTATTTTTAATTATTTATAAACGTCGGTTTTAAAAGAATGAAATTTCATTGTAAAACAAACTCAATATTTCCCATTAACAAATCAACAAATTGAACAGCTGGAAGAAATATCACAACTTTTCTGTAAGTTTACTTAAATGCAATACTTACAACTAGAGTATTGAAGCATATCATAACCTCTGCCCCACTATCTACTCCTCTAGGTTTTAGCAGTGCTAACATATTATAACCACTGCCCCACTATCTACTCCTCTAGGTTTTAGCAGTGCTAACATATTATAACCACTGCCCCACTATCTACTCCTCTAGGTTTTGACAGTGCTAACATATTATAACCTCTGCCCCACTATGTATGTACTCCTCTAGGTTTTGACAGTGCTGGCATCTTCCTATGGCTGTTGAGGAATCTGCTTCTCTAAAGGCATCACCTAGTTTCATGAGTGTGAAGACAGATGCTGGCTCTTCTTTAGTACAACTATAATTAAGTTGGCATTATTGTTATGGGGCATATTAGAATCTAAAAGTATTGTTATCTCTTTCAAAACCTGTCACACTAATCAACATGAGTGTACAGAACAATTAAAGTTTAATCAAAACTGGACTGTGCATTGGTAGAGGATAATGCATGATTGGGTTAATGCAAGTGATGCACAAATGACATATTACTTTACCTTGCTGACTAAGTCACTGCTAGAACACTTGCAGGTGGCATGACCTACTGTTTATTATGGCATGGCAGCAGTGTCCATACACATACACATATCATACAAACAACCAACCTTTGTACATATCACTCTGACATAGTATTACTTCTATTTTTCTTCATGAAAAATGATGTCTATGGACAAAAAGCAAGTCACACTTCTAGTTCTCCTAGATTTAAGCGCTGCCTTTGATACCATAGATCATTCAATACTGGAGGTGGTACTGGAAAAAGATTATGGCATCACTGGTGATGTACTTGCCTGGGTGAGTTCTTATCTTAGGAATCGTACTCAGCGTGTGCAACTTCAGTCAGGTGTTATGTCTGAATCGCGACCACTCCATTATGGTGTGCCCCAGGGAAGCTGCTACGGTCCCGTGGCTTTTTTGTTGTATGCCAGCCAATTATTTGCTGTTATGCAGAAGCATTTACCCCAAGTTCATGTGTATGCTGATGACACCCAACTTTACTTAGCTTTTAACCCCAGTCAAGACACAAACCAATGGAAAGCAGTTGCTGATATTGAAAACTGTGTGAGGGATTTGAGAGCTTGGATGTTGTCAAATAAACTAAAAATAAATGATTCAAAGACTGAATTTATGCTGATTGGCTCCAAATCCAGTTTAGCCAAAGTACAAGTGAATTCAATCCGAGTAGGAGAGTGTGTGGTGCAAAAAGTCCCGTATGTGAGGAATTTAGGGGTGTGGTTTGATGAGCACCTTGACATGCAGCTACATATTACCAAGCAATGTCAAAAAGCTATGATGCATCTGCAAGCCATTCGTTCTATTAGGAAGTATCTTTCTATAGAAGCCACTCGGAGTGTATTGCATGCTTTTGTGACATCATGTCTTGACTATGGAAACAGTCTTTTAATTGGTGTTCCCAAGATACACATAAGTAAATTACAGATAGTGCAAAACATGGCAGTTCGTTGCTTGCATAACCTTAAAAAATATGATCCTGTTTCCTCCTACATTTCATCCGAGCACTGGCTCACAGTTGATAAAAGAATAAAGTTTAAATTGATGTTAATAGTCTACAAATGCCTAAATAATCAAGGGCCAAAATATCTCAATGACATGCTGATAAAAGATTTTAATGCCACTCACAATCTCAGATCTAACACTAACACATTACGATTGGTAGTTCCACGCACCACTTCTAAGTCGCATGGTGACCGTGCCTTTATGGTTGCAGGTCCTAGACTCTGGAATTCCCTTCCATTCTCTCTCAGAAGTGTCTCGAATACCTCAAAATTTAAAGCTGGACTAAAGACTTACCTTTTCAACCTATAGTATTATCTCTCATTTATTACTTGTAAAGTGCACGTGAATGACTATGTCACATCGTGCGCTATATTAAGTCTAATCTATATATATGAAAAAAAAAAAAAAGCCATTAAAAGCAAGCATACCGAACAGTGGAATTGCTACTATTGCAACTAAATAGTCAAAGCTAATGTAAAATTGTGCTGGGGTCATTAATATACAGTTATGAAAACAATTGCTATTCTTTTCCCACTTCAATAGAGGTCAAACTATTAAGGTTAAGGCAGGCAAAACCTTTATCTTGAACAATCTTACTTTCCTTTTCATTACCTTTTACTTTCATTCATTATTGTTTCAAGAAGTTTAAGACTGAATACAATGGCTAGTAACATCCTGCACAATATCTTAACCTTCAAACATGGCAACTTCCCTTTACAGCTTCTTAAATTGGCAATCAGAATTTGTCTTCACAATTTGTTCACGAGTTTAATTCAGTAACACATTTGCACAATAAAAGTTAAACCTCACAACAGCTGATATGTGATCTAGCCTTGTAATTGTTAAAAATTTACATTTCACAGTAATTAACACAAACTTATGTTTTTTTTTTTTTTTTTTTTTTTGGGGGGGGGGGGGGGGGTGGGGGGGGACCTGAAAGACCTATTCAATGCTTTTGTATTATGGTAAGGAATCTATTCAGAAGGGAAAGCTAGGGCCCTCAAAATCTAGGCTTGGACACTGGCAGCATTGTTTTCAAGCTACAGTCAAACAAGAAAACATCACCTACCTGTGAACTAAGAGAGAATGTTCCACTGTCATCAGAACTTGCAGCGTCCGGCTGTGTCACAATGCAAGACTTCAGTATGTGTTCTGACTCTTTCTCTAGTAACTTCAGTAAGGCTGTTGGGAAAGATAGGGAATAGCTTACTTCTCTAGAATGATGGAGGGGCATAGTCATATGGCAGGAGAATAGCCAGGACTGTGTCATGGGAGGTGGGGGGGGGGGGTGGAGCATGACATGAGGGAAAAGTGTAGGGGGAGGAAAAAATGGTTTTTGCAATTATTTTTATTTCAAGGTTGGGCCTTGGGGGTTTCAACCCCAGACTCCTCTCCCATGTGGGACACAAAAGGACAAGATACACCTACCCCTAGATAACCAAGCCCCACTCTGATAACATAACTATACATTGTCTATGTATATAAATCTATAAAGGCCATTTATTCTCAACTCCACACAAGGAAAATATCTTTTGAGCACATTATAAAAAATATTTAATCCCTCCTAACATGTATGGACTAAATATCACATGTCTGCCTTAAATAAATCAAACCTTTATTAGTGGCTTTTATAGATGAATAGCAAGTTTACTACTTCCTTCAATAAAGACAGGCATTTTTCAATGGCAGTTACTCAAGAGAGTTCCAATTCTCTCAACCTTCCAGCTTCTGGCCCCTCCCACAACTATCTAGAACTCATCCACATCCAAATACAATCCCAGTCTGAATTAATTTAATGTGAGCATAAATGAACCCATTGTGTAATCAGAAACTCTCATTACATGCTGCAGAGCTGCCAACATTTAGGTCTTGAAATCAGGAAGATTTACCTCATAAATCAGGAAGATTTCAGGGATTTGTGTGTATTTCAATGGGGGAAATTCTGTTCTCAATCAGCAAGGTTACAGATTTTGCTTGTTTGGAGGTGAAATTTTCAGGAAGTCTTCTTCAGAATAAGGCAGACTTGGCAGCTCTGCATGATGCTGTGTAACAAGAGCTACAGTACTCTTGATTTTCTTAATTTGACATCAGTCAAAGAGAAGTGTCAATTGAGAATAGACCTTGTGCATTGACGACATAATGATGTCACCCTTTGAGCTGAACACTGGAACACGTGGCCATGTGCGTAAGAATTCGCCCTGCACGTGTAGCGGACAATGCATGTATTTGACTGGTTGACAAATCAGCTGTCTGCATTTGTCTGTGTTGGTTTGTTTTACCCCCACAGGAGGGCATACTTTCCACTCGGTGACATCACATGCACAAGGTCAATTTCTGTCTACTATTACTAAAATTGTAGTTTTGGGTGGAGTGTTGCTACCATTTATTTCCTTAGGATCACACAATTCCAGGAAAGACAACAGCAGAAATGCGTTTCCATGATCTCTTACAAAATGAAAAGATCCTGCTAATTTTTGACAGATATCAAAGAACACACAATCACCATTTTGCTAGTCTGGCAGTTGTGGAAGTCTAGCTTCAATCTAGTCATTAAAATCACTCTGACTGACTGAACTTTGGGCATGCAGTTGAGAGACTTGATAACCCTTATTTTGTCACAAAGATTGTGGGAACAAAAGTGCTTGAAAGAAACATTGGCAGTTGTGGAAGTCTAGCTTCAATCTAGTCATAAAATCACTCTGCCTGACTGAACTTTGAGCATGCAGTTGAGAGACTTGATATAACCCTTTCTTTGTGACAAAGATTGTGGGAACAAAAGTGCTTGAAAAGAAACATTGTGTAAGGAGCATACCTTTTGCAAGCCCCCAGCAGATGACAGATTACTACTCTGCCCACTGTGCTCCTACTGTATCTTCTGAACAGCCCAGAGACCACAAGCCATGCACTGCAGCTAGTTCATGAGTCTCTTCCCATGCCTGCCTCATTAACTTGCCCTGTGAACTGTTGTCTTATTTACTTGTCCAGTGGACACTTGTGGTCACTGGGCTGTTCAGAATATCCAGTAGTAGCTGCATGCTGGGCAGAATAGTTATAAGCCAACTGCTAGGGACTCGAAAAAGTTATGCTCCATTGTTACATTCATTTATGTTAAAAATTTACAACATATACAACATCATGACTTCCCCTGGGTTTAAAAGGTTTTGGTTAGTTAAAGTTTTACATCTTACGTCACAACCTTCTCATTTAATATAACCAGACCAATAGTCATTTTTCCAGTTATGGGACACCAGCTTGTTTTTCCTACTCCATTTCTTTATGCCGAGCATGAAGCACAGGGCTAGTATGTTCCACTTTCAGTCTTTGGTTTGACCCAAAATGGGAATTGAACCCTGACCTTCTGAGGCTCTGTGAGGTGGTACTACTTCAATGACAGACTGGACACTGACAGGGAAGGAGAACTATGACTATCAAACTTTAACAGCTAAGTACAGTGGCAAATATATCAATTTTTATTTTTAAAGGGATGTGAAGTGTTCACATAACAAAAAGAATTCCAGTGGACACCTTATAGGTAATGATGTCAAACAGCTGAATTAACTACAAAAGGTATTCAAGAGGTCAGAGTGTTGCCACAGTAAACAAAGCTGGGTGGTAATCAAGGGTGGATCCAGACATTCCAAAAAGGGGGGGGGGGGAGGGGGGTGACTTAAGAGAAAGCAGGGAAGTTAAACTGCTAATTTCTTGTATGTTTATTGTGATCTGGAGAAATAGGGAGGGCTGAGGCCTTAAAAGCCCCCCCCCCCCCTCGCCTTCCTCTTGGATCTGTGGCTGGTGATGACCAGCACACAGAAACATTATTGTCCAGCTTTCACAGGCAATCCCTCATCTTTCCCCCACCACTCTTTTTTCAAAACAGGAAACCTTGTTCAAAGTGTAACACTACTGATCACCAGACATTTTGTCCCACATTTTCCAATGTGTTAAGTGCAAAATGTTCTTTCATGATCCAAATTTTGAGTTAGTATCATTTACAACATCTTCTGGTTATCATGTACACTTGGCAAATTGTACAAGGCATTGCAAAATCTCCCTGCTGAGACAATGACAAACTATTGGCTGTAAACCCCCACAGGATGGCCAAACCCCAGAATTATTATTTGTAACATCTACAGAAATAACCAGCAATACTTTAGCCCTAGATAAACCCTGCACAAGGTCATAAAAATTGTAAACTTACCAGTATATCCCCCACTCACAATGCTCACATATTGTGTCTTTTTCTAAAGAAAAACAAACAAGTGACAGAGTCATACAAGCAAATTAAGTCTTGTTTGGAAATAAGATCAAGGTGTATTACAAAGGCAATTACCTCTCACATATATAGAGCACAGTTTTCCCCATCCTGATGACTTATGGGGGCTTCCTCATGGTGCTTTCACTTTCCTCTCAGGCCCTCCTGGGCAAAATCTATGGAGTACACATTTAGTCTAGCTAGCTGAGAAATAGCTGATGACCCCTGAGTGAATGTTGTACTAAAACACTGTTAATTTATGCCAGGCAGTGGGCGTGGCTTACCAATTGTGATGTAACATGACTGCACTCCATTCCTAAAATTACATAGATTCTGATGAAATTGAGGACATAAATTTCACATGACATGTCTGTTAAATTTCCATGAAATATTTTAATTTTGAGTATACGTATCCTGAAATATATCGAAGTACAAAAAGAAAGATGGAAAAGAAAAAAACAGACTATTCATTAAAGGTAGTAGAATGTTCATCAAAGTCCCTCAAAAAGATCTTTTTTATTTTACAAAATCCACACATCTAAACTGAGGACATGTTAATTCAGCATGCCTTCCAATGCAGTAAAAAAAAAAAAATATGTACAAAATATTGCTTTAAGGGGCACAGTACTGCATTCTAGACAGCTCCAATTCTCCCATGTAAGTCACAGCGGCCAATTGCAAGGTCAAGTGGCCAGAGCATCAGGCTTGTAGCCAGGAGGTCTGGAGTTGAAATCCTGGCAAGGTCATGCCAAAGATTTTATAAATGATTCAACTGCTGCCATTGTGCCCATTGTTCAGCATAAGCAATGAACTAGGGAAAACAAACCAATTAGCCAGAACTGGAAATAAAGGCAGTGGTCGGCTCCATTTAAAATAATTCGTTAGAAACTAAGCAGTAAAACTTCATAAAACAGACTAACAAAGGGCAGCATCATTTATCTAACTGGTGGTTAAGGCCAAGTCATTTTATTTCCTTAGCCCACCTGCCAATACTGGCCAGTGGTTAGAAAAATGACTCTCCCCTTACTCACCTGTAGGAAGTTTGCCACCACCATATGAAGGTACTGATCTTCTTCTTCCCTGCCACTCCCAAGAAAACATAAATGCTCCCCAGCTGCTTGAGATTCAGCATCTATTGCCTGTTTCTGGGCTGTAAACAGAGCCTTCACTGCGCTGGCAAACTCTAAGGGTTGTTGTAACATCTGGAGATATAAAAAAAAAAACCCAGAATAAACATTTTAATTAAGCATACCTCTACACAAGAATGTTGATTGTATGATTTCTTTTGAAACATCCCTTCAGTACCACCTACTAGTAACTAAAGACTCAGTTGTGACTAGAAGAAGTTGACAGAAGACTGGGGGTTGGGGGGATACCCTTTTTTTGGACTATTCATGTAACACAATTAAAGCAGCTCACTGAGTTGGTCCATTGAATTCAACAAATTTTTCCAAACCAATTAATTTTTCCAAACCTCTTAAATTTTCTTCACATACCAATAACAAATGGTCAAACTTAGACAATCTCCACATCCTACAAACAAATAATTGTTTAATGAATGAGTACTTGACTGCTCAATTCCATTTTCAAAGTTTTGTGACTAGACATCTTTACAAATTGTGCACAAAACCATTTCAAGTCAGGACACCAACAAGTTCCACATTTCATATTATTTCATAACTACTAGATATAAAACTTGACTAATCATGCTAAATATAAGCATTTTCATGTGGAATTTCATGAATGAACTCAATAACCCCTTTTTTAACCAATGACTTGACAATGGAAATGACGTGACAATAGGAAATCAGCTATTTGATGCTACAAATTTTGCACATATAAAGGTTAATGGATGCATATTTTATAGTCTAAAATGCAATTAAGGGGTTTAAAAAGCAGCTGGATTGCGACAAGGAAGTTTTGAGTTAGTAGCAGCTCACAAAAACTTGGAGAATATTTGTCTACAGAGATATGAAACTTAATACAGCCATAAAAGAGGAAATGATCTATCACACTTCAAATTTTATTGGGTCTAACTTCAAACAGTGTGAAACAACATGTACAGTCCGAAAAGGTCATTATATTGAAGAAGGTTGAGAACATTTAAATGCAAAAGTAAGAAGTCATGAAGAAAGCCAACAGTGGGAATATCACTGCACAAAAGAAACGTGAAAGCCCAAAGGCTTTGTGATACCTTGTGGAAAGGGAAGCTTGGCAAGTTTTGCTTTTTGAACTGTCATGACCCCTGAGGATGATCTTGGGAATTCTTGATTTCAGTGTACAAGTCCACATATGTATCGGTTTTATTTCTTACTTAAAAACTTTTAAGGTGATGCTGATTATTTAAAATGGTTAAAATACTCCTATGAAAACTTTACTCACTACTTGTGAAAATATGCTACTGCCTATAGTATCCCCCCATTCAGTTTTCTATTTACTCATAGCTTATTTATAACATCAAAACACAACACAGAGTGACATTCTTGTTTTTTTGCAGTAACAACATGCTCTACCCAATACTGAAATTTATCATTCTGAATATATGCATGAAGTTAGGACCCACTGTAACATTGTGCCTCCTGATACTCTAGTGAACATTTTCAGAACTCAGAAGTCTTTCAAAATGAGAATGCTTGAAATCTTGTCTTTTGCTATCATATTGCATTACAAAGTCACAAGTATTTTATTAATGTTAGCAAAAATAATCAAAGCAAAAAACAATTATAAATTCTCTAACAGGACACAAAGATAAAGAAGTCTCACACTGTATTACAAACACCCTTTGAACATGCAGATCCAATCAAAGGTCAATTACTGTTGTACATTGTAATTATACTTGGACAACAGAACTATCTTTGTGGGAAACTTAAAATTCATGTGGCTGTTAGGTTTGGCATGGTTCCGTACTGCATGCTGCAGCAGTAGGCTATGTGTGAATAGAAGTGATACTGTATGTATGTCTGGAGATGAAATAGACCGAACAGGGACTGACATGTGCAGCGTTAGATAAAGCAGGCTCGGAATTACATAAAAATCTTATGAATTGTGTACAAAATTATGCAATGGGGGTTTAAGCAATGGGAATTTGAAATACATTGCAAGAAGTGATACCTACTCCAATTCTTTGCTATATGTATGTGACTGAGTATGTGACTCCTTATCCCACTTTTTTTCACACACATTAGGGCTACCTGGTATGCAGAATATGCAAATATGCACACTAATTAAAGCCCTTGTAAGAAACTGGAAATTGTTACAGGAAATATATTAAGGATCACAAATTTTCACCAAAATTGTGAAAATTGCCCCTCCCCTATTTTATATATCAGCCAAAACAGTAAAGAAGCTACAGGATTAGAATTCACCCAAACTGTTCCACAGCTTTTTTGGATTTGTAGGAGAAACACTTCCTCTAAATTAGAAATAATTGTCCCATACAAAACAAAGGGTAGAGATGAGAGGGTGGGGCGGGGGGTGGAAACATACCAGATTTGCATCTAGATGAAAGGCAGTGGCAAGGTGACTCTTGTTATATTGATCTGCTGGTCGGCAATCCACCACAAAATAACTGACATTTTCACCCTGAAAATAGAACGAAAATTGTTACAAGCTAACACACACACACACAAGAAAGACATGCTTGCAACTCATACACACAATACCAGGGTTCAAACACATTCAAAATGACAAAATTCCATGACTTTGCCATGACATTCATGGGTTTTAACTGAAATTTCCAGTACATTTAACAACTTAAAGATCCCAGAGAGCAGACGTATGAAAACAAATCCACATGAGGTGGACAAGTGCTTTGAGGTTCACAAACAGTGATTAATCTAAAATGGTCCCTGTAATCCTCTGCTTTCACCCATGAGCACACACAAAGATTGTTTTCTTGAACACGCAGAACAATTGGTTTTATTATATTTGCTTATGCCTGGGTGACTTCCAACCGTAATTGGTAATTGATACCAATCCAGGGTCCCCCTCCAAATGCCTGTCTTCGTAATGTAGTTACTACGCCATAAAGCTACCCTCTAGCTAGTGAACATTACAAAATGGCGGATGGACAAATTTTGTGCTCCTAAATGAGGCCGAGCTCAACCAACTTTGGGACTCTAGAAATCCTAGAAACATGGTATGTGTTTATATAAAAAAAAACTAGAATAACATACATCCTGTGACGTCGCTTCTTGAAAAAGCAACTTCGACACCCCAGAACATCAAAGGCTGTGTGTGGTGTAACTAATATTTGAGTTTGTTACATGATCTGTGACCTTAAATGAGCTATGCTTTCATTGTGTTCACACTGCCGTGAAAAGCAATTAACATATGCTGACTGACCTGTTGGCTTACTCCAACTGTTACATAACTTTTTGTGTATTGAAATACATCTTTTACTGTCAATCAATACATCAGATATGAAACTTGACTTAATCAAGTCTGCATAAAGGGGGCTTCTTTTCCTCCCTGAAGTAATAAGAGGTAATCAGGCAGAGAGGGAGATGGTAACAAAAAGTAAGAGGGGCCGTTTCATCATGTAGCTACTGTCACTCAACCCTTCTAATGTTACAAGTCTAGTTTAAATTAATCTTGAAAAAAATCATGGTGTACACCTAATACATACGCAGATGATTCTAGTTGGGCTGGCCAGCATGTAAACATGGTTCACCTAACAGTTGGGCTGTGTCAGGGATAAATCTCTACAGATAGCTCATCCCCTTATATGATTCTGCCTATGAGGGCAGGAATCAGATACTTTAAAGTCATAGTGTATCATAAATCCCTCTCTCTCGTTCAATCCCTTCTATCAGCTTCCTCCCAAGCTGCACTCCACCATAAAATTTAAAAGCAATGAAGTATTGGAAGAAACTTTAGAAACTTTACTACACCATCCTTTTGATAGGAAATGCTGACTTGTGTACGTTTAAAACTGTCATTATTCCAAATTATAACATGCTTTGTGTGACCAGAAATCGTATCTCTTCACCACCACTCTAGCTTGACCACTCCAGGGAAGCAAACTTGTGGTGATGAGCCAAATAGCAACTCTTTGAATGAACAGTGACCCCACTGTATTAAAGTGTCCTTACACACACAGCAAGGAGAGCTCTGTGTAATAGATAACACAATTACTGAAAGTTAAGGAATTAGCTGAATGGGAACTCATGGTGTGTACTCAGTGGACACAGGCAATTACAAAAATAGGCCTATATGCTAACAATTCCTCCACTGGGATCTTGTTTCATGCAGATTTTTGCCTTGAGGCAAAAGAAGATCTAAATGGCCAAAAATTACCAATTGTTTTTGGTTTATCATGTTGCTAAGAGGTAAATGTATTACCCTGCTAATATGATACCTGTATAGCAAATTTTAAAAAAATCCACTGGCAATTACAAAGGCTGAAACATTTTGAAGAGAGAGACAGACATTTTCCCCCTCTACAGTATAACATAAGCTCTACCCACACTTTGTCAGGTGAGCTAACAATGAATGTTTTCATTTGTGTTATAACGTTGAATTCTTTCATTCATTGAAAGATTGAATCTTCCATTCAACTCAGCTTCGCCTCGTCGAATAGAAGTGCAATCTTTCAACTTATGAAATAATTCAACACTACTGCACTCCTAAACATTCGTTATTTGTATACCAACATAAGCCTGAGTATCACAATGGCATGGAAGTGCTACACTAAAATAGCATGCGGCCATCAATCTTCCAATAAGTTGAAGAGGAATTAATTAAGGTTTACATAAAATTTCAAATTTCACTCACAGTTCCTTGGAGAATTGCTTGAAAGAGTTCAGCTGGGTTAACCTGGAGACATAGGGCCATATCAAGCTGTTCAATTGGTTCTGTAGACCCTCCGATGTTAGTGGCAAAGATAGCTTGGTAGTCCTAGTGGATGTAATACATAAAGTTTACTTCCATTGAAATCTATACTAAAGATCGAGAATGTATTATCCAATTGAAGAATGAATGAAAGCAAAAATTAATTCTATTTGGTATGCTGCAGAAGAACCAAAGTACTGTATCTTCATCATTCATTCTATTACCTTTTACCATTCAACTTCCACTGTATGTGTGTCTCACAATTACCAGAAAAAGTTCTCAAATTTTTCAGTGAACGTAGACTTGATGCAAGCTGAAGTGATATCACAGTCATCAAAACAGTTAACAATAACAGGACTGTGTTCTTTATTAGAAATGTATGAGCTCCCATTCTTCATCTAGGTTTGCACAAAATGGCAATCACCATAGCAACTGGACCCAAGTGGAGGTGAGTAATCACATTCAAATGCCCCAAATTAAATATTTCCAGTAAATACTACTAGGGTTTTCCATAAGCCAATATCTAGGCAATTTTAATCAAAGATCCAGCACAATATTTTGTTTACTTTTTTTTAAAAATTTTGTCAACAGGCATCAGCTTCATGGCTAGCAGTATTTGCAAGTGTCAGTACTATTATCAGCATCTTTGTGGAGCTGTCCATTATTGAGTTGAGCATGTTACATGATGTCATCTACACATCCCCACTACCAGAAAACACTGCTAAAAGAATAGTCCAGAGCCAAATTTATTTTTGATATATATTGATGGCGAACGTATTCTAAGCATTTGATCCTAGAGTAATAAGCAAATGAGTGTGGCAAATTTTCTGCATAAAATGAATTAGAAGCAAGCACTGGTGTGATGTCATGGATTCACGTTTTTGGCCAATGTTTTGTTTTTATTTAAAATTTTCCACTAATTTTGTGCAACAAAACTCTGACAAATTGATACCATAGGCGCATTCTGAGCAATGGTGCTGTAAAAATGTTACATGCCTTAAGGTCAAGGTAGCATCCCTAATTAATTTAAGGTCAAACCAAAAGGATGAAAAAGAAAGAAAAACAAAACATTCACCAACAATGTAAATCCATGACATCACACCTGTTTGCTTAAAGTTCATTTTGTAAAGAAAATGTGTCAACTTCAATTGATTACATCTCAAGAACCGAACATGGGAAATGAGTGGAACTTTCACCAGAATGCTAAGAATATGTTCCTCTTTGACATATCTAATGTAAATTTGACTATGGAGTATTTTTTTAACACAACAGAATGAACCACACATATCAGTCAGCATATGCTACTGATAGACCTTATACATTGACCACACAGAAGTCTCATCCTTGTGGTCAAAACAATGGAACACGTAATTGCAAGCATTAGAATTCACCATGCACGTGTAGCAGAATATGCACGTATTCAACTGGTTGACAAATCAGCTTTCTGCGCTGTGACATAATGTAGCCTACCCAAAGTTTCCTCATAACATTTGAAGAAAAGAGGTGTTCCCAAGGTGCATTGTTCTTTGCACTTTATTGCTGAGGTTACAACAGTTAAGAAAGAGAGTAATTCCATAACTTTTCAAACTTACTCTCCTAAAGGACTGGGGTGTCTTCGATGCATAGTACTGAGCTAAAGAGAAGAAGTCTGAGATGTCGTCCACCTCAAGCTGTGAAGGGAATGATGCAAGGCAATCGGCAATTTCTTCTGGGGTGGCTGATTCCAAGGACTGGACATGATCCCTGGATATAACGAGCACAGAGGAGAGGAGAAGTTGTGTTTATTAAACACTATCAGGGATGCGCCCATTTGATTCCGAGTGCTGGGTATTCTGAATCTGAACAATACATTGGAGAGAGGTCTAGGCCTAGGCTAAGGGAATGGCAACCTCTTCCCCCTTTGGAAAATTTTTGATATTCACTATCATCTGCCCAACACTACTGTGGAAGTTACTGAATGACTCTGAATAATTGTAGGAATTTTTTTAATAGTTCAGGGAACTGAACAAAGTGGCAAGTTGTTTTTCGTCATTTTCGATGGAAGCCAGGTGAAATGTGTTAGTGCCGGGTGTCAACACACACATCTTGCAGGACTTGAGTTTTAGATTTCCTAGGTGTGCTACAAATCACACTCCTCAGGAAATTAAGGAGCGTGGTAGGTGTGTTATTTTATTAAATTTAAACAGATTTATATGAGCTCCCATTCTACATCTTGGTGTGCAAAAAATCACTCCTCACAGTGATTTGAGGTGAGTGGTGATGTATGATTACACTTGCACACATTAAAATTCAAGGCCTGAGACTGTGTGATTGTTGCTCAGCATAAGCATAGGAGGAGGAAGAAGCCAGTGGGCCACGACTGGAGAAAAAAGGTCATGGCTGATGGTCTGACTTAAAGCAACTGTTTAGAAAATAAGCCATTGAACCTCATCTTACTAACCAACTGAACATAAGTTTTCAGCTACAACAGCAAATTTTTAAATAAAGAAGATGAATTTATTTTGATACAATGAGTGAGGGCACATTTTAATACTATGGGCAATAATTGAACACAATCATTTTGTTAATATTTCCCAGATTTTTCAGTGATCTCCAACTCCCTATTTTCTACAAGGTCCATAAAATACATATTTCAGAACAACTGCTTACATTTGTTTGAACACACAGTCAGCCTTATTTTTTTGTGTAACCCAGTGTGTGAATGAATGCATGACTTTGTCTAATCCCCCCACCCCCCATATAAATACATATTCCTCAATGAAAAACGACTAGTTTGAAAGAAAAAGTATGTTTGTGTGTATTTTTTTAAAGAACAAAAGAGGAAATATTGCAGATGTACCATCAAGTATTGTTTCCTAAAGAGAATTGGGGTGACTGCAATTTGTCTTTCTGAATATTCATTATAGATGACAAGATGAACTTACTTGGCATTCACTAATATAACAACTCCCAGGAAAAATGATAAGAATGGATCTGCTTGAAGCAAGTAGAGTGTCCAGAAAGGTTGTGTGACATCAAGACCACAAGAAGATGCAAAAATGCTGCTAAACTGTAAAAGAAAATTAGGAAAGAGGAAAACATTAAAAGGGAATTGCACGGTAAACAGCTGCTACAACAATAAAAGATAGGGGGCACAGTTTTATTTGCCAAATGTTGCATGACTGAAAAGGTACACAAACGGCCAATAAATATCAAGTGATGCATTGAACTGTTTTGTGAAATGAAATACATCAAAACCAACTGTTCTTTTTTTTCCCCACCTACAATCAAATAACACTAGACTTGGGCAATCCCAAGGACCTACTGTATATCCAGCAAACCTGTCATAAGTAAGTAACTATTCAATTTTACTTAAAAATAAAAATGAAATAAGACTAAACACTTGTTCAAAATGATGCACAAAGTTGCTACAAGTCAAGATACCAAAAACTGACAATTGTTAGGTTCTGCTTAACTATTGGACTGGATATCTCACTCACAATTTTGCTAAAATATAAGATTTTTCATGCAGAAGAGCCCTTCAACACCTTCCTTAAAGGAAAATATTGAATTTAAAATGCTCCAACATAACATTAAAAGTAAATGGCTCCAGTCATTTTCAATGCACTCGGTCTCAACACTCAATGCAAACAATAGACAAATCCGATTAGCGCTTGTTTTTCATGACTGTGCCCAGCCATTAGTGGGGTCTATCAGCCTTGAATCACCTTTATATATTGTCTACATGAGTTTCAATCATACCCTCATATTCAGTGAAATTGAAGGGATTAAGATACAATGTAGTGTACAACAATCCATGATAGAGGTAAGCAAGGAAATCAAAAGATTAAAAGGTGATAGACCCCAGGTATGGCCAACTGAAATCAGACCATCACTTGCTGTCCGGATTCGTCTATAGCTTCATCTCCTCAAAATTTTATGCACAAGAAGAGATACTGTATGGAAGTTGCATCTTTTGAAATGTTCAAAGTTTGGGTAAACAAATTATTCTTGAACAACAAACAACAGACTGAATTTCTACCTGAGGGAAACTTATTTCTTCAAAAGAAGGCTACCAATCTGGCTTATATGTAATTATTTATCACTCTTTGCCAGTAAATATTGGTTTTAAAAGTATGAAATTTCCTTGTGAAACAAATGCAATATTTCCCTTTAAGTTATTTATGTCAACTGAATGTACCATTTAAACCTAAAGAGAAGTTATTGCAAAACTGGTGGTGGAAATAAAAAGCAGATACTTAAATTCACCCATATTAAAGGGAAGTGCTGACAATCAGATGCAGATTTTACAAGAAATTTAAGTATTAGAAAGACAGCCTCATCTGACAACCTGAAGCCAATTTAATGAGCCAATTCTCTCGCCCCAAACTACAATTTTCGTAGGAGTTAACAGAAGTTTTCCATTGGCTAAGCTGTTTGTTTGACAACTAGTTCAAACAATGCAAACAACCAATTACGCTGCATATGTTATACTGAGAGTGGTTTTGATTTCACTTCACATTGGGGTTTTGTAAAATCACTCTGAAGCAATGAACTGAGGTTGTGTCTGGATGAGGATGAAATTTAAACAGTTGTGGGAGGAGCTTAAATAAGTAGGTTAGAAGAACATATAGAGCTGTTTGGGGTGAGAGGATCAGGCCTTAAGTTGTCCAAAATATTTTCTTTTTGTTATCTGTTTGACAGTGAAATACACCATGGATAAAAGAGAACTAACTCTTAGTCAGTCAACTATAGAAATACATGGAAAAGAATTAATAGGACGGCAAGTGTCTGCCTTTAAAATGTCAATATTCAAACAATTACACTTCCTCCTAATGTGAACTTGTTCCTGGCTTTTCAAAAGTAGAATAGTGGCATTCCCACACTTTTCTGACAAAACAATCACATGCCGTTATGCATCAGATCAAAAATCAACTGTTACACATTTCCTTCTATACAAAATACAACTGTATAAAAATTTGACCTTTTGACAAAAAAAGAAAAGAAACAAAACCAAAATGTACACGGTACACACAGATATCATTTCACAAAATGACTTTTGCGGGCTAAAAAATAAAAATAAAATTTGTTTAATCTGCTGTAACTAGTCTATTTTATACTCCATGCAATTTGAGAATGACTGCTCAGTTACTCACCCAAGTAGACGAATAAGCATGAGGAAATATTTTTCTAGTGTCGAGGAAATTGCACATGTCTGGTTCATGGTACATTAGAAGTAGACGAAACAGTTGAAAAGATGCACTTTCTTTCTGTGTCTCCCTACCAGAAAGAAAAAGTGGGAAAAAGGAGTGAAAAATTTAAGAATGTAACAAATTTTGTGACAATTCAAAAGGAATATAGCACGAAAAATGCAAATATAAAAGAAATGCAACAACTTACTGTGGGTCCAGAAAGGCAAGTGCATCTATGCAGGCTTGCCCAGTAGGGCCTGTCATGGCACTTGGCATCATATGTGATGCATACACTACATCATGCTCTCCTTTTTTTTAATTTTCAGAGTACTTGCTCCCCATAACAATCCAGAGTTATAGATGGCAAAAAAAAAATGGTGGATGACAAATAAATTTAGGCATAGTTCAGCATTAAAGAGTTTCATGCATGTAAAGAATATATAGATTCACACGATATTTACTCAACAAAGACTGACACCATATACCTCAAAACTATCAGTCAAAACTTCTGAACCAATTGGCACAACACTCAAAAGAAGAAATTAATCCTACAGCAGATCCCTAGGAATTACCCCTGGTCCCCAGCAAAAACCTGAGTACCATGGACAACCTTTTTTTGTAATTCTACCCCTGGTCCCTTGATCCTCTATTTCTGACCCTGGACTTACCTGGGAACATATTTTGTAATCAGAGCATAGAAACAGTTGTAGAGATCTGACCGTTCCATTCTGTGGGCTACCAGTGGGCCAAGAATGTCCAGCCACCCATTGCTCGTTTCATATTTCACATTTTTGGATTTGCAATAGAAGGTGATGACGGACTCAAGGTCACTTGCCAAAGACAGTTTCTCCTCTTCAGAATTGTCAAATTTATCTATAAAACAATGAGAAAAAACAATTTCATTGGATACCAACACCAATTCTCTTTAAAATTTCATATCAACAGGCCTCAAATTTAACAGTGACCAAGGATGATAATTTTATGATCTATGGAAAGCACCTACCTGCCCCATGGTATCTATCATTTTTTTAAGTTGTTAATTTTTCACTCATTTTATTTTAGGGAGCAAATTTAGGGCTAGTTTTAGGTCTTGGTGAGCAGATTTGTGGTGGGCCAGAAGACGTGTGTTTCCCTGGAGTGCTGGGCAGAAATATTGAGTGTTGTGTGCCACTGTGCAGTATAGCCCACCAGAGCTAAATGCCTGGCCATGGCAGTCATTGCCATCCTACCTTCCCTGATTGCAACAATGCCCTGAAAAAAATGACTTAAAGGGGGCCAAAATTGCCATTGTTGCCCTCCGGGTATGGGATTTGTGTCTTACTCCCTGCTTTAAGTAGGACATAATTATAGGCTAGTCCTGTTGTGCTTGCTATATTTTCTGATGCATTCTTCTTTTCATATGGCTATGTTCAGATATGAGAAAGGTCTTAATACCCTGACTAACTGCCCTGATGCCCTCAAGAATCTAAACTGAACCAAGAGAAAATGACCTTGCCCACTGAAAGCTGAAGCATGAGACTTGTATCAATCTTCAAAATAACTGTTCAATCAACCTAGAAACTTCCCCCAATCTCTCTCACAAACACACACGCAAATAGCCTGTTAGCAATTATTAAAATGTATTGGGTGGCCTCTTTAACAGTTTTCCAACTCCAACAAGGAAATTTGAAGAAACAATTTTATGCATATCTTTTCAAAGAAAGTTTTGGTCAGTCAACTCACTGGGGTTAATTATACTGGACAAATCTTTTGTTTTGTGAAGACTGTAATTACTTATTTATTAAACATTAGAAAGTTTTGATGTTATTTTGTATTCAGCAGTTTAGTTTCCCTTTTAATTCTCCGACATTCAATTCAGCAGTCCAGAAGCCTTTAACAAAGAGAACACTACCAGGTCCAGTGATCTGCCGGTCGGGCCCGCCGGCACACAGAATTGCCGACCAGCACAATCTGCCAAAATGAGTTTTCCGACTGGTACGCATTCCCGTTAAGAGCCCATATAAAATTGACCCTTGGTCGCGGGATCGGCCCTAAGGAAATTATTTCTCAGTCTTTATAGAAGACGGGGGAATTCAGTTCATAACTGTTCACAATATCCAACGCAATTCGTGAAAAATACAATCATCTTGTATTCTATGGCAATAACTGTTTTCTGTTTACAAATTCCGATCGTCGCACTTCAGTTCCAACTATTATAAAGCAGAGCGTGCACAGACTTGATTTGAGCAGATGCATGCTGTAATATAATAGCCCGCTTGGCAGACGTATTTTTGCGCTGGTACTCCAACTGCACCTATTTTTGCACAACGTAATAATAAAGGAGAAGCACACATTATATGCCTGCCAAGAAGACAAGGTGAACTACAACAGAATATTTCTGTTGAAGACTTTGTGATTGGTTCCATGTACACCAATGGCCACTACGTTCAGCCAATCACAACTCACGACACATTCATCACAATTTCTGTGTGAACAGCCAAAGGGCTTCGTAAAAACGTTCACTGTATAAATTGAAATGGTTGGAAAAATGGTTGGAAAAAATAAATAAATTGGCGATAAATTGTACAAGGACAATTCTTGACATTAGGAACAGTTGAAAACACAAAATGTCTAGCTTCCTAAACTAAGAAATTTAAGCCAAAAATGTATGCTTTAATTGACCAAGAGAGTTATTACTTTCTGCATACCTTTGTGCTAGTCAGCAGAACATTCTCTACATAAAGCAGGCGGGACCGAGCACTGATAAGGATCGACAAAAATCAATGTGGTCAAGAACACCAAAAATATTTAAGAGGCATGTGCAAAAGACCCTCATACAATAATCTGCAATACATTTGTGAGTTTAAGGTGTTAAGTTTTTCTCTACGATGTAATTTTCCTCAGCATGTCTTGGCAACTTGGTCATTGCCTAACGTATAGCACATATATACACTGTGAACCTATCCTACACATATGTTTACCTGCAGACTGCCATCTCGATCCTTACTGGGAAATCTGTGCAGTGGTGAATGTTTTCTTTCTTATTTTTATTCTTAAGTTTCCACCAATATTTTATTTGTTCTAGAACATGGTTTAAAGCATGCAGCAGCATATTTTACTGGCTGGGTGGTATTGGCTCAGGTGAAATCTCTCCCATATATATTAGTGTTACGAGAAGCTGTCCAAAATTCTTCCATATATGTAAGTGTTACATGGTGAGAATTAAAATATTACCATGACTCTGCAGTAGTTATGGGGTTTATTCAAACCTTTTGCACTATAAAATCAAACTCTCAAACAAGGTAAATTAAACCTTCAAGCTAGAAAGAATGTTTGGAGGGTGGGTTGGGTAGAAGAGGCCTTAATATTTTTTTTTTGGGGGGGGCACTGGAAAGGGCTTAATTTACAGTGTTGCGAACTCAAAATAAACTGCAAAGCAAATAATAAGAATTATCCCTAAAAAGTAGGAACCATTAAACATATATTCAGTATAGATTTGGCACCAAATATGGCACATACATTTTGCACCTAGCCCCACTTAAGTGAGCAAAAATTTTCCCTAAGTTCAACTATCCATCTTAAAATTTTCAACTTATCCTATCTGACATAAATTGAAAATTTTCAAAGATATTTTGCAGTCAATTGTAAAATTTCAGACATGGGATCTCTAAATTCTAGGCTTTTTATAAACAGCTTAAACACTCAAAAAGTGCTGTCTCCAGCCATCTGAGGGCTTTTAGATCCCAATTTTTTTCCTGTACGCTCGCGCCAACCGATGGTGGCGCTCCGCTTAGGTAGTCTCCTGCCGGCACTCAAACTGTCCTGGGCAGAACCCTGCAGGTCAGTCTTACTTCATTAGAGTCACTTTGTTACTGCTGGCAATTTAATTCCCTCCTACAACAGCTACAACATCTTTGCAGGAGTCATATTTCCTTCAGTGATGCAACTCACATAACCTGTTGGTATGAGATAAGGTGTCTCCAAAATATGGGTATCACCTATTTTTAACATCACATTAGACTTGCTCTTCACTGGTACCTAGTTTTCCAAGACACCTGACACCAACGAGCAGTGACGAGTTATAATAACATGGCACCCTATTAAGATTATAAATAAAACATTGCGGCATGAGTCACCATCACCTGGCTAACATGCCACCTCCCCCACCCCGTTGGATTTCTCCCCTAGTAACAAGCATGTAGTGACTGTATTTCTACAGCTACCATACATTTTTGATTGATCTAAGTATTTACGTTGGCACCCCTACAGAATGTCGTGGCATTCATGTTAGGGACCACTGCTTTACATTCTTTCTGAATGATGAATCCCCTAACCCTTATCAGGGCTTAATTTTTGTGGTTGTCCAACTATCCAGGACAGCTAAAACTCTATACAGACAACTAAAAGTAAAGAGTTGGTTGTCCAATGGACAATGGTTAGGATTAAGATTTAAAACTTTTCAGATTGATCTGAATCGAAACTGTGCTGCTTACTGGTCAACTCTTTCAAACTACATCACCACATTTCAGAATCAGGATTAATTGAATGTATTTCCCTCAAACATCACATTTTTATTCCGCAAGACAAATAATACATTAACACACAATCCACTGAATTACAGTACAGCACTGCCCCTTTCTGACAAAAACAAGTAATCCACATTTTTTCAAAATTGATTTTATTTCATATTCTTTTTTCTCTTACTGAAACTTAAATTTTCAGATATTTAATATTCTAACATGTAGTCTATTTCCTGAGATAATCAGCCAAGAAAGGAAGTACAGTAACCCACATGGAAAACTACATTCTTTTCAGACAAAAAGAAGCAATGGCTTGTACTTCTTTCTGCCAGAAAGTACAACTGTTATTTTCACTACACTGTTTCTGACAAAGAGAAGCAAAGGCTTTTACTTCTTTCTGTCAGAAAATACAAGTATTACTTTGACTGAACTGTTTCTGACAAAAAGAAGCAGTGGCTTGTACTTCTTTCTCTCAGATATTGTAAGGAATATTTTAATTGATTTTTCCATACAAAAAGAAGTAATCCACATTGAAAATTTTGGTAATCAACTTTAACAATATCTCCTGTATAATACAAAACATAACATTTTCTCTTAAAAAAAAATATGACAGAATATTGAAATTAAACATTATAGATCATACTTCTATCTGTCAGAAAAGTGTACATGTTCACATGGATATTGTTTTCTCACAAAAGGAAGTAGACCACATTAGTCTGCTTTTGCAATGAATTTTAGGAATAAAATATTTGCCAATGTTTAAGTTATAAATTGTTCTGTTACTTATAGCAGGTGTCCTTGTGCCATGTAGAGGCATTTCTGTTGGCTTTAAGGTAATGCGTTTTGGTAAATAACTCAAAATATTGAAAATGTGGGTTCCTTCTTTTTGTCAGAAAGGGGCAGAGCAGCAACAAAATGTTTCAGACTATCAAATTTCTTTGCAGACAACTTAAAATAGTAAAATGGTTGCAAACTCCCTGAAAACCAAGGCCTACTTGTACAAAAACAAAATGATCAGATTTACCGATAAACTCTTTACAGTCCTTTCGAAGCTGGGCCTGTTCAGGAAGGTCAAAGATGCCATCAAATGACGACAAACTGTCTGCTTTATTTGACACATTCAGACAAATCTGAAACAAAAATAAAAAGTCATTTGAAATAAGAGAATTCATCATATATGGGAATTCAGAATGTAACTAGAATCTATGGATGAATCTAGACAGAAATTGATGGTCTGAACTCAGTCAATCATAACTGGGATCTACCACCTTTCAATCTTTCAATTTCCTTGCTTATGTGTATCATGGATGAATGTGTATATTGATTCCTTCAATTTCACTGAATATGAGGATTCGAAATTCATGTAGACAGTAGGTGAAGATGATTTAAAGCTGATGGACCCCACTAATGGCTGCCTACAGTTACTAAACACAAGCACTGATCGAATTCCTCCATACAGAATTCTGCTGGACAGAATTTTGCTTCCAAACAAAAAGTTTACAAATAAAGCTTAGTTGGCTGACAAAAAGTGTGTAGACTACTGTTTCCTCTCAGCAAATGGGTCAATATGGAAATTTCAGTTACCTGTATGTGAAACTGTACACACATCAAATATGGGAAAAAATTGTACCATTTTTCAATTTTTCCCCACATACATCAGTGTGTCAAATTGACAAGCCATTGTGCAAATGGTGTCATATCAGCTTAGCATAACACTGGTGTAAACAGCTACCAGTGTGAGTAACTGGACAAGTTATTGCCACTGCCAGTCCGCCCAGATACTGTAGAGCATGACCACGACGAAAAACTGCCGACTACTGTACATCTTACAAACATGTATTCCACTTCTCCGACTGTCACCCTTTTCTTGGGTCAACCTTTAATACATATTATGGTAGTGCTTTGATTAGATAGACCTGCCAGTGCTCAATCTTACCTAGGCAGAACCCCGCTTGGACAACAACGAAATAAATATTGGTTAACCCAGGCACAAATCACGTGTCACAAAAACTGAATTATTAAATAATAGAGCTTCTCAGAAGTTGTTGCAGACCTTATCCAAATGTTGCCTAGTCGATCACAAACATATCAAGGAGAGGTCAATGGATTGTATCAATTTGATTTAATTTTGCAATTCTGTGATGAATTTACAATTTTTGTAGAGGACAATGAACATGTTTTTACAAGCAGTTTATTACTTGGACTGACTTGCAGTCAGGAGGTTGGGAGGTTGAGTCCTGGCAGGGTCCATACCAAAGACTTTAAAAGTGGAACCTACTGCCATTGTGACTGGTGTCCAGCATTAATGAGGGGACAACTGGTCAGTAAAGAAAAAAACCAAAAAAAACAATGAGTCACAAGTGGAAACAAGAGCCCAATTGGCGATGTGGTTTCTTACTGGATTTTATAAGAACTACATGGGCCACTAGAAGGGCTGATAAATTGACATCCAAACTAGAGCTAAGGAACAGCTCATAACCAATGTTTTCAATATCTTCAAAAGGTGTATTTTTGTACTAATATTCTACGAAAAAAAGATTGAAACTTAGAGGCCATACTTACATTCAACTTGTATAATACGTGGTGATGTTTCAAAAACATTTCCTCACTTCAACATGTATTAATGCTTGTAATGAAACTTAATATTATCACCAAATATAAACAATTTACACACAATGTTGTCAAAGAGAGCAAAAGCACCCCCTTATACTTCTCCCATAACTTATTTTTACAGGTCTGCTCTCAAGTAAAACTTGCTATTACATGAAGACTTCACAACCAGGCAAAGACTTGTTTTGTCCCACCTTCTAAAAGTACAGAATACTTCCACTGAGCTTGGTTTCATGAATGAAGTAGGGAAAGCAAGCCAGTGAGCAACAACTGGACAAAAAGGCTGTGACCAATTGGTTGGAAACTGGAAAAACGACTGTGGCCAATTGGTTACAAACTGAACCTTATTTATCTTACGAACCTTCCAAGCTTGAGCCTGGAACTTCTGTGGAATCTGTCTGCCATTACAGATGTTGCGTAGTCTCCCAAAGTCACAGTTTTCAAGAAGGGCTGCGGCAAGCTCTTCATGCCTATCAGAAATGGGAACAAAATAATAACTTCAATCAAACTTGATGGCCAAGTATACATTTAAACAGTTTCTTGCTTTTGAAGTATATCACCTTCTACTAATCAGATTATTCTCTATGCATTTCTAAGTCACTATGACAGTAACGACACTGGGTATTCTAACAGCATACTAGATCATGCTTACTGTATGTGCTCATGCCCAAGTCATGTATGGGCACTCATATCGGCCTTGCTTTTTAAGGAATTTTTCAGGTTGCCAGTCAGCCAAAGTGCAGCCAAATTTAGGTTGTCCGAAATATTTTTTGGTTGTCCAAATAAAAGTGACACAGAAGAGATGGACAGTTGTATTTCTTGTGTCTGCCATAGGAAACACATTTCTTATAAATTGTGCATTTTTCCATTTTTATTTCAATGGTACAGAAATGAATGGTAGTCCATACCATAGTTTCAATCCCTCATCTTAATGGGGTTTCTCTGACACACTTTCTTACTGATGTAGGGAATTATTTGATTACAAATAATATCTTCCTGTCCATTGGACAAGTTCAAAAGATGAAATGATTGTCAAATGCAATTCTAACCCGTCACGGACTATTGCACCAGTGCTGAATTTCAGCCCTGCTCATGAAAGTGGGGGCAACCGCATGGTGATTTACATATAGCTGCTGGCTTAAATGGCATCATGGTGGCTGTAGCAATTTATACAGCTTTTGCAAATAATATATTAGCTGTGGTGAAAAAAATCCTTTCGGGTGTTGGGCATTTTACCTTAGACCCATTTCTTGCCATTGAACAGGAAAGGATGGACCAAGATTTTGGAAGTAGAGTAATGCGTATATATGTAAGCCTATAGTGTATACATGTATGTACAGCATACTTCTGGTGGTACACATTAATATGGTACCTGTGTGCATGTATATATAGTATCACAATGTACAGTATAGGCCTCATATACGTATTAAGGATAGGCCCCTATGTGTTGTGTAAATTTGTCAGGGTACACCTTTGTGCTGGCGTACAAATGCAGACAACTTGGCAAAACCAGAAAACCAAAAGGCTTAGTGATTCCTTGCCGCTGAAATGTAAGGCCTTTTTTCACATTGACATTGCTTTGCAATGTTTTTCAATTAACAGGGCTCCATAATGTGCCCACAAAGTACACATGCAAGGCATCCAATCTTCCTACATTGAGATCCCCCTTGCCCGTTGTGAACCCAAATGACATTTGACCTCCACCAAAAACTTCTGGGACCATGTATTCATTATGTGCCATCTACAGGACAAGTTACAGGACCCTACAAGTGACCTTTCTTGAAAGACTGTGCAGGAAAGCTTGTCAGGCTTTGAACATGCTGACTCCAAATGAACTTTGACCTTTCAGAAAATCAATAGGGATCATCTACTCAATATGACCAATCCACACACTAAATATGAGCACAGTCACATGTACCGTTCTTGAGATATCGTGTTTACGAAGTTTTGACCTTTTGACTTCTCATGACCCCAAATGACCTTTGACCTCCACCAAAAACAATAGGGATCATCTACTCAATGTGGCCAACACACTCGCCAAATATGAGCACAGTCACATGTACCGTTCCTGAGATACCGTGTTTACGAAGTTTTGTCCTTTTGACCTATTGTGACCCCAAACGACCTTTGATCTCCACCAAAAACAATAGGGATCATCTACTCAATATGGCCAATGCACACACCGAATATGAGATTAGTCACACTTACTCTTCTTGAGATACCATGTTTACCAGCAATTTCTAAGGAATTTACCTATTGACCTCTCGTGGCCCCAAATGACCTTTGACCTCCACCAAAAACAATAGGGATCGTCTACTCAATATGACCAACCAACACACCAAATATGAGCAAAGTCACATGTACTGTTCTCGAGATATAGTGTTTACCAAGTTTTGACCTTTTGACCTCTCGTGACCCCAAATGACCTTTGACGTCCACGAAAATTAATAGAGATCATCTACTCAATATGAACAACCAACACACCAAATATGAGCATAGTCACACGTACTGTTCTCGAGATATAGTGTTTACGAAGTTTTGACCTTTTGACCTCTCATGACCCCAAATGACCTTTGACCTCCACCAAAAACAATAGGGATCATCTACTCAATGTGGCCAACACACTCGCCAAATATGAGCACAGTCACATGTACCGTTCCTGAGATACCGTGTTTACGAAGTTTTGTCCTTTTGACCTATTGTGACCCCAAACGAACTTTGATCTCCACCAAAAACAATAGGGATCATCTACTCAATATGGCCAATGCACACACCGAATATGAGATTAGTCACACTTACCCTTCTTGAGATACCATGTTTACCAGCAATTTCTAAGGAATTTACCTATTGACCTCTCGTGACCCCAAATGACCTTTGACCTCCACCAAAAACAATAGGGATCATCTACTCAATATGACCAACCCACACACCAAATATGAGTATAGTCACATGTACCATTCTCGAGATATCATGTTTACGAAGTTTTGACCTTTTGACCTCTCCTGACCCCAAATGACCTTTGACGTCCACGAAAATCAATAGAGATCATCTACTCAATATGAACAACCAACACACCAAATATGAGCATAGTCACATGTACTGTTCTCGAGATATAGTGTTTACCAAGTTTTGACCTTTTGACCTCTCGTGACCCCAAATGACCTTTGACCTCCACGAAAATCAATAGGGATCATCTACTCAATATGGCCAATCGACACAGCAAATATGACCATAGTCACATGTACCGTTACTGAGATACCGTGTTTACGAAGTTTTGTCCTTTTGACCTATTGTGACCCCAAACGAACTTTGATCTCTACCAAAAACAATAGGCATCATCTACTCAATATGGCCAATGCACACACCAAATATGAGATTAGTCACACTTACCTTTCTTGAGCTACCGTGTTTACAAGCAATTTCTAAGGAATTTACCTATTGACCTCTCGTGACCCCAAATGACCTTTGACCTCCACGAAAATCCATAGGGATCATCTACTTAATATGACCAACCCACACACCAAATATGAGCATAGTCACATGTACTGTTCTCGAGATATCATGTTTACGAAGTTTTGACCTTTTGACCTCTCGTGACCCCAAACGACCTTTGATATCCACCAAAAACAATAGGCATCATCTACTCAATATGGCCAATGCACACACCAAATATGAGATTAGTCACACTTACCCTTCTTGAGATACCGTGTTTACAAGCAATTTCTAAGGAATTTACCTATTGACCTCTCGTGACCCCAAATGAGCTTTGACCTCCAAGAAAATCAATAGGGATCATCTACTCAATATGACCAACCCACACACCAAATATGAGCATAGTCACATGTACCGTTCTCGAGATATCGTGTTTACAAGGTTTTGACCTTTTGACCTCTCGTGACCCTAAATGACCTTTGACGTCCACCAAAAACAATAGGGATCATCTACCCAATATGGCCAATCAACATGCGAAGTATGAGATCCCTCGGGGTTACCCTTCTTGAGATATCGTGTTTACAAGCCAAAGTGTCACATATGCACACACCCACACACACACACACACCCACACACACACATACACAAGACATCACCATCGCATAGATTCCTTGCCTGCCTACGGCAAAGAATCAAAAATGAACCAGAGTAGCAATGCTACTGTCGCTCAGCCCTTCTTATGCTATCAGATGAGTGTTTTTTTTTTTTAATTTATCTTGAATAAATTTATTGTGTACACTTCACACATACTCAGACAACTCCAGGTGGGCAGACCAGCATGTGAACACAGTTCACTTAGCAGATGAACTGTTGAATCAGGGATAAATCTCTACATAAGCTAGTTCATCCTCTAACAGTGTACCTTTAGTCAAATATTTAACTCAAAAATATATTAAAGAGCATGAAAAATGAATGCTATCAGTCCAGCTCCCAGGACATTACTGAGCTGAGACATAAAATGTTGAAGCATTCACTTGAAACAAATTGATCTATTGCTCAATACTGTAAGCTGTGAATTTCTAGTTGTAAAACTCACAAAAGATATTTTGTTTCCTTTGAAAGTTAAAAAATATTTTTATTACCTGAACACTCCTGTTAACTTCCATGGCATGTTGTACAGAGAGGACTAAATTAATAGCATTACCGCATACCAGAGTAGGAGTGCTATCACACCTCTTGGTATTAGGTGCAGAAAAACAGAGAAAGACAAAGATAGTAATTTTAACTTACAGTTTAACAATGACACTCACAAATTCAAGTTGACATAAGGCCTATTCCAAATTGTGACAAGTATCATATAGCCACTTTTACTCCAGCTTGACCAGATAAACCATGGATTCCATGGATAAACAAACTTGGTGACAAGCCAAACAGCATTACAGTGACCACACACTGTGGAAGTGTCCTCACACAGCAAAGAGAGACCTGTGTCATAGTACCTCCTTGGTAATAGATATCAAAATTACTGAAGGATAAGTAATTAGCTGACAAATAAATGACTGCTTTACAGGCTATCTTGATTATGTAACAGTCTGAGACATTTGAGGGGAAAATACAGAAAAGTAATGATTTCTCCAAACTCTTTACACCAAACCACTCCAAAATCGATAGACCTGTTGCCATGCTTATGCCAATCCTCCACTGGAAAAATCAGACAAATCTGACCAGATTTGAAGGTAGTGAAACTTTTTAAAGTGGGAGACAGACATTTTGACCCCGTATACAGTATAACATAAGCTCTACCCACTGTTAGTGGGTTGAGCTAAAAATGAATAACGAAAGTGAGCCTCATGTGTTTCCCAACATCATTTGGACAGTTATCTATATGACTTTTAATTCTCTTGGCCTTAGGCTAACTTCAGGTCTTGGGACCCTCTTACTTTCCAACTCAACAACACCATCCCTGCATCTCCAAATTTTTAGAGGCCACGTAGCCAAGGTCTACCTTAGTCCTAACCATACTATTATGTGTCCAAGTTAGGTCACTTAACTTGTTTGGAAAACTCAGGCCTCAAGCATTCCTTATTGCACTTATGGTTTAGCCTACAACATAGTATACGGCATCCAGTCTAAATGTCCCCAGCCCAAAATGTCCCCCCTTGTTTGCCACCAAAACGTCCCCCCTTATCACCAGAAAGTCCTTTTTTAAAAATGTTTTGAGACTGTTGAGCATCACCCTCTGGTAATTTGACATGGAATGACCCAACAACGAATCTGGGGAACGTTGACATAGCCTCGCTTGAAAAGGACGAAATGTTCATAAGCAGGCTAACAATTAACTATGTCAATTGCAGTGAAGCGCCGGGGGGGGGGGGGGGGGGTGTTTGGGGGAGGTCATCATGTTATTATTGTCTCTCTGGCACGCCATACAGAGTGAGCCTTTCGGCGTACCAGAAGTCCGCCAAAAGGCTCACCGAATTTGATGTGGTAAAAGTACACGTTCATGTTCTGTTTGCTTACGATCATGTACAGATTTCATACATTCATGTACTGTTTGCTTACGTTCATGTACTGATTTCTTACGATCATGTACTGACATTTAGTACATGATCGTAAGAAATCAGTACATGATCGTATGAAATCAGTACATGAACGTAAGCAAACAGTACATGAACGTATGAAATCAGTACATGATCCTAAGCAGTTAGTACATAAACGTGTGCTTTTACTACATCAAATTCGGTGAGCCTTTTGGCAGACTTCTGGTACACCGAAAGGCTCACTCTGTATGGCCTGCCGAAGAGACAATAATAACATGATGATCTTACGTTTTTACATGTTCAACGTGTGTTTTAAGATGTACAACGTGTGATTTTACATGTACAATGTAACATTTAACATGATGAACTTATGGTTTTAGTACATGATGGTGTAAATTTACATCATGATCATATGAAGTTAGTACATCATCGTATATTTTTGGTACATGAACGTGTAATTTTAGTACATGAACGTGTAATTTTAGTACATGAACATGTATTTTTAGAACATCATCATATTTGGTGAGCCTTTTGGCGTGCCATATAGTGCATCACTTACCCCTGCTGTAGCAACCCAGTTATATTACTCACTCGTTTTTTCTAAATTGTCTTATGGTATGGAAATATACGGCATGTCTAAGCCTTCTTTGCTCAAACCCCTGCAAGTTCTTAATAAATGAATGAATGAATGAATTTCAATTTTTTGCGTCCTGGCTTGTGAACGTTATCTGCGCATGGGGCTGTGTTGTGAGAGCATTGGGCCTAAACTTAGGCCTAGCCTAGTCACTGAAGGTGACCGTATAATCTGCTCCTTCTAGTCACTCCTTACTACGGTCACTGGCCTACATGTACAAAGGTAACCATGTTTTATGCCAAAACAACAAACTGAGCTCTAATTACGACAGTAGCTATGGTTCATAGAACAGATTTGAGTTAACATAATGATTTTAAGCATTCTTAAATACCACTGCTACACCTTCTGGAATGTTTAATACCAGCAAATGCATAGCAAAAGGCAGGAAAAATGTGGTGCCATCCTTCGCAGTAACATGGACATCATGATCGTCTGCTTCTGTGTTGCATGATGGGAAGGACTTCCGCTCGACAAGCTATCGAAGACCAATTAGTAAGTGCGGCTAGTCAATACTTGTACTTCATATACTATAGTAAGCTCTCTGTACATTACGAAATTGTACAGTCACTGCGTATAGTAGGCTTCCTCGTTTTACATGAGATCACATGACAAACACTGACTTCTTCAACTGAAATATTACTCTGCACAGGCTTAACGTTACTCGCAGAATTATCCTGCCAAAATTTCAATTTTAAAGGTCTTATTTCGTTAACAGACTTGTGTGGAAGGTGAATGTGATGACAAAGATCATCTGTGGAAAGTTTGGTGAGAAAAGCTATCTTTTTGGGGGCGTGAGGGATGCCTACTCACGCGTGAGTAGGCAAATGAGCTGTGTTTTTGTGTACACTGGGCAAGGGCCCAGAAATGAAGGGTATAGCTAGCACAGGAACGTAATGCTGGGTCCTGTTCAAGGGCTAGCCTAGCCTAGGCCTAGGCCATGTAACAACACATGACACAGCCCTGTTCGAGGGCTAAGGCTCAGTTTTCCCACCCAACATTGAAGTGAGGAAAAGGGGGAGAGTGGCTAGGATAAGGGATGGATAAAATACAATGTAACATCTGCTATGGAAGCATTTTGTTTCATTTACTTTGGCGGCGATTTGTAGTATCACGGTACAGAATATCGTTCGGGCCTAGCCTACCGTAGCCTCGGCCCTGCGTTAAGTTAGTACTAACGTTAGGCCTACTAGCGTAAGTTGAGTCCACTGTCCATGTATTGTATTACGGAATTGGGGGAGGGGCCTCTAAATAAGGTGCTTTCTCTTTATCTGCACATTTATAAAACATATTGTCGTATGTGTGGGTAGAAGGATGCTTTTCCTACTACAATGCTGGTGAATTAAACCACCATTTCCACAACGGCCTAGAAATAAGTCAATTATCTTTTCTTACCAGCTAGTATCTTCTACGTCGCTGTCAACCATTTTAACGGAGATGACGTGGGATGGTAAATAATATTAAAGACGTTTGTAATTAGTAAATAATTGTTAGACCGTTCGGTGTAATGCATTTTCTTGTCGATATGAAATGCTATAAATTTATTTTGAGGCTATTAATTTAAATTTCAAAATGTATGTTTTACATATATGAGCAAGTTATACCTTTATATCAAATAAAAATAGTTAAATGTTGAAAATTTTTTAGAAAATATATTGCATCTGGTAACACGGTACGAAACAGGAAGTAAATGTACATGGCTGATGAACACTTTAGTTACACTGCTGAAAAACACAGCTTGAGATCCACCCGGTCTCCACCAAAAGAGATTACTTTCCGGCACGAAACCTGACAGAGAGGTGGTAACATGAAGATGGGGGACTGCTAATTTTTTAAACCGTGTTTATAGCTTCATGAGTAAATGTTAAGATACTGGTGAGTACAAAATTCAGGCGGGAGGCTAGGCTATATCGACAGTAATAACTTATGCTTCCACGATAATACTGTTAAGTGTAAGTTAACTGACACTGTAGGCAGGATGAACTTGTCATGCAAGCGAATCTGTTCACATTTGTTCAGTGTTACTTTAGTGTTACTGTCACTATGACCCGCTGCATTGCCTCAGTACAGTACTTTAAATAAACACTGCACTGACACTGTTAAAACAATTAGGCCTGCCTAACCAGTAACTTATTAGTAACTTAGTACACATGACCATAGTTTTGAGGGAGTTGCAGAATAGAATCAGTTACACTATTATTATTAATGGTAGACCACCTAACGTTAGGCTAAGTCATTTAACAGCATAGGCTAGGCCTAGCTCTAGAGGCTACTTGCCCACGGTCTAGGGCATCATCTAACGGCCGAATTTTCAAATCTCACAGTGAAATAAAATTTTTCAAAGAAATACAAACGCTACACTAGGCCTACTGAGGAAATGAAGGCTTTATTCTTTCAGCTTGCTCGTAAGACAGTATTGCCATCCCATCGTAGAGCAATAGGCTACCTAACTTAGGCTTGGCTGCTACACATAGGCCTGGCTGTGTCCAGTCGAAACGTCCCAAGACCAAAACATTCCCCTTTTTTGCTTCCAAAACATCCTCGCTTTTTACCAAAATGGCCCTGTGATGTTATAAATGGTATACCAAAATGTCCTTGCATAAAGAATTTGAATGTCCAACTGAAAATTGCAAGTTTTTAACATAAGATGGAAACGTAAGAGATGAATTAGATAGAGGATATATAGGTGAAAGGATGGATTTGGGAATTAACTTTTCAAGTGTGATGAATGCTTAGATGAATTTTATTGTAATTGATTTGTGTTTAGAAACCGAGAATTAAGATGAGTCTATTGTTATTGGATGATTACATGTACAGTACTGTAGCCAATAAGGTAAATATTGCAAAGGTTTGATGGAGAAAATGATCAACATACATGTAAAATAAATTTATTCAAATCAATTATGCACAACAGGCGGGCCTAAGCAAGCTTTGCTATGAACATTTCACAATGCATGAGGTTCATATTTTTACTGAATGTACAAATAAGTTAGATCCTTTCAACTAAAACAAAACAACTCAATTTATTTTACAATATACACTGGGACGTTTTGACCAATGCCGGAGACACAATGGCGGGGACGTTTCAGTACAGGGATGTTTTGGATTGGGGACATTTGCCTGGTAAAGGGCCTGGCAAGTTGGCTTAAGTACCCATAGCCTGCACATGAAACTTTTTCGGTGTGCATACAGTGCTTACAATGCTGCATGACTAAAAACGCATAATAAATGAGCAGTGCAGGTCGCAAAGTTTTTTCTCGTTATATGGTATAATACAGGACAAATACTGAATCTCCAGGTTTGAGGAATCAATCTGTTTTGTTACAAAAATCTCAAGGTTTGATATTTTGGATGTTGGCATGTCTGAAATAGAGTGAGTGCTGCTCATCTGGGCTTAAATTTTGAGGCTTGTGATTGCACTGGGGTACGTCCAGCATCCAAAATTCAAACCATAGAGGCAGTCTAGTGTTACGGGTATATGTCGAAATACACGATATTTACCTCAAGTATCAATCCCGGCTCGACTTGAACTGATACCGCAGGTTGGAAACTGGGAAGTAAAACTCTATCTAATCTAACCTAACTTCAGGTATCAATCATACCGTAATTCTCCCCTGTATGTTCTTCCTTGTCACAGAACTATTAAAATTACTTCAATAAAGCATAAGCCATAAGATTACACAACCTTGGCCCAGGCTAACTGGAAAATAAGACAATTTTCCGGCAGCATCTTCGGAAGCATTCACCAGAAATGGTCGGTTAGCCTTGTGCCTGTCGTTTCTTGTTTTACACACATGCTGTTCTGTGTGGTTGGACCAGTGAGTTGCTTTACTCATGCCTTCATGCTACAGAGACCTTCTCTTTATCATACTGCAAATCCTCGAATGCTGATTTGGCTCTCAAATGCTGCCGATCAGCAGTTTTCTATAGCCAATTCATTTTAATTCTTGCCTCTTAGAGCATGGAAATGTGCCAGACTGAGTTTCTTTCCTTCGTTATTTATAGTTAGTTCTTATAGAGTTAATACACACCAGTTTCCACCCTATTGGTTTTAGTCGAGCCGGCCACGGCCTTTTTTCTAGTTGTGGCTCACCGTCTTGTTTTCCCAACTCCCATTTATGCAAGTATCACGCACAATGGCATTAGGTTCCTTTTTTAGAGTCTTTGGTATGACTCGACCTGAGAAGCGAACCCAGACCTTCTGCGTGAGAGGCGGATGCTCTTACCGTTAGACCAAACAGGAGGTCTTCTTTTCCTTTGTACGTGTGTTACCATTGTTCCAGATACACAGAAGATTGTGGGCATACTCCAATAAACAATCACTTGTGCCTCAAAGCAAGATGTGCCTTCAATAAACTGAGAACCCAGCAACTGGCTTTATGTCCTCATGATTTGCTGCAAAAAACTGAATTATGCGTTGGTGATAATATATGTACAGCTATCTGTTTAAAAGCTCCATGGTCAAAAAAAAAGCCAGTGTTGGAAATTTTAGTAATTCGCGACTGAAATCAACAAGAAAAAATGACTAACATGTATGCACATACACAGCCGAGATAAATTAGATGTATACACACAAGAAAAAACTGGCTCAAGGCTATCATGGCCAATTATTGCAAAACTAATCATTTTTACTGAACACTTCATAGGCTGAAGATGTATGCTAAGATGTGTGGGAAAATTGTCTTTTGGGCATCTTTGATATGGGCACTGCATATTAGCATGCTGATGGCAAATATTAAGACTACAGTTTTAAATGCATGATATCATGATAGATCTTTGTGGAAATGCTGGCGATATCAATAAATGAAAAATAATTGTTGTGGCAGCCCTATGGTGAATGGGAGGTCAAAGGTCAAACAACAGCTGAAAAGGGCTCTGACCTCTTAATTTGGTTTTTGATGTGATATGCTGTACTCATCCCCTTGTTTGTTGGTTATGCTTCACCATTCACTGCTGCCGTTTACATGACAAGTTTTTCCTGGTCAATGATTTGTATAGCTCCAGCTCTACGTTGCCACAGAGTTGCATAAAGAAGTACAGGCAGAGATAAGCTTGTATGATCCACAGACCTTGTCAGTTTGAATCTGAGGTACAGTACTGTGTTTCAAAATAAAATAACTGTTAACTGCCTAATATACATGTCTAAGTTACTGTACTTCTTCTGTCATAAGAAAAAAAAAATCACCAGGTATTAAAGTTTACAGTTTGTGATTTTAATAAGTTTGCCTCTACAGGCCTAAATAATTTATGTATTAAACAATGGAAATTTGCAGGTCCCTTTGCACAGTGTGAAATGCACATACTTCCATACATGTATTGTTGTGTTGGAGTTAAATTACCAATTTGTGCATTCAAAGTTTTTTGGTTGATACCATTCACATTACACACAAATGTGTCCAGTCTATCATAAGGAGGAGCGTGTTGTGTTGGAATCTCTTGAATAGTTTTAAGTGCATGGTATGTCAGCTTACAGTACTGTATGTACAGAAAGAACCATTCTGAAAGGGTGAATGGGGAGTTAGCACAATTTGAAGGAAAATAAGGTGTGTAAGCTGGATATAAGGGTGAGGAAATTCAAGTACTTAACTGTATTAAAAAGATAATATAGGGTGAATATGTAGTGTACTTGAAGACTTCAATAAATTTGAACAAGTTGAATTCTGTTATCTTTTGATGAGATGTTCAACCCTTTAAATGGATGTAATTATTTTTGATACTGTAGTGTAGAAGGCAGGAAACTCCATCACAATGGTGCATTTTGTAAAGCAGTTTTTAGATACAGCACATCAGAACTCTGAAAGAAATTTTGGAATATTTATGGAGCAGACCCTCACCTTTTTATTTTCCTATTGATAGCATTGGTAAGTATTGACAGTCAAGAAATGAAGTTGGACCATGCATTACAGGACAAGGGCCTTACCAAAGTTTGATAAAATTTTTGTAGGGCTTCCCATGCACACTTTTATAAGAGAACACAAATAGAATAAAATGTACTGTTTTGAAAGCATAGCACACATTTGAAATTACTGTAACTCCATACAGATTCAATTAGTTCCAGTTAGGCTATAAATATTAATCTTCTGGGTAAACCCTTTCTCCAGCTGTGTCTGTGTCACCAGCTTACTTTCCCTACTCCATTGCTTTTGTGGAGCATCATACACAGTAGCAGCAGGTTCCATTTTTTAAAGTCTTCGGCATGACTCTGCGTTGGACTTGAACCCTATATTTTCTGAGTGAGAGTGCTACAGCATATGCTCCATCAACTATACCACATACTCCCATGCTCCACCCTGTCCATACTGTACAAGCATAAAACTTTAATGCAACTTTAATTTTGTGAAACTTCATTCATGTTGAATTGTGTGAAGAAACTCTGTATCCTCTGTATCTATCAGCTGGCTTCAACTCAACAAACATTTAGTTATTAATCATTGAAGAGGAGGTGATGCACAGTGCACTTGTGATGAACACTACTGTACTTACGCAGTATGTAAGTATACTGTATGTTGAAAACTGTTTCAGTTTCGTGAGCAAAGCCAGCAAAACTGAGTAGGCTACATACACTGATCTACAAAATTTTTTTATTGACCTTAGTTTGTGATAGTGAAAGAGAGTTCTTTTCTTCTTGAACTTTGACAAAAAAATTTGGCTTAAGCAGTGTAAGTACTGTAAATTTGAAATAAGGATCTTTCAGGAAGGGTGCACTCAATGTTTCCTCTAAGAAAGTATTGATTAGACCAGTGCTCTAAATATGGGAACATTTGACTTAGGAATTGCAGCTGTTTGGATCTGTGCACCCATCATCTTTAGGAATAAATGAAACTTTTTTTTTCATTTCTTTCCACAAACTTTAGTAAACTGAGCATCAAATTGATGTGCCACTGTGTCAAAATCTTTTGGTGCTATAGTGCCAGCTTCAGTGTTCGAAATTAGCCCTCGCCCGGTCGCCAATTGCGACTGAAAACAGCCTCAAACGAGTGAAGATCCCTTCCTCTGTAGCTTAACGGGCGGCTAAAGAAATGTGGGACCTTTACCCAAAATTCTATCAGACTTTTAACCAAAAGTTTCTACACCAAGTCCAAACCCTGTCGGACCTAGACTCCCAGAGCATGAATGAAATAAATGAAAAAAAAATTGAATATCACTTTCCTTATCAAGAAAATTTATTTATACATGTGACGATTATGTCACCGGCTGTTTGAATTACTCAGTCTCTGATACACAATAAAAGTGCAGGCAATGCAGGGAAATAAATACGTTTGGCCAGCCTAATTCCATGTCTCTACAATTTGTAATCAAATATCTGTGTAAGTTTGCCATTGATTCAAAATCCTACCCCATATGCTCTGAAAAATCTATGAGCCCTCCTCAAAATTCCTGTGAAAATAGAAGCTCCAAAGCTTGTGATTTAGCCAATCAACCAGCGGCACGACATGGTCTATTGCAGGGCTGGTCTATGGGAATTTAATGTAGTGATACGCCCCGCATGTTGCCGAGTCAGTGCAAATCTCTTATTGACTTTGTGTGCTGGAGTCTGTTTCAGAATCTCTCTGATCAAGCAATCAGAAGAATTCACGCAATTGTGTCACGGCAAAAATGTGTTGTTCGGGGATCGCAAGTTATTGATAAATCCTACGAGAGTTGATTCATTTTCGATTCATCGTACAATAATTATCACAACGACCAAGATCTGGGTATTGGTGCATGGTTTCATTTTCTCATTGAGTTTATTGGTATAGAGGTAAAACAGCTCTGCACAGCTGGTAGGGGAATATTTACGATTTGATCTGTTCTACCCATATGTTTTGTCATGATTTCTGTATTGCAGTACCATTTTTATCTAGTGAAAAACACAGTCTGAAGCCATGCAGGCTATTCAAGCTGCTGGGGGAATACCCAAAACATTTTTCAACTAGCCAGCGAGTGAAAAAAAAAAAGTTAATGGTAAACCCTGAGCTTAGAAGAAAATGCACTGGATATAGAGGAATCCAATCAGTTAAGTGATGGTCTATTTCCACCATAACTGGGGTCCGTCAGCTTTAGTCTTTCCAATTCTTTGCTTACTAATTGTACCATGAATGATCATACAATTAAATACAGTAGCTGCTCCTGATACCCTCAATTGCATCGAACATAATGTGTTAAGCATTGCATGTAGACCATAAAATTTAAACAATTTCTCGAGCTGCTCCAATTTGTCTGTAATAACTAACATTTTTCCTTTTGACTTCCTTATCTTTACAGGGTGCAAAAGACAAGCATGGCTGTTAGACCCAAACCTGGCTTTCTGTCCCGCCTCACAGATTTTGTAGCCCCACCAAGGCCAGCTGTGGACCGGCGTACCCTAGAGAAGACATGGAAGCTGATGGAACGAGTAATGCGTTTATGCCAGCATCCCAAAATGAAATTAAAGAACAGTCCTCCCTACATCCTTGACATCTTGCCAGAAACGTACCACCACCTACGGGTCATATGGTCAAAGTATGAAACAGACAACAAAATCCATGAGCTGTCAGAAAACGAGTACTTCAAAATTTTTGTAGATAATACCATGAGGAAAGCCAGGCAAACTGTAGACTTGTTCAAACATAGTAAGGATAAAATGTATGATGAGAATGCCTCCTGTCGGCGAGAACTTAACCGTCTGTCATTGATTTTCAGTCACAATTTAGCAGAGCTAAAAGTCATCTTTCCTGGTGGACTTTTTGCTGGGGAAACCTTTCGCATCACAAAGGCAGATGCAGCTAATTTTTGGAAGAAAAATTTTGAAAACAGGTAAGTGGAATCGGTGGATCATGTCTAGTCGAGGGAAGCTGACCCAGTCTACTGTACATGGACCCACCCTCTCTACCTAGACCCATCCTCTCTACAAGTATATTGTGGTCACACAGAGTGTGAATTGTGACATGAATGGTCGTTTTTCTAAAAGCTTAACTCTGTATAGTTATCCATTTCGCACAAATTCTCACTTTGAACTAGTGCAGCACACATACTTACCTAAACATCAAATTCAGTTTTCGAGTTTTACTTTAATGTAACACTCCACTCTGTGCACTGTTCGCGCTATGCTGTGCGATTGCAGGATTCCCGCAACAGAATCAGTAATCCCACAAGAAAAACATTTGTCTGCGGGAAATTCCCGCATCGTTTTTCTTGCATAAGCGATAGGGTTATAATCAAAGCACAACTTATTTACTTGTCCGTTATACGAATAAAAACTCTGAAAATCGATGAGTCACCGTTTGTATAAACGTTTGTGTAAAAGGAAGCTCTACACAGTACACCCTTACACCCACACTGCATGGACTGGTTATGCATGTACCAGCGCAGCGCTACCTAGTACAGTGTAGGGCTGTAGGCCTAGCGTAAGATCGCGCAGCAGTGGCAGCTGGCTCTGTGCAGTGTGTGTACTGAAACTAATCGCTCTGTGTGCAAACATCGGTCGTGTTTTAGACTGTTGTGAAGTGTGAAATGGCCTCCAAGTCAAAGTTGGATTATTTTTCAAACTGCTACAGAGTAGCGATAATAATGTAAATAGTAATACTACTAGTAGGCCTAATACTACTACTAGTAATACAGTACTAGTACTGGGCCTAATGTTAAGCCTAGGTCTGCTAACAAAAGTAGTAAAACTAAGAAGAAAAAAGCTGACAAGTTTCAGTTAAGTTGGCTGTAAATTTGGCAGTGGCTATGGTATGAGAAAGGAGAAATATTCTGCACCACATGCAAAGAAGCCAGGCCAACTGATACATCTAACTTTGTTGAAATCTTGTTTACTCATATCAGTTATTGGCAATGTTAAAAAATGTACTTCATTAACTGAATCTCTTTTTTGGTAAATGCAGATTGCAGACTCGACTTCTCAGAACTAAAGACTCCTCCCCCCCCCCCTAAAAATGAAAATCCCCCTCTAAATTTTTGAGAAGGGGGGAATTTCCTCCCAAATTTCAAGTCCCAGCACTAACACTGACTCTGTGTCTCCTTTATCATTCAGTAGGAAATAGGTCTCCTCTGAGGGCTCTTTAAAGTATCTGTAATCTGCAATATTATCTGTAGACGAATCTGATCAGCACTGGGGTCAAGTGACTGTAAGCAGCCAGTAGTGGGGTCCATTAGCCTTTAGTTGTCATTTTGGTCTAAATGTAACTTCAAACCCTCATATCAAAATCGAGGAATCAAGACCTAAAGGGCAGGAGCAGTCATCCCAAATTGAAGTAGTGTAGTAGACTGTTCAATTTCATGATTGGCTGTTGTGAGTCATGTGACAATGTTTTTTCTCTTCAAATGTGAAATTTACTAGAAACCGCTGCTTGGTTTACCTTGAATATATGCAATTGTTAAATCATAAAATGTAATGAAAGATACTTTGAAGAGAAATAAGACGCAAATTGTGCTATTTAGCGTTTTCTTCAAAACAAGTTTGGGGGGACTGCTCTTTACCTTTAATTCAGTGTATAACCATTCATGGTACAGGTAAGCAAAGAAATTGAAAGATTAAAGGGTGATGGAAGTTTCAAATTTACTCTTGGAAATAATTAAATAATTACATGGGAAATGGTTGAAGGACAGTTTTTTTTGAAAAACACGCTTTAGCTTAAGTTCAACAAACCTCTCTCCCACCACCAAAATAACAGATGGTTATTGATTGGCATTAGGCAGACCATCACAGTAGGAAAAGTAGTTACTCAGTGTTTACCATTACAGTAACTGATTCACAGAATATCTTCATCTTCATCTTCATCCCATTTCCCACTTACCCATGCCTTGTTAGCATATCAAAGTGCCAATCACACACTAAATTATATTGTTTAGTGCAATATTTGGTGAATTAGAAGCTGGTCTTAAATAACCACACAATTGAAACACTCGAAGGTGGCATTTGATACAGTTCCTGCTAAGTTGTTGTGTTTATAGGTACTATACAGCACTTACAGGATGACATAGTTTCACTGCCAGGACCACTACTGTAGTTGATTGACCTCTCACTGAAAGTGATTTAAACACACACTGACTAAATGTTTCATCATGACAATTTCCTATAGCACCTTATAAACTTTATTGTACCAGGCACTCTACATCTAATCAACTAACAGGTCCTTTCTTTTCATGCCTGAATAGAAGATTTTTAAATGAAAGGCATTAGCTACCAGAAAGTGTTTGACAAAGAGCACGAATAATGGCTGCCCTATTGTTGTCATCAGAACTGTGCCAGGCCTGCTCATTCAGGCATCTATCACAAGAGGAACTTGAGTAAGGTGTACAGTAGGCCTATGTCTTTTACTCAAGATATTTTTATCTAGGAAAGGATCTTCCAGGGTGCTGTAAATTAAAATGTAGCCATACTTTATTATTGTTAAGGTAGCATACCCCCATTAATTCCTCCATTTACTTGCACACTAAATCCAAAAAGTAAACGGGCCTCTAAAAGCTTGTCGAAGTTTTCGCCAGGGTCAAGACCCTCATTAGAAAGCTGACAAGTTGGCCATTCATGGCACTTCCAATTTACCATATCATGACTATGAAGATTTTTTGCTATTTCACCTCAAAGTTCAAACCACCTTTTCCGAACCTTGTTTTTCACCAAGATCTTTGTATGCCTCCGCCAGCTTCTGAGGCCCATAATTTCCATAAAGTTGCTTCAATTAAGCCCATTTTTTCACCAATGGTACTTCATTTGATATACTTTCAAAAAAAAAGACAAACTTACAGAAAACCCCAGCTCATTCCATAACATAAAATATCAAAAAAGTGCTCCTTTTAGGGACTCTATCTGAGGGCAAAAAAACGGACGCTTTATTACACCTGCTAATTGGGATATGCTCCCTTAAGTCAGAAAGTAGTTGTCCAATGCAACATTTATGCATCACAGATAATAGGACAAGTGTCATTTCAGCCCTGATATACTGTATTTTCAGTCTTTTGAGCAATGCTCTTAAGCTGTGGTTGGAAGACCTTTATTTAGAAGACAACCGTTAAATCTGATACGTACTGTTAGCTGCAACACATAATTTTGCATCACTTACTGTAGTTTCTAAAAAAAAAGACTTGCCTGATTTGCTGCATAAACAAATTCATACTGTGAAAGTGAAATTTTTTTGTCATGTCTTATGCCATGTTTAACAAAGTAGGCTGGACTGATTAAGTCCTGCTAAGCCGCCCACAGAGTAATTCATCTCAATTTGATCATAAAAGGAAGTAACAGTACTTGCCATTTAGGACATGATTCATACAGTCCTGCACATAGTCTTAGTTAATTGTATACAGAACTGGAGTGTGTGAAATTGAAAATTCAGCACGAATACAAATCTGTTTAGAAGTACTGTAGAGCCTTCACCTCTTATGATAACTGTGCAATGCTCAGCAAATTATACACATAGGATAGAATATATGCCATACAGTGTAGAACAGCACTGTGTACAGCATCTGTGCAGTACTGTGCATATTGAATGTATTCACATTGCTGACATACACTTACCACTTGCTACGTCTTAATTGCACAGGGTCCCTTCATGATGAGAACTTCCAGGACCAGAGTGTTGCTGGTGGCCTCACTATGGCCCGGCAGCAGCTGTGGTTTACACTCCTCCATCTGTCAGTGGCCCAGCCAATGGTGTTACCCCCTTAATCACACCTGGGGTCCATTCCACAAAGAGTTATGCACAATCTTAAGTATGATTTACTGTTGACTTACAGTGATCTAGCCTTTGCTATTATTTCTGCCAAATTGTGGAATGATCTTCCATCTTTTGTTAAGAACTCTTCTTCTTTCGAACAATTTAAAACTGGCTTGAAAACTCATTTGTGGACTATTCATATGATTGACTCCCTGTTGGGCAGTCCTCAGCCCTTTGAGACTATTTGTGTAAGGAGCTATAAAAACTGTATTAAATTATTATTATTGCAAATGATAGTCTTTTCTTCTGTTGCCATATGCACATGCATGGTACATGTGTTCCTGGTGAAGATTACCTCGAAGTGAAATTTTACATGTAGGCCTAACGTAGAATCTGTCGTACAGGTGTAAAAATTTTTAAGCAATAAACACTGACAGAGTGAGTTTTGCTGCCTTACTTTGACAGACTTGGGAGTGCCAATCACTAATCTGACAAGCCAGTATGTACAGTAGGCCTACACTGTTCAATCAAATTCAACTGTTATTACTTTCCTGTAACTTGGAAAAATGAAATGCCAACCCGTTAGTTTTAAAGCTCTAAAAGCGAAAACTTGGAAATTCCAATACCTCTGTACAAGCTTCCGACAATCTTCGACAAAAATACATGGGACAAACCCTGCTCCCCCTATCAATGTTTAAGTTTCAGGAGGCGCAGCACTTTTGCTACTGCAACATTTAATGAGGTAACGGAGGGATGGTATCAATCCATTTATTGCTTGGTTTGCTTGCTTTTCCCATCATTCTTATCAAGGCTTGTAGATCTCCAATTAATGCAAAAATGTAAAATAACATAACTGGCTAACTGAAATTATAGAGCTCAATTTACAATTTAGGTAACTGCATCTGGACATTGTCTTTACTTGATACATATCTGGCTTTCTTATCATTAAACTCCCTTCCAGACATATTTATCCCTCATGATATTTATAAACACTTCTAAGAAAAATTGTCATGTATTCAGCTGCGGTTGGAGGGATTGAACTTTTAAAGTACTACATGTTCTGTCATACTGATACAGTTCTCATGAGTTCCTTCCATCTGTGGGATATTTTTTGTTAAAAAGGATCACGCGTGTCTGGCTGATAACTACAATCCTGGACAAAAATACATGGGACAGTAGTCCCCCGCTCCCCCGTTCAATGTTGGAATTTTTGAAATTTTGAGAATATTTTGTCGAGAACAACATTGAACTAGGGGGGAGGGGATTTTGGAAAACCAACGAGTCTTTGCATACATGTTGCTACATTTGGGCAAAAATGTCCCATCATTTTTGTCCAGGATTGTCTGAACTGCTGTACACATATATGGGAGCGCGCACGTATACTGTAGATCGTGTTGAAGCGGTGGCATTTTCGGGACAAGTTTGAAAGCCGTGATAGGAAAGTCGCATTAGGGAAGGATACAGTAAAATTCTCCATTTTGTAATCTAGGTAACAAAAAGTTTATTTAAGTAGTTAATAAACTTACAGCTATTTCTCATGAAATAATTAAAAAAATTAATGCCAAAGCGGAACGATTCTTTCATTCAGCCGAAAGTAGGAACATTAAAATAATCAGTTTGGACTTTGGAAATAAGCCACAGACTAAAGAAGAGGGCGCCTTGCTCTGACTGCGATCTCTAAACTAGGGTAAACCAGACGATCTACCGTTTGTTTTTATTATTTTTTTCACCACGGATGACGTCATAAACATGCAAAATTGGGGCATGTAAAGATGAGTGCGTTTCACATTACTGCAGTAATAAATAGTTTCCTCCAATGCAGTTTATTCCTCGTTTGCCACGGTCAACCGTAAAATTGCTGAAATTATCATTTTGAAACAGGTCCCTTCATAAAAATGTGCGGTCGACCGTCAGTTCCATTTAAATACTGTGTAGGTCAACGGTAGATCGTTGTCAGGTCAATGGTAGATCGTTAATTGTGGGGTCGCTGTATCAAATTAAAGGCAATTTCACCAGAAGCCTGTTCTCAGGGACGAATTTTGTGTTCAAAGTGTAATTTTTTCTCATTGTTTCTCATAAAAGATGTTATTTTTAACTTCACGTGGTATCAAGAATTTATTCCTCTTCTTTTACTTCATATTTGAATTCCGGCTAAAAATTTAAATGGGCACTTACACCGGTTTAGAATTCGCTCATCCCAAGCCCTGGTCTACCCAAATATTGAAACGACTGGTTAGATTAGTTTATGTCCTGTCAGCTTTGTATCATGCATGATCATCTAGAAAGTGTTGAAATCAGTGATTAATCATGCCACTGTCCCTCTACATTTATTAACTTAAACCCAAGATTTACACATTACTGCCAAAATTAAAAAATGTTTTATGCTCCTTCACTCTATGGCAGCTGTTCTGCGGTGAAACCGTATGCTCCCATACATGTGTACAGTCGTTCAGACAATCCTGGACAAAAATACATGGGACAGTCATCCCCCGCTCCCCCGTTCAATGTTGGAATTTTTGAAATTTTGAGAATATTTTGTCGAGAACAACATTGAACTAGGGGGGAGGGGATTTTGGAAAACCAACGAGTCTTTGCATACGTGTTGCTACATTTGGGCAAAAATGTCCCATCATTTTTGTCCAAGATTGTAGTTCCTTATCATTTCATGGAAGTAAGCTATATCTTTTGAGTGCAATTTGTAGCATTTTGTACCAAGCACTTGACCACAGGTGTACTTGCTTACAAGGTGTATATGTCATTCTGTATGTCAGGCCTGTGCAAATATTGTACAGTAGTCTTGAATCCTTATCTCTGTGGTATTGGATATGATAAACTTGTAAATTTGAACAAGAATCTGTAATCTCTTAGGGGGTATTCCCCTCAAGACAATGAGGATAATCATTTTTCTATATTAGGCTATAATTGAGCCAGTTGAAAATGTTTTGAATTTCCTCAAAATTCTGTTGCTCAGGAAAATGTCAGGTTAAGGTTTTATGAGAGAATTGAGGAGAACCAGGTATTCTTCAAGTATTGTGTACATACAGGCCCATAGCTGTTTTGGGAGAAGGGAGCACCTTGGCAGAACATTATGAAACTAATTTTCCCCTTCCACAGGGAATTTAATTACAATGCAAAACTTGGTAGTTTATATAAGTCTTCAAAGGAAATAATATTTTTTCTTTAAGTTCAAGATCAGGCAGCCCTAATTTACTTTGACCAACAGACCTGTACAATTGGGCTTCTCCTAATTTTCCTTACAGACCTACATACCTTAGTTCAAGGTTTAAAGAAAAACAATGAGACAAATCCCTTAAATTTTGCAATTCAGAGAAAAAAATATTGTCACACGATAGCAATTTTTTTCCATGGCATGGTGGTCCCAACTCATGGAATCACAGACTTAATAATTGGTTCCCTCATATTACAGTATTTACTGTAAAAAAACCTGTTAGTTGGTTCCTATCAATAAATGGTGAACCCACAAATGAGTGTCCTTGATTTTTTTTTTTTAACTTCTCTAGTTACATCCATTTAATGTCAGGATTGATCACTAGACTATAATAATTGGGAAGGGGGGGGGGGGAGGGAACCACCATCACTGGGAAAAGTTAGAAAGCTAGGAGACTAGCTTCCTAGGAAATTAAGATTTGCTTTACCAAATGGAAATTTTGGCTATTTGAGGAAGATTCCTCTTTCGTGTTCATGAAACTATAAAGAGAATTGTGGGAAATTTTTCTTGCTTATTGGGAAATGATTTTGCTCAAGTCCTGGGAAATAATTTTGCTCAATTTCCTGAAAATAAACATTTTTCCACCCCTGCCAGGCCCCCAGCACAATAGCTTTTCAAAGTGCAAAGTACTACATTAGAAGATTTAGTGACAGGAGAGTCATAGAAGCTGCATTTACATGATCTGTTGAAAGTATGGATGAAACAAATTCCTGAACTACAAACAAACCAAAATATGGTACAAGGTAATGAAAGAGACTAAATGTTTTGAAAATAAGGTTATGTAGCCTGCTGCCCTACTTTGAATTTTTATGTCGCAAATTTTAAATTTGAGATGTTTTCATTTAGTTAAATTTCCTTGAAGAGGAATTCTGTTCTTGGCATTTAAGCATGCAAACATAAATGTGAACTGGTACAGTACCTTACTTCCTACGTGTACTACCGCTCACCTGTATAGAGTTCTGAGCGTGCAGTGTACTGTATAATGTACTCTGTTGGGCTGGATGACACACTACGCCATGCAGCTGATAATAACAGGAAGTACTTTGTCCACAACTTCAAGTAACATGCAGTATGTACAGTGGTACAGTGTACTACATTTATACAACACTTGTACACAGTCTTATCTCACAAAAACTTTTGACATTTGCAATACTGTCATATGCTTAGATCCAAAGGTTAAGTACTGTAGGAAATAAGTTTTTCTTATCCCTTATCATGGTGACTGAAGTTGATGGTGCACCTCAATTTTGCTACAGGAAAACTCTATCTTGGCACAGTTGGACCTTCTGCATGGTTAAGTGGTTAGAACATCATATTTGCAGTACGAAATTATTCTGCAATCTAAACACGTCGATTTTCTACTGTATGTCAAGTAAAAAATACCACTTCATGTTTTGTTTAGTAAATTTTAACATCATATACAGTTTGTATTGCTTATTACTTTTCTAAAACTTGAGCTTGTAGCCCGAACTTTTTTGTTCCCCTCGCCTCCCATCGCTACTGTTTTACCAGTATAAATTTTCAACACTGATATACTGTATCCTTTTCTGAAATGCACAAACGTACCGTACTCATCATAACAAACTCACCATCTACTAAAGTACCTGTTACTTGTATCCGAGTTGCTAAAATTTAGTTCTACCTATAATACCAGTATACCACTAGAACTGTTAGCACCGTCTCCATTTGTGAGCACGAATACCTTGCACTCTGGCTTAGGAAGCTAGGGTTTGAATTTAAAAAGGATTGGTTCTTACGATCAACTAACATTCTGGTTTTATCCAGTGACACCCATTGTTTTTCTAATTGTTGGCCATTGGATTCATTTACTTGTTCCTTACAGGGGAACATCTTGTACAATAGCTCAGTTGGTTCCTTCTTAAGGACTGTAACCCTCTCATCTCAAACTTACAAATTTTATAGTTGCCAGAAATTCTCAATTGGTACACCTCTTTGATTGACAGTTAGTTCAAAAAGTGCAGAGCACAGAAGCTAATATTATTACAGCATGTTTTGGTTATGGGTCTGTCACTTGAGGGTCTGTATACTCACCCAGGCAGAAACAATTAAATTTGTCTAGATAAGGATGAGTTTTACATACAAGTGTGGGTGGGACTTAGGAGTCTTGGATCATAGAAACTTAGGAGAATTGGAACTGTTTGGGGTAGGAGGATAATTACAGTAAGACGTTTAAATCTTTTTGAAGGGAAATATTGGAATCCAAGCCTTGATTACCAGCATTTAAAGTGAATTCTCTACACTTAAAAAAAATACTCCTTATATGCTACAAACATGTGTTCTGCAGGTTCACTTCAAGATTCTGTGCACAGTATCTGAAAAGCAGAGAGCCAATCCAAGTAATTAAAACAGTTAAAAATAAACAAATTTTAAGAATGACTTCGTATAGTACTATACAGCAGGGTACTTATTCCAAAATCATTTTGTACAGTGTATTTGTGCCCTACCATGTCATGCAGTTGTTGACATACATTGTGAATTTAGAAGTTCAGAATGAATTAATGCATGACTGAACTACACTCAAATGAAACAAAAACCCTTTTTTTCCTTTGGATCATAAACTTCAATCAGTTTCAAAATTTTGTCAGCAAATCTGTTATCACTTGAGTGAATTCTACAGACCTTAATGCTGGTATATTAATTACACCCGTTTGCAATGCATATACTGCATGTAGGCCTGTATGAAGGCCTAGAGTTTTCCTCTTCACTAATTACACTGCATGCATATGTAGGCCACACCAAAAAAATGTTATGCATACTCTTCTCTACCAGCTTTTGTTCGTATATTATGATTTATAAATTATCATTGCGAGCATGTCATTTAAATTATGCATTAACAGATACAGGTCTGTTACTTTTAGTTATCATCAATACTAAGACTATGTGCATGTAAAAGTAAATTTTTTTATTTACAGTGATATAATTTGTCAATGCTGATGAGCAAAGGTGGGGTACAGACAAAGTGCCATTGCACTATTGTACACTTCAGCATACAGTCCCCTTAAGGGCTGGGGGTTGTAGAATGTGTCCACAGTATTTCCCGCCTTTTGTAAGAGGCAACTTAAGGGAAATCAAACTTGCACTGCAACCATACTTGAAAATAAATTTAAAGTTAGAAACTTTAGTTTTATAATAAACATTTTATCCAGTTGACTGACACTATAATACATTCCTGTTGATGGTGTGTTGTTAAATCTCATAATAATAATAATAACTAAATCTTTAGCATACAGTAAGGCATGAAGCCAATGAAAGCAACATTGGAGCAAACATGGAATGTTCAGAGGCAATTTGCAACTTTAAGGTATCCTTGACCTAAACCCAGCAGATATGGCACTACACACATAACAGATTGGCCAGGTACAGTATGGGCAAAACATGCTTAATGAATTATAAAAAAATACTTGTGTAAAGTATGCATTAATACAGAATACAGAAGCTACTGCATGAACTCATACCAGAGCAATAAACTGAACACTGAAGGTCTGCCAATAAATGATTTGTTTTCCACCTGTTTTGATGAAGTGTAGTTATCCATCTTTTAATAATTAAACCCAATTGAGCAAGTCAAGAAGCATCGTGGCTTATGAATTTTGTCTGACAAGTACAGTGTAATACAGGCCTCTCTGTATGGAATGATATTTGATCTTATTCTTAATTTGGATTTTTTGTGCAAGTGACTGGTCATCATACTGTACAGTATGGCAACAACATTCCCACATTCCCTACAGGCATCGACAGTTGAAGGAACAATCAGAGTTTGACAGTGACAATTAACCTTTTGTTTAATCACCTCACTGCGCCTTTCTAATGGATTGTTTACAAGTTCATTCATACTGTAAACATGTAAAAAACCTCTTTATCAAGCATGAAGACCCTTAAAGAGAAATATGGTGTTTGTTCTTAAAGAAAAATTCATCCTTTTAAAACTAATATTTATTGACACATGATGATAGATTATTGAAAATTAAAGCAGTTTGGTAGGTTTCTTCTCATGAAATAAGTTTCCCACAGATAGAAATTCAGTTGTTTGTTGCTCAGGAATAATTTGTTCACCCAAACTTTCAAGGTTTCAAATGCAACATCCATTACTAGTGTTGTTATTCATAATATTTTGAAGATGTGCCGCTATTGCTGGGGTTTATGAGTAAGACTGAATTGTTGGATAGTGTCTGAGCCATTTTCTAATTTGTACTCTTTGTTGGGACATTTTAAACACAATATTTCCCTTTAATCTTAAGACTGTAAATTAGTGGTGAATGAGAATTTAATTACATATTTTTCAGACAAAAAAATTGATGTTTATATGGAAAACATATGGCAACCCCCCTCCCCTCCCACACACACACACACACTGCAATTACAATGTTAGATCATGATGATCGAGCTACAAATCATTTTTTAGGCCACGGTTTTTAGAAAAACTTGTCCTTCAGGCAACCATTCAATTAATCTCAGTTGTCCACAAGGAAATTTGGTTGTCCGAAACATTTTTCTCACAATTACAAAATATAATTGTGTTCATGCTTTGTTGGTCTTCAAGAATAAAGAGATGTAATGTTTGAGAGACAGAAACACTTGAAATCTAAAATATGGTATGATGGGAAAAGTTGAATGGTTGATCAGTCAGCAGTATAACTTCTTCCATCTGAGAAAAAAACAGTTGCTCATCGCACAACCAATCTTTCATTTTTGGGTTGTCGATACAGAATTTTAGTTGTCACTGACAATTGGACAACCACGAAAATGGAGCCCTCATGCTGTGACGTCGCTTCTCGAAAAAGCAACATAGACACCCCGGTACTGTAAATCAAAGGTGATGTGGGGTGTAAAGAAAATCTGAGTTTGTTACATGATCTGTGAACTCAATGAGCTATGCTTTCATTGTGTTCACACTGCATGAAAAGCAATTAACACATGCTGACTGACCTGTTAGCTAACCCAAAATTTTACGAAACTTTTTGTGTATTGAAACACATCTTTTACTGTCAATCAATAAATCAGATATGAAACTTGACTTAATCAAGTCAGCAATGTAGTGGGTTTCTTTTCCTCCTTGCAGTGATAGGAGTTAATCAGGCAGAAATGAAAGATGTAACAAAAAGTAAGGGGTAGTACTTTTAAACGCTTTCATTAAGTAATCAATTTAAACTCAATGAGCCCCTTTAAGTCCCTTGTTCAGCATATCACTTTTATATTCCAGGTTCTCTCAAATATGCCGGCCTCCTCTGTTCTCATCATATTTGAGAGAACCCGGGTTGAAAGTTTTTAAAGGGGTAATGCAGTCACCACAATTTAAATCAGTTTATAGTAGACTACTGTATACTGTAGTCTAACTGTTTAACTTTGGCTCATTTGAATCATGTGAAAATATATTTTTTCTCCTCAATTGTTAAATTTACTAAAGGTAAAGACTTGTTCAGAATACCTTAAACATGACATGCAAAAAACTAAGCCCGAAAAACCTGCCAGGAGATCTCAAAGGGAAATTGGAAAGGGTCTATGGGATATGGTAAAGAATACAATGACACTTACTTTAGTACTATAGCTAAGTTCCTGGATGGAAAAATGCTGAAAAGCTGAGAAATTCCGGCCTTACGATAACCTCTGATTTAGTACTTGAGTGGCACTGAAGGGTAATGAGGATGATCAACTAGTCGTTCGGACAAAGTGGGGGCAGGGCTTGATTTTCGTGGTTGCCGGATTGTCCGGGACAACTAAAATTTCATATGGGCAACCAAAAGTTAAAGATTGGTTGTCCAATGGACAACCATTTTTCTCCATAATTGAAAATGAATACTGCTGAATGACCAACTCTTTTGACTTTTTGCATCGTACCATATTTCAGACTTCAAGTGTTTCTGTCTCTCAAACATTACATCTTTTTATTCTTCAATACTTTAAGCACATGAACACAATAAGTGTTTGTTTCAGACAACCAAATTTTACCTGTGGACAGCTGAAATAAGTGAAATGGTTGCCCGAAGGACAACCATAAATTTTTCTGAAAATCGAGGCCAGGGGGCGTGGTGATAGAACTTTTTCGAGTAGCACACCGTGCACAGGTAATATGGAATTTAGATGTAGCAACGGGTAAGTATATAGTCGCTCGTGAATACACCATTAGGATGGGGGGGGGAATATGCAGCACAAAATATTAGGGAAGGTACTTAAAAGAGAATTGACTACTTAAAGAAGAAAATTCTGAAAATAAGTTGTTGCTAATTCAAAATGAGTTTGGGACAACTGCTCGTATCCTTTAATCGTTGCTAAAATATTACAACAGAATCATATGTAATAATAACGGTAGAGTATTGTACATGCATGCACTCTGAATGAATCATGTACATCAAGTATTTATGGTGTAAATTTATGTTTCCACAAAGTTGGCCTACAGTAAAGTTCTTTCGCGGAATTGTACCCATTTTGATCTTAATGACATCATGCAGTGTGTGACAGGATACTGGTCTGGTCATGTGCATGTATATAGTGTATGTACAGTAGATCAGAGCTATGCATGCAGTGAAATACATAAAATCAGGATTGTCAAGGACATATATGAGTTCTTGGACTGTTTCATGTACCTTGCAAATGGTTGGGATGAATTAATTTTAGACCCATCCAGAGCAGGATGACAAATCCCCCACCCGACAGTCCGGGACAAGTAAAAAATCACTCGGACAACTACCGTGCTTGATGTTGCATCCTGCCGGGCAATTACCCCCAGCCTTAAATTTTTGAGTTCCGCAAAATGGCATTTTTACTTTAAGACTTAATAAATTATATGTGCCCATTTGCATTGGACAAGTAGATATTTATGAGGGCAAGCAGATTGAGAAAACAGCTAGCCCATCGGACAAGTACAAAAAAAAATTGTTGAAGCCTGGTCCACAGCATTTCTGTTACTGTACATTGCTTTTGTTCTGCTGTACAGTACATCATATTATGGAAGGTATAGGAAACTGTCCATCAAAACATATATCTATAGACCTGCAATCAGGATTAATCCCCCCCCCCCCCCTTTCCTGACGGTCTATGACAAGTAAAATGTGTAAAAGTCTAATTGAGCATTGTCTAGATGCTCATTTGTAGTCTGCATACAAGTACCAAGAGAAGGCTTTATTTTTACAACGGATTTCAACAGCTTGCGTTTTGAATACAAGTGGACAGGTGGACATATAGCCAGAAAATTGCCAAAGAGGGATAAAAACCTGAAGAAAAACAATTTCCTACAGTATAGTAAGGGTAGTTCTCCACCTGGATTGAAATACATACCAAGAGCAAGGGAAAATTGGCTGAAAAAGGCCTCCCAGATTGCTGGAAGTGCCATTTTCTAGATCAATTCCCTGCATAAAAATAGGGCAAATATTAGTGATATCATGAAAAAATTACATGCATTAATATTCAGTTGTAAGCTCAAAAAGAGGAATATACTGTAGCCTGCTTTTCCACCTACCCTCACCTCCTCTTTCTTATCACTCTGCCTATTGTACAAGCAGGCATGGATATGTTAGTAATCATCATGAATGAATTTGTTAGCAGGTGATTTAAAAAATATTGTGAAAGATCAATGAAGGGGAATCAGCTCATCCAATGTTCCCAAGGATTACTACCATATGTTTTTTTTCCTGTGACACAAAGATTTAAAGGGACAATCCTCTCACCCCAAACTACACTTCTAGTATGGGGTAACAGAAACTCACAAAAGGCCATTTATTTGTGTATGTTCAAACATTGCTGCAAAAGTGTCCTCTTTTTAAGTAAGAAACCAAGGTATAGACAATTGTCTAATTTTTATGGAAATGAAAAGGGGGATTTTATCCCCCCTTCCCCCTCTGATGGAAACCCTGGCTCCGGAATATTCTGAACAGCTCAGTGACTATACAAGCAGTCACCACTGGGCAAGTTGATGATCTGTCTCTCCCAATGACTGCATGCTTCATCAACTTTCCCAATTGTTGGACTGTTTGTGGTCAAATGGCTGTTTCAGAATATTCAGAAGAAGCATGTACAGTACAGTAGTAACCTGTTGAATGCAGGGGACAAAAAGCTATGTGCGTAAAAAACATAAAAATGTAATGTACACAATTAACATTTTATAGGAACATTGATTTTCAGTAAACCTGTGTTCATGTAGAGCAATTACTGTAAATGCCAATAATCTACCTGTTCTACAGGATGGGACCTAGTAGACATTGAAACTACAGCCAACATGAACAGGTCTACCATATGCAGTAGAGGCTGTCACTCAAATTATCTGCCGTGTGCCAAAAGTGAATTCACAGAACCACAAAATATGAAAAACCAAAATAAACAAACCTTCTGGATTGAACTGTAGAGGAAGCGTTGATATGCAGAGTCAAAGGTCAAAATATTAAAGGAACAGCTGTTAGAAACTTGCATGGGAGTGAAGTCAAACTTCTATTCTCACTGTGAATAGTAGGCAAGGTCAAAGGTCATTTTATTCTTCAATCATGTGTACTGTATACTTTAGATCTGAATGTAAAGTTTAGTTTTCCCCAAAAAGTCTGAAAATTTGGAACGTTGTGAGCCATGCTACCTACAGTACAGTACTGATCATATACCTGAACATGCAGTAAATATAGGATTACTGTATGCATTAACCTCCTAATGATGAACAGGCTGGCAGATCAATCTTAGTCTATAGGACCAATCTAGAGCTCAGTTACAGCCCTGCTGTACCAATGCTGTAGCCAGAAACTCATATGGGGGGGGGGGGGGGAGAGGGTTTGAGGCCAGAGCACTTTAAGGTGGGACTATGAATTTACTCACGGTGCAACTGACATTTAACAGATGACATTGAATTTTTTTTGGGGGGGTGGGGAAGGACTTTAGCTAACAGATTTTTGCCCCCTCGCAGCACTGGGGACATGTATGCCACTGTGCCTTATGCTAGGCACTGCAGTACATAATTAATTCCAACTTCCTTTTTGAACAATAATCATGTGAAGATATTCAATGCTCCCCTTTAGTATCTTTCCCTTTTAATAAAGCCTGTCGGTTACACAAGGCATCTCAGAGCACTCAAGTTCGTAAATTTGTCATTGTCTCACATATATAAAAGAGAATGTCTGATAGAGGTGTGTATGTGTGTCTCAAATCCATTTGGAAGAATTAAGGCTAAACGATACACAATGATGCTATAGTATATTTGCTGGGACAATTTGGCACATGTATGTATGTTGAGACATATCAACAAGCATGATGGCCAATGGATGGAATGCACCTGTTGCACCTTGCACCCCCACTATTTTAAAACATGAGGTATGTACCCAGAGAGTCATGGATGCCTGAGACCAAGCCTTTAAAGGGGCTTATTGAGTTGATATTAATAACTAAAGGTTACTTCTACTGTGCATGCATACATGGTAATGCTTTAATATGATTAGTCAAGTTTGATATCCAATGGTTTCGAAAAAAAGTTTAAAAGTTTGAATTTTGTGGTGTCCTGACTTATAATGATTTTGCGCATTGAAAAGGTGGCTAATCACAAATTTTCAAAAATGGAATTGAGCCGTTATTAAGAACTGACTCATAAAACAGTTATTTGCATGTAATAAAAGACACAGCTGGGGTTGTCTGTAAGTTTGATCATTTGTCATGCAATGTTACGTGACAGAAAGCTTTATTAACGGCTTTGGAAAAGTTTGTTGCATTTCATGAACAGAAACATCCTGATAGAAGATATTTTGAAATTCTTATAAAATGACATTTTTAATTTTTAATAGAATAAGAATGACATTATAACTTCCTTGACAGGAGCATTGCAGCACTTCATGTATACATCAGGCTATATTTTGTTCCAGGAAATCTGCTACAGTACAGTTTTCTGTGAACTACTGTGCAGTATTGTAAATAATCTATTTAAGCTACTAACGTACTACAAGAGTTTCATGTTAAAGTGTCATTTCCTATTTCAGCTGGAAATCATATCATTTACCTTATTCTTTCCTTGATCAAACATTTCTTACTGCATACAGTACATATGTATTCCTTTCTTTACCGGATTTCGTCAATGCTAGAACTGTTAAACCGTCCAGTAGAGCACAGCCAAACATGAAGAAAAATGTACTCAAATTAAGTCATTGCCAAGCAAATTTGGACAACCTAATTTGATTTGAAGGGTTTATTGTGCAGGACCCAAAATTGATAAGTGTGTTGGGGTCTATACTGTGTCATGAATGGCTCTTTAATTGTGAATCATGTGACATAATTTTTCTCCAGAAATTTTAAAAATTTGGGGAACACTTAACTTTGTTTTTTGGGATATGCTTTATTTTAAGTTCTGATATCATAAACAGGACTGGAAAAAATTCTTATTTCCCAGGAAAGAAAGTATAAATTTCTCACAATTTTCCCTTTATTTCCATGTAAATTAAAAGGATTTGTCCCTCCAGTTATCAAAAGTTCCCCTCCCAATGCCCGAATTTCTTGGAAATAAGCCTTCCAGCCCACTTTTTCTATAATCATAAAAGATTTTTGAAAAGAAATCATCTTTAGGAATGAATAACTGATTCAGGCCTAGTTACAGTTTCAAAATAAAGTTGGGCAAATGTTTTCCCCCCTAATGTTTAGACATCTAGACATGATTCCAAGTCCTAAATGAGTGTTTTTGGGCTATCTGGTGTCACTCTTTTGCTTTGTCTTCATAATACCACTGAAGTTTAGTGACATGCAAATTTGTGCATATGTCCATGCATGAGAGCCAATTACTCACAGACACTTAAAAGTTTAATGATGCACACATACACATACATGTACATTTTCCCCACACCCTGGTGAGTTATACCCAGACCCCCTAATCTCCTAATAAATTTTTTGACAACTGTCAGGTAATGATGAATTGTTTCACACCTGGACATATCCTTAAACCCCTCACAAGTATCCCTAAGAAATGTCAAAACAGTATCTACAGGAAATATTTCACTAAAGAGCCTCTAGATACCTACTGTAGCATGGCTAGACATTGTATGTTGTTAAAGTGATATCAAGATTATATTACTGTACATCTTAAAGATGGTGTTGTAAGGTACAAGCTGCCATGACGTATGCATGACAATTTATATTCAATTAGCATGGTTAGTCAGGTTTGACATTCCAAATATAGTAGAAGAGGTGCAAATTTTAGATTTAAATTGTGTACTATGGCTAATTAATGTAACAGTTTGGTACACATAATTTGGGTCACACGCTTTTACTTTAAAAATGGAACTGTAGTCCTACTGCCATTTTGCTTGGTGTCCAGCTTTTTGGAAGAGGGAAAACAGTTACCACAACTGGGAATAAAAGCAGTGGCTGGCCTGACTTAAACTAATTGGTCACAAACTGAGCTGTAAAATTCATCTTTACTTCATGAACCAACTCTGTATGCATGCTGCTTTAAGGCTATGTATTGTAGCCATTTATATGTATAATGAGTCAGTCAATTTGTTAATAGGGAAGTATTGCATATGAAATGCACCAATTGGCATGCAAAGAAATTGATACCCTAGACATTACAGTAGACTACTTCACCATTCAGTGTTAAATTGAAGTTGTAAAACGAGAGTTTAATTTTTTACTCATTTTCCGGAAAGTTTTAGGGAAAATGCAGTCGTTTGTACCCTTGAACTTGAATCAGTGTAGTAGACTCACCCTTCCCAGCATTCTCACATGTAGTCAAGTCACACATAACATTTTGAAAATCAACCTGGCTGAAGCAACTGTTGGTCTATGAAAAAGATAAATTGGCTAGGTTCAGATGTTGAAAGGTTGTGATGGAGAAGTGGTGTGCTTAATTAATGACACCTATAGTGCAGCTATCAAGTGAACAATGCATAATGTATCAGTCATGACTACTGTGGACCATCTCCCAAAATTTAAGTCCAACTTAAACAAAATTGTGCTCATTCACTTAGGTAATATTATGTATCCTGAAAAGTGTCTGTTCATGGCCATGTTCAAAGTATTATTCACTGTAGTTTTCAACCTTTTGGCTAAAAAAGAAGTAATTGTTATATTAGTGGGCACTGGCTGTGAAAGTGTTAATCCTTTACTGGTCTTACGGGTCACTTTGGCCCCAGACGGAGAGCGCGGCTGTCACCCAACTTTACTATTTCACCGCGGAGCTCAAAACTGCTGGTAGCTACCTGAAAATTTGGCCACAACAACAAGAGAGACAATAGTTTAAGGTCATGGGGTCAATAGCCTACGGAAGCTGATGCGGGGCATGTTATGTCCCCCTCTCCGCCCACTGCTGAGGCGTGCAAATATGGTCCGATTGGAGCCGGACGAAAAAGGGTTAATCTAAAGTATCTGCACCACGGGGCTGTGCACACATGCAGAGACAGTGCCATCAGCTTTGCAGTAAACAAACTCCAGAGGCTTTAATTAACCCTTTACTGGTCTTATGGGTCACTTTGGCCCGTCACTTTGGCCCCAGACGGAGAGTGCAGCTGTCACCCAACTGTACTATTTCACACAGAGCTCAAAACTGCTGGTAGCTACTTGAAAATTTGGCCACAACAACCAGAGAGACAATAGTTTAAGGTCACAGGGTCAATAGCCTACGGAAACTTATGCGAGGCGTGCTACGTCTGCTTTTCCACCCACTGCCAAGGCGTGCAAATATGCCCCGATTGGAGCTGGACAACAAAGGGTTAAAAAACTATATAACCTCCACTTGTTAACAATGCCACAGAAAGTTCCGTAACATGGATGCATTGCCTCAGATTCCATTTGATTTTCTTAATTAGGCCAAATTGTTCAGTTTTGTCCTTGAAACAAAAGGCCTGTTGTTGGAATGTTTGGATCTTAATTTTCTGTATGTTAAGTATTACATTCCACTATACAGTAGTGGAGGGTACAGCTGGAGGGTACAGCTGGCACTCAGCAGTACCATGAATGCAGTGTCTAATTTATGTACTCCGTACTTTCCTTTCCCATAATTCATGCAGTGTCCAGACAAAATTGAATAACTGTAATTTCAAGATTGAAGGGCTTATCTACTCACCCCCAAAACACAATTTTTATAGTCCACAGAAGTTCTCAATGGGCACAGCTCTTTGATTGGTTAAGTATAAAAAAATCAGAGTACTGAAGCTCATATAACACAGCATGTAATGTGCTGAGAGTGTTTTGATTGCACATTGGGACGACCGCATGCTTGGTCTAACAGTAAGAGCATCTGCCTCTCATGCGGAAGGCCCAGGTTCCATACCCAGGTCGAGTCATACCAAAGACTCTAAAAATGGAACCACTGCCGTTGTACATTATGCTCTGCATAAGCAATGGAGTAGGAAAAACAAGCCAGCTGTGAGCTGCAACTGGAAAAAAGGCTGTGGTCAGCTCGACTTGAACCAATAAGCTGGAACTTTGTGCTGTAACACTCCTACACATCGGGGTCTTCTTTACTCATCCAGAACCAAAAAACTGAGATTATATGACTTTATGAGTATGAATTCTAGACAGTTGTAGGGGGGGGGGGGTGGCTATGAAGTATAGGTTAGGATTTGGCTGTTTGGTGTAAGACGATTGGCCATATCAATTTGGAATGATCTGTACTGTTAACTTACTGTACAGTTTTCATCTTACAAAAGAGAAAGTTTTTCTGTAGAGTTTAGTCAATGAATTTTTGTCTCTGAAAAATCCCTTTTAGTCCTGAAAAATCATGATTGCTAGACAGTACTTGGAAGAGATGTAGAAGTGAAAATAGCAATTAGATTTTGCTGTTGACATTTCAAAACAAGTTCGGGGTGACTATAGCTTCTAGTGCCCTTTAAGTATAACCATGTCATGTGTATTTTGTTATGTTTGCACCTTCCTGAACTGACAGACAGTAAGTATCTTGTAAAGTCATTGAAACACCTAGTGACGAATGCAAACCTAGGTACTTACATTTCCAGGAAGTTAAAATATTTACCATTTCTGTGTATAAAACCTTTAATTCAGTTGGCTGGCAAACTTGTCACAAATGATGGTCCATTGAATTTACATCAGCAAATTAAGGGTGTTAAAATTTTTGGAATACTGGGCAAGCATAACTGTATATTTCGGAGAGGTGTACACACCATGTACCGTCAGGAAGTTGTCTGTCTGCTTTTGTTTCATTATTAAATCATTTATGTCACACAAGGAGATATACATTCATCCATCCTACATCTGACTTGCAGCCGGGTGGTCTGGAGTTTGACACCTGACTGGGTCATATGAAAGACTTAAAAAAATGGAACCTTCAACCTACTACCAATGTTCTTGGTTATTAGCACAAGCAATATGAATCGAGAAAACAAGCCAGTGAGCTGCAACTGGAAAAAGACACAGTGGCTGGCTTAATTGACCTAAAACCAATTGCTTAGAAATGAGGCATTAAAACCCCATCTAACTAACTACTGTACATCCACAGCTTGCTGTAGAAGCATAATTACTTGAAATTTCTGACTTAAGTTCAGAGGCATAATTTCCAAAAATGTTTTTCTGTAGATCTATGAATGTTTAATACAATAGAATCCAAAATATGCTTGGGTTACCCCATACATGTAAATTTCCCCAGCTGTGTTTTACAAATTGTCAGTGTAAATACAGATAGAAATTCAAGAAATGAAAAGTGAATTAAGAAACATAATTGTTCACCAGCCCTGAAGGTTAACAGATTGCAGAATATAAACAGACCATGCAGTAGCATCAGTGTGAAGCAGTTATGTTCCAAATGACATAACCCTTTTTGTAGAATTTGAGGGCCATGTCCCCCTACAGTAACTGCACCCCCCCCCCCCCATACTCCAATAAATTTAAGATGTTTAATGATTGTATACGTTTTGGTGTGTGTATTTCCATTGTCTTTGCAAATGTACAGTACATGGTTATAACTTCTCATCCATCCATGGATGCGGTGACGTTGCTTCTTCAGAAAGCAACATATAGACACCCCAGTAGATCATAGGTGGTGTGGGGTGTAACTGGTATCTGGGTTTGTTACATGATCTGTGCCCTTAAATGAGCTATGCTTTCATTGTATTCACACTGGGTGAAAAACAATTATTTAACATATGCTTGACTGACCGGTTAGCTAAACCCAAATATTATATCATGTCCTTTCTCTCAACTTTGTTCAGGACAATTGTGACTTGGAAGGCTTTTCGTCAAAGTTTACAAGAAGAACATCCTATCCACTCAACGTTAGAGGCGATAGCTTTACGAAACACCATGGACCTTACTTGCAATGACTACATCTCTGTGTTTGAATTTGATGTTTTCACGAGGCTCTTCCAGCCCTGGACCACTCTTTTAAGAAATTGGAATTGTCTGGCTGTAAATCATAAAGGTTACATGTCCTTCATGACGTATGATGAAGTAAAAAACCGTTTGCAGACTAAAATGCATAAACCTGGGAGGTAAGAATATTTTGTAGTACTATGTGTTTTCATACTAAAGGTTAAAGTAATCGTGACGTACAATGAAGTCGGAGACTATTTGCTGACTAAAATGCATTTAACATGGAGGTAATTAGAGTACTTTGTAGGACTACATGTTTGATGTTTCCATACAGTATATTGTAGGTTAATTCCCTCATGACATTCAACAAAAAAAAAAACTGCCATAATGTATACCTTGTGACTACAGGTGCTGTCACCGTCATTCATGTTCTCGTTGACTGCTATGAATACTCCCTCATTTGCCAGAAATACTACTCTGTACCAGACCTGAAAACCTTGTTTGAACAAACTGATTCTTCCCTTATTCTTGACTTTCTCAAGGAAAGTAAACTTTATAGAAATTTCTGACATGACTCCCATCTTGCTTTTTAGTTGAATTTGACTTTTCGCTTTTTTAGGTAGTTTTACCCCAACAATGTAACTGTCCAACTTGGTGACATAACACGTGTTGGTGTGTCGTAAAGCCCCATTTAACTAACTAACTAACTAACCAAAAGTTTGAAGACGTAAATGCGTACTGTAAACGTTTGAGGTACGAATACTTTGCAGAATTAAATGTTTCTATACTGTAGGTTAATGTCTTAGTGACTGACAGTAAGGTCAAAAACCTTTTGCTGACTAAATTGAATAGAGATGGGAGTAAAGAATATTTCATAGAACCACATTTTTCCATATTGTAGGTTAATGTCTTTGTGATGTATCATAAAGTAAAAAACGGTTTGGAGACTAAAATGCATAAACCTGGGCGGTAAGAACACTTCGTGGGAGTCCTACATTTCCATACTGTATGGTTAAGGCCTCTCTGATGTACATAACATGCAATGAAATCAAAAACTGTTTGAGACTAAAAGATAGATCTTCAACTGCAGGAGCAATTGCCATTATGCTTAATAAAATCTACCATCCCAGAATACCAACGGCTTAAATTACTTTTTGGCTGGCTTTTTCGAGTGGATCATTTTGCTGAATTTGTGATCCATTGAACATAAGGTCATCATGATCGGCGATAATTGCATCCTTTGTTCAAATAACTGCATGGTCAAGTGGTTAGAGCATCATACTTGCAGTCGGGAGGTTGGGAGTTCAAGTCCTGGCCTGGTTATATGGAAGACTTCAAACACTGAACCTGCTGCCATTGTGCTTGGTGCTTGGCATATATGCAATAGAGTAACAAGGGAAAACAAGCCAGTGAGCCACAACTGGAAAAAAGGTCGTGGCTGGCTCAACTTGAACCAGATGGTTTGAAATGGGGCCATAAAACTCCATCTAACTAACTATCTGACTAACCCTTGTTCAATTAACACTCCCAATCGTAAAGTTATCAAGCATATTGCATTATTTCCTTTTGTTTGGGCATCTTGTATTTGGGGGTTTTATTTTTTTTTCCCACAAGGTTTAGTACACCGTACATCACTTTTGGTCACACTGCACTTATACGTTAATTGTTTGTGTTGGATTTAACTCATGTGCATTGAAATTAGGACAAGCACAATATAACATGGTGGAAATCCATGTTATCAAAATAAACCCCACCATATATTATGACAATAAAATCATACTACAGTCAGAATGTTAACAGAAGATATAATAATTGTTTGTTTTTGTCAAGGGATGTAGGCTTGGTGGGAAATGAAGTGATTTCTTTTTATAACTTTGTGCTTTTATTATGTCTATTACAGTGGAACAGTACAGTAGAAGGTACAGTGTGTAGGTCAGTGGAGTTTTAATTGTCTTCATCTTTATCTGATGGGATAACTAAATTAATTCCATGGGGACAACAAAAAGTTAAAAGTTGGTTATATCCCATGGACAGTATTTTGTTTCTTGGTAAGAATTAGAAAGCAGCTACAGTAGGTTGGTTTTATCTGATGAATCTGCTTACTCATGGACTTATATAACAACTCCTTCCATCATCCAGGGTCTGCTCTATAGTCCCCTGTCTCATGGTCCCCCATCACATTGGTCCCCCCATTTTGCGTAATTTGTCTCATTAGTCCCCCGTCTCATTGTTTCCCCCTCTTATTATTTTGTCACATTGGTCCTCCTTCTCATTAGTCCCTCAGGTTAGGGTTAAGGGTTAGCGCTAGAGTTAGGGTGAGGGTTTATGGTAAGGAGACCAATGATGGGGGACCAATGAGACAGGGTAATATTGAAATAAGGGGGGGTAACTAGTGAGACGGGGGACTAAATAGACATTATCCCGATCATTCAATGGAAGGACTCTATGTGATCAAGGGGTTAGAACATGAGACTCCAAGTCAGAAGGTTGGGAGTTCGAGTCCCTGCGGAGTCATACGTACCAAAGACTTTAAAGATGGAACCTTCTGTACTGCCATTGTGCTTGCTTGATGCTCAGCATAAGCAATATATGGAATTGGAAAAACAAACCAGTGAGCCATACTTGAAAAAGGGCTGTGGTGTGCTGGACTTAACACCAGTTGGTTAGAGACTGGGCTGTAAAATTTCTTTTAACCAACTCAAATGTCATCCATACCCTGTTTCAGACTTCACTGTCTTTGTTTCACAAACATCACATCTCTTTATTCTTCAAGACCAAGGACCCATGAACACACTGCTTTGTACTGTAGTTTGTGTGAAAACCTAAATTGCATGTTACTTACACACCATAAAGTACTCAAAGAAGTTCTAGCACCATGCCTGCACTTTGCCCTGAATGACTAGTACTGTACATCAGCCTCATTGCTCTTCTGCACAAATCTGATTCACTTGGAGGTTTGCAGAAATTTTCAGCAGTTTCACGTTTAAATTCCATCAAGGAACATCAGCTAAGTGTCTCATTCATACTTAAAGGGCCAAACCTCTCACCCCAAACTACAATTTTGGTACCCAGGTACTGAAATTCTCAATTGGCTCAACTCCTTGATTGACAGCTAATCCAAACAATGCAGAGTGCAAAGCTTATACACCCATAAACGGTACTGAGAGTGTTTTGATTATAAATTGAGTTTTTCTATACTCACCCTGAAGCAATAAACTGACATTGTGTCTGGATGAGGATGAATTTCAGACAATTGTGGGAGGGGCTTCAGTAAGAAAGTTAGGAGAATTGGTACTGTTTGGGGTGAGAGAACTGGGCCTTTAAATTGCTGATCTGTCTCCCATTAGACCTTTACCTGTTTCCTGTCAAAGTCTAGTGGCATGGCATTTGGGGGTTAAAAATCTAGTAGGCTTTCCTGTTAATGCTCGGAACTTAGGCTTCCTTGCCAATCCTATGCTTGTACTTACTTTTGGGTATCTTACAGTGTGTGCTAGTATTATTCTGTTGTTCCTTTGTTAAATTGTTGAACACTGCTATTTCCATGCAGGCTTGGAAAATACTGCAGGCAGTGAGAAATTTATCAAAAGGTTCTGGAAAGTTGTGGAAGTTTTGAAATTACACTTTTCGTCCTGATTTTCTCAGTGTACATGTGCATCAAAAGCAAATGTGTGGTCAGCTGTTTTTAGATATCCTGGAAATTTATAATCTACTGAGTCAATTAGGTCCTTGAAAGTCATGGAAAAGTCATGGAATTACGTCATTTTGAATGTGTGCAAACCCTGTTCTGTACAGGACATGTTACTAGGTATGCTAGATTAAGGACACACCAGCACGAGTATGTGAGTCGCACTGGTATGGTACATAGGGTAGTAGACTTTAGTTCCTGTCCCAAGCCCTTTCAAATCTTCCCCTTTACAGTAGTTGCCTCTTACATCAGAGGGTATTCTACATCTTATTTATACAGTAGTGCTTATGAATATACATGAGATGAATATAACAGCATTATTAGTTTTAAATGATATGAAGCGTGTTACTGTACCATACAGTAGCTCAATATTCCCTAGTACTGAAAATGTCCAAAGTTCACAGATTTTAATTAGTTTTGAATTGTGCTGAAGGAAGTAGAGATTCATGCCGATTTTTCATTAGTGCATATTAATCATTAAACCTTGTCATTTGTTACATGTATTGTGTTTGCCACTGTGTGTGTGTGCATATATGGTACAGTATGTATTATGACAAACTGTACCATAGTTGTTCCCACTGTAGCATACTGTATAAGACAGTACTGTCTATACGGCACTGCAGTACAGTATGTAATACCTGTACTTTCAGTTACTGCAGGAGTGCAGAGACCCATTTGTTGTATAGTGCTGATTAAACAAAAATTAAAATAATTTGAGTTGGGTTTCGCTTTCTTTTGTATTCAAAGCGTCAAACAATCAACAATAAGGCATACTGCACAATTATTACTCCTCAGGCCTATAGCTCTTGCTGTGTCAAAAACTATACTGTACATGATCATGAAATTGTTAAAAAGAATTTTAGTCAGTTAACAATTTAGCCATATTCAATATTTTAACAGTTTGCCCTTGGAAGTAGAAGTCGGCCTGTTAAGTTGGTTTCCACAATTTTAAGTGTTCTGAGAGCCTGAGAGGCAGTACTGTATGAAAAATTGTTGATCAGGAATACCTTGTCAGCTGTTGCCATGATACTTCAAGCCTTAAACAATAATCCATCTGCAAGGAAGCTAGATCGAAGGACCCCATACAACTATTAATTTGAATCCAGGAAGCTAGAGAAGCCAGCCATTATACTGGGGTCCATCACCCAGTCATCTTAATATTGTGAAATTGAGAAAATCAAGAATGTGATGCATATGATACAGGTTAGCAAATAATTTGAAAGATTAAAGGTGATGGACCCCAATTACTGTATATGGGGCTATGTCTATGTTCCCTAGTGTTCACTGAGGTTCAATGTTCTGGAATCTTGGGAACATCAGCCCTTCTGGGAACATCTAACCCTGGAACTAATAAGGAACCTTGTAATCATCCCCAGATCATCCATTACAAAATGGGGAAGATCATTGCTTGATTGTCTGGAAAGTTTTTTATAGGTGATGGGAGGGGGCTGGGGTATTTAACACACTTTTTTTTTATCAAGCTTGGTACTGCTTAATCAGTAATCACACTTAACACTGGTAATATCATTGTACAATTTGTGTTCTGTAATATTGATACATACAGTGCAATTCATTATAAAAAGTTGATGCCACATGGTCTATTAGTCAAGAAGCCTAAGTGAGAAGACTTTAAATAGCTAGACTTGCTTTGAGTGAGGGAGTCCTTCTACTGTGCTACCAACATTGCCAGGTATTTTCTTGGTACTTTCTTACTGGCATTGAATATTCCATAAATATTTACTGTACAATAATGGTAAGGCTCATGCAATTCATGAAGGCTTGATTTGACATGTTGAATGGTGCTGATATTCTAGGAGAAAAAGAACATCTTTTTTTCATTCTTTCCAAGGAAAGATATCTATCAAGGAAAGATATCTATGTAGTTTTCCAGAAAATCTGTGTGCCCAGAGCTGTGGACACCAGGCACACAGGATTTTTCAAGACCTGGATTCAAGTTTTGTGTCTGCACAGTGAGGGGATCTATCTGTGTACAGTATTGACAGTGACTATTGACCGGGAAATTCAAACAAGGTTGGATGAGAAAATGTTGCCTAAAAACAGGATCTATATATACAAATCATGGCTAATTAATAGGTTCATAGACCAAGACGGTAAAGATTGTTGACCGTTTTTCAAATATGGCTCTTTTCTTTTCATCCCCAGCTACATTTTCCGGCTAAGTTGTACCCGACTCGGTCAGTGGGCCATCGGGTATGTCACGCAGGATGGAAACATACTGCAGACCATTCCACAGAACAAATCCCTCTGTCAGGCTTTAATTGATGGAAAGAATGAAGGCTTGTAAGTACATTTTGAATGACTGATTTGCTGTATGTGCCTGTATCTTGTGCCCATTACCCAGGTGACCATGTTCTTGGTCTAATGGTAAGAGCATCATCCTCTCACGGGGAAGACACAATTCCATTCCCAGGTCGAGTCGTACCAAAGACTGTAAAAATAGAACCTACTGCCTTTGTGTGTGATGCTGTGCATAATCACTGGAGTAGGGCAAACAAGCCAGTGAGCCACAACTGGAAAAAGCTCGTGGTCAGCTCGGCTTGAACCAATAGGTTTGAAAGTGGGACATAAAACTCCATCTAACTAACAAACACATGGTAAATAATTTCCATTGAGTGACTTCCACTTTTCAAGCTTTTCAGGACAAAGAAAATGGTAAAATTCAGTCTAGGAGAGTTTATCATGGTCTTAAAAATCATTGAGCTTTGGGGGCTTGATCTGGAAGAATTGATTAGTGGTGTCCAGGTCTAAAATCTTACTCTTTCAATTGCACTTTTCTTTGCATTTTTAAAGGTCAAGAGCAGTCCCCCAAACTTATTTTGAAGCAACAGCTAAATATCACAATTCTCATCTCATTTCTGTTCAAAGAATCTTTCATAATATTTTATTTCTTCAATATAATGAAAGGTAAACCAAGCAGCTACTTCTAGTGAATTTCACATTTGAGGAGTGAAAATGTTGTCACATGACTCTCAACAGCCAATCATGAAACTGGACAGTCTACTAGACTGCTTCAAGTTGGGGTGATTGTTCCTGCCCTTCAATATGGGACGTTGCTGGGTAAAAGTGTAAAAGGCCAGTCTACAGTATTTTTGGTCCTCACCAAGCTAGGCAAAATGAAGTAGGAAGGTATAGGGCATAGGACGCCCTCTGTTGGCAGGGAGGGTCCCTATGGTGCTACTAGTTTGCCAGATGGTTAGTATAGATATAAATGGTACACATAAGGTGATAAGCAGTAGTCACCATCCATCATAGACTACCAAACCAGAAAGTTTGGAGCATTTTGTATGACTTCCTTCACACCCCTTAATACTCAATATTCCCTGTTTCATTTTCTCAAGTTTGAAAATGTTTTGAATTTCAATATTTTAAAAGTTTGGAAGGTCAAGGGGTGTGATGATGGACCTTTAATACATGATATCTTTATTTTGAGGCGCTTCATTCTTTTTACACTCAGTTACTTATATCCAGACGGCAATGATGAAAATCCAGACTTGTCGGCTGTGCTCACCAAACCTCCAGAAGAACACATTCATGTGTCAGAAGATCAGTACGAACCATACATTGAAATGGGTTTCACTTTTGAAGTTTGTAAAATATGCGTGGAGAACAACAAAGACGTCAAATTAGAACCATGTGGACATCTTTTATGTACCCCTTGTTTGAATGCGTGGCAGGTAAGTAGTCAAAAAATTACTAACGCACTTATTGATTGTAAGGTGCACCCCCTGATGGCAGGGAGAGGGTGGTCATTGTCTAAGGAGTGTCAGACACTTTGGTTCATTGACATACCCTACACCATGCAATTAAACCAAAGTTTCATAGACTGCAACGTACATTTCATAGAAAATATGGAGGAACAATGCTGCACCTATAGGTAATAATAATAATAACATTTCTATAATGCACACTTCTGTAAAAGATATATGCAGTGGCGCTTTACAAAACAAGTACATCTACAAAAATTGGTAATTTAATTAGAGTTGGAGAACTAGTGAATAGCCTTTCTGAACAGGTAGGCCCTGAGCTTTTTCCTAAAAATGGTGAAGGAACCACACGACTGAATGTCTGCAGAAAGGTTGTTCCATTCCCTTGGGCTTGACACAGAAAAAGCTGTGTCACCAAAGGCCCTCGTTGTAGTACAACAAAATCAGCTAAATAAACCGCACTTATGTCACAACTAGGCATTTAGCAACCTCCGTACCTGAGAGCAGCCTGTATGTACATGTAGGGGTTGCCCTCAAACATGGCTGAAATGCCCCACATGAAGGTTCCTATAACATTGGGTGAGAACTATTAACCCTTTACCGTTGTGCTCCGATCGGGGCATATTTGCGGGCCTCGGGAGTGGACGGAAAAGCGGATGTAGCACGCCCCGCATCAGCTTCCGTAGGACATTGACCCTGTGACCTTAAACTGTTGTCTCTCCCGTTGTTGTGGCGGAATTTTCGGGTAGCTGCTCGCAGTTTCGAGCTCGGTGTGAAACAGTAAAGATGGGTGACAGCCGAGCTCACCGTATGGATCCAAAAGGACCCAAACAACGGTAAAGGGTTAACAGACTATTCCCAGCTGATCATATATGCAGGTGTATAGTGAACATAGTGTCAGTAAATGCTCCCTCCAGCAGCGTTAAAATTGTAAATGAATTAAATACAATGCTTAATTGATGTACGTCAAGATGGCATTACGGATTTCCCATCATGCACTAAATCTGAAGAAAAAATTAAATTACGTAGAAAATTAGTATCCTTTCATGAATATATATATGAGATTGATATGCTGATGAGAATTTTTTTTTTAGATTTTGGAGTCAATGATTTTTTTCTCCTACACATTAAAATAACATCATTTGAAATTGTATTGAAGCAAGTTAGAAAGTTAGGTAGGTAGAGTTTTGTGGCCCAGTTTCCAACCTATTGGTTTATACATTGAAGTAAGAAACAGTTTTAGATTATTAAAGTGATATATTTAAAAACTTCAACAGTATCAGATTTCAATGACAAACAAGGTATGGGATTATGGAAGACTGAGTAAAGGAAACTAAGGCAATTTGCCCACTCAGAATCACAATTTTGTGACCTTTGGAAATCTGGACTTATTCCTTGACAAGCATAGGCAAGGAGTGTTGCTTGGTTAGGAAAATGGCAGGAATGTGTACCATAAAGTGTTTTGCTCTTTTAAATTTTCACAAAATGCTCCCAGACATGTCATTTGGCCTCTCAATGCAGTATGTACCCTGTGACAGTTGATACCATGGTGCATTAATGCAGAGGTATTTGGTGGGCTTGACAGACACTGTGACATTAAAAATTTGCTGCCATTGTCAGATCCACACTCAGATGCTGAGAAAACTTGGGGACACTGTGACAGATAAATTTCAGGCCCTTGTTCATTCACTTATTGAGATGATGGAAGAGCTTGAAGGCCACTGTAGCAGATACACTTGGCATTGTGGTGATGATGTTAGGAAGGCTTTAAAATACGCTGTGACAGGTTAACTTGTTACAAGTGTGTATTCAAATGGGTGAAGTTTTAAGGGCTTGGAGGACACTGTGACAGATGAACTGGCTCCCATTGTCCCATTCATATTGAGCTGTACTGACTACTGTAGGACTGCTTGAGGATACTGTGACAGATAAAGCTGGTGTCATTGCGAGCATTCCCTGATTGAGATGACCAGAGGACTTGAAGGACGCTATGACAGATAAACTTGCTCTTAGTGTCATTTACTCATTTTCACATTTTTATGTTGAGAGAGCTTATCTTGTCTCCATTGTACATTCATTTATGGAGATGTAAGAATGGCTTGAATATGATAGATTGACTATTGTGTATTCACATGGGATGAGGAAAGGAAGGCTTTGAGGACGCTATGACAGATATACTTCTATTGTGTATTTTAGAGTGTACAGTAAATCAAGTACTGTATTATTGCAAGGGTGTAAAAGGTAATCACTTGTCAAAGCAAGGACAATGGACAAAGGGATAAGGGGATTTATCCACTGATCAGGTATTAAGAGGTAAAAGGATAACAAATAATAGATAAGTGTTCTTCTATATTCTTGAAGTGTTCACCATACATGGGGGATCTAAGAAGCTGTCTAATGTCACCCATAATGAAAAGAATAGTCCAGAGCCAAATTTAAAGTTGATATGTTAGCACATTCTAAGCATTCTGGTGAAAGTTTCATTCATTTGTCATGTTCAATACTTGAGACCTCAGCAGTTGAAGTTGACATATTTTCTGAAAAGAGCAAAATTCGAGCAAACAAGTGTGATATTACTTGCTAACATTGTTGGCCAGTGTTTTGTTTTTCTTTATTTTCATCCTGTTAGTTTGACCTTGATTTGATGAGGGATGCCATCATGACCTCAAGGCACATGAAGCTCTTAAAATTCCTTTGCTCAGGATGCACCTATGGTATCAATATATCAGAGTTTAGTTGAATAAAGTTGTTGGTATATATATTATAATAAAAAAACAGAATATTGGCCGACAAAGTGAACCCATGACATCATGCCTGCTTGTTTCATGTTCATTCTATGCAGAAAATTTGCCTTGTTAAACTGATAACATATCAAGAACCAAAGATGGGAAGTGACCAAAAATTTTATCAGAATATTAAAAATGTGGTCTTCTTTGATATATTAAAAATAAATTTGATTCTGAACTATTCTTTTAAAGGCTTGGTCAAGTTTTCATATTATTTCAAAAGTTGGCAGTGGTTTTAAATTTCATTATCTCCATGTTGTAATGTTCCCCAGAATTAGTGCTGCTTAATGTTCGCATCCTAGGAACATTTGACCATTAGAACAATGAACCCTATGAACACTGACATAGCCATGTGTTTAAGAGGGGCCTTAAAGCGGCTCATTGAGTTGGTTCATGAAATTCAACAACAACAACAATTTTTCCAAACCTATTGAGGTTTCTTCACATACCTATACAAATGGTCTATCTTAGACAATCCCTATACCCTTCACAGAATTAATTGTTTTATGAGTGAGTGCTTAACGGTTCTAGTTGGTTTTCAAAAATTCGTGACCATACACTTTTTCAAATAATGAACAAAACAGTTAGAAGTCAGAACGCAAGAAAATTTAAAATTTTAGTGTTTTCTGTGACCTTTGGACTTGAAACTTGACTTTTTATGCTAACTATAAGCATTGTTCTGTGATAGTGACCCTTTGAGACTCTCATCAAGTTATCGATATCAACTCAATGAGCCTCTTTTAGGGTGCATGATAATGACATTTTCAATGCTGTGTTTTTTCCAGATGCAGTCTAATAATAGCAAAGAAAGTGATGGCCAAAGATGTCCCTTTTGTAGGTGTGAGATAAAGGGAACAGAGGCAGTAAAAATATATCCATACAAACCAAAGCCTGATAAAGATAAGACTGAAGATGAAGAAGATTCTGATCCGGAAGATATGCCGAAGGAGGTACGTATATAGCCAGTGTGATTGGATAAGGTGTCAAGATTGTACAATATCTGAACTCTTCTCCAACCATGTGTGGTTTACTTGGTAGAGCATCCAACAATCACTCATTCTTAGGCCAGGTTCATACCAAGTAGCCTGCTGTAAGCAGGCTATTGTGTTTGCCTTTCAACCAACTTTACTACACTCAAAAATTAAAAACCTTACTTTCGCTACTATAAATAACACTATATGAGTCTTGCAACGGCTTCAGTCACTGCTGAACAGTTGATGTTTCGAACTAAGTTACATGGCATACCTAGGGTGTACAATAGCCTGCCAACTTTCTGTGGAATCTCATTTACAACCACCAAAAATGACGTCATGACAAAAATTAAAATACTAATTTGTATCTTGGGTAATAGGTAATATATATGCATTGAACATACTACCTGATACACATTTTCCACGTACAAAAGCTAATTAGGTTGTTTGCCGTTAGTTGTATCAGTTGTATGTACCAAAATACACTATTCATACTTGTTTCGTGCACCATGTGACCATCTCATGTTTACTAATTCTTCCCTCAAAACGCAGGATTCCAGTAAATGGAAACTAGGCAAAGGTTTGCAGACTCTGTATATTATACTGTTTAGAGACCTGGGTGTATTATGATTTTGAGAAAGCGCTATCTTTCAGCTACTACAGACTCTGCTCTGCAGGCTACATACCAAGTATCTTTTATTTCTGCAAGAAATATTATTGTTTAATTTTATAAGAAGACAGGAATATATTTACTGTTATATTTTTTTTTCACAATTTATTTTAAACTACTAAATTTTAAATGTATTAGCCTATTTGAAACTTTCAAGAACAGTAACTTGATGTGAAAAATTTCTATTGTACCTCCTTTGGAATGTATTTAAAGGTAAAGAGCAGTCCCCCAAACTTATTTTCAAGAAAAAGCTAAAGAACTCAATTTTCATCTTATTTCTCTTCAAAGTATCTTTAATTACATTTAATGACTTTACATTTGGGTATTCAAGGTAAACCAAGCAGTTGTTTCTAGTAAATTTCACATTTGAAGAGAAAAAACATTGTCACATGACTCCTAACAGCCAATCATGAAACTGGACAGTCTACTACACATCTTCAATTTGGGAGGACTGCTCCTGCCCTTTAAGCTTTATTCAGCATTTAGTGATGCAAGAGGCATTTAACGAGTCTCAAGGGAGGTAAAGATTGTATGAAAGCTAAGAAAATGTTCTTACCGCTTGACCATGAACTGGATCTAGCTGTTATTTAATAATCCCTTCGAGAAACATTTCACAGGGTGCGCACGGGGCCTTGAAAACCTTGAAAGTCCTTGAATTTAAATCATTCATTTTCAAGGCCTTGAAAGTGCTTGAATTTTGTACTTTTTCATCATAGTCCTTGAAAAGTGCTTGAATTTTACAAAACCACATTTACCAAACACATGTACACAGACATCTTATCATCTAAAATGTTGGCAAATTCACCTTAAAACCACCTAAACCCATTGATTTTATGATCAGAAAACGATCAGGCACTTAACAAAAATCGGCAAAATTTTCCGTGTATAGGCTCCACTTTGCCTATCATATAGTATGTTAGGCTAAGTTGCTTGTGTGAAACAAGTGCAATGATGCCCTCAGGAACGTTAATGGACAAGTGCAACATTTGTTTTGCACACAAGAAGCACAGAAGATAATGAATTTGACGGGAAGGGCTATTCTATTACAAAATATAGTTAAAATCTGAAGAGGGTGCCACTATTAGCCCAAGGTAAGCTATGTTATGCCAGGGCCCAGGTATACCTTTTCTTACAAATAAAGCTCATACTTATCAGGCAGCATCGCTCAATCCATCTCTCTGTCCACACTTGTTTGAAATGTTTTTCTTCCAATGTGGTTTCATGAATGTGATTGAAAATTGGGCACAGTGTTCCTTGGGTGGTGAGGCCCATGTGGAGTGCTTAGGAATTTGGACACAGGTCCCATGTGGCCCATTTTATGATAAACTGCATAATGGCTTCTCCTCCAGCAGTTCTCTTGTACAATGCTGATGTTTTGTCATAGTGCATGAAACTCTATACTAGTACCTTCATGGTGTCCAGAAATTTTAAGTCCAAAGGCCAAAATGGTCCATAGGGTCCATGTTGTAAAATAGTACACAATAATTTTTTTCTTTTAATTTTTAAAACAGTTAACAGCCTGAAATAAGAATGCTTGCCTGGTGGATTGTTTACGACATTCTTGAATTTTTGTACAAGGGTCCAAATTTATGCATGGGCCCGGGCCAATATGGCCCATTCCATGAAAGTTTGCAAAATCCTTTTCCACCTACAAATTGTGTTTCACAATGTTGATGATTGGTCATACTTATCTAGTGATCCTCTGTTAATAGTTCTTTTGGGTGTATAGAAAGTTTCTGTCTAAGGCCCAAAATGTGCCCTATCATGGTCCATATTGTGAAATATTGCAAAATGGTCAGTCCTTCCTCAACTTAATGTTAGACAGAGCTGCCAGCCTGATATAGTGGTACTAGATTAGTGATCATACGGTGTTCTGGAAGCTTAGGTCTAAGTTTCCATGTGGGCCTGATGACACTTTTTTATAAAATTCAGTGAATTGTTTACTCCTTTAGATTGTCTTGTGCAGTGTTGATGGTTTGTTACAATGATCATGATTTCACTTAGTGGCACCTTCAGGTTAATTATTCCTAGTTCTTGAACAGGACCATGTACTACACTTAACAGTGGGACTTACTCTAGTGTGGAGTAAAACAAGGTGGACATAGCATAAAGTCCTGTTGAAGGACTAGTTATTCCTGACTCCTGAGGTGTTTGGAGTCCAAGGCACAAGGTGGACCATAGGGTCTATTTTGTGAAGTATTGCAAGTGGTTAACTTTTCCTCCAGGTAATTTTGAATAGAGTTGAAGGCCTGTAGTAGTGATGCTTGGTTAGTGATCTGTTTACATTTTGGGGCATTTTGGTCCAAGGTTCCATGTGGGCCCTATAGTACTTTTTATGAAAATCTGCAAAATGTCCCTTCAACTACAGATTGTCTTGTACAGTGTTGATGGTTTGCCTGAATGATTTTTTTCCCTGAAAACCTCAAAGTGTGCTCAAGTATTTCATTCTAGGAAAAAATTTGGGAGTGCTCTGTTAAAGAGCAATTTGATGTCCTTGAAAAACCAAGTTACACCTTGAAAAGTCCTTGAAAAGTGCTTGAATTTTACGTTGAGAAAAGGGTACGAACCCTGATTTCACAATTCATTTTTGATGATTGTTTTGAGGAGATACAGCTATTGCTAGTCCTTATTGGTGAGAATGAATGCTGTATAATAATGAATAAAGCCGTTTCCTTCAAAACAATCTTGGGACTGAATGCGTGGTCAAGTGGTTAGAGCATCCTGCTTGAAGGTGGGAGGTCAGGAGTTCATACCGAAAATTTCAGAAACAAGAACTTACCACCATTGTGCTAGGTGCTCAGTATAAGCAATGCAGTAGGGGAAACAAGCCAGTGAGTCACAACTGGAAAAAAGTCTGTGGGCGGTTGGAGTTGAACCAATTTGTTGGAAACTGGGTCATAAAACTCCATCTACCTCTAACACTGACTCAATACAATATTGGTTCATTTTTAATTAGGTGGGATTTGACAACACACCAACATGAATGTGTTATATAGTGTTGGTCAACCTGATAAAAAGTTCAAACTTTAAATTTATTTTCAAGTATGGTTCAAGTGTAAGTTTGATTTTCCTTTAGTCTCCTCTTACAACAGGCAGGAAATAACTTGTGCATAATCTACAATTTGCCCTCTTAGCTTACATTGTAGATTGTGGTGGCAGTAACCTAGAATGATAGTGCTGTATCTTTTCTTTTTTGCTTTTTTTTCAGGAAGAGAGCACAAATTTATATACAGGGTTTTCTTGAACAAAAAACTAGAAAAGCACCCTCAACTAAATTCAACATGATTAGCATCAAAGTGTGCCTAATGTCTTAAATTTCCAAAATGCATAATAAAGAACATGATGAATTCAGCAGTCCAACTCCTGTCTTTATGTGACATTCCTAAGCCAAGATAGAAAATGCTGAAGATTCTTTACTCCATTTAAGATGGTACACTGTGCAATAATTTATGTCATTGTTGTACTACTCAAATTGTAGTCTATTTCTTTTTTTTTCCCATAGTAACTGCACCTTTTGTCAATATGGGATAGCTTTCTAGCTCTTTCAAGGTGATGCAATTAGTTAAGCCCTCTCAGTACAACATGTTGTGCAAGCAAGCAGGAAGTTTGCAAGGTCATAAAAACACTTTTTAATTTCAGAAGTAAACATAGCAGGTGTAAGTTGTACGACAAGAAAGTCATACGTCATTGTGCGTGGGACTATTTTAAGTGAATAAATTTTAACATTTAATTTCTCAACATATGAACAAGCTATGGCAATGTGGGTTGGATGAATAAGAATCATTTTGCAACATCTAAAATATTCTAGACATCAGATACACCTTAATATCAAATACCCATTTGTTTCTTGTCGCATACAGAATGCACCCCCACCTCCGAAAGGATTAATAATGCATGGGGATCCAGTTTACGCAAAATCAGCAAGGTCGACAGATCGTAGACGTGCTTCACCGCTTCCAGCAATTCCATCTCATATTGCCCCTCGCCCCAGAACACCAGATGAACCGGAGGATGCTCCTCCACCTCCCCCTCTGTCGGCTTCACACACACACTCAATTCCGGAGACCAACCAAGGGCTTTCTCAGGGAGCAGTGGGCGGGGCACCAACCCTGCCGCCAAGGAGATACGTAGATGATGGTTCATCATCGGTGGAACAGTCTTCTCATACAACCAGCAGTACACCTTATAAAAATACAGGTAAGTTGGTGTCTCTTTCACTTTTCCTTACCTCCTATTTACATATTTATTTCCTTTTTGCGGAACAATACCGATTTAGCAAACACTTAGCACAGATGGTGCCTTACCACTTCTTACTATTTTCCCAGCCTATTCCTCTTTCCAGCCTATTCCTCTATTGTCATATACACATTTTGTAGATTATTTCTCTTACAAATGTGCAGGCAATTCAGTATGTACCTTACATAGGACTGGTAGTTCAGTGGCAGAGTTAGTTTGCATCTTACAAAAAAAGATATACAAGTAGAGGTCAGTTAAGTTTGAATTTTATACATAATTGGTCAATTCAGTGTGGGCCTGGTTTAAATGAAAATGACTGGGTTTGCACCACAGGAAAGAATTAATTTGCACCTTGCGGAAACATTGTGACAGAGTTAATTTCATTTCCAAGGAGTAGCATTGTGTCAAGTTAAGGGCTGGGATTCGTTCTCAATATTGGGGCTGGGGAGAAAAGACTTTACCTCAAGTTTCAAAAAATTAATGTGTGATGAAAATCAAAGTCAAGGGGCCTTTCCTCAAATTTTGGGGGCAGAGATGGGGGTGGGGGGCATGACTTCTTCCCCTGGTGGAATCACTGCTTATGCATCAAGTCATACACTGCAATGTAGAAGGGGCTTTTTCAATAAGTGAAACTATACTTCCTTCAAGTTTTTGTATGAAATGGTGTAAAATGTGATATTTTCAGCTCTAACCATGGTGTGAACACAATATGGAATTTTGAAAAAAGTTTACTCAGAATTTTTAAGTTTCTTTTCAAAGAAATCAGTAGTAACTACAGGTATTAATCTGATTTGATCAATCAACAGACTCTTGCACAACTCCTTTTAGTTGCTTTTTAAACACAAGTGAACGCAATGGGTTCTTGCTCACCAGTGTGACAAAAGAGTGTCAAGTCAGAGTCAGATTGATGCCTGCATGAATGTAACCATTCTTTAAGAAAGATATTTTTGTATGGTTCAAAAGAACCATGTATGCATTGGGAGGCAGGATTATGTTGTTCTTTTGTTTATTGTGGGAAGGTACTGTAAACTTGAACAAATCACAGTTGAAATTATGTCAGCAGTATTTGATTAAATGAAAGAAAAGTTCAAGCAATTATAGAAATTCCATATGCGAAAGAGGAACGAAATCTACAAATTTGATAAGAGGTCCATTCAAAATTTTTCTTTTATTCATGCTTTTTTTTTGTTTTTACTTGTGAGATATAGGTAATTGAAGCTTCTACATTTGTTAGCTGATGTGAGCTTAAATAAGGGGCTCATTGAGTTGATATCGATAACCTACTGAGAGTATTAAAAAGTCACTACCACATGACAATGCTTATAGTTAGCATAATCAGTCAAGTTTCACATCCAAATGCAGTGCTCGATTTTCGTGGTTGTCCAATTGTCCGGGACAACTAAAATTATATACGGACAACCAACAGTTGAAAGTTGGTTGTCCGATGGACAACCACTTTTCTATCACAATGAATTTTATTCAAGCAGCTTGTTTTTTTATATGATGGAAGAAGTATATACTGCTGACTGAACAACTCTTTCAACTTTTTCCATCATACAATTTCAGACCTTTTTATTTGAGAGTCATTATAGATAAACACAATTACTGTTGTGTACTATAATTGTGCTCAAAATGTTTCGGACAACCAAATTTTGTTAAGGACAACTAAAAATACTGGACAACCACAAATTTTTCAAAAAAATCGAGGCCTGAAATGTTATAGGAAACATTAAAAACTTTGAATTTTGTGGTGTCTGGACTTGCAACTGTTTTGTACATAATTTGAAAAAGTGTCTGGTCACAAAGTTTTGAAAACTAATTAAGCCATTAAGTACTCACTCATGAAATAGTTGTTTGTTGGTATGATATTGGTATTGTTTAAGTTTGACCATTTGTCATCGATAAATGAAGAAAACTGTACAGGTTTGAAAAAATTTGTTAAATTTCATGCACCAACTCAATGAGCCGCTTTAAGGCAAGCTCCTTAGTTTCACTGGCTCTGTTTCTAACCAACTGTTTTAAGTCTGGCAGGCCACAGCCTTTTTTTCCAGTTGTCGCTCACTGGCCTGTTTTCCTTACTCCATTGCTAATGCTGCAAGCTTAACAGCAGTAGGTACTATTCTTAGAGTCTTGAGTATGACCCAGTCAGGACTCAAACTCCCAGCCTTCTAACTGTAAGTCAGAAGCTCTAACCATGTGACCACTGCAGTGCATAGATTTGTTAATTAGAGTTTTACAGCCCAGTTTCCAACCTATTGGTTCAAGTCGGTCCGGCCAGATTTGTTAGTTAGATGGAGTTTTACAGCCCAGTTTCCAACCTATTGGTTCAAGTCGGTCCGGCCAGATTTGTTAATTAGATGGAGTTTTACGGCCCAGTTTCCAACCTATTGGTTCAAGTCGGTCAGGCCAGATTTGTTAGTTAAGTGGAGTTTTATGGCCCAGTTTCCAACCTATTGGTACAAGTCGGTCTGGCCAGATTTGTTAGTTAAATGGAGTTTTACAGCCCAGTTTCGAACCTATTGGTTCAAGTCGGTCTGGCCAGATTTGTTAGTTAGATGGAGTTTTATGGCCCAGTTTCCAACCTATTGGTTCAAGTCTGTCCAGCCAGATTTGTTAGTTAGATGGAGTTTTATGGCCCAGTTTCTAACCTATTGGTTCAAGTCTGTCAGCCACAGCCTTTTTTCCAGTTGTGACTCACTGGCTTGTTTTCACTACTCCATTGCTTACGTGGAGCATCCTACAACGGCAGTAGGTTCTATTTTTATAGTCTTTGGTACAACTCTACCTGGGAATCGAACCTGGGCCTTCCGCGTGAGAGGCGGATGCTCTACTGCCAGACCAAACACTCTGTGTATAGAGGATAACAAGGGTTGTATCACTCCTTCATATTGATGAGGATAGCCCAGTATCCTTTGATTTTTTTTTTTCAGTTTGCTGTGTTGACCTTGAAGTTAATAGAGATAGGATCTCTCTATAAGGAATGAGAATTTTGTAAATTTTCCATGCTTCCTGTGCAATCTTATTATGATAACGTGAGATTTTTGAGGAGAAAACTAGTTGTCAAACTCAAAGAAAAGGAGAAGGCTGTTCATTAAAAGAAGGGTTCAAGGTCATTGCAGGATTTGGTATGTCAGAGGGGTACTTATTCTAAGCATTTTGGTGAAATTTGCATTGAAATCCGTGTGTAGTTCCCAAGATATGAGCATGTAAAGTTTTCACATTTTCAACAAAAACTTAACTTGAAGCAAGCACATATGGCATCATATCCCCACATTAGTGCACAGTCTTTTGTTTTTCTGTAAACTTTAGAGTTGATTTTCTCCTCAAAAAGACCCACATTATTAAAATGTGATTGCCTAAGTGGCATGAGAACTTTACAAACTTTTCACCCCCCACAGGGAGGTCCTATTCCAGTTAACTCCAAGGTCAACACAACAGTCTAATAAAACAAAGGTAAACAAAGCATTCCTTGTCAATGTGAGGAAGTGATATAAGCTCTGCTGCCCTCAAACTCACTTTGGAACACAAATTTACTGACTTCATTTACTAATACCTCCAGAACTACATGTCGGATTTGAATGGAACTTTCACCACACTGTGTAGTTTTGGTTCACATATGAGAATTAAATTTTTGCTTAAACCTTCCCTTTAATGTGAGTCGATGATGTTATATGTACCTGCTTTAAGTACCATTTGTTTAGGCTGAAAATGTGAAAACTTTTACCCATGATATTTTGAGAAGTACCCTTGGATATTGAGTTACACTAGATTTCTTAGATTTTGTATCTCTCTAACATATGAAAACTTTGATTCAAACTTTGACGTAATTATTCAACTCATTTCATAAGTGGACTATTGCACATTTGATGTTATTGTTTCTGCACTGAACTTCTATCATCTTATATTCTCAGGGGCAATGAATGCAGATGCACCCTGCCTACCCCCACCTAGTTACCAGCAGCAGCGAACGCCAGACATTGTACACCCTGGCATACCAGAGCCAGATAAAGGTCATTCGAATCCACTATATGATCGGCTTAGTGAAGCTCAGACTCATGCAACAGAAGATACAAGTCAGAACGAAAGGTCGATGCAGTCCACCAATCCTTTTCTCCGTTCTTACAGTGAACCGTTGGAGCCATCTTCAAGTGGTCAGTGGCTCAATGAGGACACACTAGCCTCAGCCTTTGGCCAATCGCAATCACAGCAGCTTAACCCTTTTCCACTTCACGACTTTGATGACTGCAACTACACAAACTCCGCCTCTTTCTACCACAACAGCCCTGATTTGTTTGAATCTTTCTCTTCTTGTGCTAATGACCCCCCTCCGCCTCCCCCTCCCCCTCATGCCCCACTAACGAACAGGACCCAAGGATCACACAACTCATCCATGTCAAAGGACCTCGTGGCCAGCCAAGGTTCATTTGCTCTTTATGAAAATCTTCATTCCATGACTTCTGCTTCACAAGGTAGTTTTTCCAGGCTTACTGACCACCATCACTCTTCATATTTATTCACATGTTTTCATATCACATCATGAATATTCGTAAGGCACCTTTTCAAATGCAAATCTAGAAAAAGACAAAAATATGAAAGCAGACCATGAAACTGCATGCTTGTCATGATTTGCTGGTTGGTTAATTTGTCCAAAACAGTGTTGTTGTTGAGCATAACATACCTATGCTTCACAAGGAAGAAAATTGTCAACAAAACTTTATTTTTTTTTTTTTTAGGGGGGTGGGGGAAGGGAGTGGGGAAGGGGTAGTCTTGGGAAGAGGGGTCAGAAAAAAGATTCATACTCCTGAAAGAATGACAGAATCAGTATTGCATACATTGGCAGACTTGTGGGTTGCACTGGTATTCGAGCTTTCCGTATTCCATCCGTACCTATATTTGTGAGGTTTTCCATAATCATGAATGTGCAAGCTAAATTTAGTTGGTGGTTTGGGGATGCTTCTAATATAAAATGTACTGTCCCTCATTATCATATTACAAAGAATGCATTCATGTATTCACAGCCAGATATACTGAATTAAGAATTACCATTGTATGTACTATCAATGACAATACATGTCTAGTCACATCTGTATGAGAAGGCACTGCACTAGTATCAATCATAAACATTTCATTCTTACTTAAAGGAGGTTCGTTAAGTGTAACCTCTCGCTGGTCAGGACACTCTATGCCAAATAGCCAAGCTGTGGTCCCCTCAGTCAAGCTGCAGCTATGCCTTAGTAGGCATCATTCCAAAGCCATTGGCTAACTTCAGCTACCTCTGTCAAACTACAGCTACCCCAGCTATACTGCAGCTACCACAGTTACACTTTGTTGTTTCACACAGTACAAGGGGAAGATTAGCCGGTCTGCCATTGTAACATAACAAATCATGACTGCAGCTGTTACAGCCAGACTGATGGGGCTGCAGCTTGGCTGTTTTGATATGGTCCCCTACTCTACAAGTTGCAATAAAAGACTAACCAAATCCTACTATTGTAATCTGGCAATATGTAGCATGGCTAAAGAAGCTGCAGCCTAGGTGAGGCAGCTGCAGCCTATGAATTTTACATCATGCCTTGATGTCCAATCTTGAAACACAATCGATTCCTTTGTTTTCACCCAAAAGGCAATATGTGTACTTCAATATAAAACCAATTAGATTTTGGCTTTTGAAATTTACCCCTTGTAGCAGTCTTTCTTTTAAATTTTCTCAAATGTTTAAATGCTTGGAGCCTTGCACTTCACCCTCAATAAAATTCAGGCTCTTTGCAGACTCCCAGCTTCGACTGCTTGCATCAACCATACCCCTTCATATTTTCCACAAAGCTTGAAGACCTGCACACCCCAAGCCTGTGTATGAACAAGAATTCTGTCTATTGATTGTATCAATTTTGAAAAAACTTCAGGAGAAATTATAGCCAGTTTAAGAAAAGTTACTACAAGTGCGAATGAGCACAAAGTATAGTTTCAAAAGAAAAAAAAAAAAATTGAGGGATTGTTACAAAGGAGCTGTTATGTATGGATAAGGATGTTTGCTGATTATGCAAATAGTGAAATATGAATATTCATGGTGTGATCTATTTCTATCATTTTCGGGGTATTCTTGTAATTACTGTTTTGTCTTCAGTAGAGACCAGTTCGAAGGTACCTGTTATGAATTATGTAATTATTAAAATGAAATGGTCATTGTTTGTATTCACAGGTGTTGAATAAAAAAATGCAATTGAAAGCAAAGGCCTTGCAAAAGATATCAACAATTATGTCACACATTGACTAATGCAAAATTTTAGACAAACATGTGATCAAAGAGCAAAGAAAAAAGAATGTGCACATACTATAGACATTAAAAATAGCACAACATTTCCACACAGTCTTGCATAATTGTTATGCAAAAACAAAATTGCATATGCAATAGTTCTGGAGAATGTAAACAACCCTGGACAGGCAATTTCAGGATTATGAATTACAAAACATTGCTGTCTAATTGAAAGTATTTCAAAGTATAATGTAAAGTAACCTTGAAATATATTTTCCTGTTTGGGGAAAAAATGTTGGGAAACTGGGGACAGAGTTTATAGAAGCAGAACCAAGAGTAGTGTTATTCCAAAAGATAAGAGTTAGCCAATCACTAGCACAATAGTGTTGCAGGCTAGTGTCATCTTGTTTTACTTTCCCATCATGATCATGGATGAAAAAAGTTGCAAAGCTGAGAGGCTCTTTCTCGGAAAATGTGGGCATCTGGAGGGAAATTTTGACAATTGGAGAGAAATCCCCCTTTTGTGAACATGACAATGTATGGAGAATTGTGGGAAATTTTGCTCCCTTTCTTGGGAAAAAAATTTCACTCCTTCCTGGGAAGTCAACATTTTTTCCAGTCCTGATCATGATTGGTTAAGAAGATTGCAAAAGGACTTCACAGCACATTTTGTCACATAGAGGGCTCATTGCGATTTGTCGCACATCATTAGTGAATAGTTGTACCTCAATTACCTTCGAACTGGTTGAACATTTTGCAATGTGTACGTCTTTTCTTATCATTTTTATATTTTTTATTTATTATTTTTTTTTCAGTGAGACTTTTTGGGGTTGGGTAGGGAGGGAAAGGGAAATAGTGATAAAATGTAAGTACAACATTTGTACATAAAGAATTGACTCTGTTGTTACTTGAAAACAAATTTTGCTTGTTGGGTTAGAGAAGGTTCTATGTGAATGGATCAAGTGACCCACATATCACAACAGGTGTTGAAGCATAATACTGAAAAAGTAGAATTTCAAAATAAATTTACACAGTTGTTTTTCGATGGGAAAGTATTGGTGAAATATAAGTATGCAAAGAATGACATCCTTGTCAATTCAAAAAAAATAATAATTTGGTTAAGGGAAGGTTTTGCATAGATGGAACATTTGGCCTACTTATTATAGTAGGTGTTGAAGCATCGTACCGGAAAAGTAAAATTATAAAGCTAAGTTACAAGATTGCTTTTGCTATAGTGGAAAATTGTTTCAACAGTTGCATGACATGCCTTAATTGCAAGGTTAGTTCCTACTTCACATTTTCATGAAGTTATGTAACAAATTACTTGTAGGTACTACATAATTAGACAGAGGAAGTGTGGTTAATTTGGATATCTTTTTACCCTAAATTTTTGAATTATCATGTCTGCCAATGTTTCCTGTCACAGCATGTGCTTATTTATATCTCAGAATACTACCAAATGTATCATATTGCTGCCATGTCATTATTATACATAGGATAGTGCATGATGTAGTTAGCAGTTACCATGTTCCCAAAATTTATTCACTAGATTTACCTTTTGTAGCAATGGCTTATCTTGCGTGAAATGACAAACACCGTACACTGCACAGGGGGTCAAAAATAGCCTTCAATCCTCTGTGGCCAACAGGGCCCCTTGCCCAGCTAAGGAATCTAGGGACCAAATGAGAAGTCGAGGGGCCAAAAAATAAAGAGGGATGGAGTAACTAGGTCAAACCAGATTGCCCACACCTTCTTTGGCACTGAATAACTACTGCACATTATGCATACAGTGTGTATTTTTATGACAGAGAAAGTTTTCGCTGAAGATTTATGTCAAATTTTTCTTGTAAAGTTCCCTGATGTGATGCTCAGTTTGCAGAAGCACAGGCTTGCTGTGCATGGAGAGGTTCATTTACAGACTGTACAAATGCTTAAATTGTTTACTAGTCAATTGGATCCCTTTTCTGTAGAAGCTACAGGCCTGAGCAAATTTTCAAGGGCATTGGGCTAAAAGATTCCTGTTATTTTGGTTTCAGCCCCATATTTTGACAAATCCATTACGTTCCAATACAGGCTTGTTCCAACACTTCTATGTTCCGACAACTCAATCATAGATGAACTTAGAGATTGTAGGAACAAAGGGGTTTCAGGACACAGGGGTGTTGGAATAAAGGGCAGTCACCATTATTTTGACACCGAGGTGCAGCTAGTGTGTTGATAAGCAGAGAAATAATATTTTAACATCAGTATACCGTGAAAAAATTAAGATAATATGGTCCTTCAGATGTGACACAAAGAAAACTAGAACATAGCAACTGAAAACCGGAAGTTTGTGATTCAAGGCTGTCAACCTTTTTCAGGTTCTTCTTTGTTTTCTGTGCAAAATGCAGTATTACCTAAAACCATTTCAAATTGGACTTTATTTGATCATTATCCTTCTTGTTGGGCTCTTCCATGTGATCTTTGGGGAGTTCCAAACTTCCATATTTTCATGGTTAATGAAATGTTGTCTGGTCCAAATTGAAGCAATACAATACACCCAATAAAAATTTGAGACTGCCCCCCTCAATAACCATATACATATCTAAGGAAAAAAAATCTAAAACTTCATTATCCATAGAAAAAGACTATACTTTTGTGCCAGATAAATAGTGGCTATGATCCTTCAAATTTCTCAAGTTTCAGAATAAGCAAGCCTTACCTATGTGGCTGGGAGAAAGCCAAGGGGTATTTTGAGAGGGTATCGATATCTTAACGAGAGTGTTGAAGGGTCCTACTCTGTCACAATACATATAGCTAGTGTGATAAGGTCCAGTTCATAGTCCAATAGCTATGTAAAATGATATTTTCTTTTCCCAACATGTAATTGTTTAGTGAATCATTTGAAAAAAAGTCTAGTGACAAATTTTCAAAAGTCTTCTTTTATCGTTAGTTTATTTGCAAGAAATTCATTATTCGTGAAACAAGTATCTGCATGTAGGATGTGGGGATTGTCTAAATTGGACCATTTGTTTTTATGTGGGAAAGTTAGGAAACTACAAGAGTTGGGAAACTTTGGTTAATATTTTAAAGAGCTCAATATACATCTCAAAAGGTCTAATCCTCTCACCTCAAACAGTTTCAATTCTCCTAACCTACTTACTTAAGCCCCTCCCACAACTGTCTAAAACTCATCCTCATACAGACACACTCTCATGCAGTTTGCTGTTTCTGGAATGAGCATGCAAGACAGGAAGGGAAAATAAAACACTCAGTACAGTTCATGCTGTGTAATGTGAGCTTCAGTACTCTGAAATGTTTGAACTAGCTGTCTGTCAATAAAACAGCTGAGCCAATTGAGAATTTCTGTATACTACTGCAAAAATTGTAGTTTGGGGTGAGAGAATTAACCCTCTAATTCATCTCACCATCTTACATACTTTTAGTGTATAGTTGCATACTCAACCTCCATGGGCAACCATGTGTGGATTGTTCCATTTGATATCTTGGGTGTAACTGTTTTTTATCCTTCAAAATTACTATTATTTATTTTTCCATCTGGTGGTGGTTGACATTTATCAAAGGTTGTTCCCAGAATCCCAAGTCCTGGTCCCCCCAAAGTCTGAAAGCCATGATAATTCTTTTTAAGCAAACAATTAGGAGAAGTAGCTGCTCTTTCAAGGTGGCGGAATGTATTTTGTTTGCTCTGTAGCTTACTCATTTGCAGAAAGAAATAATATCAGAAAGCTGCGTAGAGAAGGGTTTATTTGTATCTAAGAGAGAACAAAAGGACTCGCATTTATTCAAATTTTATATTCTCTTTCTGCAACTTAAATTTTGTGTAATCAGTGTCTAGCCAATGTTCCTGCAGGGGGTTCAATGTTCCCATGGTTCAATGTTCCCATGGTTCGATGTTCCCCATTTTTGTATATCTTGATGAGTTAGCAAGGATTGCAAGGTTCTTTATTTCTGGGGTTCAATAATCGCAGTAGTGCAGGTGTTTTCGAATTCATGAACATTAAACTTTGGGAACTGCGAATCTTGGAAACATTGACAGAGCCCTATGTAATCAGCTTGCATTGACTGTATACAGTATGGGAATTGAAATATCTATGACAAGAGCCATGACAGGATTAATGAGTATTGAAAAATTGACACAGACCTGTAACCAGCCCATTGGTACATTACTTCACTGGTACTATAACCTTTTGACCCTACAAAGAGTTGTTTTTTACCCCATTGTAGATACAGTGACCCATAAGGGTACTGCCCTTTGCAGCCTAACCCTTCCGCTGTGGAAGGGAACCATCCTGCAATACACCAATCCGGACAGCAAGTGATGGACTGATTTTAGTCGGCCATAGCTGGGGTCCGTCACCTTTAAGTCTTTTGATTTCCTTACTTACCTCTATCATGGATAGTTGTTCACTAATTTGTATCTTGAATTTTCCAATTTCACTAAATATGAGGCTTTGAACTTCATGTAAACAATAAATAAAGATGATTTTAGGCAGATGGACCCCACCAATGGCAGCCTACAGTCACTTAAAACAAGCGCTAATCAGATTCGTCTATACTGGGGTATGTATGCTGATATGCATATACACAGTATGCATATATGGGTGCTGCAAAAAACACTAAGTTTGTTGTGTGGATGCTGCTAAGTTGCACTCCCTATGTCCCAACTTCCCAAGAGGATACATATGTGTAAAACATCTGCTCTTCAAGCCTATCACATGTCCAAAAACAATTAAATACCTTAGGTTTATAATGATGTATTACAGGAGGCAGCAGGGTGCTATGGTTTTGCTGTATGTAGGGATGATAAATTATCGCTTTGCAGGGAAACCATCAGTAACAAAGGGGGTAAACCTGATGGTGTTTCAGTCAATAACTGCAATGACCTAAATGTGCTTTGGGCTTTTAGTGATACAACCTTTTGTTGGCGCAGCCTGTGGGCACATAGCCATACCTAGCCTGTGGACACTTAGCAGAATGACCCATTGATGCTTTGGCCCTTAGGGACTACAACCTCTATGGTGCTAAACAGTCTGTATGTGCTGCAGCCCATTGTTGTCCTAGTATGTCACTATTGCAGCTTAATGAACCAAGAGTCAAAGGCAATATCTGCCAGTTTACAGGTTCACTTGAAGGTGCTGTAGTCTCGGGAGCAACCGACTTTGTAGGCTGGACAACTGACAGTTATTCCTTTATACAATAAAATCAAAAATAAAAACAGATGGAAACATACTATGGTTGCAAAAGTTAATTTGAAAATAAATTGAATAATAATTAATTGAAAAAAATCACAATAGCTCCCAAAACAACCCCAGTCCATTCATTTTCAGTCTGTTGGGTATGTGTTCCTCGCAAACCAGGATTTTACCCATCCAGTTATAATATCCCAATATTATTCCACTTATAAGAAATAGGAATTAATGTAATGCATCCTGTTACTTAGAGGCAAAGTAAAGTCTTTTGTTGTTACATAAGGGGCAGAAAGAAGGTATAATGTTCTTTTTCTAGGAAAGTGTGGGCATCCTACAAGACAAAAGGTGCAGTAGAACGAAGAACTCCTTACACTAAAAATTTAAATGAGAAAGGATCTGCAAAACTGATAGTAAGAATAGGTTTGCACAATCAAAAATATGAAAGGGTTTACAAGACAGAAAGGGCGAAGAGGTTGAGAGACTGAAAAAGAAAATAGGCTTGCAAGTCTGAAAATGAATTTGTGTCAGCAGGTTTTGATAGTATTCTTTTGAACCTTTTCTCATTTTCGGTCTAGCGGACCTTATTTTTGCTTCAGTCTTGTGAACCCATTTTGATTTTTGGTCTGGCGAACCTTTTGTCTTGTGAACCAAATTACATTTTTAGTCTCAGAGACCTTCATTCTTGTGGACCTATGGTCTTCATGGGCTGTAACCCAGAACTAGAATCTCTTGATATTATTGTTATATGTTATAGGTTGAAAATAGTTATATGACATAGTTTTTTTTTGTGATATATATATACATAACTTGCCATCACATGCTTGTCCTACAGAATCATCAGGGGGAGACGAACAGTATGATACTCCGAAACCACCAATGCCAGCCAATATGGACGTCAAACCACATGGTAAAGTTTTATGTTGTTTTTCACATTTCGTAGCCAATTGGTGTTCAGATAAGCTAGGCCAGCAGAGAAGTTAATATTTTGATCAAGTTATTTAGATGAGATTTAAAGACACACATCAACACAAATGTGTTATATAGTGTCAGTTAACTGGATTAAAGTTCAAAGATTATATTAATTTTTAAGTATGGTTCAAGTTCAAATTTTGGTTTCCCTTTAGTGGCCTCTTACGACAGGCAGGAAATACCTGGGGCATATTCTACAACCCCCAGCCCACAGGGGGAAATATTTTGATATCAAAGCTTAAGATGTTTGTAATTTTGAAGGTATTAGCTCTTCCACATTATTAAGCATCACAATAGGCTGCAGCTGCCTCAGCTATGCTGTAGCTACCTTAGCCATATTTTTTGATTTCTCACATTGGTCTCATGCTCAGCTTAACCAATGAATTAGGGGTAACAATTCAGTGCCCCACAGATCGGAAAAGAGCAGCATATATCACTAGATTTATCCAGAAGGTAATAAAACAGGCATGAGATACCTCCTTTTTTTAGAGGAACTTTTTTATTTTTTTATTACTTTTGCCCTTTTTGGTTTCCCGAAAGGGAAAACTATGGAGCCGCTCTTCAAGTTCACCGAGGCAAAACCTTGCAGGGACCGCAGATTGCAAAGTCGATATTGACTATCACAAGTCATCCATACAAATGAGCGACGACGGTTACTTATACCGCATGCTTTTACAATATTGCTCGACACAGTGTTTCTACAAAACAAAAGTCAAAGACTTTTTTCTTACTAAAAATTTTTGGGGTCATGAAGTAGTTAATAATTTAAAAAGTCATAAATAACTTTGAAGTTTACTGCATTCTTGGAGAAAATCCTCTAAGCCTGCAATTATAAGCCACACTTGTTGTTGTCTTGGATCAGACTAAAACAATGTACACATATACAGCCACTAATGATATAGCAATGCGCAACCCATCTGCTTTGTACTCCGTATTTTACATATCTGTAATGCACTACGACTACAAGCAAGTCGAAATGCTTCTCACTCGCAATGGAGTTTTACTGTGTAAACTTTCTCCACATACAGTTAACTCAATGAGGATTTACAGTACATTCTGTGTATAAAACAAGAGACCAGTCGATTCTTTGCGATAGACGAGCTGTAGAGTATTGTGAGGGTGCCAGTGTCATGAAGTATCGTGTGGCCTGTGTAAAGCTGTGTTTGCAGTTTGTGGATTTGAAATCGTTTATTCTGTTTCAGAGATGTTTTCAGACTTTATTTTTCCTTGTGTAATTAATGTTGCTGCTGCTTAGAGGCGATTGAATTAGCGGAGGTTCCGTAGTAGCTGGTCTTGTTTGTAAGAAGACTTCAAAAACTTAGTTTTAAACCTGCAATAACCATTGGTAGAGGTAGCTTGATGTTGCTTGTAGAGAACGGCCACAATTAGTTTGAGTTTGGTTTGTATAAGTTAAGGTCAGGTTAGATGAGGTTTTCATGGCTTAATTAGTTTGTTGGTTAAATCAGGCTGGCCAAGGCTATATTTCAGTTGTGGCTCACTGACATGTTTTCCGGCTTATGCTGAACACCAAGCAGTTTTCCAGCTTATGCTTAGCACCAAGCTTAATGGCTGACCTAGGCCACTTGCTACTTGACGATGAGGGAGTTGTCTAGACTCCAATTCATAGGCTTTCTTCTTTGTAGGTCTATATTTTCAGTAGGCCTATGCTAATTACTTGTACTTAGTAAAGTAACCTGAAGAGTGCCTTTGCAAGAATCTTGGTAGGGGCGGTTCAGAATTGGTTTGATATTTTTATATACCTCCGGTAATATGCGGTTACAGCCCTATACTCTACACCCTCATATTCCGACCCCCTTTTGTTCCGACATTTGATTGTAGATGAGCACATGGGTGTTGGAACATATAGGGCTGTCGGAATATAGGGCAGTCACCGTAATGTGCTACATAGCCTAGTTCCCGCTCGTAGCCAGAGTGAGAAGAAGGCAAAACCCGGGAAAATTTTCAAGGTGACAAAGTGTGTGGGCTACTGCAAGTAATAAGTCAATGAAAATAATCAAATTAGGCCTATCTGGGGAAAATCATGGGGGCTTAGCCCTCTTTGACGACCCCTTGCATGACTACGGATCTGCTAACATACATGTTTTTTATTAACTGGAGAGAACTCTTTGTATTGACTCTCTAAGAGAATTTGCTAGTAGGCCTATAATATTCTCAGTTATTGCCACAGGTGAATACCATAGCCTATTCATTACATACTGGAATGGTTTCGTGGAGAAAATAAACACGCGCAGTATCTTAAGTTGTCAAGTGTCGTTGAGATACTACCCTTAAGGAGATTTTCTTCATTGCATTGCTTTTCGTGGGGATGTTTAAATTGCCAAGCTATCCAATATTGAACCTGGTAGTGCCCCACTCAGATGCATGGACATTTTGGTCATAACTTGCTGTGCACTATCATTCCTCAAGGACCAATGGTGATCTCTAACAGTATCCTTTCAGGAAACGGACATAACTGTGGTTTTGATTTTATTCATTCCTCTTTTTTGCACCAAATGCCCCAAAAGGTTCTGTCATAAATGCCCCATAAATCTCAGCTGTTAAACTTGTGCAAAAAGCACTCAAAGTTCTATCCAATCAGAAGTCTATATTATAATGACATCAATGCCACTAGGGGCCCTTTAGCTTGCCACTGTGCTACCAACCCAGATGCCTGCCTTTCAGTTTCCTCTTTTTTTAGAAGTTTCAGGCTCATTTTCTGTTTTTTTTTTCTTTTTAAGTTTGAGGCTCATCCATGATAAAATGAGGCAGGAAACCTCATCAAACTGAACCTAACCTTCATGCATTGTATTAGCAGAAAGAAGTTAGACTGCTATTATAATTTGTATAGTAACAAGTCATGGTTACAGCTTATCTTAGAGGAGGGGCATCAGCTCGCACAGTTTTTTGGACACATTGCATTATTGTAATGGCCGAAACCAAAAAATGAGCAGACAAAGTCTTTGTGACAAGTCAACGTCTTCTGTTTTATTTCTCTTTACAACAGGAGTCTAACAAGCATACATACGCTCACAAGTAGTTGACAAAATGTCCTGCTATCTCAAAAATGCAGTCCACAGGAGATCTATTCCCTACGGTAGATACTTATTTCCCATGGAAATTACAGTAGCGATAAGCATACAAAGCTCTCCTACTTACACTTCGAAGTCCCTTTTTACGTAGAGTCCACTCACACAATTTCTAGGCACTTGACAATACGTATAGGCACTTCTGTAGACTCCTTGCTGAAGTAATGCTTCACTTAAACCTCAGCTGAAACTTCAACTTCAAACTTTCAACTCTTTCCTCTTCTTCCTTTTAATTTTCTTAATTTTCTTTTCTTTCCTTTCTTTTCTTTTCTTGTACAAAGAATAATGCCTCCTCAAATCCTCTGGTACAGCACACAATCAGCAAATCACTGCTTAGACACTTTCTCTTTGACAACTTGTAGCCCTCTGACCCAGAGGCTGGGAGGCTCTTAAATATATATCATAAAATTTAAGAACATTACAGAAGGTTCTAGAACAATTGAGATTTACTACTATAGGAACATTCCAGAAAACTCCAGAAGGACCCAGAAGTTACCAGCATGAATACCTATGTAAAGGAAATCTAGAACATTCCACCTTCTTCCAGAAACTATAAGAAAATTCTAGACTTTGCTAAATGGTTCAGGTATACTTATTAAAGAATACAGATCTAGTTCTTGCCTTTTCTAGAATTTACACTACAATTATATTGTACATATATTTTTTTATTTGTCATAGGCAAGGGAGGATTCCATTATTCAGGTCCTTACAGCTACAAGCATAGGTTTCAAATTGCCATTGACTTCATACATTCCTACACACCTGGGCCCCTGAGAAAATGTCTGCTGCACTTGAAAATCGTTCCTCCCTTTATAGTATCATGTGAAGCTGCAAGCCAAAATTTAAGCCTGCTTTTGTAGAAGGCAAAGAATGGCTGAGGTAGCCACAGCTTAGCCGAGGCAGCACAGCAGCCTATGCTTTTGGCATTGTGTCTGATACTAAGGGACAGAGTTGCAGCGAGTCACCCAATTTTTTGGTCCAGTCATTTGCTACTTTTAGTGTGACTCCAGTCAAGTCAATGGCTCGAGTCACTGTACTATTTCTATGAGGTTAATCATGATACAGTTCCTCAAGTCATTTCCCTTTTGGAAATTTGTGACTCACGTCCTGACTTGTTACAGCTCTGCAAAGGGGTCACCTTAATATCAGCTATAGCCAGGAGATTGCAAGAATGTGTTTGTGTGTTTTTGGGGGGAGGGGGGAGGCAGAGGGGTACATTTGCAACTGATATAAGGGAGGGGATTTTTTTTCCCCTCACATTTGAGAAGTTTTTGAACAGTTGAAGATCCTTAGAAGTAGTCTGATGCGATGTGTTGTCATTTCATCCTTATATATCATATTTTCAACAGGTACTTTCCTTTTTTAAATTTTAGGAGCAAAATTGTTTTTCAAGACTCCTACTGTTCCCCTGGCTATGGCTCTACCCAAAAATAGAAGTAAGGGAAGTCTTAGTGTCAAGAATGCCTCCCCATCCCCACCCGTCTTCTTGTACCCATGCTTGAGAATTTGCCTCCACTTGAAAAAGCGATCATAAGTTTGTCTTTCTTACACTTTCCATTCTGATAAAACTTTCAATAAATAATTTTCTCTTTGTCGAAACAGATCTCTATGATGTACCTCCACTTCCTGTTAGAATGTCTCCAGTATCTGACGCTCAGGTAAGCTATTTTGCTTCTCGAAATTATAAAAGCCAAATATTCTCACCCTAGATGGTTCCAGTTCTCTACCTCATTATGTTGAATCCCCTCCCACAAATGAAACTTATCCTCATACAGATACAATCCCAATTTATTGCTTCAGGGTGAATAAATAAGACCTAGTATGTAATCAGTAATTTGCTGAAGGGACAGCTCAGGGCTGCCCGAACACACCCGAACAAGCAAGAACACCCCCAGTACAGTACATGCTGTAAAGTATGAGCTGCAGTACTCTTTATTCTTTTTAATAAGCTGTCAGTCAAAACACTGTGCAATGAAGAATGTTTTTCTGCCTTTAGGGCCTTTAGCCCTCATTATGCTATTGGCAACATTGCATGTGTCATTGTGATCTGTGTGAGTAAAATGTAAATATTTATACCTCAAGCCTCTTCCGTTTGTTTCCATAGCCGAGAGGATGTATTTAGTCTCTCGGTCAATCAGGCAGGCAGGCAGTCAGTCAGTCAGTAACATTGCCGGATTAGGGTTGTGTAGGCCCCCTGGCCCTTTTACAAGTTTAACCTCCTTTCCCCTCGCCCACCCGCATACACAAAATTAATATCATTCAACAGATTTTAGCTTTAAACTGCTAATAACTAACAGTTGCTTTTACACATTATACAGTGATACATGACAGCTATTATACGTGATGCCAAATAGTGTTTAAAGGCATGGCAAAGTGGACACACATGAAAACATAAGTCCAAAAACCATCAAATCAAAAAAATGTTGGTTTCCATTCCCAAACACCTTTTCATAAACATTTACTATTACATTACACATTTTTGACAGGATTTCTGACAAGCAAAATCATTTATTAGTTGGGCAAATTACATTTTCCATGTTCCATGCTGAGCAGGCTAAGGCTGTTTAGTGTCTTCTGCTTCATGCAGGATCAAACTTCGCCTTTTTTTAGAACTTAAAACTTATTTTATGTCTCCTTGACTTAACAATGAGAAAGAGCAAGATACCTGGGCACGTGGGCTGTGGCCCCAGGCATATGCTGGTTCTGCCATGGGGTTAATCCCTCCCTGCTCAGTAAGATGCAGTTTTACAGCCCAGTTTCCAACCAGTTGGTTTAGTTCAAGTAGGCCACAGCCTTTTATCCAGTTATGGCTCACTGACTTAATTTCTCTACTCCATTGCTTGGAAAATGTAATTACTTACGTGACTTTGTTGTAGCAAAAATGGAGAGGGCCCTCAGGTCAATTCAGCATGATTAGGGTTAAATGTTATGTCATCATTTTGTATGAGAAGGAGATGCTATCTCTATTATTAAATTTCATTCGTTGTAATCTTTATTTGGAGTAATGTGGCCTTGTCTTTTCCACCCCCTGCCTTCCCAGCATCCTCCACAGCCAAATCACTCCTCACCACCAACCACAGAAACACAACCTCAGATTACTCGCAACGGTAGCCTCCACCCTGACGCCAATGTCCGTGCTCTTGTAGAGGAAGGATATTCAGAAGAAGAGGTTATCAAAGCTCTGGACATCTGTCACAATAAAGTAGCCAAAGCCAGAAGAATCTTGAAAGAAGTCATGAAGGATGACGACGAAGAAGAAGCAGAAAAGGAATATTTGAGAATGTGAAGGTTTTCATTTGGAGGAAGGGGTTTGTCCACCCCCTCCCATTCGACAGTAATGTAGCAGTTTATTTGCTCTGTGGTAATAGGGTTGGGCCAGGAAAGGGCTATGCTGGCTTTATCACCACTTAAAGAATCTGTAGTTATTGAAATCACAAACTCCATAAACGGAGGAAGACATTTGAAGGAAGATTTCACAACTCAAAACTGTGACAAGTTTTACGTTTCTTAATTTTTTATGACCGCCCTCAAGTGATCGTCCAAGTCAGCGGCTGCCTGCAACAGCTGTCCAATCTGCATGGCCAGAATATGTCTCCCTTGAGTGATGCAAGTCACATGTGTTAAGAAATTTTTAAGATCCATATATGTTTGATAAATACCATTTGGTCACTAGTATTGTTTAAAATATCTTGATAAAATTAAACTTTTTTCATCATCACTCTTGCTTGAGCTAATTTTGCTCTTTTTTGACAAACATATGATAATATCATGTTGGGGTATGTATTGTGTGATGTATTGTGTGAGCATGTGATTTTATTGGGGATTTTAAAGCTGTTGTGAAAATGAAATATAAGAGGGGTAATAATTTTAAGTGTACTTGATATTCAAGTGGATTCTTCCCCAACCAATCAGCTTAAAAGATGCTTTTTCAAGCAACTGTAAGAGTTTATACAGATGGAATTAGTATTAGATGCCATATTTGTAAAGAGAGATGTCTATTATTATAATGCTAAGATGGAAAAATCCTTAAAGTGAACTAGCTTTATGACCATTATCAAAAAGAAAAATATTCAAAGTTGCAACCAGACTGAAAATAGTTTCAAAAGTACTTGAAATTTTGGACATTCTTTAGGAAAAAGGTAAGGCGTGGGCCTTACTAAGTTTTGATCACAATAGGATACTTTAAAATTGTCCATTAAGGTTTGCAAGCACTCCATTCAGTGACTACCCCCACCCCTACCCCTCCCGCAAACCTCTCACCCCTCCCACAAACCCCTCACCCCTCACATACCTTGTTGTGAAATTTCCTAATCAACATGGTCTATAAAATAAATGTGTGTTTTTGTCATGCCCTTGAAACTCTTGAAATTTCTGAATGGAAAGATCCCCCAAACTTCACTGAAATAGTTTCCCATCCTTAACACAGTATTTTCCACTCACCCCTCGAACTACCCCCACCGATGATATTTTCTGGGAGTGGCTGCCTGTAATTTGCTGTATTAAATAGTACGCAGGGTAAGATCTGAGATTATGGAAAGTGTAGAGGGTGGGATGAACATCCAGTGGTGGCTGCTCTTGGAATACTGATGTGGGTGAAAAGTAATTACTAAAATATGTTGCTCTTCAAAACTGTTTAAGGCCTGTGGACGCTATCCCGCTCGTTACCATGCACTTCCTTCCTCCACCTTCACCAACCCCTGGATAGAGGGGGCAATGGTATGAAGATATTCATGAAGTACTATAAAACACAAATCATCAGCACAGCATTTTTGGTGTAAATAAAACACTTCTCCCATACTCATACAATGGATTTGTCTGAAATATTTGGTCACAATTTATAATAGCCAACCAGTTGTTTGTCCAAAAATGTTCAACTATGCAGTTTATTTCAAAGCTTATGTCTTAAAGAGTAACAATTATATTGAAGTCTTTTTCTTTCTCATGTGCCAAATATGCATCTACTAAGGGTTCACCTATTTCTTCATCTTCAACAACAACCCCCCCCCAACTTCAACCACTTCTTGCAATTTATTTTAGAATGAAATGTGAAAGACTATGGTTTGTTTGCAGCAAAAGACCCCTTTTCACACTACTTAATAAAAGTAGATCTTCTAGCAGTTTTGCTGACCATCTCTTAAGTTTTGGTAATCTGAAGGGGGGAAGGACATTAGAAGGTGGAGGGTTCTCTAAGAAAGTTTGGTAATTCTATTTGATGTGAATTGTCCAGATAAAGAAAATGCTCCTGCACCTACATCATTAGTTTCAAAATTTGAGTTTTCTTGAAATTTCATGGAATAACATAATAAATCTATCTAATATAAAAGAGGGGTCTTATGTGCTATTTGTGCAGTGGACTTTAAGATGAAGGCACGAAGGGATTTTCATTTTCATTTTAATCTGCTGTAAAGTGCGGCCGCGACTCTCTGTTTCCACTCAGTTGGGTTAGACTCTTATAAGATACATGCTTAGTGTCATATGTATGTACTACTTGAAAAAAAGGACTGCGGTAAACTATTTTGCTGAGCTTGGTATGTTTATCCTATGTCTTGCCCCACAATTCCATTCAGCAACGAGTTACCAAAGTAGCATATAAAAAGCGGGACACCTACAGTAATTATTTGCAATGCTCCACCTCAGCAATGGAGTATGGAAACAATCCACAGACCTTGTGTGGAAAAAAGGTTGTGAGTGTTGTGTGAAAAGACCCCAAAGATAGAAGATGACCCATAAAAGTCCAACAAACCAACCCTCTTGAAGGGTGAAGGAAACATGTTGTAGGCTGTGTTATATTTTTTCCTTCAGTTTTAGGTATATTTTTTTCCTTCAGTTTCAAGGTTTTATTAACTAACACCAAAAAAGGTGCTCTGAGGATTTGGTTTGATCTTACAGCTGCATTTACTTGACACGAATATTGCGGAACGCGGGACAAGGAATGCGGAACGTGGAATGCGGAACCCGGAAAGGATCCGCATGCCCAATAAACACCCCACGCAGATCATTCCGCATTCCGTTACAGTAAAACCAGCTAAATAGTTCAGTTCCAGTAAACGACGTTCTATTGATAAGTTACATGCCTTCCAATGTTACCCCAAACTGCTTTGGGTCATTTAGCAGTTTTTCATGGATGACTATAGCCTAGTAGATAAAGATATGAAACTGATAGACATGCTACCTATGGACTGGAAGTTAATTGGTTCATAGCACTTAAGTTTCAGTCATTTTTCCATTGCTGTGAGAAGTTATCACAATAAAACATCAAAAAACCTGCCAAAGTTCCCCCGTTTTATCAGTACATGGTACGATGTAGTATGGGAAGTCTGGGGAACGTGGAGAAATCCTACTGGAAGCTATACACGGTGTCCACGTGATCACCAATACGCGTGCGGAACGAGGAAAGAATTCGACATGGAGAATTCGATACGCAATCTGCGTGTGATGGTTCCGCAATCTGGTATCCGCGATCCCAATAAACAGGTCATTGGAAAAACAAAAAAGAATTCTTTGTGTGTTCCGCAGTCCGCATTCCTTGTGTCAAGTAAACACAACTTTACAGTTGTGGGCGGAAGCAGTTGGGATGCTGGGAGGCTCATTTCAAAAAGGAAAATTTGACTATCAAGAGGAAAGTTATGACAATTGTAGGAAAATTTCCCTTTTCTGTAATGGAAAATGTAGGGAAAATTTGGGGTATTTTTGTTTACCTCCTGGTGATAATTTTACTCCCTTCTTGCAAAACATTTTTTACAGCCCTGTATATATGGTGGTAATGGTCTGAAGGGAAAGGGTGTTAGGTAATTGTTTGGAGTGGAGGGGGTATGTTTTTAAACTTGAGAGGAGAGGGGGAAACACAGATTGAGATTGTTTATGAGGGGAATGAGTTTAGCTCAACTTGAAGGTTTTAGACTGGTGAGGTGCAGAGAAAACAGCACACAATCATATACATCCTTATAAAATAAAAGTGGTTAAAAGTTACTGGTGCTGTGAGTGGTATTTGTCTTGCCATTAATTGATGTCTTTTAAAGTCTCTCAGAATTGAATATTTATGGTATCTGAAAGTTTGAGATGTAATGAACTGTACCATTTGTAGCCTAAGGGGGAGGTTAAGTACATGCGGTTCATGGAGCCTGAGATGAAGGGCGGGAGTAAATGTTGTGAAGATGGTTGAGGGATGGTGTTGTGAGCAAGGCTATAGCAGTAAAATGTTGCATGCTCTGTGCATGACACCTGTCCTGGTAGGAATGGATTTCATAAACTAAGTTAGGCCAAACAGTTAAGCCCTGTTCTGCAAAAATGCAAATTTGGTATATTGTTAAAAGAGTCCTATTTGAAACAGAGGCATAAAGTAGTAATATTTTTGTAAATTTCTTTTTTTTTTTCTTTTTTTTTTTTTTGCCCTTGACTTTCCTTTGTTCCATATATATGTCAGTACTTCTGTTCAATTAATCAGTCTGTGGGATAATATCCCAATGTGTGAGATGGTAAAATGGTACGGTATATGAGAAAGCACGAATCTTTGAGCTGAATCCAGTCTCTTGATTGGGATGGGCGTAGCGTCAATTGAGTCTATAAGCTGAACCGAGACTCTCATACTGTTATGTAGTTTGTACAATCAGCCATAGGTCAGAAAGCTGCCATGTTGCTTGACATTTGTGTTACATTTATTGAATCTGTAATCTGAGCCCAAGAGTAGCAAACTTTGGCTCAGGGTGCCCAGGGGCAAGAATGGGTCAGCTGTCCTTTGACCATTGCAAACGAAGCATTATTACGGCTGCCAGATGTGCACACTTTCCAGGTGCCCCCAAGTCAGGGTGCATAGAATTTTTTCACATCAGATCTCAACAGAGGTATGGCAGTAGAGCATAGTCCCTCACCCTGTTAATTTATTTGCACAAGAATCACATTCGATGTGAATGCCAGGGCTCAGACAGGTTGCCAAAATCCTAGTTAGTCAGGGAAAATTGAATTTTGGTTTTTCCAGGTCTGGAAAGTCAGGGAAGATGTGCAAAGTTTTAAAAGGTCCTGGAAAATTTATGGAATTTTAGGGAGTGGACTTCTTCCTATTTTCTTCATGTTCAGGTACATGGTTTTGTTTTAAAAAAGGTGGAAATGAAGGATTGGACTGCTTTCAAAGCTTGTGGAAATATCAGTCAGTCAAGAGCAGTCACCCCAAACTTATTTTGATGCAACAGCTTCATCTGACAATTTTCCTCTTCATTCTCTTCAAGGTATCTTTTATAGTATATTAGGGCCCTAATATTGTATAGTCAAGATAAATTATGCAGTTATTCCCTATAAATTTAACATTTTAGGAGAAAAGATTATGTCACATGACTCCAAAGAGCCAATCATGAAACAAGACAGTCTGCCACACTACTATAAGTTGGGGTGACTGCTCTTGTCCTTTAAAAGTCATGGAGTTTTGTCATTTTGAATTTGTATGAACCCTGAATGCTGTCCTGTTATAATTAATCTATAACATAACTGAACCCAGTCTCTTTCTTTGTTACATGATATGTGCAAGTCTCATTTTGGTTCAAAGCTGAACTTGGCCTTAGTGTCTTGTGTGCCATTCTAATACATTTGTGAGTCCGAGCTATAAAACCAGGTCTCATATAGGCCGTTCTGTATGTTACATGTATATTTTGTTATGACTTAAATTTCTTGTCCTGTATCATATTGAGAGATGAGTAAAAAATTTTTTATTGTTTTGTACCTATCTGAAGAGTTCACATTTTATCGAAAAAAGTGTGAGTGCCTTTTCTATTTTCCTTCTTTTTTAATGTCTCAGCATTTCCTATTTCTGGGAAAAGACGATGTTTTATTTTGCTAGCAGTGTTTGCATACATGATATGTTGTAATATATGTCACAAAAGGCCATCATGCCTTTTCCTCAGACCAATTCATATTCTACCATCTTCGAAAGATTTTACTTTGAGATGGGACAGTTAGATGCTGTGGTGCTACAAAACTTATATGACTAAGGTGAGGGTTGTTGCAACAACCTTAAATTCTGACACCCAGGCTATATTATGACAAATCTATTACGTTCCAACACAGGTGTTGTTCCGACACCCCTGTGTTCTGACAACTCGATTGTAGATGACCATAGAGATTTTTGGAATAAAGAGGTGTTGGAGTATGGGGGCATTGGAACGTGATGTTGGAATATTGGGGTGTCAAAATATAGGCGTGCCGGAATATTGGGGTGTGGGAACATATGGCTGTCCGAATATAAGAGTGTTGGAATATAGGTCAGTCACCAGGGAGGAAAGGGGGTGTTTCTTCAGTGATCTTACAGTAGCTGATTCTCTTACAGTATGTCCCTCAACATACATCACAGGTATAGTGTCTAGAAAAAGTCCTAAATGTTTTTTGTAGTCATCCTACCATACTAGCCCAAATTTCAAAATCAGTTTTGTCTGCATGCAGTCTCATTGATAGGTGGGGAAAAGCTGGGCTGTAGGGCATGAGGGTGTTCTTATACAAGCAACAACTACTTGGCTTGGTTGATAACAAGGTTGCAGTTCTTGGTCTCTCTTTGTTGTGATGTCTCTGTATTAGATAAGAGTTTACTTTAATTCTGACCACAAGGATAGTGAAGGAGTGTAAAAATTCAAAAGTCATAAAGAAACTTAGCTTAATATATTAACATCGTGTTGATGTGATTTTTACTTTGACTACCAATTTTATGGTAGAATTGTTTTTGAGGGTAGTGCAGAAGAGGTCTTTTCAATTCTTTGCACTCGAAATATCTTTATGCATAAATTGTAATATGAAGTAGGGGCACCAGATGTCAAAACTTGGGTTTAGTAAGGGCCAGGGAAAATTTGTGGGGAGTAAGTTTTCTTGCACAGCATGAAACCAAGTTCTATGTGCTCTTTTCTGCAGGTGGGGGTCCAGGGGACAAGTCACCCCAGAAGGGCTGAGATGTTAGCTTATCTCTGGATGAAAAATTAAGTCTCAGTAGAGGTATATTATTCATTTTCCTGGTTCATCTAAGACCGGACTGACCTTCTGGGGGAGTGGGGGGGGGGGGATGGCATGACAAAATCCTAGGGGCACCCTACACCAGTAATTTGAATAGCCAGCTAGTGCAAGTTGCTTGATTATTTACTACTTACAACATTTATGTTGTTGCAGTATTAAACTAGTGGGGTAGGCCTACATGCAGCATTTTGCCGGAGCAGCACCTCAGGACACAACATTTTGTACTGCATTAAGTCTTATATTGGCATTTATTTTAATTCTTCATGCCTTTCAATTGTAATTGTTAAGTACCATGTCCAAACTATACGCTACAGCTGTCTCAGCCAAGCTGGAACTACCTCAGCCATGCTTTGTTGTGTACACACTGCAATAGCAGAATTTCACTTGTCTACTAATGTGATTTGAATTGAAATAACTCATGGCCACAGCCTTTGCAGCTTGGCTGAAGGGGCTGCAGCACGGCCAAGGGGGCTGCAGCATGGCTGAGGGGCCCGCAGCATGGCTGAAGGGGCTGCAGCACGTCCAAGGGGGCTGGAACTTGGCTGAGGGGGCTGCAGTGTGGCTGAGGGGCCCACAGCATGGCTGACGGGGTCGCAGCTTGGCTGGAGGGGCCTGCAGCATGGCTGAAGGGGCTGCAGCACGGCCAAGGGGGCTGGAACTTGGCTGAGGGGGCTGCAGCGTGGCTGAGGGGCCCGCAGCATGGCTGAAGAGGCTACAGCTTGGCTGAAGGGGCTGCAACCTGGCTGAGGGGGCTGCAGCTTGGCTGAGGGGGCTGCAGCTTCGATGCTCTGACATGATGCCTTATTCAGTAAAAAAGAAAGAGGATACAAAATGGAGTTCACAGTACAATATGTTTGTTATTTTCAAGATGTTGTATTTAATATCAGCTGGTACAAATAAGCAAGCGTTGTAATTCATTTTGGTGCCTATGCACACCTGCACATCCTCCAAGTTGTGGGATAAACAAACCAATTTAGCTCCTACAACATTTGTTCCAAAATTTGAGTCTACAAGAAAATTTAGTGACATCATCTTTTCTCAATCAAACCATAGCGTAAGGAAGTGTGGTCCTGTTCAGTGGACTAATGCCTAAATTACCCTTTTAATGTAAAAATATGCATTTTAATCAGCTGTAAAGAGCATTCAACTCTTGCAAAAGGAGGTCCAGTTAATTTTCATTCTCAGAATTTTTCAAGTCAGGGAATTTTGGAATTACAACTCTGACTGTAGGTCAAATGCTATATGGTCAACTAGTTATTACTTTTGTTAGCCTAAACACAAGAAGGAGGTTTTCCCTTCACTGTTCATTGTGCCCTACAGAATTAATAGCTACATTTTGGAGTGATTTTTATTTTAAGTGTATCATTTATAAGTCTATTATTATAGGCCAAGTCTATTGTTCCCTTTCAAGCCATCATAAATACCAGTTTAGTGATATTTGGCAGATTTGGATAGGCCCAGTTTTTTGGAGGGGGGCATTCACCCTCCCAATTCAGGCAAAAATAGTCCATTTGTGCTAAATAGTACATGGTAATGGTAAATGGTGCCATTGACCAATTTTTGGTTCAAAAATTGCTCATTCGCACTCACGCACTCACGCACTCCCCCACCCCCCCCCCCATCAAAAAAAAAATTACCCCTATATGCTATGCTCTATTCCTCTCTTAGGGTGTAGTGGAAGTTGGGCCTAGTATGCAGTGGTCCTGGCATTCAGTGTTCCCAAGGTTTCTTTGATGTTTCCTGTTTTCAATGTTTGGTGATCATGCAAGGTTTATTATTCCCAGGGTAACATGTTCCCAGCAATGTGTTCAGTATGTTACAACCCTGGGAACATTGAACACGGGGAGCATTGACATATTCCCCATGGGAGGTACATTACTTCTTTTTTTTTCAGTGACTCATATGTGAGGCACCAAAGGACCAATTAATGCTGTGTTAGGCAGTACTTGTGAAAATACTCTCATATCAAATGAATATGATTCATCCGTACCTTCATATTACTGCTAAATTTAGCCTGATCACAAATACCTCATCGATGCCAATGGTGGATGCAGCGAGTGGATGTTCTGTGATTTATACATAAAAAAATGATTTGTAAATGGTTAAATTGTGGTAATATCTGGACAAAGTAGCAGAGTCATTATGTTGTATTATGCAGGTAAAAATATTATTGCCATTATGTTTAATAGCCTATACTCAAGTCACCTACCACTGCAGTGTCTAAAACCTGCATTCTGGGCAAACACATGAGGCTAGATTTCAATAGGAGGTTTTAGCCATCAGGCCACATAAGACATCTATATATTTCACCCGAGAAAATGGCCTTTTCCCGGGGAAGTTTGGCTAAACGACCCTATTGAATTCTAGGGGCATGACTTGCTTAGAATTTTACTTGCTGCTGGCAATGTTATGTGTCTGCACTCCAAAGCTTCATATGTTGTAAAATTAATTAGACCAAGACCTAGTTTCCAAATAGCAGTTACAACTGCCCGGGATTGTGGGATTGATTGTGGTTGGCATAGCTTTCGCCAAAAATCACTAAATCAGAGTTTCCACTAAAACAATGTGTGGTTAGCAACCCTCTCTTTCAGTTTTTAGTAATCATTTTAAAGAACAATTCACAATAGTTTAAAACAATCAAGAAATATAGGATGCAAGGAAATTAATTGAGGATTTTCTGAGAAAGACAAAATGATACAAATGTCCAGTGTTTTGAACCCCCATAAGAGTAACAGTCAGTAGTTGCCAACTTTGTACCAAATTTGGCTAATGCCAAACAGGTATAGGTATAGGCCATACCTATGCAAAACAGGCCCTGTATGCACACAGAAACTTGGAAGGTACAGGTCAGTGTAAGAAAAATTGTATACTTTAAGTACGGTAATGTGTAAAGATCAAGCCATGGGTCATAAAAATTGAAATTTTCATGGACTTTAGTTGGATCCAAAGTGATAATTTGCCCTCGAAAGCTGAACAAAATCAGTAAATAATGCTGATTTTATCAATTTTGAGTGAAAAACGGCAGATTCCATCAAATTAGAAAAAAAGGAAGGCTAAAAGAGTAAAAAAAACCGTCAAATCCACCGCAAAAATGCTGAAGCTGGTAACCATGTTGCATACTAAAAAACTATCCCACAGGTGATGGTAATTGCCGTGTCCATAGGGTTTGGGGGCCATAAACTGCAGGTGCCTACATTGAGTAAAATGACTTTAACCCCAGAGACAGGGATTCTTCAGTGGTAGGCGATTAGAGTGAGTGCTATTTCAAATTCACATAATTGTACCATTTGACAAAGAACAGTGCAAAAATTGATAAATGTCTGAGGGACATATTGACTGAATTTGACATTGAAAAAGTTATTGACTGAATTACAATCGGACAAAAATTTTAAAAAATCATAAATCCTGTGGAATGTGTTTAAATTTGAAAAAAAAAGTGGATTGCTTGTCATGGCTGACATGTTGCTATAGCAACCATTGTAAAGTATTAAAAATAAAGCAGTGTACTGTAAGCGTTGTTGATACTGCTTGGAAGATTTTATTGTTTCTGAAACAGAAAAGCAAATGTTTTGTTTATTTTGTATGAGATTATACTCGTATGGCTTATTTTTTGTATAAGGAGTGAAGTAAATTCTTTAACTGTATCAAGATAATGTTACCACAGCATTTCCTAATAAAATGGATGAAATTATATTGTAATATTTTGGCTACCTTTATGTGTTATCTTTCACATGCGTAGTAGTTTGTGTACACATGCAGTCAGGCCCATAGTCAGGGGGTGGGGGAGGAGCCCCCTGTAAAATTCTGCCCCTTCCCTAAAGACTCTTCATTGACTGACATTAACATTTGCACACATTTAGTTTTCATTTTCCCCCGGGAAAGGTTTTCATCCCCCTTCATGGCCTTAATTATCTGGCTTTGGGCCAGTGACCAGGCAGCTGCTGTTAATTGAGAGGAAATCCATCGAAATCACTGCAAACTGAAGAGACCACCAACTAATCGTGGCTACCAAGATCTTTCTCTAGCTTTTTCAGTTTCTATAGAACTTACAATAGATTAATTTGACTTTCAATCGTCAATCATGATACAGGACAATCAGTCCACTACACTACTTTAAAGGGCCAAACCTCTCACCCCAAACTACAATTTTGGTATCTGGGTACCAAAATTCTCAACTGGCTTAGCTCTTTGATTCACAGCAAATTCAAACAATGCAGAGTGCCAAAGCTTATTTTACACAGCATGAATGGTACTAAGAGTGTTTTGATTATATAAATTGAGTTTTTCTACACTCACCCTGAAGCAATAAACTGAGATTGTGTCTGGATTGGGATGAATTTCAGACAATTGTGGGATGAGAGAACTGGGCCTTTAAGTTGGTGTAACTGCTCCTGCCCTTTAAATTTTGCGATACAAATTATAAATTTGAAATACTCAAAATCTCTTAAAAAGCACATAAAAATAATATTTTTGGCTCGACCTTGTATTTCTTTATTTGATAGCCGGTCATAAAAAAGAAAAATCATATTCCATCGTGTGACATCCATGTACAGTATGTATCTTTCAATATTTACAAAGAACTGGATTTCAAATCTTATTAAAAGCAGATCAGTTCATCATTTTTGCACATTTTGAATTAAAAAGTAAGCCAATTAAAGCTATTTACAAACGGGGAATCCCTCCTAGCCAGAATCTGGAAAAAACTCTGGGCACCACTGACCATCTTACAGTAACTCTGTGCAGCTAAAAACTCCTGGCAGACATGAACCTCATCTTGACCCCTGAAAACTTATAATGTTGACATTCACCCATGCATAACACACTGAAAAATGGTGATTGGCCAGTAGCGTCCTTGAACAATGAGCCTGATCTTTTTACCCAAGTTTCCTTTGGGAAGTTGGGCAAAGGTATATAAAATGGGAAAATACTGTACCTGCCATGAAACATACCATTAATTAATGGTATTTTTCATGGCAAATATACCTCAATCAACCTTAAGTTTAGAATTTGACATTACCACCAAAGCTGAAAATCCCTTTAGAACCCCTTTGGGGTATATAACCCTTTGAACCCAAAGGGTTTCAGATGGTACCCTTTGAAAAACCCGTTGCATTCACAGGGTTCCCATGGTTGTTGATTAAAATAATTGGACAAATCTCAAGCAGATTTATCAAATTACCCTTTGCATAAAACAAACCCTTCTGAAAACCCTTTAGATCCATTTGGCACCCACTGAAACCTTTTGGTTAAGACAAAAAAAGGTTTCAAAGGGAATTCTCTGCTGGGGCACAAAAGATGACACACAATCTTTTGCAAGAAGTCTGAAAAAATGCTAATTCAAAATGTTGAACTTGGACATACATCATTTATTTTTTTAAACTGTGCATGGAAGAAATCTCTAAGGAAATGATAATGCATTTAGTTACTGTATTTAGATGGAAGTTTAAGGTTCAGTTATTTACAACTCTAGCTGGTTAAAATCAGGCAGGTCATGACATTTTTCCACTTAAGGTCACTGTATCCCCTGGCCAGGATTCCAACTCCAAACCTCCAGACTGCAATTCTGAAGTTCTGTCCACGTACTTGACCATGAAGTCCATGAAGTGGGTATAGAATAAGGAAGTGTTCAAGTGTATCCCAAGGTCAAAAATTTAAATAATTCATTCTACACTTTATATCTTGGGTGGAGAATGTCCTTTGAAGATGAGAGGTGGACCGTTGAACTTAATTTTCCATGCTATACACTTTTCATTTTATTAACTTGAGGAACACTTTAAGAGCCCACCCTTAGCTTGAGTTAATCCCCTCATCCATATTCACTTCCAGTAATTGTACTGCAATTGTATACACCCTTCTTGTGATTGCCATCCCTCTTCCTGCCTAATCAGCCATCTTACCCCCCCCCCTTCCCCACTCCGATCTCTCCCCAGCGATTAGTTCCAGCAGTTAGCTACTCCCAACACAAACACCATGGCTTTCCCAGCAGTTAGGGTGGGTTAGAAAAAAATGGTGGCACACTTGTCAGTCAATATTGGTGGCACACTTGTCAGTCAATATTGGTGGCATACTTGTCAGTAAATATTGGTGGCACACTTGTCAGTCAATATTGGTGGCACACTTGTCAGTAAATATTGGTGGTAGTCTCAACCAGATGTAAAAAGAAAGAAAGAGCCCAAACTTCACCACAGAAACACAAGCCAGTGAGTATAACTGGAAGAACAGGCCAAAGCTGGCTCGTCTTAACCCTTTACCGTTGTGCTCTGATCGGGGCATATTTGCATGCCTTGGGAGTGGGCGGAAAAGCGGACGTAACACGCCCCGCATCAGCTTCCGTAGGCTATTGACCCTGTGACCTTAAGGTATTGTCTCTCTCGTTGTTGTGGCCAAATTTTCGGGAAGCTACTCTCAGTTTCGAGCTCCGCGTGAAACAGTAAAGAAGGGTGACAGCGGTGCTCTCCGTATGGGTCCAAAAGGACCCAAACAATGGTAAGGGGTTAAACCAATTGATTTGAAACTGAGCTTTTAATTTAAACCTCATCTTGGTTTTCAGGAGTCAAAATGAGTTTAACTAATATGTAAAACTATGTAAAATAATATGATTTGAAGCCTCCCAATTTTAACCTAACCTCATCTCTTAAATGCTAGCCTACCTTTAAGACATGATGTTCGGCATGATATACTGTACTTACAGTACTACAGTATATAGAGTATGTCTTAAGACATAAGTATGACACCTTACAAATCAGAATCTTTCAAATAAGGTGTGGGAGATACAGTATCTTATCTCGAAAGTAATGAGGGCGGTTCCCCTGCTTCCTACACCTATGTGAACAAAGTTGGCATGCAGTACCATTTTTAGGCATGAAAAATGGCTGACCACTGATTGCAGCACATCTTCTAGACAAAGGCTGGCATGTCATAGCATTGCATATAGTGCATACAGTACGTGCGTAACCATATATGGTTCAGGGCAAACGCCATTACTGAGAGAATATAATTAACTCTTAACCTGAGAAAACTGCCCTCCTGCAAGTTTCTTTGCTCTTAATTAAAACTGCAATTTCCACAAATTTTATCAAAAACATAGTCATGGCTTGATTGCAACTTGACTGATTGCTTGTAGGTTGAAGAACCTGTTGTAATAACTCTTTGTAATAAATCTTTCTTCTTTTTTAATTGCTTTGACATCAATATCAGACTGAATAACATTCAATTTAGATTAAACTTCAAACGTTTCATAAGTGTTTCATAAGTTCAAAAAATATTCACAGCTCTAAAAGTATTCCAACACTTCCTTAAACTGTGTCACTAATGAGTCTGCATGTATGACGCATCACACATGTCCCATTGTGCAATTAAAATTCAGTATTTCTTTAAAAACTTTGCAACTTTTATAAAACCTGGCATGGTCTTTAAATCAATATTAAAAGGGATTAAAAGATCCTTATCTTTCAAAATTGTTGTACTTTGGATAGGTGGCACTGCTGACTTTGGTATAGTAGGTCCCTTTAAAATTTAATCTTTGCTAAAGTATTGCACTATTTGCAATGGAAGCTCCTCAGATATCAAACTGTCTGCCAACCATCCACAGTTTTTAAGAACTAGTTATATGAAGGTGGTTTGATAGATTATTTTTGTTGAGTGATTTAAGCCAAATGGGCAGTAATTTATTTCTACTTTTTTTTTTCTTCTATATTCTTTTTCTTTATGCTTATTTGCGTTTGCAACACAGCTACTCTAGGTAATTTGCTTTTGTTGTTTTGGGGAGTAGAACTCTCGACAAGCCCCTCAGGGTTTTTTAGTTTTACTTCCATCTACTTCAGTGTTATGTATGTACTGTATTCATTACTTTTGTGTATCCATACATTTTGATGATGTACAAATTAAACAAATAAACAAAACGAAACAAAACGAAAACGAAACTTTTAATGACCAATTTAAAATTTAATTGCACATCCTCCAGATCCTAGGGATACCCAACCTCCAACACAAGGACAGACGTCAAGATTCCAAGACTTGAGTTTTCTTCTGAAATTTGTCAGACCACGCCAGACCATAAATTTACAGTTCTTGGTTCTGCACCACTGACGGCATAACAGCCAGTTTGGTGTTTAAACTGTATTTAATAGACTGCTATAAAGTAGAGATGACACCCCTAAGCATGCCATGCTTAAGGGAGTACAATTGAGTATGAACTGAGCTCAGTTTGCAGCCAGACAATGAACAGTATCCTGCTTTTTCCCCATATATATAATTTACTTCATGTGGCAATAATTTACTGTATAAAACTTATGAGAAACAAACTGAACTCTGCCTACAGCATACCTCTGACACAGCTAGACAGTGGCTGTTTACAGCATATAGGCCTACTGTACTGCCCTATACTGAAAAACATTCATTCCTAAAAACAAAGTTTCTGGGTACCACATCTTCTCCATACTTCAATCATTCCCCTTACAATACCTTAAATCACAGCTAAAAATTACTAACAGCACCAAATTCCATGGCTATGAGATCCTTGCTGATCAATGTCAATAGAACTTTCCCCTTTAACATGTATATTGTGATACAATATAAAGTAGATCTACAGTACTGTCAGTTTGTTCATATTCCCTGTACCTGTTTTCAAAATTGTTTGAAGTCAGGCCAGCCACAGGCTTTTTCCCAGTGATGGCTCCCTTCTCCATCAATTTGCCTAATGTAAAATCAGTGGATATGCCTTCTAAAGTTCCACCACAACTGGAGCTTCATCATCAGGCTCTGATTCAAAATCCCACCGGAACTTTTTTGTCAAATTTTGTTGAAACCCCTTCCCTTTCTTTTTCAAAGTCTCGTTTGCATTTGACGAATGAAGATTTGCAAAGAACATACGCAAGGTGGAGGTTAGAAAGTTATTCTGGGAGACTATGTCAACGAAAAAGTCAGATGGGATTTCTTTTAGTTGGAAATGAAGCATTTGAATAAAAGATGTATACATTGGTTCATAGTCGGCAATGGCATCCTCACAAGAACACAAAAGTGAAATGAGCTGTTTCCATTGCTCAAACGCATCATAGACCTGACCAATCAGAAAACAGACAAAAGCTATTTGAATTTCCCCAAGGAGTCTCAGCGGCTCACTTGCATAATTGCTGTTGATTAATGAGGTCAACATGAAACTGTGGTCCATGCTATGCTTAGTGATTTCAGCTGGAGTGGCCCCTTCTGGATATTTTTTCTTTGGAATCGAGGAGAATCGCAAAGCAGTCCCAGGCTGGGTGTGCATTCTGGGTAAATTGTCTTCTGCATTACTTCCTTCCTCCCTTGGCTTTAACTTGGCCCTGTCTGATGTCGTCCTAGTTACCTCATCGGGTACCAGCTGTGCCGCCGATGCTATTCTTCCACACTGGGGTTGTACTCTCGATACTAAGTCATCAGTAATTTGGTTGGTCAACGAAACCCACTTTTTAAAATGTTCATAAGGATAAGCTCCCAAGAATGGATCAAGCTCTTTCAAACTATTCCTTTTCTCTTCCATCTCATTTTCACTGATCACTTCATCTTTGATGTCCTCCAAGGACCTGTCCCATCTCTTTACAACAACCTCCCGAGGACGAAAGCAGTAGAAGAAGCTTGTCCTCGGTGCCTGGTCTCCCTGTGTGACATTCACAGCACTGTAATGAACAAAATGAATCCCTGCTGGAATCATTTTAACTCCTTTAAACTTTTCTCCTGTGTTCCAAGTGTTGTAGTCAATTCCAAACTCTGTGCCAGGAGGTACATCTAAGAAAAGAAGAACAGCGCCCTCATCAAACAACCTTTTAGCAGTTTCTTGATCCATGGCTGCCACAGACTGAGTACATTTAAGGGGCCAAATTTGAATCTGTGATTAAAAAGAACAAAGAAAAATTTTACAAATCAAAATGAAATGCTTAGTAATGAATATTAGCTTTCCACCAGGGCAGTTACAGTATGAGGAATTTAGTAGTCCCCCTCCTCAATGAAATTAAGGGAGGGGTAAATGGTGATGATAACACTATTTGCGAGTTTGCTCCTTAAATTTTGCCATCAAGTGCTCCACCACAAAAAAACATAATATCACATTACTGAACATTGAACTTTGCACCTACCTGTAACTTAGTTGTAGATTACAAACTCCCATTCCCAAACTGTTATTGCCATGACAGTGTGCATGCATTTTTAAAGAGCATTTTCTACATATGCACACAATACATTTTTCTGCGTAGGCCATAGTTTGGGCCGGGATTATTGACACATACTGGACTTCTACGCTTTTGCAAAACCAACGCATTAGTTGATTTTTCGTTGCAAGCTTGTAAAAATGGAAACATATTCAAAGATTTGCGATGTTTTGAAATCAGGTATGGGAAATGTTGAGCTTCAAAAAGTGAAAGTTTAATCTAAATTCCCTAAAGATTTGATAGCTTGAGTTTGGCATTAGTCGGAAAGGATTTCTCTAGGCCCATTCTTATTTCGTACAATCAAAGGTGGTACTGTAGGCTAAGCCTAATGCCCATGTTACCAGATTTATGGAATATGGTAGTCCTTGAACAGGACTCAATGCTACGTCCACTTCGTTTTACTCCACACTAGAGTCCTTGGCCACAGTGCCCTAGAAATCAAGCCATTGCAATATCAGGACTTACAGTAAGAGGAAAACTGATCATGGCATAAATAGCTCATTCATCAGCTAATTTTAGCATCCCTATCCTTAAACAATTGCAATCGTTTTTTTGTTTATTTGCTGCTTAAAAATACGCATACATACAATTTCAGGTTACTTTCTCAGGCAAAATGTTCCAGAACACTTACTTGGAGACCTCTTTCAGCAGCCATTCTGCTGTTTTGAGGAATGATGGCGCTACATGCAGTTCCACATAAGTGGACAAGTTACATAAGTGCAGTTCCTTCAATAAATATCATAAGATCCTTTGTATATTTCTAAAAATCAAATGGAAAGATGTAAATTCTATCCAATATTAATAAAATTGTTTTAAAGTACTTTCCAGAATTTTAAAAATGTATTTATAACTAAATTTATTAATTTTATCAAAATTTTCTGTAAAGGAGGTAATTTAAAAAAATGTAAACATTCCACTCCTGGAACATCATTAAGTGTAATTAGGTTAACCCTTCAGTTGAGTGACCCTGCCTTGTTCATACACTTCAATGTGTATACAGTATATGGCAGGATCACATCAACAGAAGGGTTACCCTGAGTACTAGCCCCCGAACAGGGCTGTGTGTTCGTTACATAGTGTAAGCTCATTCCTCTCACAACAAAGCCCTTGAGCGGATACACTTCACAAGTGTAGTCACCAGCCAGGATGCCTGCAAAAGGTCTCTCTTGCATCCCCAAATACAGTAACAAAATTTTCTCACCAAACTTCACACAGATGATCTCTGGCAGTGGCACCGTATTTACCTTTGCCGCAAAAGAAATTCACAAAGTTTTATCAAAGAATGGCCGAATTTTCACTGCCAATTTTGACTGTAACAGTAAGTCAATGGGTCATGTTTTAGAGTTCTCGACAACTGTTCTCAGTAGAGGTCAAATGTCACAAGCGGGAAACTTGGCGAAACGGGATACTTTGCCTGCATACCTGTCTTCATATTACCATCTTTGATTCAGTAACAATGAAAAGTAATGTTCTTTGGAATGCTGCGTAGACAATGTGCCTCTGTCACTTAGCAACTGCATTCCCACCCCATCATACACCAAAAGACTAGAAAGCCAAAAGGCTTAGTGATTCCTTGCCGTATGATATATTGTTATAATGAACATAGATGCCCACATGACAAGCATGAGATCCCTCACAAATACTGAGGTATACTAGTAAGGTCAAAACCTTTTGAGATCATGTGACCCAAAATGACCTTTCACCCTCACTTAAAACATTAGGGAGCAACTACCTAAAAAGACCATCAACATGCTAAATATGAGCAATTCACAAACTGAGTATGAGATCCCTCCACAGTTCAACAACCACATAAAATGTCATGTCTTCAAGGTTTTCCCCTTTTGTGACCCCAACCTTTGACCTCCATAAACAAGAGAGATCTCCCACACAGTTATGATGCTGGTAAACTATGTTGTCTATTAAGTTGATAAAGAGATATTTTTGAAACATGCTCTTTTAAATCAAAATTTCCGGTACTGAGGATGGCTTTGGATATATGATCCAAAAAGTTGACTGCAATGAGATTAGTGTTAGAACAAGCCCTAATCCTAACAGTCATCCATAAATTGGAACATACAGGGTTAGCAAGATTTGTAATTTGCCTTAAATTGTCTGCTTGTAGGAACACCACATAACAGAGTCAAGTGTCCTTTGTTTGATACACAGTAGATACTATTATGCTTGTTTTGATTACCTGAACTACAGTACTTTCTGAAAAGCAAGCCTTACTGAGAGGGCTAAATAAGTGTCAGACACTATCTCTAGACAGGTAGGAAATGGTCAAATCCATTGAGCTGTATGATTCAATGAGAAAACCCCTCAGAACACTGTGGCAGTCAAATGTGATAAATTAAGTAAGATAACAGTGACCAGCAATTTTCATAGACTCTGGTGGGTCAGTTACAATTTGATTCATTCAATTAGACAATCTCACTTCAAGCATGCTCAAGGGTATTTGTTCCAAATGATCAGTTATTTAGTTCTTTTTATAAAATTAATTACCCGTGGTGTACAGGGTTCTAGCCAGCCCATTTTAACCGGGCGGTGCGCCCGGTTTGAATTTAATATCGCTTCTCAGCGCCCAGTTTGAAAGTTATCCGCCCAGTTTGAAACGTTATCCGCCCAGTTTGAAAAGTTGTGCTCCTAGTTTAAATTGTTATAAATTGTAAAGCATTACCAGAACATACGGACTTCATTAAAACCAACGCAAACATAATCACAAAAACACCAGCCCGACTACAATCGAAACAGAATTACTTTTCTTGCGGCCCGACTCTGCATAATGTAGGCCGGCTAGCCCTTCGTGTAAACAGTGCCTAGCCTGCACAGCATGCACATACGACTGTACTTTACTCACGGTAGTTTGGGTATTGGTCACAAAGACGCAACGTACGGAATTAAGGAACCCACGAGGCCGCTAGTCCTGTGTTTCCTTTACTTTTGTAGCTTGGAAGCAGTGGGCACAGGAGCTTTTGTAAGCCTCACGAATGACCACCCTCCGATGTGTTAGACATGTTCAATGTATGGAAGCCTTTGGCAATGCAACGATGTTTTAATACACAATGGTACATGTACAGTATCGTGGGTTTGAGAAGGCCGTTCTAGGTAAAGTGTAACATAATATTTGTGCATTGAAAGGTTGTGCAACTGCAATGTGCAAAGTCTTATTGCATCCATCAATAGCCTTTTATCTACAGTTCATTTTCAAAAGTGTTCTAATCGAGTCTGTGTATTGAGTAGGCACTTATTACGGTGTATAAATTATAGGCCGCCGGCAACTTCATTTAGTAAAGAAGTATTTTAGTGGGTTGTACAACTCTTGCTTCCAAATTTCTGTGAAGTTCAAAATATCTCTTGCTGTACTATCACACGGTATCTACATTGCACTCTGACCGCCGAGGAAAACTTTTCCAGAAACAAGAATGCAGCGCATTTGCCACAGCTGTGTTTATGGAAGATATGTGACGAAACACACACTTAAATCAATACAATTTTCTCGCCACGTGTTCACAAAATGAGCAGGGAGCAAGGCCCGCCCACATCACGCACAGCGGAAGATCTTGTTCGTTGTGGTATTTGCAGACATAGGTAATGGCCAAACACGTATTGTTTCAGACCAAACCATTGCTAGCCAAGTGGGGTGATCTGTTACTTTTGGCTATTTCTGCCGCAGTGAATTTCGGAGTTCTTTACGATGCATGTACGTTTGTACATGAAGCTAACACGTTAGCTCCATTATACTGCACTAATGTGTAGAGTCAATTACAATGCTGCGTCAGTCTAGTGAGTGAAAGCGGGTTTTACTTGTATAAAATCGGGGATCCCTTTAGCTTTAGGTAAGTGTCAATTTCTTCCCAAACTTCGAGTGAAACAGTCTTATTTACAGTGTAACATAATATACTGAAGATCCGTGCCAAAATATGACACAACTTTTAGAGTCTTCCCACCGAAGTACCATACAGTAGGGAGCGACATGCATCGTAGCAGTAGCTGTGCACTAAGAATAGTCAGTCACGTACGTATGGCCATAAAAAAGAATCTGTTTACATGTCAAAATTATTCTCAAAAAGAGCATAAATTTGAAGCAGTTTGCAGCTCCTAAAATGCGTAATATCGCAGAGCTTCCGGGGGCTTCGCCCCCTGGACCCCACCAGGGGCTTTGCCCCTGGAACCCACAAGGGGCCCTAAGGCGGGCCCCTTGACCCCACGCCGAATGGGCGATCGCTTGGCGATCGTGTCAATGCCTTCGGCATCGATGAGGATAGTTTGATCGATGTCCGCCCGGTTTGGCAAAAAACCTGGCTAGAACCCTGGTGTACTTAATTGTCTAGTTCAAACTTACATGTCCTTATGAGGACAGTGGCACAAGGTTTGTCTGTAACTTTCAACAATCTTTGATACTAAATTTAATGTTACCTTCATTTTTTCTTTAGGGTTATGGAAGAAAAAATGTTTGTATGCTCTAAAAGAAATTTTGTGCATCACACAAAGCCTTTGATCTGTCCAAAGTTTACACTTATGAAGTTCCCCACTGAACAATTCCTCTGCTTTGTGGGCATGGAAGCTTTCTCCCATATGTTCAGAGCTATGGCCCCAAATAACCCTCATACAGCCTTTGTTTAACTCACATGTTTCAGACACTGCTAGAAACTTTCACTTAAGAGTAGGAAATAAATTTCATGAAAACCTACAGGGCGAGATACTTATGGCAAAATCAGCATACCTATGACAGAGATAAATTAAATAACATGCCAGCCTGATGAACAGTTTTTTCCTTTTCAACTTATTAAGATTTGTTCTACCCACTTACTCTTATGCGTATTAATATAGGCACTAAATGTTATAGGGCAAAACATCAAACCAAAATCAACATAAATACTGTACCAAATGCACTTTTATGCACTTTAGACATTCTTGATACAGTGAGATTGCTTCAGTACATATTTTGAAATTACCCAATTTGATCATTTACATAATGAAGTGGATTCCAAAAGCTTACACTGTACCTATGTATCTTACATTACCCATGCCATTCAAAACTCTTAACCCTATGCATTAATGAATATTAACCCTAACAGTTACCCTTTTTGAGATACAGTATGTGCAAGGTTTAACCTCTGATGACCCTAAATGACCTTTGACCTCCTGTAAAAACAATCCACATGCTAAGTATGCGATCCCTCACAGTTACCCTTCTTGAGATATACTGTTTTAAAAGTTTTGATGTTTTGACCTCTGGTGATGCCAGATGACCTTTGACCTCCACCAAAAACAATAGGGATCATCTACTTAACATGGACAATCCACATGCTATATATAAGAGCCCTCACAGTTACCCTTCTTGAGATACAGTGCTTACAAGGTTTTGACCTTTTTACCTCTGGTGACCCCAAATAACCTTTGACCTCCACCACAAACAATAGGGATCATCTACTTAATATGGGCAATCAGCATGGTAAGTATGAGATCACTCACATTTTTCCTTCTGGAGATATCATGTTTACAAGCAATTTCCAAGGTATTTACCATTTGACCCCTGGTGACCCCAAATGACCTTTGACCTCCACCAAAAACATAAGGGATCTTCTACTCAATGTGGGCAATCTACATGTCAAGTTTGAGATCTCTCAGAGTTACCCTTCTTGAGATATCGTGTTTACAAGCAGGCATCACATACACACGCACACACACACACGGCATCACCATCGCATAGATTCCTTGCCTGCCTTCCGCAAGGAATCAAAAATGGCCACTGCTCGTGCAGAAGACATCATGACGCTACACTAGATTTTTCTTTATTTTGTTCTGAATGATCCCTATTATTTTGGTGAGATCTCAACAATAACGCATTATTTGTTCATTGTATGATGCTTGAAGTTGTACTGGTATTAGCCTAAACCAGGTCAGTTATTTCATATTCTGTGCATCCTGGTTAAAAGTTAGGGACTACTTTTGTGAACGTTATCTGAGCAAGTGCTGTTTTGTGAGAGGAATGAACTTAGGCCATGAAAAAAACATACATCCCTGTTCAAGGGCTACCTGAGTGTATTGCACTGCATCATATTAAACTCCAGTTAGGCCTACGGGGTATGTGCAATTCTGCCATCAGTACTTTCCACCATAGAAAATGTGCTCATTCCGACATAGAAAAAGTGCAATTCCGCCATATGGCAGAAAGGCACTTTTTCTAAGGTGCAATGAGAACATTATTCTGTGGAGGGTAGGATAGGCTGGAACTTACCAGACTGCAGGAACACTGGCTATATGGAGTTTAGAAAGCTGTTGGAAGCATTATTGATTGGTGCTTCAGGGTTGAATGAAACATGCAAAATCACTTAACCCTTTTATTTACTGTACAGACTAAAGCAGTGGTCAGTGTCAATGAACACTTACGTCTCTATTGAGTACAAAGATAGTAATTCCCTATGCATGTACACAGGTGCAGATGTGTGGTTAAAGGGCCAAACCTCTCACCCCAAACTGCAATTTTGGAACCCGGGTACCGAAATTCTCAATTGGCTCAGCTCTTTGATTGACAGGTAATTCAAACAATGCAGAGCACCAAAGCTTACATTACACAGCATGAATGGTACTGAGAGTGTTTTGATTATATAAATTGAGTTTTTCTATACTCACTTTGAAGCAATAAACTGAGATTGTATCTTGATGAGGATGAATTTCAGACAATTGTGGGAGGGGCTCAAGTAAGAATGTTATGAGAATTGGTACTGTTTGGGTTGAGAGAACTGGGCCTTTAAGTTGATATCTTTGCTTGCCAAGTCTTAAAGACATTATGCAGTCACCGTTCAGCGTTCATACATTTAAAAGGATGAAACTTTATTCCCCATAGCCTACAATCAAGTCCATTATTATCCATTAGCTAGTACACCTTTATTCTATTCAAAGTTCTTCACATGTTAAGCCTTCTTTACACTTCCATTTCATCTATTCAAGAACTATGTCTCTAGGTCCTGGGCCTATCATGCCGCCTTTACTGGTTGACCTGGACTTCTGAAAATGTTTCGGTACTTGCAATGACAGCAATTCCTCTGATTTCCTATATTTTTAGAAAGTGCCTTTTTGCCATAGGTTTCCTACCTTTCCCCCATAGCAGAAAGATGTGAAACCTGTGGGAAATGTTATGGCGGAATGTACAGATGGTGGAATGTACAGATGGCAGAATGACACAAGGGATAAAGGCGTAGATCGTATAACAAATTTTGCGATAGAGTTGGTTTTTAATACCAAATTTCACCAACTTTTCACCCTATTTGAAGAAATGCTGATTAACATGCCTAGGTGCGGTGTTAAAGATCATTCATGGCAAGTATGGAAGTTATAGGTGCATTTTTAAAGTTGTGAGGCAGTTGTACGTTGCCTACCGTTAGGCCTATGTTACTTGTTACACTAGCCTAGGCCTAGGCCTATATTAAGCTAGGGATTTGGATATAGAACATGCCTCACAAAATAAATTAAATAGTAAATCTTTCACATCCATTAAGTTTCTGGGGAGTGCAATTTGAAGCACACCTGGAAACTGGAAAGTAAACCCATCCGTCAACTCCTGATGAAGTTAGACAAATTATTTTCGTGAAACTAGACCACACGTTCACCTCCATATGAGAGCACTGATTATAAATCCTAACACTAACAGTAACAACATAAAATAATTAGGCTATGCTAACTAACTTTCCCAAATTTTGATGATTTGCCTCACTGTTCATCACATTTGTTGCTAAAAGCATTTAGATTGATCACATGTATCAAACTGTTCAACTTTATGGCGATCTTACCAAAATAATATATCACCTCACTGTGTGTTGTGCCTGTGGGATGTCCCTTCAATGCAAGCCTGCGAAGCCGACTGTCTAACAGTTAAGAAGAGATGGCGCTCTCTCAGAAATAATAATACACTGCCTGTGTACCGTATCCATTGTTGTGTCGGGCTTCCGTTATACCGCGGGACAGATTTTCTCACTTCTGTCTTCAGTCTTCAGTTCCCAACTCCAAAAGGCTAAGACAGCCATCACAGAGTGCACAGATAACAGTTAAAAGAAGTTAACAAGGGCAACACAACCAAAACAAAAAGTGCAACTAGGAACCAAATTGAAATACAGACAAAACCACAAACCAAACAACCACATAGCAACCAGTGCCGTCGGAAGGTATTTTCGATTGGGGGGCCGGGGGGGGGGGGCTGACTCGGGCTGACTCTGACTATCTAAGCGGAGCGCCACCATCAGTTGGCGCGGAGCGTACAGAAAATTTTGAAAAATCCCAACCCCTCAGACAGCTGGAAATGAATTTCCTGGGCTTGTTAATAGTATCTAAGCAGTCCTTATTTTGACCTTTCGTTGTAATAAAATGCTCACTTCCAAAAAAAAAAAACTATATATGGCAAAATTATTGGGGGGACTGCAGCCCCCCAGCCCCCCGCTTCCGACGGCCCTAGCAACCAGTGCAAGTAAAAACAAACGACAAGGGCCGTAAAGAGTTGACTGAATGGGGACCCATGCATTTGTCGATGGGTCTCTGATCCACCTATGGGAGAGGATCCAGTTAGAGATAGCAGCGCGAAAGGATAAAATAGACGGTTCAATCTTAATTACGTGGGGGATAGTATTCCAAAGGCGAGTACTTCTAACAAAGAACTGGTATTTGAATGCCTCAGAGTGCAGGGCCTGAACATGATTGTAACAGTTAGCATGCCTGATGGAAGGGGTGATAATAGGTGGGAATGGAATGTTCACAAGGTTGTTCCTTACTTTGTAAAACATTCAAAGATCAGCTAAGGCCCTACGGTGCTGCAAGGATTTCCATTTTAGGGTCTGGGAGATGTTTGTTGTAAGATCTGCACTTGAGCTATAATCATAGTAATTAAGAACAAACCGTACGCGTGCTGCGCGTCTCTGAACTGCTTCAATTTAACCTACATTCAATTTAGTGTAAGGATTCCAACACGTTGAAGCATAATCAAGATGAGGACGGATAATAGCAAAGTAAGTTGTAGTTTTGATTTCTCTAGAACACATGTGCAGATTACGACGACACAAATTTAAAAGCTTAGTAGCCTTGTTTGTGATCTCATCAATGTGTTTATTGAAATTCAGTTTGTTGTCGAGAATGAAACCAAGATACCTATCGGAAGTAACTTCTTCCAGGTCACAAAATTCAGAAGCAGTCATGGGTATGTTAATATTACTTTGCGCAAGAGCAAGCAAATCATGGGAAGTAGGAGTCGTGGAAGAAGCATTTTGGTGGTACATTCTGTAGATAAAATTACATCTGCAAGTTTTACGATAATTGTTATACGCAGTAGTTCACACTTGGAAACACTGAAGGCCATTTGCCAAGTGATAGCCCAATTTTGTAACTTAAAGAGGTCTTCCTGGAGTAATACTGCATCCTTCAAGGATGAGATGGGCCTGTAAAGTGCACTATCATCAGCGAAGAGACGGATAGAGCTGGAGAGATTTTTTTCAATATCATTGATATAGATGAGGAACAAGAGTGGTCCCAGAACAGTGCCTTGGGGCACTCCTGACCTGACTGGCCTAAGGGCAGAGTGAGTCCCATTGACAACAACTTCTTGAGATCTGCCTGTAAGAAATGCATTAATCCAAGCATTTGCTTTCCCAGTAATCCCGTAATTACGTAATATAAGGAGGAGGCGTTGGTGGGGGGACAACATCAAATGCCTTGCTAAAATCTAGAAGAATAACATCAATCTGGCCTTTTCCTTTGTTTAAAGTGCTGGTCCAATCATTCATAGCTTCGATGAACTGTGTTTCACAGGACATGCCATTTCTAAAGCCATCCTGCTTAGTGGTTATGATATGGTGGTGATTCAAATGGGCCCACATCCTAGAGACAACACAATGTTCCATGATCTTACAAGGGATTTCAGTCAAGGAGACAGGCCTATAGTTGACAGGCAAGGACTTTTCGCCCTTTTTGAATACAGGACATATAATGGCACCTTCCCATGAAGTCAGTTGGCAGCGTACCACACTGATAGGACTGGGTAAATAAATGATGGAACATATCACCACATTCCACAGCTGATTCTTTGAGTAACCTAGCAGGCATGTGATCAGGACCACAAGCTTTGTTGGGATTAATATTTTTGAACTGCTTAATAATACCCTCAACACCGAAGCTGATATCGGGTATAGCAGGGAAGCCGTTAGTGGTAGGGGGTAAATTAGTAGTATCCTCATGGGTAAAGACAGAGCAGAACTGGTCATTCAAAGCATTAGCTTTAGCAAGGTCAGAAGCAGCTGGAATGCCAGAATTGGTACTAAGAGTAGGTATACCAACATGTTCCTTACGAAGAGCCTTGATATAAGACCAGAAAACCTTCGGATTGTCTTTTAGACCCTCTCCAACAATATCAGAGACGTAAGATCTATGGCTGTCTTTAATAGCTTGTTTAGCAGTAGTTCTAGCAGATTTAAATTTCATCCAGTCATAAGGGGATTTGGATCTAACTGCCCAGACATAGAGTTTGTCCCTTCTGTTCATGAGGGCTTTGACATCCCTAGTGATCCAGGGTAAATGAAATCTGCTTTTACTGGTTTTGGGGGGACCAACTTACTTAATATACCTTCTATGCCCCAAACTACAACTCTTGTAGGGACTGACCGAAATTCTCAAATGGCTCAGCTCTTTAATTGATAGCTAATCAAACAATGCAGGGTACCGAAGCTTTTATTTCACAGCATGAACTGTATATACAGAGAGTGTTTTAATATACACATTGAGCTTTTCTATACTCACCCTGAAGCAATAAACTGAGATTGTGTCTGCATGAGGATGAATATCAGACACTTGTGGGAGGGGTTGGGAAGAAAGACTATGAGAATTGGCACTGTTTGGGGTGAGAGAACTGGGCCATAAAAGCGGAACTACGAGATTTTTATGAAGAAGAAATACTTAAGCCTCCAAAATTCGTGATAGCACGAGAGCTAGATAGCTGCAGCTGGAAACTGTTTAAGAGATTCTAACATACTTAAAAGGACAGTCTTAGCTTCTTTTGGGAGTAATCTTTCTCCGAAGTGCGCAGTTGTTGAATTTGGTTTGCCAAATGAAATTCGAGTTCCTTTATTTTATTTTTATTCATTTATTTTATTTATTTATTTATTTTTTTTTTTTGACTTGAAGTACACTTTAAAAATCGGGAGCTTGTTTCGAAGAAAATTTAAAATTTTTGGAACAAATTTGCCTTTACAAGTTTACACGGACCATTTAAAAATATTGAAGAGCCTGTCCTACATAAAAGCAGTGGGCTGTTATTTGGCTGGTGGTTAAAAGCTTTGAAAATGTCACACAACAATCTGTCTCTTGTATCATATATACTTGGCATTTCTATAATCATGCTTATAAGGGATTAGCAAATACACACAAAATGTATTTGTTGTCTGATACGGTTAAAAAGAAGCCTGACGGTTTTTTCTGCACTGTCACAGCATTGCCAGTCGTCAGGGAAATAGCAGTGATTTTCGGTCATTCGTCACTCAGCGATGACTCTTACGAACAGTTTCCTGGTGATATGGACGGTAGAAATCGGAACAAGAATTTATACCTGGCTATTTCTGGAAACGTGAAGAAAATTCTAGCCTGTTTGTCAAAAGATTTGACTTATGCCTCTGTAGCTTTTTTTGCATGTTATGTGTTGTTATGGGAGGGGTTAAATGGACTCATTCATTTCAGCTAAACAATCGTTTCGAGTTTGATTGCATCTCCTCTTAAACTGTTGGCGGTACAGACCAACTTATAAGTATTCTTATGCATGAACCACTTGTCTACGGATTAGTCGCCTTGAATAATATGGTGTTAATATTGATATTCCATTGTTCCTTCACACTAGCCTGAAAAAGAAACTAAACCTGATTTACCATTATTTTAACAAATTTTGGGGTATATTCGACCAAGGTGAAATTTCCATAATCCTCACACGACATGATATATTGTATTTATGAGTATATATTTGGCAAGCAATGTGCTATGTAGAAGGGTTAATACTTTCCTTTCGTTTTTAAGTTGGACACACCTTATATATTGTAGAAACGATTTTAAAACGGGCATGGGCGTCCGCAGGTATGGGCAAGGGGGGCACTTGCCCCCCCCCCCCCCGAAAATAAAAAAAATTGAAAAAAAGTATAAAAATCAAAGCAAAAACCGGAACAAAACGTGTTTCCCAAGTTTCTATGCGAAAAATAGGCTTTTGGGGCTGAAATTTTTGCATGGTTTGTGTCAATTCATGGTGACTTGGAGGTTTTCCCCTCCCTACAAATTCCCCCTCCCCCCTCGACTTTTTTTCTGCGGACGCCCATGAAAACGGGTGAGCCAGTGGGCTCGCCTTCCAATAAAAGAAGAAAAGATGGTGGTTCGGGAATGATATTGGAGCGGGCAAGCCGCGATTAAAGGCAGCAAATACATTTAGGCAATCAAACAGTTGTTTCTCCATTCCTTTTAGGGGGTCTTAAAGTAGGCCTATTAGCATAAATTAAACTTTTTCCTTTTAACGGCTCCCTGAAATGCAAACTCGAAAAACTGAAAAGGTTTCATTGGTTATTAAAATTCGTTTTGGTAGGCATGTTATTTTAGACCTTATGTACTAAGGTTCTCGGACAAAACTGGAAATTTGCCCAAAATTCCTTTACCTTTTCCTGGAAAAAGATTTTAAAACTAAAAGCTGCATGATATGGGAGAAATTTGGGAGTTTAATGAAAGGACCTTTTACTGTGAAATAGAAATATTTTGGATTTTTTTTTCAAGTGAATTTAAATGCCTTTCAAGTTGTGGCGAAGCTACTGGTGGGGCAGGAGGCGATTGCCCCTGGCTCGAAAAAGTGAAATTTTCCATTAGACACCTTTCCACTGCAGTTCGTTTTTTCCGGCTTTCCTTTCATAAAATTCCGAATGCTTTCAAATGAAAGCTTCATATTTTTAATTTATATGTTTTAAAGGGCGACATTTTTGGCATGCTTTGGGCGCCTCAAATACAATCTCTAATGCAGTAAGCCAATGTGCAATACGTCGGTGCCCACAAGTCAGTATAGTGGTAAACTTTCAGTCCGAGTCACTACAGTGCCGGTTCCCTAAATCTTCTTAAATAAGGCTTTTCATTTGAAAATATTCTGTCTAAAAGGGCAAAAAAGCTTCGGAAGCATTTTAAATATCGTCCGGATGCCTCCATTTGCACTCCTTATGAGTAACAACAAAGATCTTACGTCAACAAGGTATCTCAGATTGGAAACGCAAATTCTTCAATAGTACCCCAAATTTTCAAATTTTATCACAAGGATCCCTGAATCTAATTTTTTTTTTGTAATACAAGCTTTTTTGTAATACAAGCTCAATGTTTACGAATGTTTGTCAAGAGCAACCCAAATGAGTGCCTCAAATTACGTTCCCAATATAGTTGTGTTCACACTTTACAAAAAATCGGAAAATGTGGGTGCCTGTCCCCGGATAAAAGTCTAGCACGCCACTGCTTTCAAGTTAGAGCAAAATTAAACAGTGTCGGGATGACTATAGTTGGCTTGGGTTTTATTGTATGGAGTATCCACCAAAATTGGGAAATATACTGAAAATCTTTTGCCATTTGAAACAAATATTTGCAATTCTAAAGCATAGTAGAAAACGGTGTAATCTTATGACAGATTTTCCTTTTTATTGAAGAATCTCACCTTCTGATGAGAAAAATCAAATCAGTCGCCCGGGCGATTTGTAGTTTTCTAGGGTAACCGAATACTATCCTGTAGATTAAGGGCACTGGGACGCTTTTGGGAAATTTCCCCAACAAGTTTGGATTCCACATCTAGAGCTAACATATTGAAGGAATTTTAAGGCAGAAACTTTGAAAAAATGTTTTTTTTTTGTACAGGAGGATTAAAAAATTCAAGTCATTATTAAAGATCAATCTGCCCATGGCAAGTTCTCATTGGTAAAGTCAAGGCACGCTTATATTGATTGCGGTGGCGCCCGTGGCAATCTGACACCCCCTTGCTCCCTTACACTACCTTACTGCCGTACTAGTAATACTCTATCGCCTGGGTTACTCGTACCAACGTTCTCTTTTACACTCGGCTGTACTCGAGCCCGGCCGGCAGATCAGGCAAATAATAAGCGTAAAGAGTAACGGGAGGATACTGAGATAACGAGAGGGTACATGAATGGAATTGCACTGCGCATATATGCCTTGAAAATTATACTATATAAAACATTTTAATTTTATGTGTGAGTACTGTATGCCATTTATATTTTATACCGTTCAATAGATTGTCAGCCTAATTTCCTTAACTTGAAGTCTGAAATACAGATGTTTATATGACTTATAACATAGTGCCATCAATAGTAGCATTCTACGTTATGTTAACTGTTAAATGTTTGAAGTCCAAGTTACGCACCTTACGCCACTATGTTCATGGGTACAGAGGAAGGTCATTAAAACCAAAGACATTTTATTCGCTGTTTGAAGAACGTTGTCAAATTTATAGAATCTTCTGAAAAGCACCTAAGCAGGGGCGCAACCAAAGGGGTGACCGGGGGCAAGCTGCCAGGCGGACGCTTAAAAACGGGAGGGGGCAAAAAATCGGGAAGCCAGAATGGCAGGAAAGAAAGGAAAACTGGTACACAAATTGTGAAGCCATTGAGTCTTTCCCCCTCCCACGGACATCCAGGACTGGTTTCACCCCTGCCCTTAAGTTGGCCGTCAAACAGTTTGATAAATCAGATCTCATCAAATTTCAGAAATGAAACGGGAGGGCAGGTGGTAGGAAAATAAGAAGTAGCCTCTGTTTACACGAGGGGGAGGGGTGAAAAATGTTTTTGTTCCCCACCTTTTCTCTTCACTGAAAGGAAAATTTTTAAACTGTAATCCCACACTTTCCAGTGAATGAAGGGGAAATTTGCAACCCATAGGAGGTCCCATTTGTTACACTGAAAATCTGAAACAGCACTTAGCCCTTAGAAAGCTCAATATTTACAGCACTTTAAATTACAGGCAATATGAGAGGCTAAGGGGAAAACTCTTGAGTGAGTGCTAATTAATTCATCCATCAAAAGCTTAAAAGTGCTACAAGGAATTGTTTACACAACTTTGGTGACACATCGCCATGGATGCCAGCGAAAAACACGTAATTAAGGCTTGTTTCTGTGAAATATTGTTTTAAGTGCTCATCCGCTTCCAGTCTTTTCCATTGCCGAGCTCCCAAATTAGCCTTTAATAAACGTGGCAAATAAAAAAAGTAAACAAATAACTAATAATAAAACTAAAATAGGGCAACCAGCTAGAACCTGTAGAATATGTGTAGATATTTATTTTATTGAATGAAAACATTCTGTTTAAAATATAATATAAAACATTTGAAGAAAAGGTACTTCTGAACACGACAAACAATAAATTGACATTCTAAGGAAATTAAGTACACCGTGCATAGAGTAAGTCACCACAGTAAAGAATAAAACGGCGGCCTAAACTGGATCCGCCTGCTTTACGGTACTGTGATTGTCACGGAACCATGCAAGTGTTAAAATATATTCGGCAATCAGCACCACTAAATATGTCATCCGAATTAGCACTGTTTTAAGATCCAAATAGGTACTGAAATAGCAGTGATATTTTCAGTTTATTTATAAAATCAGAGCGCCTGCTCAGTAAACTGCATCAACGTCCAGTGTTTCACCATCAGTTCAGGTCTCATGGCGAAGAAAATGGACGTAAATTGAATCAGTTCGGTCTCTTCGGGACTTTGTTTTTGTTTTTTGTTTGTTTGTTTGTTTTTATCTTGTTGGTTGTAAATAGTGTTCATAGTGTACCGGGCCAGTTATAGTTGGTGATGGTGGTATAGTTAGTGGCTTGGTCTGGTGTTCTTTATCACTGTAAACACAAATTAGTCAAGTGGTGTCTGAATTGTCCAACTACCGTAGTCACTCATATTTGACTAATTTGTGATGATATCTGGCTCATTTCTTAGTAATGGACTAACGTTGTTGACTGACGTGATTGGTAGATTTAGGCACTGTTTGACTATTTCGTGTTTTGCAGTGATGTTTCGGTTTATGTTGTTGGGTGATAACAGTTTGTTTTGGAGGTGTTATCTTTCTGTTTCGGGTGTCTGCCACTGTTCGGGAGCAATGTTGGTGTTTTTTGCTTCGTTTGCGAGGGTGTTCACGGTGTTTGGTTTTTGGGGGTGTTGGTAATATGTTGTTCGCTTGAGTGGTCTCACCGTGTCCGTGTTTATCACTTAAAGGGGCTCATTGAGTTGATATCGATAACTTATTGAAAGTTTAAAATAGTAACTACCACATTGCAATGCTCATAGTTAGTTTCATGTCCAATACTCACGGGAAAAGTTAAAAATTTGAATTTTGTGGTTTCCTGACTTGCAGCGGCTGTATGCATAAATTGAGAAAGTGTCTGGTCACGAATTTTTGAAAACAGAATTGTAGGATGTGGGGATTGTCTAAGTTTGACCATTTGTCATTGATATGTGAAGAAAACTTAACAGGTTTGGAAAAATTTGTTGAATTCCATGAATCAACTCAATGAGCCGCTTTAAAAAGGAGTGTTGCACTATCAGAACTAGAAATAGGAATGGGGCGTGTTGTGTGCCTGAAATCTGGAAGAACAAAATTACCATCGTATCAAAAGAAGACAAACATTAGGTTACGTAATACCATTGTTTGGTTTTACCTTTTTCAAACCGTTCACCCCGGTAGAACAATTGAAAATTTAAGCATGGAAATGTTTTTCTTAAGTCCTCCCGACCTTCTGGCAAAAGGCCGTTCGGCGAAACCAAAACTTTCACTGCTTCTCGAAGAAGCTATCACGTCCACTGAAAGACGAAAATGTATCTTTGACGTCGCATATCTTTCACACGGTGTTGAAGAACATAATTCCTGTAAAAAAATAATTTCTCTCAACTCAAAAAGTTCCAATTATCCTAACCTACTTACTTAAGTCCCTCCCACAACCATCTGAAATCCATCCTTTTCCAGGCACAATCTCTGTTCATTGTTTGAAGGTGAGCCAGTGTACAATACCCTAATATGTACTAATCAAAACACTTTCAGTCCAGTACATGCTGTGCATTTGAGCTTGGATACTCTGCATTTGTTGAACTTGCTGTCAATCAAGCAACTGCGTCGATTGAGAAATTATGTGGACTATAACAAATATGGAAGTGTGGGATGAGGATAAACCTTTTAAAGAATGGTTCCTACCGTGTGAGGTACAAGCCTATTTTTACGTAATTTAAACACAAAACGACTGCATGGTCAATCGGCTAGGGCACTTGTAGCCGGGAGGTTTAGACTTCGACTCCTGACAGGGTCGTTCCGAAGACTTAAAAAATGGAACCTGTTCTTGTTCTTTGTCTTCATCTTCGGCAGTGGAGTGGGTAAAACTAGTTAGTGAGCCACAACTGGAAAAACTCCTATGTCAGAGAAACGTCCTGTCTACGTCCACCAATATTTGTGGGAATTCCTCACCGATTATCATCTGCCCAATATTGGCGTAGATATTTTCAGTTGTTTTGGGTGTGGGGTTGTCTGCATTAGAACAAATATAGGAGATGTGCACTCGAGCGAAGCGTGTAGGGCAAGCGCGAAGTGCAAAGCCCATCCGGGTGGGATCCAGAGGCGAAGGCCTGGTGGGGTCCCCATGGATGGGCTCCTGGGTTTTAACTCCCCACGCAGACTGTTTTAATGGATATATTTAAGAGAGAATGCTCTTGGGTATGGTGACATATTTAAACATTTAAGGAAAACTTACGCACAAAAATCTTCAAGAAGTTGCACTGTATAGGAATATTCTGCAAAACTTAAAAAGATAGGTATCAACTCAAATTGTTATCCCCGGTAACTACAAATTGAATTCGGCGACCATGACATATAACCCGTAAGTTGAATTGAGATAGTCAGATTATTCCCAACTTTATTTATTAAATAATTGAAAAGTCTATAAACAGATAAACTCATAAAACTTAAGCTGGATTTTGTACCCATTTTACAGAAGTAAGGCGATAAAGTTCCCAAATAATCAGCCATACCTTAAAAATCATCGAAAAAATTGTAGGTAGAATTGAACACTTTTGGTATATTTTATAGCGAATAAATTGCGTATGTAAAAAGGATTGTGGCATATTAAAAATTGAAACGTTTGAATTGTGTTGTAATAAGACTTAATCATCTATTATTCTCAGAACCTCAAACAACTTGAAATCGATTTTAAATAGAAGCAGTCATGATGCAAAAACGCTTAGAGATTAAGTGGAAATTGAAGCCACAATTATTTTAAATACATTGAAGTGGAACATATTCTAAGCATTTTGGTGAAATTTTGGTTCGTTTCCCATGACCGCTTTTCGAGATTTTAGCAATTGAATGTGGCAAATTTTCTAGAAAGAATGAACTTGAAGCAAGCAGGCGTGATTTAATGGATTCACAATGTTGGCAAATGTTTTGCTTTTATTGGCAACTTACCACCATCTTTATGTAACTAAACTCTGATTTATTGATACCATTGGTGCATCCTGAGCAACGGAATTTAAAAACTTTAAATGCCTCGAGGGCAAGATAGCATCCCTAATCAATTCAAGATCAAACGAGCAGGATGAAAAATAAGGAAAAAGCAGACATTGGCCAACAATGTGAATCCATGATATCACACCTGCTTGCTTCAAGTTCACTTTTCATGGAAAATATGGTGTGATGATTTCAGTTTCTAGTATCTTCTTTAATACACCTGGAACACGTAGAATATATAAATTCAATACCGATGACATGCATTAAGTACCCCCCCCCCTCCCCCCCCCACTGCTACCTGATAAATTAATCAAAAATATTGTTTTTTTTTTTTTCTTTTTGACGAATCCAAACAATCCAGTGATGGTCACGGTCTAATTTTGTCTCCCAGAACTGGGGTCCATCAGCTTTACTCTTTCAAATTCTTCGCATACTTATATCACGGATGGTTGAACACTAAAATGGCGGCCCTTGATTCCCCCAATTTCACTGAATTCGAGGGTGCAGAATTGCAAGTTGACAATAGCATGAAGACGACTTTTTTTTTCTTTGGTTTGTTCTTGGATCCGTTCTTTTTTTCTATTTCGATGCATTTTGTTGTAATCACTTGTATTTTTTATACTTTTGAATGTCTGTTGTCCCTTAAGAAACCTCTTCGAGGTGAAAAGGAAAAAAAAAATGAAACTGAAATTAAATGCTAATAGACCTTACTAATGGCTCATTTCAATAGCTGGTCTGATTTGTCTAAATAACATATGCATATGATGTCACAGACCAAAACGTGCGTCCTCCTTTTGGTGCAAAACAGACCATCACCGACAAATGCAGAGAGTTAATTTGTCAACCAGTCAATTACGCGCATATTCTGGTACACGTGCAGGGTGAATATTAATGCATGCGACCACGACTTCCATGATCTTGCCCCAAGGATGGCATCACTGTGTCGTCAAAGCATAAGATCTGTTACAGGGTCGATAAGCCACTCTTAACGTATTTTTTACAATTTGTTTTTTGTTAAGCATTTGAGAATCAAACATGTCATATCCGTTCACCGATGACATGTGGCAGAGGCATGATTCGTAAGAGGGTCATGTAATTATTTTCTTAAAAAGAAATGCAAGTAAATTTGAAGCTTTAACAAATTAACAGAAGATATACATATGAGGGTTGTACCATACTTAAAAACTCGAGTAGTATTCCAACGTCTGTATCGGAGCACAATTTGTTAGGCTCGAACGATTTCCTGCACGTAATATGATTATTTACCGTTATGTAAACCTTGTTTTTTATTCCCTCTCATTATTATTTCTTCAGTCATTAATGAATTCCTAAGTGAGGGTTGCTATCACATAGTGAGCTTCTATTGAAGTCACTTTATTGTCCAACTGATGCACAGCTAGTTATTCTTTGTGCTTAATAACCAAACCAGGAATGCAACAATCATTAAAAGCTGCTTCTTGGCTTGGTTTATGATATTCAACAAATTTTCCAAAGTTGTTAAGTTTTCTTCACTTACCAAGAACAAATGGTCAAACTAACAATCCCAATGAACCTACGAATAACTGTTTCACGAGTGAGTATTTAAAGGGAAATACTGCGTTTGTTTTACACGTGATGAAACGTTCCTTCTTACTTTTTGTTACATTCTCCTTTCCTGCCTGATAACCTCTTATCGCCTCAGGGAGGAAATGAAGCTCACTGCACTCACACCAGATATAGTCACATTTCACGTCTGATTAATCGATTGACAGCAACAGATCTATATATTAAAATACACAAAAAGTTGCGTAACATTTGAGGTTAGCTAACAGGTCAATCAAGCATGTGTTAATTGCGTTTCACGCAGTGTGAATACAATGAAAGCTTAGCTCATTTTAGGGCACACATCATGTGACAAACTCAGATATCAGTAACACCCCACACCGCCTTTGATGTACTTAGGGGTCTATGTTGCTTTTTCAAGAATAGACGTCAAGGCATGGTGTGTACAACTCCGCTAGGGAAGTGAGGGAGCTGTGCCAGGATTCCTATAAAACCTTGGGAGATTACCTTAACTCATCTGTGCCTCTATTCATGCGTGATTGATTTGTTTGCTTGGTCGGCTGCTTGGTTGCTCAAGTTATTCATACAATACGACATAGGAGCCTAAAATGAGCAGCGTCCATGGCTAACGTGTCCTGCACTCAGAAATTCAGGCAAATAATTGCCTTATCAGCCATGGCCAAGTTTCGAGAGGATTAAGTTACATCTTTGATTGACAACTGATGCTGATTTTAAACCTCTAACGGAGGTGTTCGCCCTGTGTTACTTGGGGACGATATTTTGAGGGAATAACGGCGTTGCCTTAGCTTATTGAAGAAAGTTAATTAGTAAGATGGGGTTTAACGATACACCAACACGAAAGAGCTATTTAGTGCCACACAAATGGAAAAAGTTACATTCTTGAGGTACTTACTGTTATGTAGTATGGTGCACTCTTCATGACCTTTAGCAGACGCCATCTTGTTGTTTACGAGCAACTCTCCCTTCCTTTGTTCTAGATTCCCAGGGCCCTTCCTGTTTCCCGTCACGTGTTACCAGTGGACGTGACATATTTCATCGCTGTAGTTCCACGTGCACACTGTAACCCATATTTTCGAGGTGTGGCCAATTTCCCCCTTTGTAGCCTCCTCATTGGTCATTTATATCATTACATTCATTTGCATTGGTGCGTCATAACTTTTGACCAATCAGGGGACTGCAGGTCTTCGGAGCTCGCACTAGGTTTCCAAGACCGAGCCCGCAAGCATGACACTCGTGCATCAGACTTCAGACGAGGAGCACTTGAGTAACCTAGCTGTAGATAATTAATCCTTTTTTTGCCGGCAGAATGATTTAAACTTGATCATCTTTTTTGCAACTTAATCAACGAATAAATCATCATTAAATCGATTGGAACTCTCCATCTGTTTTTTTTTTTTTTTTTTTTTTTGTTTCTGGATACTACCGTACGCAGGATCCCCGTACTACATCACTTTACTCGACATGGCGGAGTCGCGGGGCTTCATCACATTATCCAACATGGTTGAGGAGCCGGCTCGGCATCGACTCGCCGACAGCACATTATCCAACATTACAAAAGATAAGGTTCTCTGGTTGAGAAACATTGATGAAAGTAAAAATTAACACTTTTCGTCTGTTCCACACTGAAGCAATTGGAACACACAACCCTAGTGGAACAATTAGCGAGTCCATTAATTCTGTTTCGGAGCTATGCACATGCGCACAAGCATCACCAAAATCGTCGGGATGAACAAACCATTGCCGCACCCGCAACACTCGTTCCAAAATTCAAGTTTGCATAAAAATTGCGTGAAATCATTCTTCTTAATCCGTCCATAACATAAGGATTGATCTTGAGTGTGGTTTGGGGCAGACGACGGTGTAAAAAAATGCATTCCAATGTGCCGTTAAAGTGTATCTAAAGTCAAAAAATTCAAATATATATATTAAAGACCATAAAAAATAAATTCTAACAGTCCAACTTCCATTTTCATAGGACATTCCTGAGCTGAGATATTAAATGTTGAAGTTTATTCACTCAAATTAAAATGGTACATTAGGCAATAATTTGTGATGTCATTCTTGTACAACTCAAATAACAATCTTTGTATTTCTTTGTTTTTCCGAACGTTACCGCACCTTGTACCAAGGTGTGAAAGCACTTTTACTCTTATGAGGTGTTGCAATTAATTCAGCCCTCCATGTGCAACATGCTATGCAAGCAAACAGGAAGTGTTCAAGGTCATAAAAACATTTTAAATTTTAAAGGAAAACAAAAGCATTTTATGTGAGTTGTACAACAAGAAAGTCACAAATTATTGCACAATAGACCAATTTGTTTTAACGGAATAAACTTCAACATTTTATATCTCAGCTCAGGAATTTCATATGAAGATGGGAGTTCGTTGGACTGTTAGAATTCGTTTTTCATTTTCTTAAATACATATTTTTGAATTTTTTGACTTGAGGTACACTTTAAGTAGGACTGGGGTCCCTATTTTCGTTCGAGTGGGCTGAACGCTTAGATGCATGCTGAGTGTTGTTTACACTGACGAAAACAAGGGAGGCGGTATAGAATGTGCTGTAGCAACTGACTTGGAATCACTTTGTGGGCTTGGTGTTGCAAGTTCTTCAACGTGATCAAACCGGTTTTTTCTTTCTCAGGAAGACTGAAGCAATACCACGGTTGAGGTTATTTTCAATTTAGTTTTCGTGAACGAAGAATATTTGGCCTGTTCTCTTTTACAAAACGATTTCAGCACTGACATACAATTAAACGAAAAAATGTCATTTTGGAATCAGAGTGTTCCAATATTCCAAGAGGCTGATTAAAGCTAAACTTTAACTACCATGATTTTTCTTCATTCGTCACGCGATCAACACGTATACAACAGGTGTTTTTCTCTTACTTGAAATGTGTAATATGAGCCCGAATCTTAACTTATAAAAGGAATGACGTCCTGAATGTTTGATGTATTGGAGGCCTGACGGTCGATCGCAACCAGAAGCATTCGACATCACTTCAGCAAATGATAGCAGGAAGTCGGCGCTCCTGAAAATGTTTCCAAGTGGCAAGTTGACGATAATTTTACTGTGTTTTCCGTTGATTGCAACCGGCGATTACTTGATTTCTGAAGGCCCCTGTCCAAAGGAATGGACTGCGTGGGGAGACCACTGTTACAGGTATGTATATGCATAACGTGCTATAATTCAGGCCCCTTGTAAATGTTTCCAGTGGCGGCGATACCTCTGCAGAAACTTATTTTTCTTCAGAGATGTGCCAAAACCTTAGAGCTTTCGCACCCCTAACCCCAGGAAAGGGGACTTCAGGCTCGGTTTCGCCCTGCCCCCGTAAATTTTGCCCTCAACAGTATCATCTGCTCTTATTTTACCCAACTTCGTTTTGACATTCTTGCGCCACCACTGTGTATTTCGTTCCCTCTACCCTTGGTACAAATTCTAGTTGAACCATGCATTTCTTTTTTTTTTTTTTTCAATGAAAGAATTGTGCCAATCAAGAATTTCTGTATAATACTACCAAAAATGTAGTTTGGCTGAGAATCGATTGTTTTTGAATCAAGTAGGGTGAACTGGGTTATCGCAGTTTTGAACCGCGTTGAACATTTGGTCCAGTTGAATTGTTACGAATTTCATATAAAATCAGTTCGATTTTATATAGTTTTCAACTTTCTTGGTTTCTTTCGTTTTCTGGTCTTGGTCTTCGGTCTTCGCTTTGTATACACCCTTAGGGTTTAATGGAATCCAACTGGATCCAGGTGGACTCAGTTAAACTGGAATTTTAAACAGGGATATGTTCAATTAAACTGAGTCTTTTCATTGAATTAATCTCAGCTGCATTATTGCATGGAATTGTGCGTCTTGTTAATTACACATGTTCGATTTAGTTGAACGTAATATCCGAAGTGCCTCCGATCTTACGGTTAGAAAGTCACATGATGACCGTGGTAGATCAATGAGAAGGCGGAACACTGACGGACGTCGATACAATGTCGATTTCCTCCAGTCATAGGTGTTTCAAGCAATATAATGTGGCGCATTGATGAAAATTCCATCCCTTCTTTGTTCTTAAGGGGAGATCCCTTCGTCTCATAGTAAATTATTCTTCTCACAACAACCATGATTTGTTCACGAAATTCTACATTCTCCTTGTTTTCGATATTCATCGTCACCAAATTGGTATTTTTCGTACTCTTTGTGAAATGATATTTTTCCAAAGTATTTTCAGATCCAGGCTTCATTTTCGACATAAAACTCAGAAACACACACTTTACACATAGCATGAATTCTCTTCCTGCTCCCTCCTTTAAGCTCACGTATTCGAAAAAAACAAAAATAATGCCTTTCACTGGACCCACTGTATGGTTTTTCTTCAAACTTGATATTTTAAGTTGCTAGTTACTCTCTAAAGCTATTACGAAAGAATCTTCAAACACGAGTTACTGCTGACTTCAAACGGTTCAGTAAAACTAGGTTCGAGAAGGTTTGGGTAGGTAAACACTATTTCGTTATCATCAGAGACAGATAGTTACTATTTCGGTACTAACCGTTGTTATATAGTTAATGTTACCTCCGCTGTAGAATGTGACAAGTTGTAACAAGTATGCTTTGTGAGATTGATTTTATAAGCAAAAAACCTTCAGGATACTGAAAATACCTGTCAAAAACTTCAACGTTTTTCTTGTGAGTAAGCGTAGTTGAATTTTTTATTTTATCTGTCCGTACACTGAATCTTTTCTCTTTTTTTCCTTTTTCCTTTTTTTTCTTTTCTTTCCTTTTTTTTCTTTTTTTCTTTTTCCTTTTTTTATTGTGAAACATTGCGGTACATCTGCCTCTCCTATAAGCGAGTTCGGTAATTCGTTGCCGCATGGAATTGTGGGGCACAACGTGAGATATACTAACCGAGCTCAGCACATGTTGTACCGAGTTCCCTTGTTTTCGTCAGTACGAATTTCGTCAGAGCGCATTTCTTCACTGGAAAGAAAATTTAGATACAAACCGCTGCACTTAATCTCACTTGGGATACCCCCTTTCTGTTATATACGGATGGATGAAATAAGAATGAGTACAGGAGATATTCATGTTAACTCAAATTTTGGAATAAGCGTTTAAGATGGGGGATTGGTTTGTTTATCCTGACGATTTAGAGGATGTAGGCCATGTGCTAGCCACCAAAACGAATAAACGAACTCGCATATTGCCAGATTGTACTGTACAATGTTTACGGACGGCACTTCAGTGCCAAAAGCTTGATTGAACTTCAGTTTCAGTTTCCTGTGGAGGGTTTTTTCATTGAATTCATCTCAGCTAAATTATTGCATGAAATTATAGGCTCCACTAGGCTTTATCGACATTACAGCAATCTCAAAGATGAGAAAACATTGTTAAAAAGGTATTTTGCAAAAAAAAAAAAAAAACCAACAACAAAAACAAAAGCAAAGGAAAAAAGAAGAATCAAAAGGGAAATCAATACTTACTTGTTTATCATTAGGATTGCAGAATAATTTTGAGTAATTCTGGGAAGCGTATCTAAAACAACTTGAGAAAGGAGAAACTGGTATTATATCTTCAAAAACGTTTGTACGTGACAAGATATAGCGTCTTTCTGAAGTAATCAGCGAAACGAGGTGCGCGTATTATTTTATTTGTTTATACACTTGGGGACGGAAATTTGCATTATACTATTCCAGGGCTGAAGCCGCTCTGAAGGGACAAAAATGTAGCTATGTTTTTAAGTAGGGATACCTTAGGCCGATTTAGGGTTGGTCACCGATTGTTTGAGTGTATGTTATTTGCAATGGGGTGCTGAGAGATGGTTTGTGCAATAATTAATTGCCCTGCGTCCTTGAATAGGTTTTGTGTAGAGTTTAGGTGTGTGGCGTGTGTGTAAGTTAGGTTATTTGTACATTAAAACAGTTGGTAAATTTAATGTTTGATTGAAAATATTAGAACATATTAATTTGTAAAAAGTGAAAACGATTATATTTATACTAGTATAGTTTTGTATTTTTTTGTGATTTTGATAGTTTCGCGGAGTTCCCGAGTCTTGTATCGTGTGAGAAGTACGTGGTGCGGTTGTGGTTGCATAGAATTTATTTGACTCAACGAAAGAACTTCTTTTGCACCCTTACCAGTATAAACCCGATATATAATTAGAAAGTGATTGCATAAGTGCAAACTTTAAACACTTTGCATTTGCGTATGCACTCTTCAAACTGAGGGCCAATCCTCTCACCCCAAACTTCACTTTAAATTGGAGGGGGGAGGGGTACAGAGACTCTCCATTGGCCCAGCTTTTTGATTGACTGCTAATTCAAACGATGCAGATTACCAAAGCTTTATACACAGCATGAACTGTACTGAGAGTGTTTTGGTTATACACATTATGTACTCACCCTGAAGCAATAAACTGAGATTGTGATTGGATATAGGATGAATTTCAGACAATTGTGGGAGGGGCTTAAGTAAGAAGGTTAGGAGAATTGGTACTGTTTGAGGTGAGAGAACTGGGCCTTATTGTTAGACACACTTTGTGACTCCCGCGCAAGGTCGGTAAAATGTTCGCTAGGTGTCAAAGATTGTTGGATATTGACGTACTATTTCCTCATGCTATATTAAGCTTACATTTCATAGACTTTGTTCACTCCTTTTCGCACAGCTTCAATTCTTTTACAAGATATACGTTTTTTCTTTTTCTTGTTATTTCATGGATTTCTTTCCCTTTTCATAATGTAGCATGACCGATTGCAGACAACCTTTAAACTACATTACTAAGTCACACCAGGAAGTTGTCTCTAGCTACTCCCTGGTCAAACAAAACATTGTGAAAAAACACGTGACATAACGAAAGTGTGGCATGTGGATTTGGAATTAAAAAAACTATCCTTTCATATCAGAATTCCTTTATTTAATAAGGGTTAAATAATGACAAACTGTGTAATATCGTGTTCTAAAGTAGCCTTCAGGTCCAGAGTTTTTAACTTTGTTCATACAATACACAATTTAATTTGAAAAATACTGAACAACATTTTATCCGTAAAATTAGATAACCGTAATATGAGTGTGTTCATCTATCACCTTGATTGTGTTTAGCGAAAATTAAAGCACGTTCATGTGACCGTAATGGACCAAATAGAATGTGGTCTTGCAATGAAGTACATTTCTTATACCTTACATTGAGCATACAGGGGAGTAACCCAAAGCTGAAATCTCACACATGTTGCATTGTGTTCATTAAGAGTGTACACTCATGTGGAGACTTAGGGAAGAAAAAGACTACTTCATATCCTCTAATGTTTTAAATGAATAGGCGTTAAAACTACTGTTAGACCTTCATTTTGGAATTCAAAAGGTCTTGAACATTAATGATGACTCCCCACAAGATAAATTGGCCGTCATTTGAAATTTTGGCGTGCATTACAACTTAACACTATCCAAAATGAAAACCAACGTTATACTTGTACCGTTTTAATACGCTCGTAAATCTACTTGTGCGTAGGAAGGGTAGGCTACTCATCGTGCGCACAGTGTGAGTGTACCAAGAAATTCCACTGTTTTCCTCTGTCCTAACCGTAATGAAATCAACTTGGCTCCAATGTAAAAAAATCTATTGCATAGTGGTTTCCTGTATCTTCCTACACAGTCATGTAATATGCCTACGATATCTAATCAAATTTAAGAGTTTGAAGATGAAATGGTTCATGAAATCTTCTGATCAATGTTCCCAAAATCGTGTTTTTCCAATCGTGGGCGATGGTTTCAAAGTTCGTTATTCCAGGTTTACTCCCAACGATGTTTTCAATGTCCCCAGCCCTGGAACATTGGACCCCGAGAACAATTAACACTCAGGAACATTGACATAGCCACGCCCCAACATGTTGAGAAATCAATCTTTTAATTGCTCTAATTTTTAGGTTGGATCGATGCTTCAATGCCACCTGGAGGGAGTCGGAAGCCCGCTGCCAGAAGTTTTTGTCGGTTGACGATCCACACAACAACGGAATCACGGCCGGACATCTTGTTTCGATCCATTCGGATGAAGAACAGGATTTTGTTTATCAGCTTTTTGTGAAAAATACCCCGCACGTAAATAAACTTCACAATATTGGTTTTGTAAAAGTTCCGGTGACTCGAACTTGCTAAAGGTCGCATAATGCTACCAGTGACGTATCCAGACTCGGGCTAACAAGCGTCCGCCCACTTAGTTGTCCGTCATTCGTGTCAAAGTCAAAGAAAATATAGGCCATAGCCTGCATGATTGAATGTGTCGCAAATATTTGTCAAGTTCAATAACTTTTGTATTTCTGCCCTCTTTTAAAGAAAAGGCGACACCTCTCTCTAAATATTTTATAAGCATATCTTTGCCTCCACTCCTTCAACACACCCTAAGAATAGCAATCAATCAAACTTTGCGCCTCCTCCATTGGAGAATTTCTGGTCACCCCCTGGTTACCCTTGGTAACTAACATGAATTTGTATCATAAATTGCTGATTAGTAAAAGCTAATAGTCAATACACATAAAACGATTCATTGTTCGTGCGATTTGCGGGGCAATTCTTCTACAGATGACGATAGAACAACCCGAGAACTGTTTGTACATACCAAGCTGCGAGTATTCAACTGTTCGGGAGATAACCGGTTTCGGGGGGAAATCAATTTTCACCCAATCGGAGGAATACTTTGCCATGGGTAGCGCCATTTTCAAATATTTCTAATGTTGCTTTGCGATCCTACCACGCAAATTCAACGGAGATAACGTAAAAAACAATGTTGCAATTTTTATCCATTATAGGAAAAGTGAAATTTGCTTTTTCGCCGTATCGGTCGGACAAGTACTTATTTTGGGTTCAAGTAGTGTGTTTCATGTTTTAGGTCCAAATAGACCTTATGCATTGACGTAACGTTAATGCATGAAAAAACAACGCTTCCCGCGTGGCCACACGAAGCATGATTTTCAGGACCTGTTATTTAACCTGTGTCGACGTGTCGTCGACTTCGCTCGTATTCGATTTGTTTAGAAACCAGCATCCATTTTTTGTTGAAGAATGGTGGAACAACACCCGAGGTTGTAATTCCATGGTTGATGTAACTTGCGATTATGACACACTTGTTTCTCCAAAGAAGGGCCCACCTTTTGGTATGTGGTATCATATTCATGAGGTCTGTTGACGTCGTGTTACGTCAATGCATACGGTCTATAGATAGTCATTTATACGTGGTTCTTTCTCACTCTTGTTCCCATTGTAGCTGCCACGAGTAAGATGGGATCCACGGATTTATGTTGGTTTTTTAGTCGGACAAACAGCCAATGATCTATCTTGGTCTGATGGCACTCCCGCGGACTATAAAAACTGGTATCTTGGCCAACCTGACGGCTTGCCGAATGCTCTCGGACAGATATCGGACGGACCTGGTGCTAACGCTGATCCAGGTATTAGAGGGCGCTGGTGCGACCAACGACTAGAGGAACAACACATTAAGCGTTTATCAATGTGTAAGATGCGTCAAAGTGGACTAAGACTGTACTTCTATAAAGAGAAGTGAAAGATTGCTTAAACGACGTGGTAATGACATCATGACGTCACAGATAGTAGTATCCGATTGTTTTCTTGTCTTCTTAGTTTGGGGACATTTTTATATCCAGGGATGAGGGTCTAATCAAGTGCAAGAAAAATAAAAATAAAAACAAATAAAATATGAAAAAAAGGCAAAAATATATATAAGGAGATAGTAGGGATAGAAGGTAGATAGGTTTGTGACAAAAATTGGTATAAGCATGTAAACCGCAGTTTGTTGTCCATGCTCTTTTAACATTCGTTCCGATCGTTCTTGCAACGTCGATAGCAACAATCTTCCTGTCAAAAGTGTATGATTTATAAATCCATTCTTCATTCCTCCTGTAGGTATATAAAATCAAATTTAAGGCACAAGATGACATTTGTGAACCCTTTAAGAAAATGTTAATGTAATATTTCCTTTTAAATATGTATACTGAGCTAAAACATGCTACCAAGAAGGCCAGAAAAACCCTTCCATTTTTAAGTTCAGGGAACCCACTAAGTGAGTTTACCAACAGTTTTGTGTTCAAGGCCGAAAGCACATAGGCGTACGGGGGTAATTTTCTGTGAGGGGCCAGAGCAATTTTTTTCCCGAAAAATGTTACCGTTTATCATGTTTCGCCCATGTTTTGCCCGAATAGACCAATTGTTTTTGCCCAAATTGGGAAGGCAAGTGACCCCCGCCCACCCCTGCCCCCGCTTGGAGATGACATCAACTCCTTAGAGACATTGCTGGAAACTTTCAGAACATATGGAACGTTGGTAACAATTTTGTTTTGTAAATTGAATATCGACCTTTGACCTATCAAAGCACTATATCATGGTTTCATTTCTTGTTGAATATCAGAATCGGCTTCTGTGTTTTAGAAAATACACATTCTCTTAGCAATAAGGTAGAATACTATTCCTGTCTTTTCTGTCAAGGTTTTGATGTTCTCCGTAGTTGTCACACCTGAAGACAGACGTGTGCTTTGTAGGAGGGGGATATCAGTGTAGGAGGGGGTATCAGTGAAGGAGGGGGATATCAGTGTAGGAGGGGGTATCAGTGAAGGAGGGGGATATCAGTGTAGGAGGGGGTATCAGTGAAGGAGGGGATATCAGTGTAGGAGGGGGTATCAGTGAAGGAGGGGGTATCAGTGAAGGAGGGGGTATCAGTGAAGGAGGGGATATCAGTGTCGGAGGGAGAGAACGGCACCCAGTGTGGGAGGGGGAAGGTATATGGAGATTGCTTATCAACTTGAGATTCCAGCTGAAAGTTTCAAATTTGAAATGGCAAGGATCGTATGACAGGCCCAGGGGTTCCATAGGACTCGATATTAGGTTCTCCATTTTTAGTGCCCAATAAAAAAGAGTTAAAAGACAACTTTTCTTCCGTCCAAGAATAACAATTTTGTAAGAAAAGTCCGTTCCGTTCTGTGGACTATACAACGACATGGGTCTGTAGGGATGTGCGGTACTTAAGCCGTTGCCCTTAGGAGGTCGGGGCTCGATTGTCTGGCCAGGTCATACCAACGGTTAACCCCCTCTGCCCTACAATTGGACAAAAGACCGAGGGAGTCGGTAGATTAAACTAGAAGGCTAAACGTCGATCAGTAAACAACCTAACCTAACCAATGCATGGTATGTTCATAATTATGAAGGTGAAAACACAAAACTGATAACCTTAACCTTAATAGAGGAAATTGCCACAAACTATCCGGGTCTCGCCTCCACACACTAAACCACGTGAAAATATTAAGGATTTAAAGTTTACTTAACGTCAGGTCATTTGTTGTGCCTAGGTCAAATCTGAATATCACGTGCTTTGCTCACTAGGATAGACCTTATGCAAAGACGGCACACTGATGTCATTCTTGGGGGCATAATTGTGGAACACGTTGCCCGCACGCAAAAGAAGTTGCTCTGTAAGTGTGACAGACTATGTGCGTATTCAATTGATTGATAAGCTGTCTGCATCTGTCACTGTTGTATTAACCCCCCCCCCCCCCCAAAGGATGACGCACTTTTTGCCCTTTGCCTTAGCTCGTTGACATCACATGCATGCGGTCTATAGCACTGACTCATTCACGCTTACGTTACTGGTTGGCAAAGAACGTACATGCAGAGTAACATATGCGTGCACGTTCGGTTTTGCGCGTGCAGTGATCTCGCGATTGCGTGCAGAATGAAGACCAATTAGAATCTACATTTCACTGTGACCAAGTGTGCGCCTACCCCATCAGCTATGTTGTCAAGCACCCTTGACGTCATTTGTTTCGAAACATGAATGAGTCTCTAAGGATTATCCTCAGGCAACTCAAGATCAACTCAAGAGGAATTTTTCGCTCCGGTAAAAGATAAAGAAAAAATCACTCAGAAAAGAATTCATAGTCTTCTAGCCTTGACACGTTCTTTTGTTTGAAGTTCCCTGTAGAATGATTTTTGTATTTCCCATTACCCAGGTAACACCCTGTACATGGGATCCTCAGGGAACCATATCTTACCCTATAGGGACCATTTAACTTAGCATTCGGGACTAAAAAGAGACCATACTGTCCAACCGTTCTCCACGTAACCAATGTGGGATAGTTTTGCACCCCTAGTGGGTAACTAGTAGTATGTTACGACAATGTATCTCATGGGTCCCTTATGGGACCATCAAAAATCACGCCTGGAAAATTATCATGATGAAGGGTACCTTCTTACATACATCCTCTTACTCTGCCTGATTACCTCTTGACGCTTCAGGGAGGAAATGGGAAATGATGCTCACTACACAACCACTTGATATAGTAACAGTTCGCATCTGATTAACTGATTGACAGTAACAGATAAAGTAACATACACAAATTAAAGTTACGTACCCGAATGAAAGCATAGATTATTTAAGGACACAGATCATGTAACAAACTCAGATACCAGTTACACGAAAACAGCCTTTAATTTACCAGGGTTTCTATGTTGCTTTCCTAAGAAGCAACGTCACGGGATGACATAGTCCTATGTAGGTTCATACCGGTATACATTAGCTACTGCAGTCCCTCTTTCCCTAACGCCCCCACTGTGGGCTTGGGGTTGCAGAATACTGTACGCCCGGGGTATTTCCCGCCTGTCGTAACACGGCACTAAAGGGAAACCAAACTTGAAATTGAACCATAGTCGAATATTAATTTAAACTTTGAACTTTTTATCGAGTTGACCGACACTATATATCGCCGTCGTGTTGGTGTGTCATTTAATCTCATCTAACTAACTAACTAGCTAACTAACCCTCCTCCCCTAAACTTTCTTTCAAGGTCACTCCGTCTTTCACCCTTTTCGTAAAAACAAAAGTTATCCAACCATTTAATCAACTTCTCTTAAAACATAAATCATAATGAACGGACCGATGAGCTTCCACATGCAAGAAATATTAGTCGCATTTGTCATTATTTCATCTTTTTTTCTTCTGAACTGTATTTGAGCAACAAATTTTATGTGATTTTGTTTTTTCAGAAACATTTTCAGAGAATAATAATAATATAAAATAAAATGAATAAAAATAATAAAAGTAAAATAAAATAAAACAAAATAAAAATAATAATGCAAGGTATGACTCCCTCGAACTATGACTTAGTTTAGAATTATTAATACGGTTTCATCCAACCAGGTACATCTCTTCCTGCAAATTTTGTAAGAGTTGGAATCATTGCTCTCTTTCAACCAGTGATTGTCCTTGTAGGATCTGGCGGTGCGCCCCAACAAAACCAGCGACTTACAATGCAGAGAAAACCACTTTTAAGTTACTGTAATTTAAGGCATGCTGTATGAATTGCACGAACTGGAAAGTGTAGATCCCATTTTCATGAATATGCATTAATGGGAAGTAGAATTACATAGCTATCGTCGTATAAACTAAAATAATTGATGCAAGACCACGATAACAAGGTTGTGTAGGTTACGTTACAAACGTACAATAGCACACTGGTCGCAACTGGAGTAATACAGACCAACTATACTTGGAAGTAAACTGTATTATACAAATATTTCTGTCAGATTGGAATGGTGTAGCCCTACCCCAACTTACAACAGGTAAAAATGATAGGGGTCAAGTCCTTCTTTTTGAAAAAACTTTTTTAGCGGTCCAAAGTATCATGATGAACCAACAGGAGACCCAGAGCGTTCTCCTAGGGAACTGTTCTGCAGTAATCTAGAATACGATAGACGTAAAAATCTTACCAACGGGCTCACAAGTTAACGCGAGACGGAACGGAAAAATATTTTGGTACTGAGTGCCAGCAAGACTAACTAATCGGAGCACGATCATCAATTGACGCGGAAGCGAACAAGAAAATTTTGACTTAACGAAACCACCAAATGACGGCGCTTCCCGAGTGTTCTAAGGTGCATGTACCTACTTCTTGAAACCTTACTTTGAAAATATTTTTGGTGGGACTGAACATTTCTCTAGCCATCTCTTTTCATTGGGGACTGGACCTTCTAAGTCCCCCGGTTCCGCTGGCACAAAAACGACTGCATGATAAAAGTGATGGGTGGATGGTCTGGGGTCCGACTACCTCTCAGGTTATACCAGTCATATTGTGCTTTGTACTCAGTCTAAGCAATGCAACATAGAACACAAGCCAACACCCAACACCCAAAACCCAACACCCAACACCAACCAATTGTTTAGGAACTGAGCCGTAAATTATTATCAAAAACCTAAACCTTCAATGGAACAAATGGTTAATCATTTTGTAGCTCGAGTAACCTCTTCATGGATAATTAACACTGAACACTGAAACAAAAACAAATCCACCACACTCTTTGATTCATCCCAATTAATTATGGCTAACAATGGATGTAAGTCGCATTAAAAAATATTCACTGCAAATGTCAACACAATTGGGACCCAACTCCCTAAATCTCTTCTTACAGATAAAGCATGGCCGTCTCGTCACAGGGCATAACTAAGACGGGAAGTTGAAGAGACCTATCCCAAATTCATGAAGCGTAAGGTATTGATTTTTTAAAATAGTTTGTTGAGGCAACTCATTTTTCTGCCAGTCTCCATAAACAATTTTTGTAGTCTCCATCCCCTGCAGTTATATTTCTCAACCGGACGTCACATGCCCAAACCCACTGGTAGACCCCAGGCTGCCGCCTGCATGGTTACGTCACCCCTAAGATCCGCGTCATCGTTTCTACAACTTAGTTTGTTTGTTTGTTTTTCTTTTCTTTTCTTTCTTTTCTTTTCTTTTTCTTCTTTTTTCTTTTCTTTTCCTTTCTCCCTAGTCGAGCTACAATTTAACCTCAATAAAAAGGCTGATCCTTGACAACGGTGTTATCCGGTTTGACCCTGAATCGATCTTTTGAAAGAATCCTAAACACGTGCACGTTCTTTTCCTATAATACTCAAAGTACGCGAAACTAAATTAAATATAACCACTTCACTGTTCGGCTTCCCTTATTCCTCCTGCAGCTAAAAACTTTGCTGAGAAATATCCCAAATAACACTTACAGAAGAAGTAGAAGTTAAAAAAAGGAAAATGAAATAAGAAAAGGGAACAATCAACATACGAAATCACACTATTCCTCCTAATATTGTTTTTTTTTTTTCGAAATTTTCCACGTTGTTCACGTAAAGCGTTTAGTGAGTGTTCTTGAAAATATCCTGAACTTACCACTCAGTATAGTTCGGTAACTTGTGTTGTTGGCTATGCACATGCGGACATCCCGCAAATCGTCGGGATAAACAAACGGATTGTTGGGGGGGGGAGGGGGTTAGGAACCGCGGGGATTGGGGGCACGTGCCCCCCCCCCCCCAACTACACTTTTCCAGAGTAACAAATGTGCCCTCAAGACTCAGTCTAGTCTTGAGTCTCAGTCTTTCCCATTCTCAAGATGATGTATTCTTGGAAATTTCGGAAAATGAGCAATAGCATAACCTCCGATTTTGAGAAAGATTTGTGAACAGCTGGCTATTACGCTGCGGGTTAAAGACAACAATACCCAAACAACAACTGTGGTACATGCACTCCAGGTTAGTCTGCAGCACCAACGAGAGAGTTTTGCAGTTAATTATGAGCATTTATGCAAGGAAGCCTCTGAGAAGGAGTTCATGGAAGAGCCACAACCACCAAGGAGGAGAACAGTACCAGAAGACTGGTACATGGAACTGGAGGTTATAGCACCAATTCAATGATGTTGAATCATACTTCCACGTCCAGAGCTTTGAGGCAATCGGTGCATTTCTTGCAGAAGTACGAAGAAGATATGGAAAACTGCAGACTCCTACAAAATGCTAACCCAAATGGAGGATATTATTCTGAAGGCAGCTAATGGTGAATACTTTAGAATATCAGACCAACTAGAAGACACATACTCCAGTGACACTGACTTCCTTCAACTAGATGCATAGCTCAGGTTGTTGAGAGGTGTAATCATCAACAATTTCCCGGTTTCAGAAGAATCACATCAAACAGCACAATAATATCCTTTGTAGGAGAACACTCAAATACCAAGTTGATACATTCAGAACTTACGAAACTCCTCCATATTAATTTGTTGGCTCCTCTAAACACTGCCTCAGAAGAGAGATCCTTCTCCGACCAGCGCATCCTGAAAAACTATCTCTGAAGCACAATGGCTCAAAAGAGATAAGAAAACTGATGATGCTAAGTATTCACAAATCAAGGATTGGTGACTTGAATCTACCTGACGTTACCAAAGAGTTTTGTTCGAGGAATGAACGTGGGAGAAATTTCCTTGGGAGGTTCTGATCGATGATGGATGGGCATGATCCGTACTAATACACACTGAATAACCGATACATACTGATAACCCATATTATACGTTAGCACATTTGCACACATGATGGTTGTGTTATGGTCAAGTGAACCTCTGCCGTTGTGCCCCACCCACTCTTTGGAAGCTTCCTACCCACCCCCCGAACAAACCAATCTCCCGCCTGCAACACCTTTTTCAAATTTCTTAATCCAACGAAAACATAAGTAGGAATCATAAGTTCTGTGCAGTGGGCTGTGTCTAAATTGCTTTTTTGATCAAATAAAAACTGCGCATTTTAATCTTCCATAATTGTACTCTAGTCTTTATTACGTTCAGGTTGGCTAGTCAGTGCTGTATTTGCCTACTGCACGAAAACAAGGGAACGCGCTATACTATGTTGTGAGTTCGGTTTGTGTACCCCATACTATGCTTCACAATTCAGCGAACTAGCTTATATTGAGTACATCCTACACCAATGGCGAAGGTAGGGATTTCGGTCAGAGGGGGCGAAAATGGAGCAAATACCCTAAGTCTCAGCACGATCTAAGCCATGGCTTTGCAGACTTTCCATTTGATTTTTCGCACCTGGAAGAGGACTACTTTGCCATTTCTCTTCAGCAAGTTTTTCTATTTAAAATTGTTTAAATTTTCTATCCGCGAATGGGCCTCCGTGGAAGATTTTTTTTTTTTTTTTTTGAGGGGGGGGGGGCTGTGCTAAATTCTTTTAAGGGTGGGAGCTCGGCGCCACCATGAGTTGGAGCCGAGCGCAAGGAAATTTTGACCCCAAATGCCTCTCGGATCACTGGAAATGACATTCCAAAAGCCAATTTACCTCATATAAATAGGGAAAACACTACGTGAACTGTTAAGAAATATTGATGTCAAATGTATTCATCTTTTTCTTTATGTTTTCTTCGTTTTTTCAAGATTTTTTATTTATTTTCCGGGGGATGGCAAGTTCCCTCCTTGCCCCTACCCGCGGACTCCCATGTTTCTATCCCTCTCTTTTGCACTCTAGTATGAAGGCAGTCATTTTATTTTTTGTGTTATTGTCAGGTCTCGATTTAAGATGTTTTATTAATGTAATAATGTGCTTCTGTGTGAAGATAAATATTAAACCTGCTAGAGCTAAATAGCAAGCAATCTTACAGAGGGAAAAAGTTATGGAAATTAATCACCGTTAGGTGTACATTTTTGTCATCTGAAAATCAAGATAAATACACAAAGAAACATTAATTGGCGTAATTTACATCATGTGACCACTCTGAAATAGCCATTCATTAAGTACATTGAAAGAAATAGCCAAGACAAGAAGGTCTGTTTGGCTCTTTAGATACCGTATTCATAATAAATAAAAGTAGCCTAAACCGAGGACTATTTGATGCAATTTTCTGGCTTTTGAGACCATGGAAGTACAAAAAGAGAGAACAAATTCATAGGATCATCGTGCAGTGTCAGAAGGAGCCATTTATCATGAGAACGGTCACCTGAACAAAACCAAAATGGAAACTGCTTATTAAAACTCTTAAACCATTACCACTATGATAACAGTTTTATTTAATTTTAACCTGAATGTTCTCTACAAATGATTTGGAAAAATGTTGTGGAAACTTATTTGGTATCCGCTTTATAAATTCTTTTTATTGTCTATGTTGACAATTATCCCCGAGTGTTAGTCAACTCCGAGAAGAATCAAATTCACTTCAAAAAGACTGAAATTCACTAGTCTAGAAAATAGCGAAGTTTCATACTTGATGGAGTGCCTACCATGATCACTTTTGAAACAGGAGTGATCTTCACAGAGTGGATTTTTTTCCTGGAGTGAATTTCACGTGTTTCCACGAGGCGGACGTGGGCGAAAAATCGCTCACCGTTATTTTCAATGGAGCCGTTTCCACGAGGCTGACGCGGACGCGGACGAGCGCGGACGCGGTTTTTTAAATTGGTCATGTGGCGATTTTACTCGCGCCCGCGAGTGCCCGCGTGGTATTTCGCAATCATTTCCAGGAATTTCTCCGTTATCAAACGAGCTTGTAGCCTAACTGCAAAGTACACTGGAGAATAGGCTAATCGCATATGCCCACTTGTTGAATCACACATAGTTGTATAGCCGATTGTGTAGGCTACTGTTTACACAGCGAGGTCAGCAGTTCAACTCTTCAGCAGTCGTTATCACTATGGCCCCAAACCGCGGTTATCAAGAGAGCTAGCAAACCGAAGAGCTTATCAAGCTGGTGCGTCAAAAACCGTACCTGTATGATGGGACTGACCCGGACTATTTTGACGATGTGGCCTGAAAGGAAATGTGCGGGAAGCAATGGTTACAGGCTCAACACCTGTGCCCGTCTCCGCGCCCGCCCGAGTCCGCGTCCGCCTCGTGGAAACACGGCTTTTAAGTAAAATAACAATCCCATTGGGTGATTTCACACTTTTCAATCTAATAGAGAGTGACTAAGTTCACTATTTTGATTTTATACTCTTTGTAGCCGTATTGGTAACAAAACTAATGAAACTACTAACAAGAGCGGGCCCGGCTGACATTTTGAAAAAGGAGCGCTGAACTTGAAAGGGAAAGAAAAACAGTAAATATAACTTATGAAGGAAAAATGTACGCCTGATCCTGCTTGAACGATTATCTGAGCTGTGCACCACCTTCAGTTGTCGAAGTCGGAAGTGTGCAGAAGTTTTTGAAAAACGTTACCCCTCAGACAGACGGATATGGCATTTTCCATGTGTTTTGCGATATTTTCAGTGGAAAGTCTAAAAGTTACTACCTTTTCTTGTCAAAAGAAGAATGGAAACTTAAAAATTTTCATAGTCACACTCTGACTAAATAAGGCATGTCGTTTTTTGAAAATCTGAAATCTCAGTTGGGGTGAGGGTACACGGAGGGCACACTATTTTTCAGGCGAGGTACCTGTCCATGCCCCCCCCTGGTGAAACCACTGGAAAGAAGCGTGCCAACACGGGCAAGGCACGATAAACTTCCTTCAAGTGTATATGTTTTTTGCGTTTTAGTCTCATACCTCTTTCCCCAACGCTTGTAAAATCTTGATCATTCTGAATTTTGTCTAATCATATGGCCCTGTTCGGAATGTAGTATGAAAACTGCAGAATATTCGGGTAAAATGGGATCAGGGAATCTGAAGTTTGAAGGAAGGGAGGTTATGGCTCATGCGACTTGGTTACACCGCGGTGACAATACAGCGGATTTGGAACGAATTCGAAACGATTTTTTCGGTTTTTTGTTAAAATCTTCTCCATCTCTGGTCGAAAAGAGTCAAAAGTTTGCCAATTAGTGTCATAATATGATTTGCATTTGATGTTACAATAAAATGCCAACTCATTTTTCATGTAATTAGTATGGCACGCCAAAAGGCTCACCAAATATGATGTTCTAAAAATACACGTTCATGTACTAAAAATACACGTTCATGTACTAAAATTACACGTTCATGCACCAAAAATATACGATGATGTACTAACTTCATACAATCATGATGTAAATTTACACCATCATGTACTAAAATGTTACGATGTACATGTAAAATCACACGTTCTACATCTAAAAACACACGTTGTACATGTAAAAACGTAATATCATCATGTTATTATTGTCTCTTCCGCACGCCATACAGAGTGAGCCTTTCGGCGTACCAGAAGTCCGCCAAAAGGCTCACCGATACGTGATGTAGTAAAAGTACACGTTCATGTACTAACTGCTTACGATCGTGTACTGATTTCATACGTTCATGTACTGTTTGCTTACGTACATGTACTGATTTCATACGATCATGTACCAAATGCTCCCAAATTAGCCATGAATAATCGTGGTAAAAAAGAACAAACGCAAAAAAAAAATAAATAAATAAATAAATAAATAAATAAATAAAAAAGCAGGAAAACTTGAATAGTGCAAGAACCTAGAATATGTGTAAATATTTACTTTGAAGAATGAAACCATTCTGTTCAAAATATACTGTAAAATATTTGAAGAAAAGGTATTTCTAAACACAAAAAACAATAAATTGACACATTCTAAGGAAATCAAGTACACCGTACGTGCTTAGAGTAAGTCACCATAGTAAAGTGGTGTCCTTGATCAATATAAACACAAATTAGTCAAGTGGTGTCTGAATTGACTAACCACGTTAGTCACTCATATTTGAGTGACTAACTAATGTGTGATGATATCTGACTCATTTCGTAGAAATGGACTAAAGAATATTAGTCAAAACTTAGTCAAGGAGGTTACTTTTTCAAATGGGTCAATTTTTAGCAAAATATTAGTGAACATTGTTGACTAAGGTGATTGGTCGATTCAGGCACTGTTTGACTAACTTTTGTATACAGAGATGTTTCGGTTTTTGCTGTTGGGTGATGGCAGTTTGTTCTGGTGTTAACTTTCTGTTTCGGGTGTCTGCAACTGTCGGGGCAATGCTGGTGTTATTGTTGCGTTCACGAGGGTGTCCATGGTGTTTGGTTTTTGGAGGTGTGGGTCATATGCTGTTCTCTTGATTGGTCTTCTTTCTTGTGTCCGTATTAAGCAGGTTAAAAGGAGCGTTTGCCTAAAAGTACTAGAAATAGGAAGGAGGGTGTGTTGTGTGAATGAGTTCTGGAAGAACAAAATTTCTATCGTATCGAAGAAACAAAATACATTTTTTCACTTTAAAATCGTCCATCCCACGATCGAAAATTAAAGCATGAAAATGAACTCTTCCGAAAGTCCTATCGACTCTAGGGCAAAGAGCCGTTACACAAAACAAGACTTTAAACTGCTTCCTTAAGGAGCTATGCATCCACTGAAGGACAAGACTTGACCAATCTCACGGCCGTTAGACAATTTACATCGTTGATCTGATGAAAGTGTATGTTCGACTTCTGATATCCTTCAAGCGGTGTTGAAGAACATAATCCTTATATAATCCCTGTAGAATTTAAATCCTATCTCACCCCAGAAAGTTCTAATTCTCCTAACCTTCTTACTTAAGCCTCTCCCACAACTATCTGAAACCCGTCCTCACCCATGCACATTCTCTGTTCATTGCTTCAAGATGAGTTTACAAGACCCCAATGTGTACTGATCAAAACAGCCTTAGTTCAGTACATGTTGTGCAGTTGTCCTTTGGTGCTCCGCATTCTTTAAACTTGCCGTCAATCAAACAGTTGTGCCATTTGAGATTTTCTATGGAATACTGCAAAAAATTGATGTGTGTGGTGAGAGAACAAGCCCTTTAAGGAAGGATTCCTACCGTTTGAGGTATAAGCCTATTTGAAAGTGGTTAAAAAACAATAAAACTACGTGGTCAATTCGTCAGAGATTCCTACTTGTAGCCATGAGATCTGGACTTCAGCTCCTGGCCCTTCCGTTCCAAAGAGTGAAAGTGTACCTCAAGTAAAAAAAATAAAAAACTAAACAAATAAAATATATATTTTAAACAACAACCCCCCCCCCCTTCATAAGACATTTAAGGGTAGAGATATAAAATGTTGAAATTTATTTACTCACATTAAAATTGTACCTTGGGCAATTATTCGTGATGTCATTCACATACTTAAATTCCAATCTTTGTATTTCTTTGTTTTTTTTGTTTTTTTTTTGTTTTAATAATAACTGCACCTTGTGCCAATGTGTGGTGGCACTCTTGCTCTTATGGGGTGATGTAATGAATCAAACCTCCTCTAAGCAACATGCTATGCAGCAAACAGGAAGTATTCAAGATTACAAAAAAATTATTAATTTTAAAGGGAAGCAAACAGTTAATGTGAGTTGTATAACAAGAAAGTCACAAATTATTGCGCAATGGACTACCTTGTTTTAAGTGAATTAATTTCAACATGGTATATCCCGACCCAAGAACGTTCTATGAAGACGGGAGTTGGACTGTTAGAATGCATTGTTCCAGCTGTTTTAAACGTATTTTTGATTTTTTTACTTAAGGTACACCTCCTGAAATATGGAACCTACTGTCCTTGTTTTTGGTGTTCATCATAATTAGCCGCCTAGAGCGGGAAAAACGAGCTAGTGAGTCACAATTGCAAACAAAATCCTTTGTCAGAGAACCGTCCTGGCTGCTCTACCAATATTTGTGGGAATTCCGCGAAAATCGTCTCAGTCTCCAGCTGATACGTACACGTGGGCGTAGATTCTTTTAATTGGTTTTTTGGTGGGGCTGGTCTGAATTATAACAAATATAGAAGATGTGCACGCGAATTGTACAAGGCGAGCGCGGAGCGCAAATCCCATCCCAGTTAGGGTCCAGCGGCCTGCTTTAGGGCCCTTGGTGGGGGCACTGGTGGGCGAAGCTCACAAAGGCTCCTGCCGCCTTAGAACCCCAGGAAAATGGCTTTGAGGGGAAAGTGGATATATTTCAGAGGTAATGTTGTTGGGTACGGTGACATATTTTATCAATAGCAAAACTCTTCTAACATCAAAACTCTTTAAAAAGTTGCACTGGAGTAATATACTTAAAAGCTAGGTATCAACTCTTAGAGTTATCCCCGACAACTAGAAATGGAATTCGGAGACTATTACATGAACTAGAAAGTTGGCTTGAGATAATCAGATTAATCGCAACTTTATTCATGAAAATAATGGAAAATTCTATAAACAGATTGATGCATGAAACCTTAGCTGGATTTCGTACACATTAAAGAAATAAGACGATAAAGTCTTCAAATTATCAGTTATTCCTAAAAAAATCATCCAACGTAGGTTAAATCTGAAACTTACACCGGTTGTCACAGCAGGGAGGTGTGATTACACCTCCCTGGTCACAGTTAATAAATTGCGTAACTTTGTAAAAAGGACTGTGACATATTAGAGATTGAAACGTTCGAACTGTTTTGTAATATGGCTCCATTATCCATTAATCTCAGAGCCTCGAACAACTCGGAATCGATTTTAAAAACGTGCAACTGGCACGCAAAAACGCATAGAAGTTAAGCGGAGACAACAGAATTCCTTACGGAAGCGAGCCCACCGTTTTTACTTTGGGCGATTCACTCACTTAAAAGAAGGATTTAAGGTCACAACAAGCTTAGATATGTTAGAGAAGTGATTGCTCCATGCATTTTGGGGAAATTTGCTTTGAAAACGGATTTGTGGTTATCAAGATATGAGCAGGTAAATTTGTCACATTTAATCATGTGTCTCCTTATGGCATACAAAATAACGTATTAATTATGCACCAAATCGCTTATTTTCACATTAAAAAGTAAAAAGCTTGGTGTCGTGGGAGGAGGCACACCCCCTCTTATCCCACCCCATTCGCGCGCAAGCTCTCTCGTGCTCTGTCGCTTTGCTCCCTCCCATCAGTTCTGCCCGACCCCTTGGAGAAAGGTCTAGGCATGCTCTTGGTCGGGTGATGCTTTCATTGTTTTGAATTGTGTCTTGAAGCTATTTTGTTTGAATTCCCCTTTAGCTTAAAAGGTTATCATAAATTAAAGCAGATAATACAGGTAATAATATAGGTAATGCGTAGATTGACCTACCTCAGTTACAGGAAATAATATAGGTAATGCGTAGATTGACCTACCTCAGTTACAGGAAATAATATAGGTAATGCGTAGATTGACCTACCTCAGTTACAGGAAATAATATAGGCAATGCGTAGATTGACCTACCTCAGTTACAGGAAATAATATAGGTAATGCGTAGATTGACCTACCTCAGTTACAGGAAATAATATAGGTAATGCGTAGATTGACCTACCTCAGTTACAGGAAATTATATAGGTAATGCGTAGATTGACCTACCTCAGTTACAGGAAATAATATAGGTAATGCGTAGATTGACCTACCTCAGTTGCAGTAATTCATTGATGGACCTACGTCAGTTTTTCGCCAAAGATTTGTCTCTAGTCTGTCGGAAAAATAAAGGATATTCTAGAACGTTAATCATGAATTGACAGCGCGTTACATACAATGACATATACATGAAATCCATGGTGTGTACAACTCCGTTAGGGAAGTGAGGGAGCTCTGTCATAATTACCTATGAAATCCGGGGAGCTTACCTTAGCTCATCTGTACCTCTATTCATGCGTGCCAATTAATTTATTTGCTTGGTCGGCTGCTTGGTTGCTCAAGTTTCTCACACAATATGTCACCAGCCTGAAATGAACAGGGCTTATGGTTGCCGTGTCCTGCACTCAGGAATTCATGCAAATAATTGCCTAATCAGTCATGGCCACGTTTCGAGAGGATCAAGTTAAATCCGTGATTGACAGAACTGAAGCTGATTTTAAGACTTTAACGGAGATGTTTGCCCTGTCTTGGGGACGATATTTTGAGAGAATAACGGCGCCACCTTAGCTTACTGACAAAAGTTTGTTATAGTAAGACACACCGACACGAAAGTGCTATGTAGTGTCACCAAGATAGAAGTTACATTCTTGAGGTACTTACAAAGATCAGGTTCTCTGGTTGAGAAACATTGATGAAAGTAAAAATAAACACTTTTCGTCTGTTCCATTCTGGAGCAATTTGGACACACTACGCTACTGAAACAATTGACGAGTCCATTTATTCGTTTGGGAGCTCTGCGCAAGCGCACAGGCATCACCAAAATCGTCGGGATGAACGAACCATTCCTGCACCCGCAACACTTGTTCCAAAATTTAAGTTTGCATAAAAATTTCGTGAAATCGTTCTTCTTAAACCGTCCATAACATAAGGATTGATCTTGACTGTGGTTATGGCCGGGCTAATGACGGTATATAAGTTGCCTCTCTGATGTTAAAAAAGTTGCATTCAATGTTCCAAGAGGCTGATTGAAGTTAAACTATAACTAGCATGATTATCCCTCATTCGTCACACGTTTAACACGTATACAGCACGTGTTTTCCCTTCCTTTTTCCTTGCCCGAATCTAAACTTACAAAAATAATGACGTACTGAATGTTTTATGCATTGGAGGCCTGACGTTTGTCGCAACCAGAAGCCTTCGCCATTACTTCAGCAAATGATAGCAGAAAGTCAACGCTCCTGAAAATGTTTCTTAGTAACAAGTTGTCGATAATTTTACTGTGTTTTCCGTTGATTGCAACCGGTGATTACTTGATTTCTGACGGCCCCTGTCCAAAGGGATGGACTGCATGGGGAGACCACTGCTACAAGTATGTATATGCGTAATGTGGTATAAATCACGTCCCTTAGAGGTATTTCCAGTGGGGGCGCTATGGGGGCAAGAGTGGGCATTTGCTACCCTCGGATTTTTCCTTCCTCAAGTTAGGTTAGTTAGGAGTTGGGTTAGCCGCAAAAATAATTAACCTCTGCAGAGACTTCATTTTTCTTCCAGAGATGTGCTAAAACCCCAGAGTTTCCGTACCCTTACCCCAGGTACGGGGACTTATGGCTCAGTTTCGCTCTGCGCCCCGAGAATTTTTGCCACCAAAAGTATCCTCTGCTCTTAGCAAACCCAGCTTGGTTCTGACATTCTTGCGCTGGATATTTCGTTCCCTCTTACCCTTGGTACAAATTCTAGTTGTACCATGCATTTCTTGTTTTCTTTTCTCTGTCAATCAAAGAGCTGTGTCAATTATGAATTTCTAGACTACTACCAAAAATGCAGTTTGGGTGAGAATCGATTGCTTTTAAATCAACTAGGGTGAACTGGGTTATCGCAAATTTGAACCGTGTTGAAAAGTTGGTCCCCTGAATTTGTTACATATTTCATATAAAATCAATTGGATTTTAATTAGTTTTCAACTTTCTTCGTTTTTCTTTTTCTGGTCTTTGGTCTTCGGTCTCCGCTTTGTATACACCCCTAAGGTTTAAATGGAATCGAACTGAATCCAGATGGACTCAGTTGATCTGGAATTTTAAACTGAGATATCTTCAGTTAAATTGAAACATGCCACCCTGAGTCTTTTCATTGAATTAATCTCAGCTACATTATTGCATGGAATTGTGCGCCTTGTTAATAACACAGGTTCGATTTAGTTTAATTTCCGAAGTCCCTCCGATCTTGTGGTTAGAAAGTCACATGATGACCTTGGAAGACCAATGAGAAGGCGGAACACTGGCGGACGTCGATAAAATGTCGATTTCCTCCAGTCATAGGTGTTTAAAGCAACATAATGTGGCGCATTGATGAAAATTCCATCCCTTCTTTGTTCTTAAGGGGAGATCTCTTCGTCTTATAGTAAATTATTCTTCTCACGGCAACCGTGATTTGTTCATAAAATTCCACATTATCCATGTTTCCGATATTTATCGCCACCAAATTGGTATTTTTCTTACTTTTATGAAATGATATCTTTCCAAATTATTTTCAGACATGAAGCTCAGCCACACCCACACACACTTTCCACATAACATGAATTCTCTTCCTACTCCCTCAAAAATAACGCCTTTTACTGGACTTACTGTTTGGCATTTACTCGCATTTGAGATTTGAAGTTTAATTTAAAGCTATTACGAAAAAAAATCTTCAAACAAGGGTTGCTGCTGACTTCAAACGGTTCAGTAAAAACTATAGGTTCGACAAGGTCTGGGTAGGTAAACACTCTTTCGTTTTCATCAGAGACAGAAAGTTAATAGTTCGGTTGTAATATTTTTACTGCTACCTCCATTGCAGAATGTGACTACACTGTAAAAATGCCTGTAATGTTACAGAATTTTTGTACAATTACAGAAGAAAAAAATAAAGAAATACAAAAGAATACAAAGTGCTGTCAATGAGTTGACAGCACTTTTTATGTATTCTTTTGTTTTCTTTTAATTTATTTTCTGTAAATGTACAGACATTTTTTGCAGTGTAGTTGTAACAAGTATGCTTTGTGAAATTGTTTTTATAAGCAAACAAACCTTTAGGATACTGCAAATACCTGTTAAAAACTTGTCTCTGAAACTGAAACTGAAACTGAAAAATAACTCAAACTGTTAATACCTGTAAAAAGGTCTTCAACGTTTTTCTTGTGAGTAAACGGAGTTGACCTTTTCATTTTATATGTCCATGCATTGTAAATTTTCATTTTTTGTTCGTTTGTTTGTTTGTTTTTTTAATGTGAATCATTACGGTACATTTGCAGCTCCTATAATGCGAGTTCGTCTCCTAAGGCTCCGTTTAGCCTTTTCAATTGCCTTTGGAGGGGTCTTTAAATTGAAATAATTTTAACTAGAAAATTGCATGAAACTATAGGTTCAACTGAATGTTGTCGACAAAACAACAATCTCAAAGATGAGAAAACGTACAAAAAGGTATTTTGCCCAAAAGGCACTACAACAACAAAAAGGGGAAAATATTTGGTATGTTTTAGACTGTCAGATGTAATTGATAAAACGATTGAATAAGAAGATATCCGGTTTTATTTTTAGTGTTGATTTTGAAAAAACGTTTCATAAGCTTAACTTGGATTTCATACACAAATGCCTTCGATATTTTCAGTTTGGTGAAAGCGTCCAAAAGTGGGTTAAGATGTTTTATAATGGAAGTAGTACTTGTATATGAACAAAGGTCATTCATCTGTTCATCAGGTTATTTTTCTCTGCAGCGTGGAGTAAGGCGGGGATGTCCATTACTGTTCCCATGCTTTTATATTAGCAGCCGAAACATTAAGTTTGAAAGTATTTGAAAATGTTATTGAAGGAATATTCTTCATATGTTGAAAGTCTCTTCTGGTCTAGTTATTAACCTACACAGAAGTACTCTGTTTCCGTTGGTTCCACTTTCTTCACATTTACCTAATTTTGTCCACGATTTTGATGTCAATGTTATCGCTGGACCGATTCAGATGCTTGGTGTTTGTTTTAAATTGGTACAATTGTGAAAAGTTTTGCCTTATCACAGCTCGTTTTTCTATTCCTTGTACTTCCGGATCCACCAAAATGTTCATTAAAATAGTTAAAAAGTGTCACTTTTTATTTTATTTGGTGTAGAAATACTGGAAAAGTAAAACTTTATGTAAAGGTTAACTCAGTAAGGGACGGAGGACTGAAAGTCACACATATACCTACCTTTATGTAAAGTTTAAAGTTTACATGGGTCAAGCGGTACTGTAACAACAATAATAATCCCCGGAAAACTTTTTTTCATATTTCTTTAGCTAATGTAGGAAAAAAGATTTTCTTTTATTGCAATTGTAAAACCAGCGATGCCCCAATTATTAGAAATACTTTTATTAAGGAGATTTTTAATGCATGGTGTATACTTATCTTTTGTTCTCCGACAAAAGATTATGATTATCAAGTAATCTGGAAAAATTCTTTTATTCGTATAGATAATAAACCTTTTACGTATTATAATTTATTTCAAAAAAGTGTCCTGTATGTAAGAGACCTATTCGATGATAGATGTATACCTTTGACATATGGTGAATTTATGACTCGTTTTGGTATCAATAGATTCCCCTTTTCACTATACTTTGGTTTGATTAACAGCATTCCAAGAGGCTGGAGACCTAGAGAAGGGGCAGAAGGTAGGGCTAATAATGGCAGTTGTTGGAATGAAAAGGTTATGAACGCTTCCTCACAGTTCATATATTCAGTAATCTTCATTGGCGTCCGCAGGTATGGGCAAGGGGGGAATTGCCCCCCCCCCCCGGAAAATCAAAAATTTGAAAAAAACGTATAAAAATCAAAGCAAAAACCCGAACAAAACGTGATTTTCAAGTTTCTATGCGAAAAATAGGCTTTAGAAATGCCATTTCCGGCGATCTGTGAGGCATTTTGGACTGAAATTTTCACATGCTTTGTGTCAATTCATGGTGACTTGGACGTTGGAGGTTTTGCCCCTTCCTAGAAGTTTTTTAGATTCAGATTTTTTCAGATATTTAAATAGAATTATATTTACTAATAAATTACCTTTTGCTATTCGGAAAGAAGAAAGTGACCTTTGCTGTTTCTGTTACTCAGAAACTGAAAGTTTAGAAGATTTATTTTGTAATTGTCGTTTGGTTTCAGGTTTTATTTTGGATGTAGAAGAAGTTATCTTTAAAAAACAATTTTTCTATTCCAAACATTTTTTTTTTTTTTTTGGTTTTAGCAAGGGTTAAAAAATCCATATATTTGTTTTTTAATTTTGCATATGAAAAACTATATTTACCAGTGCAAGTGTTAACAGACGCAACTAGCAATTCAAGGATTTCTTTACAAGTTTGAGTTTGCTATTAAGGTAATAAGGTTCAATTAAAAAAAGCCAACCAGATTAAGAATACAGATCAACTACTATGATTTATGTGATGCGTTTCCTGTCTTAATTGATACAAAACTGGTTATGTCAAAGTATGCAAATTCTTTGTGTTTCGTCCAATTCTAAATTGAAGCCTGCTACACTTGTTCATATGATTCCTCTATTGTATATTTTATTGTCCATATGTATATCCTTTTGAATAAAAAGGGACGAAAAAGGGAACAAGCAAAAAAAAAAAATCGAAGGGAAATCATTGTTTAATTGTTTATTGTTAGGATTGCAGAGAATGAGTAGTTTTGGGAAGCGTCTCTCTGAAACAACTTGAGAAATGGAAATGAGATGCTCGTGTAATATCTTTAAAAAACGTTTGCACGTGACATGGTAGAGCCTTTCTGAAATAATTTGCGAACGGGGTATTCGTATTCTTTAGTATGTTTATTCACGTGGGGATGAACACTTGTCTTATACTATTCCAGGGCTGAAGCCGCTCTGAAGGGACAAAAATGTAGCTATGTTTTTGAGTAGGGATATCTTAGGTCGATTTGGGTTGGTCACCGATTGTTTGAGTGTATGTAATTTGCAGTGTTGTGCTGGGAAATGGGTTGTGCAATAATTCCTTGCCCTGCCCTGCCCTGCCCTGCCCTGCGCCCTTGAATAGTAGGCAGCGGGCCGTACACGAAAAAGTGCTTTCGTTTTTAACTTTCGTGACGCACATCTGAGGGTCGGCATAAAAATTACCCACGAAGGTCAATTTTAACCTTTTGAACATAATATCAATTACCACAAGCGAACGAGTTGGCCTACGAAGAGAAATTTGAGGTTAAATTGTTGGCTTTTTTGGCCAACATTCATTGTAGATACTAGTTCCACGAATTTTCTGACACGTACAAAATCTGTACATGCCGGGTATAGTGCACAGTGCAGTGGTCAGTGAAATTGATAGGAATAAACTTTTATGTCAATTAATTGACGGGAGGGGGGAAGCAGGGGAGTAGGACGACTTTCCCTTCATCTGAGGAAAGGTTGAATAAATCAGGAACAGGAACGAGAGATGATAGCGAAGGGATAGCGAAGAAAGAAAATGAAATAGGACAAAACAAGAATAAGAATTTGGAATAGAAAAGAGGATAAGAAAATAAACACACATGACACGAAAAACCAAGAAACAGAGAGAAGAGATGCGTTCAGTAAGGAGACCAATAGATGATTCACATGATATTGTTTAGCCAAGTGTGGGTTGCAGTTGAGTTATGAGAGAGTAAATAACCAACGACATGGCCGTCAAGTGGTTAAAGCATCCGACTTCAGGCGTGGATTAAGGGGCGGGGGCTTACGGCCTCAGTCCTCCCTTTTTCGCCACATCAACAATAAAAAATATGAAAAATTAGCAGTGCAGCTCCCTCTCACCCCTTTTTTCTCTTAGGTCAGCCCCCCTTTTTTGAATGTGCGGATCCGCGCCTGGACTAGCTTGCAGTTGGGAGGTCGGAAGTTCGAGTACTATTGGCCGGGTCATACTGAAGACTGTAAAAAAACACCTACTGCCATTGTACCTGGTGCTCAGCATAAGGCAATTGAGTAGGAAAAACAAGCCAGTTAGTCACAAGTGAAAAAGCTAGTCCGCGGCGGCTTGACATAAACCAATTGGTTAGAAACTGGCCATATGGGTCGTCACGTAAAACTCAGTCCATCTTACTAACTTGAGAGGATAGGCCTAAATGGACAGGCTTTACGGCCAAGCAGAACTTAATTCCCATTGAGATCTTTTGTCCAAATCAACAAAAGGTTTCAACGGTTTCCGAATGGTAAAGGGTTTTCAAAAGGGTTTGGTTTATGAAAAGGGTAATTTTGTAATTCCCTTTGAGTTTTGACCAATTTCCATCATCTACCAAAGGGACTGCCCAAATGCATAGGGTATTTACAAAAGGTATCACTTGAAACCCTTTGGGTTCAAAGGGTCTAACCCAAAAGGGTTCCAAATGGAATTTTCAGCTGGGCTGCCAAAAAACTTTGACTATACCTAAAGCTGGTTGACTATACCTAAAGCTGTAAAGTATAACTTTTTCTAGTGAGCACGCCTGCATGATTTGAACCAGCGTCAAATCTCCATGAAGCCTTGGTCGTTCACTCCAAGTATAAGTTCAAACTATATGATCTATCATCAAAGAACCAATCTCAAATTTCCTGCTAGAAACTTAGCATCATGTAGTAGAACTGATCGCCAGCATCTCTACCAGGAAAAAGGGAACCGGATCGTGGGCTAAAGTTTACAAAATGTGAAAATCCGACCGGGGTGAGAGCTGTATGAATATATTATCTTCTGTCAGGTGGAGAGGGGCACAAGATTCCTAGAGATATAATCACAACAACCAGTGGTTCGAACCTGCCACTCATTCATATGCTTGATATTTTGCATGTATTTTTAGGTAACCATTCCATTTGGAACCCTTTGAGCACAATTGTTTTGAAATGGTAGGGCTATCTTTCGAAAAGTAAAAAGAAAAAGACTTTTTTAAGCATAGGGGTAGGAAGCGGGGGCTGAGGAAGAAAGCCTCCCCGGCCCCCTAGTGAAAAATGAGGGGCGGAAGCACGATTCCGCTCCCCCACTTCCCGTGTCAGAAACCCCAGCCTTCAAAATCTCAAAAAACAGCGAAATTTCCGGCGCGCTTTGCTCGCCGCATTATGCAGCATAAGTACACTAGTTCTCCCTAATAGACCAGTTTGGTAAACTTTCCTGAGCTCTGGACATATCAAAATCGGATATTTACCATTTGTGTGACACCACATCATTAAGAAACACCGGCAGCTATGTTGCTATTTTTGTGACCTGTCTTTCATAAAATTCCAATTTTTCTACAATTAAAATTCTTGATTTTGAAATATTTTGTCTAAAAGGACAACAAATTTGGGAAACTTTTGAAATGTCATCGGGGTCTGCGGGGTCTCGATTTTTCAAAATTTTGTATACGCTCCGCGCCAATTGAAGATAGTCTTTCGAGAAAGACTTCATATTCCAGGCAGGGAAACTTTGGCCTACCGTAGTCAAATGTTATCATACACACCGCACGCGGGACATCGAATCCAGAGTAGCGCTTGCAGTGACCTTCCGTATATCTTTGTAGCACCCGCACCAAGTTCAAACGAGTTTCAGGGATTGATTTGTATCTGACTATTGACGGAATCCAATTCAGTCATAATTAGATACCAAATGATCATCGGTCCAACTTTAGTAAAGTTATGCTCAACTGAGACTTAGATTAAAAATGCGGAAATAGAATTAAAATTTTTTCAAGTTGATATATTTAAAAAAAAAACATATCAGGTACAGTCATTTCAAAAAATACACAAAGGCGTACGGGAAGAGGCGGATCCTGTTTGCCGCGAACTGAATATTTTTCAAGTCCTATTTTGCCCGGCCGCATGTCAACACGGTCCGCTGCAGGCCGAACTGACTAGCTACTACATACTACCCCCTTTCCCTAAAATACATGTAAGTGTCACTGCCCTGAAATAAGCACTTCCCCTGATCTGGGAGGAGTGCAGTCCCCCTGTCCCCACCTGAAAGGTCTACGCGCTTAATAGCATGAAAGATGCCAAGGTCTGCTTGCGATTTTCTATTGAAAAACCAGCCCCTGTCTAAAGCTATCGGCCATGTCATGACACCAAGTCTCCAGGAGCAGGAATTTCTGGTGAGATTTTCTGCCAGAAAGATCAAAATTTTAATACATGGCTACTTTGTCGAGTGTCGCAACAATCATTTCATTGGGAAAGGGCTGATCGCTTTTACAAAATGTGGTCAGTGTACCATATTCAGTTTGGCACTAGTACTAAGCTCGGGGGCTGATATTGGGACCAGAAAATTTAGTACACGAATTCCGATATTTTTCGGAAGGGAAACCGTTCCCAGCCGCTAATAACAGTTCGACCACCAAATTTTAAGTAAGTTTGTAGCGGTTTAGGATTTTTAGATAGCATGTGAGTTATGGCTAAACCGAATTAAAGCTACAACTATTCCCTAATAACTTGAGAACCAACACACCCCAGATGCCGGTGCCTATTAGAACCTATTACACGAAATACAGCTTGGTGACATTCTCGCCCGTATTGGTGTTGTAAACCTTTCAGATTTCGTCGTTCCTCGATACAAAAATGATACTAGATGGGTTGAAGGGTAGTATTCTTTTTTCAGAGATCGGAGTGACGCAGATTATACAATTTGGATCGGTATCCAGTTCGAGTTACTCATTCGCAGTTAACGTTACTCGTGAAACCGACGTAGCAGGGACATATACAGCTCCTCGTTCGCGAAAAAATGTCCTTTTTCTTTCCACTCCTTTTTACCGTTTTTAATACCACGTACCCAAAACAACATTAAAAAAATTTGTTTAATTTTTCAAAGATTTAACATAAAAGCCCATTTCAGATATTAAAGTGCCTTAAGAACATGATCAGAGGCTGCAGCAGTAGTTTTAGTACTATTTGAGGAAAAGTTTACTTAAAACGTGGAAGTTGTGTGTCTATCTCACCTTCGCCAGATTTTGAATTTAAAGGGATATTTTTACTTATTTTTTCTTGATCCATAGGCCAAACGGATCGCTTGTGGTAATTGCATGGGTAATTATTTCATCTTTTACCATCGATTCGTATTTTTTCCAATCAGACCCTCCGAAGTGCGTCACGAAGTAACACGAAAAGGCAGGACAGATTTTGGTCTATAGGTTTTGTGTAGAGTTTACACTGTTAAAAATTTCTGTAAATTTACAGACTTTTTTTAACTTAATTTTTTGTATTTTACTTTAAATAGAGATTTTCTGTATCTTTACAGACACTTTTTATTGCTACAATAAAAAAGAGGTTGTTTAACATGTATTTTCTGTTTATTTGAAAAACCATTTCTGTCTGCTTTTTTAACCAAATTTTACTGCTTTGTAAAACTTTTTCTGTAAATTTACAGAAATTTTAACAGTATTTTGTATTTTTCTGATTTCTCATAAATATACTGTCATTTAACGATCATTCATTTTGTTTTTAAGCTGAAAAAGAAACAAAAATAAGCCCAAACAAACAAATAAGAAATAGCCAGAACATTTTCAATATATAACATGCATCGTTCTGCGAAGTTTCAGTTTAAAAAAAACATTTTTGGCAAATTTATGGCCCTATTTGAAAATTAACTTACATTTATTATAAAAGCATACTTAGTTATTACGTTCTTAGTTATAAATATCATACAACTGGTGTTTTGTCACACATTTTTAAGTAAAAAGAAATTGTAAGGCCCTAATTTCAGAGCACTGACAATTGGTATACTGATGTCAGCTCATCGCCACAGGCGCTCATGCACTTGATCGGAGCAGGAAGTTGCAACTCCCTGATCGGAGCAAATTAAAAACGTTTCACAAATTTACTTGAAAGAGTCTGTAAATTTACCACTTTATGACGTAAATCTCATTTGCATAAATGGGTGGAGCTTATTTTGTAGGCATTTTACTAACAAAAGGATTGCTGTTGCTTTGAATAATATCTTCTTTGGCTTTTTTTAATCAGGAAGTGATAAACTTATTGTTTACCTTGCCTGGAAATGTTTGTAACCAATGTATTTGCATTCTTTGTCATATTTATTTTAAAAACAATTATCATATTGTACAAAAAATGTGACTTTCCAACTACAAAGTTCCTAGAGATAGTAGTCTACTACACAACAATATGACAACAAAGCATCCTCAATATGTTTTGATTGAAAACAACTTCTTAACGTAACGACACATTACGTTGATAAGCAAATACCTGATCTACGTAATGATGAAGTGTATGTTACGTAATAACATATGAAAGGTAAAAAAACGATATTATAATAAATATTAAAACGTCGGGAATGAAACCAGTAGGCTGTAAATTCACATAAAATTAAGGTAAACAAAACAGAACGATTCTGTAATTCGATTTACAGTAGACTTTTGTAAACTAATTTACATGCAAAAACTGTAAAGAAAAAACAAATCCTTAATGTTTTTTCATGATTACAGTCTGGCTGTAAAAAAAACATTATTTGGTTGGAAAAAAATTTGCCATAAAAATTATGTAAATTTACAGAGAAATTTTTTAACAGTGTAGGTGTGTGACGTGTGTGTTAGTTTTATTATTTGTGCCTTAAAACAGTTTGGAAATTTCATGTTTGTGTGAATATATTGGAAATTAATTAATAAAAAGTGAAAAAGTTTATATATTTTTGCTGGTAAAGTTTTGTATTTCTTTGTGATTTTGATAGTTTCACGGATTTTCCTAGTCTTGTATCGTGTGAGAAGTATATGGTGCGGCTGCGGTTGCGTATAAAATATTGCCTTTTTGACTCAAAGAAAGGACTTCTGTCTGTCTCTTCTTTGGGCCTCTCCCAGTATAAAATCCCACATATTATTAGAGAGTGATTGCATTATCGCGAACTTAAAAACTTTGCATTCATCACAGGGAGGTCCTATCCCTATCAACTTCAAAGTAAACACAATAGTCAGAAAAAACTGAAACGAAGCATTTCCTTGTCAATGTGAGGAAGTGATTGAACATCTGCTGCCCTCAAACAAACTTTGGAACAAAAATCTAGTGAATTTATTTACTGATATCTCGAGAAATGCAGATCCAACTTGAATGGAAGTTTTACCCCAGTGTTCAGATTTGGTTCTTCCTTCACATACGAAAATTAGAATTTGCCCAAACCTTCCCTTTCATAGAATCCATTTTCAATGTCGTTCGTTTATTTCAAACGTGGGTCATAAACTTCAACAGGTGTCATGACGGACATTTCATTAGCAGGGAGTTGCAGCTTCCTGGTATTTAATTGAAAAAAGAAAAGCATTGCGTCACTTCGGAGGTTAAATGACATTTTTATCCAAATAATCGTTCATCAAAGCCCAAATAAACACCAACATTTTCAAAATGATAGAATATTGAGAACTTATTTTCAGTTTGAAAAGTACCCTACCAAACTCTGTTCTACTAATTGTTTAAATTCAGGTAAATGTCAATTCAGTAATAGTGAAACCTCTTAAACGACTGAAACCAGAACATTATGCTTTATTTCAATAAATATACTCATACCTTTCAAGTGAAAGTGATGGTTATACGTTTATGTATGCCCTTTTTAATTGTGAAGCACAAGTAACCTCTGACTCCTGTGCAAGGTCGGTGAAATGTTCTTTAGGTGTCAAAGATTGTTGGATTTTGACACACTAATTCGTCGTGCGATTAACCTTAGCATTTCATAGACTTGGAAGTTTTTTTTCTCTCCTTTTCATGTCGTTTCAATTCTTTTATCTTCAAGATATATGTCTTTTCTTTTTCTTCTTATTTCATGTATTCTTTGCCTTTTTTGGTTTTGTTTTTGTTTGTCATAATGTAGCAGACATCCTTCAAACTACATTAATAAGTTACACCAGGAAGTTGTCTCTAGCCCAGTGTTTTAATGACTGGAGTCAAAGATGTGATTCGAGTCTGACTCGAGTCACGATTTCAGTGACTCCAGTCTGACTCGAGCCTCAAACTCGTGGGACTCAACTCGACTCAAGTCATTACTTGCAAAAGACTCTAAGTGACTCGAGTCACCATGAAATGAAATTCCAAATTAGACTTTACATGAATCGACTTTTTTCCCCACAAAATTTGACTAAATAAAGCTCCCAAACTGATGAAATGATTTCAAGGCATTCAATGAAATTTCAATAATTGTAACAAATACCTTAATTCGTCCCCTTTCTGGAGTACTGACGAATCGCAAAATCAAGAACTTCATGAATCTGTGGATCTTGTGTTTCACATAGTGACGAATGTTGTCTTATTTGGAGAATTTTCACCATATTCATCGCTTTTATGTTTGGAATTGTAGAAAATAATGTATTTTACAAAGTCGTTGCAATTTTTAAGGCTGAGGTGTACAGATTATGGCAAAAAATGCATTCGTCACTACGCCAAAATTGCCAAATTTGAACATTCGTCACTATGCCAATTTGCGATTCGTCAGTACGCCAGAAAGGGGGCGAATTAGTGTAACCATTACACGGAAATAGAGGAAAATAGATCCATGCTAGATTTGTGTCAAAGGTACTGCACCTTTTGAGTTCCCTGATCCTCTTTTACGATAAGCAACGGTCTGCTTTTAAGCCAAGAAATCACCCGGTTGTAATGAGGATCCGCTTCTGGTCACGATTACCCAATAGTGCTGGCAGTTCATCAGCAGTCTGGATTTCATTAGCAAGTTGGGCTTCTGGCTGGCCCATACTCACAATTTGCCTGGTTGTGCTTAGTAATTCACTCTTTTTTTAGTGTTACTTTAGAAACACAGGTAGATGAATTTCTTGGTCTGGTTACATAGACAGGTGTAATTGGCTGCAATGAAAATGAGTTTTGTTCTAAAAACAGCCTTTTAGCATTGTTGTTATGTATAGTCTTCTCAATTAAATATTATATTAAAATTTTTTTGTTTTTCATATTTTCAAATGACCATCTTCATTAAATTGAAATTTCAAGTATGATTTGCCTGTTTTTTAAGACCTAACATTTAAAATTAATTCAAGACAGTTATCAGTTCAGTTCTTTCTATGCTAGTTACTATAAAGTTAACATTATATTTTAATTAAGTCTTAACAATGTTTGTAATTTGAACAACAACGTATATTAGAAAATTAATTCTTTACTTTTCCGAATTTGCTGAATTTACTAATGTTCGTTGTTTTCATACATGAATAAAATATTGGTGTAGAATTTAGACTTACTTGACCACCAGTTTTGAATCATACATATCTTTTATCATGAGATTGGGTTAACTTTGATCTCATCATGTGGCTTCCTAGCCTTTCCATAGACTCGGTGAGTGGTTCAGTCATGTTCCGTGTCAGCATCTTATCAACTTAACTTTATTTTGGCTGCATTCATGTTCTTCCTGATCATTTAGAAAACGGTTTCTTTGCGCCTTTTGCAACTTGTTTGTTGATTCTCTAAATCATTTTTGAAATAGCTTTTTGGAGCAAATATTGCCTCATAATATAACTTTGTTACACAAGACCCACATCTGATTTTAGTGGTATCGTTAAATTTATCAATTAAACACTCCCTGCAAAATAGATAACCAAAATTAGTCTCCAGACCATCAGTAATTAAGTTGCTGCAAATGGTACAAATAAAGCCTCTGCTGTTGACTTCAGTTTTTTCTCCATGATGATGTAAGGTAATTGGGGTTAATTGGGTTAATCGAATCATCCGGAGGTGGTCATCTGTAGCCTTAAGGTATTTCCTTTTTCGACTAAGAGCTTTGTGTTTTATTTAGGGGGGGGGGGGTCTGTCATCTCTTCTCTGGCTTTCATAGATCGGCCATACTTTGCAAGTACAGGTCCTTGGATGAGGTAGCCATTCTATTGATGTTTTTACCTTCATCTCAAAAGTCTTACTGTAGCACAAATGGCAGAAGTATGTGGCCTTAGGGTAAACCTCACTATCTTCTTCACTACAGACAATTTTTTAGGATTCTTTTAACCTCTGAATATAATCTCTGCACTGATTTGGGGGAGCTGGGTCCTTTGCCTGTACAACACGAACCCATATTGAACAGTTTTGTCTCATTTTGAGAGCGCCCTCACTTTTTCGTAGATTTTCTACCACAGTGTATCTATAGGGGTTTCATAGAAATCGTTAATTCTGTATTTCACTTCAATTAATACAGTTTGATCAGCCATTAATACATTCCTCATTATGCCTTAGCTCATATAAAGTTAACTTGTCCATACAAAACTCACTGAAGAGCCACCGTGACAGGCCAGAAACAACCAGCTAAGGTTCTGTACTAATTCAATAGCAAATTAAGGACAGCTAACTTTTCAGGTTTCCAGAAATTATGTCACATGATATCCACTTTGTTCACTCATAATTTTGTCAATCCATGTCTTAACAACATCTTTCACAGGTCAAAAATATCCGTTGCACACTTTTCCCCACCGTACTTTCTCGGTTGAGAAAAACCCTTGTGAATTGGTTTCTACGAAGCAGTGGGTATGTTTTTCATATCATTTGATTCCTCCACTATTTAGAAGGGGAATAGATAGTTTTCCACTGAATATTAACACTGTACAGAATCTGTTGTTTACAAAAAATTATGATTGTTCAATTTAATAAACCACACTTTGTTTAAAATGTTGTAATACATTTATTATACATTTAATTCGATTCAATATTAAACATTTTTACCAAGGCTAGATATTAAGCTTCCACACAAAAAATGGACTCGTCCAAAACACCAAAGTCAATAAGGGGGCATGAAAAGGCTCAAAGTTGCATTTGCAAGCATTTTAGGTTTCCTCCCCTAATAATTTCTTTGGAATCATGTTAGTAAAATGATTGTCATTCGATTTTGTTTCATATAAGAGGTTAATTTTTAATTACGATGCAGATTGTCAAGTAAATTCATAAAAAAAGTGGACGGTACCTTGACTTGTTCACTACCACGGTCGTTTTAGAATCTAAGCGGATTTTTCACATAAGTGAAAATGAGACAACTGTTCAATATGTTCACAAAGCCTGCAAATTTCGTGGAGTATTTCAACACGATCGCTTCTCGGCCTTTTGGCTAAGATCATGTGTAGTATTCTGTTCTTTTCATCCAGTCAAGAATGGAGCCATACATGACAGACCAATGATGAAAATGGTCTGAAGGCCGCGAGGTTGGTCGTTAAGTGTTGTCCTTCAGTGGACGTAATAGCTTCTTCGGGAAGCAGTATCAAGTTTGGTTTCGCCGAACGGCCCTTTGCCAGAGGGTCGGGAGGACTTTAGAAAAAGAATTTCAACACGATGTTCCAAGTTCAAGCTGAAAAAAGGTTGACCAGTTTAGTTTTTACTATTCAACTTTTTCACCTTCTTAATTTGCACAAAATTCCCTTCATGATAACATACTTCGTTGCTCACTGTTATATGGTATTCGTTAGCGTAAAAAACTGGTTTTTATTAATTGAATTATAAGCTGTTCATTGAATTTTGAAATCAGCTAGCTATGTAGAGGAATCATAAAATTTTAAAAGCTGCATGCATATTTTAAAAAAAAGATGTATACATAATGCACCCACACTGTCTGCAGATATTAACTTACATTAATTAAAAATATGTCTGCTATTATAATATATATACTAACAGACATATTTAATTAGTTGAAAACTTTATATATTATATATTCTCAGCTAAGTGAGATGAAGATATGTTTCGTAGGTAACCTTCCTACAATATGAAATTCTATCAAAATCATCTATAAATATTTTTAGTTTGTAATGCCTACGTGCATGGTATATAGGAGACTACGTCCTTGGGATGGGTTGATTCATCGCCAAAAAGATAGACAATTCAGACCTCGTAAAGGCAACGATTGAATGGATATACCTGTGTTTATTTCATTTCTCATAATTTATTTTATAATTTCCGCCAGAGTTTTCCCCCTGCGATCTGTCAGACGACAGAATCGAGAAAGCGTCGTAGGCAACGATAAACACAGCTGGTTACATTGTTTATGTATGACGTAGCGAGACTGGGTGGGAGAAATATAAATATTCATTGAACTAAATGCCTTTTGCGAAAGCTGGACTTGAACATACGTGTTTCCAGGATAAATCGTACAACAGACATCTCAAACCCGAGTGTATGTATATTATATAGTGCATAAAGCTGGTTAGCTCTATCTACGGTGTAGCAGGGAGCCGCCAAAGTGACTCTAAAACCTGCTCTATTTTGACTTAAATCCCGAAGGTGTGAGAAACGAACGTCCATCCGATGTAGGCCTGTTCAGTTGGTAATATCTGTTATTGGTATCGAGATTATCGAAATCAGTTAACGCGAACGTATGTGGCTGCTGATGAACCACAGTTTTTAGGCCTATTATCACTTAGCTGTTTACAACGTGAAGTAACACTTGGGAATTAGTGTCGTGAAACTGGTACCCATAGACAAAGGTGTTATCTTCACAGGAAGATAGGTAGGGAAGGTAGGGAAGGCTATTGTATACAATGAGATACTTCTGTTGTACAAAGCTTCAGATTCAATGAAGGCTTGATAATGTAGTTAAGGTATTTGATGATATTTAAGTGTTCCTGTATGACAAACGTGACATTATCAAGTGAATTTTGTCACTGCTCAGTAAGTAAACATTACTAAATATAGATGAATACGTGGATTATTCACATTTAGGGTTTTGTAAAGTCAAATATCATTTGAAAGGTTTCACTACAAGTGCATGTGGGCAGCAGTCACTATCTGAACAACCCGACCCCCACTCACCCCCCCCCCCCCCCAACCTGGCCTAACAAAATTGTGCGATCGCTTAGCAAAAAAATAACACGACTACAACGACTAGAGGGAACTTGACATGTAAGAGATGTGGTGATGGGGAGTGACTCAAACTGGAGACACGCTTTGACTGGATGTGACTCGATGCAACTCGAAGCTTTCCAAAGATTCGGGTTGACTCGACTCGAACTGAAGGATGACTCGACATTACTTGACTAGACTAGATTTGCTAAAGACTCAACATGGCTAGAGACTCGACACCTTGTGACTCGAGGTGACTTGTGACTCGACATCAAGTGACTCGATTACAACACTGCTCTAGCCACCGTACCTGGTCAACCATAACATTGTGAAAAAAGCTCTAAAATATCTAAAAAGGTTTGACTGGTAGTGATGTACACTCCTAAACGAAAACTGAACAACAAACAACAAAGCAAAGAACAAGGGAAACATAGCCATACACAACACGTGCATTAATGAAAGATATTAATAAGTATGGTGATTGATTGAGTCTGCAGTGGCCGCTAGATATCTGATGTACATGGGCAATTGATTCTAGGTTATCCTTGCTCTGTTCACTAAACTGCCTTTGGTAAACTATATGATTGTAAAACAGTTTAGTATATGGATGATGCTAGATTCTCTTATAATGTATATCTAAATTTGTAACTAATTACATATCAAAACTATAAAAGGAAGAATATGGTGTGACCTTTGTAAAAGATTACATTGTACTGACTGGATTTGACTTTAAACAAAGCGCTCAAAGGTTTTTGAAAAACAAAATAAAATTAAGACAGGTCAATATTACTCATAAAAGAAGGGATTAAGGTCATATTAAGTTTCGATATGTTAAAGAGGTACACTTATTCTAAGAATTTTGGTGAAATTTGCATTACAATTCGATGTGTGGTTCTCAAGATATGAGCAAATCAAGTTGTCACATTTTCGACAAACAGGAGAACATATCCCCACATTAATGGAAATTCTTGTGTCTTTCTTTAAACTTGGGAGCCTGTTCTCTGCTCAACAGTAACGGACCGCGTGTTTGGCCTAAGGGTAGAGCATCCGCCTCTCACGCAGGCAATAACTTTCATAAGAGCGCCACTCTTAATATTTTAAAACAAAAGAAACATTTGTTTGTTTTAAGACAGGAAAGGATACTTTCAACAAACTCATCTTCATTTATAGGTTCTTTCAAAGACAATTCCTTTTATTGAAACTGATAACCACATACCCGGCGAATTAGGCATTTGAACGGGGACCCTGGATTGGTATCAATTAGCAAATGTTATTGGAAGTCAACGAGGCATTAGCAAAGATAAGGAAATCAATTGTTCTGCCTGTTGAAGCTAACAATATTCGTGCTTGTTATTGGGGGAAATCAGATGATTACAGTGGACTAGCTATTTTATATAACTTCTTTTGTTCACTTCAAAACACGTGACATAATGAGTGTGTGGCAAGTGGGCTTTAGAATTAAACTTTCATTTTAGAATTCCTTAATCTAATAAGGGTTAAATAATGACCCACCGTGTAATATCCTCTTCTAAAGTAGCCTTCAGGTTCAGATCTTTTAACTTCGTCCATCCACGCACAATTAAATTTGAAAAATACTGAACAACATTTAATCCCTAAAATGGACAACCGTAATAAGAGTGTGTTTATCCATCGCCTTGATTGTGTCTAATACGGTCAACTGGTCGTAATGGACCAAATAGAATGTGGTATTGAAATAAATTACATTTCTTTTATCTTTTAAGACGAATAAACCAAAGCTGAAATCTCATGTGGAGACTTTGGCTACTAAAAGGTCCTGAACATTAATTTATACTCCCCACTAGATAAATTGGGCGCCATGATTGAGGATCACTGCGACTTTTTAAATTTAATTCTTATGCATATGATGTCACATGAACGACGTGCATTACAACTTAACACTATCTAAAATGCGAACCAAAGTAGCTATACTTGTAATGTTTTAATACGCTCGTTAGTCTACTTGTGCGATTACAAGTCTAGGCTACTTATCGTGCGCACAGTTTGAGTGTAGAAAGAAATTCCACTGTTTTCCTCTTACGTAGTGAAGTCGACTTGGCTCTAATGCGAACAATCTATTGCATACCGATTCCCTGCACTTTCCTACACAGTCGTGTAATATGCAGAAAAGATCTAATAAAATTAAGGAACTTGACGATGAAATGGTTGATGGAATCTTCTGATATTCCTGGGCAGTGTTCCCAAGATCGTATTATTTCAATCGTGAGCGACGGTTTCAAGAGCTGTTTATTCCAGATTTATTCCCAACGATGTTTTCAATGTCCCCAACCCTGGAACATCGAACCCAAAGAACAATTACCCCAGCGTCGTAGCCAGGATGGAATTTTAGGGGGTCTAAGTAACAAGTGGGGGAGGGGGGGGGGCTGGTACCTCCGAGGATCAGGGTCGGCAGGACTATTTAAGCGGAGCGCCACCATCAGTTAGCTCGGAGCCAGGAAGAACATATCATGGGTTTTATAAACCCTCCATATGGCAGGAAAACGGCACTTATGGGTTTTAAGCTGCATGGACCCCGCCTTGAAATACGAATTCCATATCTGCCACTTCTCCTATTCTCAAAAAATGAAAATAAAAAAATCCAGTCTATGAAAAATGGAAATACATACACTTTTAGGGACCCCTAAAGTGGGCATTTCTGATCTCTGGTCTGGGGGATGCGACTAAAGGGAACAACGGTATCTCCCTTTCCCCTGGGAATAATTGTAAACTCAGGAGGACGTATATCGCAAATGCTGCAATATCTGAATGGATTTCAGCTTTAATAGGAAAACCAAACTAGTTGTGTCTCCCTCTTAGAAACTCTCCTTGCATTGGGGAGCATGAGAAATTTCAAGATTCCCATTTTTAGTCTCTGTGGAGATTTTACAAGTGACATGTACATATTGCCAAAGCAACAATTTTCCCGGTTTTCAGTGGTGTCTAAATGCACAATGGTCCAGGATTTTGTTCATTTATAGGTACATTACGTAGTCAAAATCAATACACTGCGAGTAAATCTCTCTAAATATTTAAACCGCAAAGCAGATGTAGGGATCAAGTGGGAAACACATGAAATCCAGATCTCGTTCACATTTTACAAATCCGTCCGGACGCCATTGCCAATTAGTAGCAAGAGGACCTGTCGAAAAAATCGTTCTACAGTGGCAGTTTTCATGGGCAGGAGTGAACGGCACGACATAGGCCTACCTGTAAAGGATGAAAGAGAAGAATCATTCAAAGACAGTACCTTGCCCTTACGGCATATTTTGTGTATTATGAACTATAGGAATGGTCGTATAAGAATGGTCTCCAGTGTATGATTGCCTTTCTTTTAATTGCTTTAATTTTTAGGTTGGATCGATGCTTCAGTGCCACCTGGACGGAGTCGGAAGTCCGGTGCCAGAAGTTTTTGTCAGTTGACGATCCAGACAACAATGGGATTACGACCGGACATCTTGTTTCGATCCATTCGGATGAAGAACAGGAGTTTGTTTACCAGCTTTTTGTGGAAAAAACCCCGGATGTAAATAAACTTCACAATATTGGTTTTGTAAAAGTTAGGGTGACTCGAACTTGCTAAAGGCCACATAAAGTTACCAGTAATGTATCTATACTCGGGTTAAATAAGTATCCGCTCACCCAGTTGGCCGTCATTCGTGTCAATGTAACAGAATATATAGGCTATAGCCTGCATGAATATGTTGCAAATATTTGTCAAATACAGCAACTGTTGTATTTCTGCCCTCTTTTAAAGAAAAGGCAAAACCTCTCTCTAAAGTTTTATAGGCATATCTTTGTCTCTGCCCCTTCCACACGCCCTCAGAACAGCACTCAATCAAATCTCGCGCCTCCCCTATCGGAGAATTTTTGGACACGCCCCTGGTTACCCTTGTAACTTACATTATTTTGTATCATAAATTGCTGTTCACTGAACGTGCGATGTGCCGGGCAATTCTTCTATATATGACAATAGAACAACCCTAGAATTGTTTAACCCTTTACCGTTGTTTTGGGTCCTTTTAGACCCATGCGGAGAGCTCGGCTGTCACCCATCTTTACTGTTTCACGCGGAGCTCGAAACTGCGAGTAGCTACCCGAAAATTCGGCCACAACAACGAGAGAGACAATAGTTTAAGGTCACGGGGTCAATGGCCTACGGAAGCTGATGCTGGGCGTGCTACGTCCGCTTTTTCGCCCACTCCCGAGGCGCGCAAATATGCCCCGATCGGAGCACAACGGTAAAGGGTTAACCTAAAATATATCTGCACCACTCGGTCGGCTGTGCACACACGCACAGACATTGGCATATATCAGCTTTGCAGTAAACACACTCCACAGGCTTATATTAACCCTTTAACGTTGTTTTGGTCCTTTTGGACCCATGCGGAGAGCTCGGCTGTCACCCATCTTTACTGTTTCACGCGGAGCTCGAAACTGCGAGTAGCTACCCGAAAATTCGGCCACAACAACGAGAGAGACAATAGTTTAAGGTCACGGGGTCAATGGCCTACGGAAGCTGATGCTGGGCGTGCTCCGTCCGCTTTTCTGTCCACTCCCGAGGCGCGCAAATATGCCCCGATCGGAGCACTACGGTAAAGGGTTAACAAACCAAGCTGCGAGTATTCAACAGTTCGGGAGATAACCGTTTTCTGGGGGAATCAATTTTCAGCCAATCGGGAGAATATATTGCTATGGGTGGCTCCATTTTCAAATATTTCACATGTTGCATTGCGATCCTACCGCGCAAATTCAACGATCAAAACAATCTTGCGAGTTTTGTCGATTTTAGGAAAGAGAAATTAGGGCATATTTAAAATCTCTGTTGATAGGGGAGCGTAAAAAAGCGTTATCATCTTTGGTTGTTCACCGTGCCAATTTTGAAATATCGAGTAATTTTGCTATGTTCTTTGTCCTAACTTTAATTTATAGACTCGGCACAGCCGCGAGTTTTCTGCGGTATTTTCCGAATGAAGGTGTTCAAGTGGATTGTGCCAGCATTTGTGTTTGTAAATGTGTTGTTTATGGTCCCTAGGCTTGTAGTTTCGCCCTTTGAAATGTAACTTTGATGTCATATTTAAATACATACACATTTGTTTAGCAAACCGACGACTGTGAAATGGTAGACACTAAGTTCTCATAAATACGTTGGTATTCAATTTGTTTCGAAACCAGCTCGTTTTGTTTGTGGAAGCATGGGGAAGTACCCCTTAGCTAGTAGTTGAAGTAACTTACGATTATGACACACTTGTTTCTCGAAAGGAAGGCGCACCTTTTGGTACGTGGCATCATATTCATAAGGTCTGTTGACGTCTTCTTGCGTCTATGCATAAGATGTATAGATGGCCATTTATACGTGTTTCTTTTTCACTCTTGTTTCCAATGTAGCTTCCACGAGAACGATGGAATCCACGGATTTATGTTGGTTTTAGACTCGGACAAACGGCCAATGACCTATTTTGGTCTGATGGCACTCCCGCGGACTATCAAAACTGGTATATTTGGCAGCCTGACAACTTTCCGAATTCCCTTGGACAGATATCGGACGGACCTGGAGCAAACGCTGATCCAGGTATTAGAGGGCGCTGGGTCGACCAAGGACTAGAGGAACAACACATTAAGCGTTTATCAATGTGTAAGATGCGCCAAAGTGGACTAAGACTGTACTTCTATAAAGAGGACTGAAAGATTGCTTAAATGACGGGGTAATGACATCATAGATGGTAGCTACAGATGGCTTTTCCTGTATTCTTAGTTTGGGAAACACGGTAAATTGTATCCAGAGAGCCCCCGATGAGGGTCTAATCAAATGCACGAAAAATAAAAATAAAAAAGAAAAAGAAAACTTACTTAAAGAGATAGTACGGTATAAGTAAAATAGGTTTGTGATAATTGCTATTAGCAAGTGAGTCACGGTTTCTTGTCCATACTCTTTTAACTTTCGTCCCGAATGTTCTTGCAACTTCGCTAGCTGGCAACAATCTTCCTGGCAAAAGTGTATATTTAATAAATCCATTCTTCATTCCTCCTATAGGTCTATAAAATCAAATACAAGACACTGAAATGATATTTGTGAACACTGAAAGAAAATTTTAATGTAATTTTTCCTTCTAATAAATATGTAAACTGAGCTAAAATACGCTCCCAAGAAGGCCATGAAGATCCGTCCATCTTTAAGTTCACGAAAATTTCAAGTGAGTTTATCAACATCTTTTTGTTCAAAAGCCCACAGGCAGACGGGGTTAATTTTCTATGGGGAGGAAGAGCAATTTTTGCACAACAAATGTCACGGTTTATCATGGTTTGCCCATATTTTCCCCGAATAGACCAACTGCTCTTGCTCGAATTGGGAGGGCGAGCGCCCCCCGCCCTTGGAGAAAAACACTAGACATGACATAGACTCTTAGAGATTTTGTCAGGAAATTTTCAGAACATATTAAACATTGTTAACAGTCGTGTTTTGTAAATTGAATATCGACCTTTGACCTATCAAAACACTACATCATAGTTTCATTTCTTGTCGATTATCAGAATCAGGTTTTGGGTTTTAGTAAATACACATTCTCTTAGCAAGAAGGTACTACGCTATTCCTGTCTTTTCTGTCAAGATTAGGAAAGGATCTTTTTCCAAAAATAATATTTGCGTTTTGATCAGGCTTTTCAAACAAAGAACAAATATTGAGGGAACTCTCCGTGGGGGTTAGATTTTCTTTTGCGGAAAGGGCAGAAATTGTCGTAATCGAAGGCTAGACATCACATTCCAACTTTTTTTCAGAAAATGCAAAATTTTATTTACGCATTCATGCAATAACCATGTGTTGTTAAAATGTCAAATTTTGAAATTGTCTTGAAAATGTGATCTTTTAAAATAAAACTGCATTTGTCACCCTCTCCTGTGGAATGATTGTTCCGCTGCTCTCAAAACATTTCGTTGATAAAGACGACTCTCTAAAGTTGCTTCTTTGACCCTCAAATGTGTAGTAATTGCGTTTCAATGCTTTAAAGCAAGAGGCTGATATCTATGTGGAGAAAATTGATAACGGATTTTGAAATATAAACAAAATAGTTAAAAAAGAATCGAAAACAGGAGATACTTTTTTCAAGCAAGTATTTATTTCTTGTACGAAAAATGTAGAGATACATCAGTTACAAGAAAATTCCCTGGACAATACAACGCACATTACTAACAGACAAATATATGAAGAAGACTCCTTAACAGTTGATTGAAAAAAAAAACATTGCCCTGGAAAAGTTATACTCATTATTCAAAGGGAGAGATACATGAGGACATTCCTTAAAAGAAGCATGGTATTAATTGTTCGGGTTTATATTTCAGCATTTCACTCTTCTAGTGTAATAGAGTGAATTAAAACTTTTCGCTCTATCAGAGGGTAACGAAGTTCACTCTATTCATTTAAAAGTTTAGTGTAGAGATACTCTTTAAAAAATACAGGGTAGACAAAAAGGAGCGTCCTGGATAATAAAATGCAAAATACACACAGATATAAAAATACTCCCTATTTTGCAAAGGACAGAAAAACAAATGCCCTTGATGATAAAATTGACGTAACTTGCATAGAGATATATAGAGATTCCACTTGAAGTCAAAGACCTGGTAGAAAAAAAGAGTTGGTTGCAGGGACATATGTAGAAATACTCCTTAAAAGTTTTACGGTAGAAAAGTAAATGCCCCGGATAATAAAATTCGCACTACTTGCAAAGAAATATATAGCTATACTCCTTTAAAGTTTTAAGGAAGGAAAAGAAATGTCCTGGATACATTACTTGCAGAGAGAAATCAAGAAATACTCATAAAAAGTTAGAGGGTACAAAAATATATGCCCTGGATAATAAAATGCACATTACTTGCATAGAGAACAAGGACATATCTGCTTACTCATCCAAATTTACAGGGTAGAAAAATAAATTGCCTGGATAATAAATGCACATTACTTGCATAGAGAAGAAGCAAATAACTGCTTACTCATAAAAAGTTACAGGATAGAAAAATAAATGCACCGGATAATAAAATGCACATTACTTGCATAGAGAATAAGCAAATAACTGCTTACTCATCAAAAGTAACAGGGTAGAAAAAAAAATGCCCTGGATAATAAAATGCACATTACTTGCTAGAGAACAAGCAAATATTTGCTTACTCATCAAAATTTACAGGGTAGAAAAATAAATGGCCTGGATAATAAATGCACATTACTTGCATAGAGAACAAGAAAATAACTGCTTACTCATCAAAAGTTACAGGATAGAAAAATAAATGCCCCGGATAATAAAATGCACATTACTTGCATAGAGAATAAGCAAATAACTGCTTACTCATCAAAAGTTACAGGGTAGAAAAATAAATGCTCTGGATAATAAAATGCACATTACTTGCCAGAGAACAAGGAAATATCTGCTTACTCATCAAAATTTACAGGGTAGAAAAATAAATGGCCCCGGACAATAAAATGCACATTACTTGCATAGAGAATAAGCAAATTACTGCTTACTCATCAAAAGTTACCGGGTAGAAAAATAAATGCCCTGGATAATAAAATGCACATTACTTGCCAGAGAACAAGCAAATATCTGCTTACTCATCAAAATTTACAGGGTAGAAAAATAAATGGCCTGGATAATAAAATGCACATTACTTGCATAGAGAATAAGCAAATAACTGCTTACTCATCAAAAGTTACAGGGTAGAAAAATAAATGCTCTGGATAATAAAATGCACATTACTTGCCAGAGAACAAGGAAATATCTGCTTACTCATCAAAATTTACAGGGTAGAAAAATAAATGGCCCCGGACAATAAAATGCACATTACTTGCATAGAGAATAAGCAAATTACTGCTTACTCATCAAAAGTTACCGGGTAGAAAAATAAATGCCCTGGATAATAAAATGCACATTACTTGCCAGAAAACAAGGAAATATCTACTTACTCATCAAAATTTACAGGGTAGAAAAATAAATGGCCTGCATAATAAATGCACATTACTTGCAGAGAGAACAAGGAAATATCTGCTTACTCATCAAAATTTACAGGGTAGAAAATTAAATGGCCTGGATAATAAATGCACATTACTTGCATAGAGAACAAGCAAATAACTGCTTACTCATCAAAAGTTACAGGATAGAAAAATAAATGCCCCAGACAATAAAATGCACATTACTTGCATAGAGAATAAGCAAATTACTGCTTACTCATCAAAAGTTACAGGGTAGAAAAATAAATGCCCTGGATAATAAAATGCACATTACTTGCATAGAGAATAAGCAAATTACTGCTTACTCATCAAAAGTTAAAGGGTAGAAAAATAAATGCCCTGGATAATAAAATCCACATTACTTGCTAGAGAACAAGCAAATATCTGCTTACTCATCAAAATTTACAGGGTAGAAAAATAAATGGCCTGGATAATAAATGCACATTACTTGCATAGAGAACAAGGAAATATCTGCTTACTCATCAAAAGTTACAGGGTAGAAAAATAAATGCCCTGGAAAATAAAATGCACATTACTTGCCAGAGAACAAGGAAATATCTGCTTACTCATCAAAATTTACAGGGTAGAAAAATAAATGGCCTGGATAATAAATGCACATTACTTGCATAGAGAACAAGCAAATAACTGCTTACTCATCAAAAGTTACAGGATAGAAAAATAAATGCCCCGGACAATAAAATGCACATTACTTGCCAGAGAACAAGGAAATATCTGCTTACTCATCAAAATTTACAGGGTAGAAAAATAAATGGCCTGGATAATAAATGCACATTACTTGCATAGAGAACAAGCAAATAACTGCTTACTCATCAAAAGTTACAGGATAGAAAAATAAATGCCCCGGACAATAAAATGCACATTACTTGCATAGAGAATAAGCAAATTACTGCTTACTCATCAAAAGTTACAGGGTAGAAAAATAAATGCCCTGGATAAAAAAATCCACATTACTTGCATAGAGAATAAGCAAATTACTGCTTTCTCATCAAAAGTTAAAGGGTAGAAAAATAAATGCCCTGGATAATAAAATGCACATTACTTGCCAGAGAACAAGCAAATATCTGCTTACTCATCAAAATTTACAGGGTAGAAAAATAAATGGCCTGGATAATAAATGCACATTACTTGCATAGAGAACAAGGAAATATCTGCTTACTCATCAAAAGTTACAGGATAGAAAAATAAATGCCCTGGATAATAAAATGCACATTACTTGCCAGAGAACAAGGAAATATCTACTTACTCATCAAAATTTACAGGGTAGAAAAATAAATGGCCTGGATAATAAATGCACATTACTTGCATAGAGAACAAGCAAATAACTGCCTACTCATCAAAAGTTACAGGATAGAAAAATAAATGCCCCGGACAATAAAATGCACATTACTTGCCAGAGAACAAGGAAATATCTGCTTACTCATCAAAATTTACAGGGTAGAAAAATAAATGGCCTGGATAATAAATGCACATTACTTGCATAGAGAACAAGGAAATATCTGCTTACTCATCAAAAGTTACAGGGTAGAAAAATAAATGCCCTGGATAATAAAATGCACATTACTTGCCAGAGAACAAGGAAATATCTGCTTACTCATCAAAATTTACAGGGTAGAAAAATAAATGGCCTGGATAATAAATGCACATTACTTGCATAGAGAACAAGCAAATAACTGCTTACTCATCAAAAGTTACAGGATAGAAAAATAAATGCCCCGGACAATAAAATGCACATTACTTGCATAGAGAATAAGCAAATTACTGCTTACTCATCAAAAGTTACAGGGTAGAAAAATAAATGCCCTGGATAATAAAATGCACATTACGTGCGTAGAGAATAAGCAAATATCTGCGTACTCATCAAAATTTACAGGGTAGAAAAATAAATGGCCTGGATAATAAATGCACATTACTTGCATAGAGAACAAGGAAATATCTGCTTACTCATCAAAAGTTACAATTAGAAAAATAAATGCCCTGGATAATAAAATGCACATTACTTGCATAGAGAACAAGGAAATATCTGCTAACAGAGCATTTATTTATGGTCAGTCTAAACAAGATTATGTTACTGGTACTCCATGCTTGATTGAGCGGAGGTCTGACACGAAGCTTCAAAATCTGAAATTTTAATGGGGAAGTTGAAGCCAAAATTTAATTTTCATATGTGAAAGATATACCTAATCTACAGTGTGGTTAAAGTTTCATTGAAATGGCACATTTTACTCGAGATATCAGTAAATGAAGTTAGTAGGTTTTTCTTTCAAAAGTGAGTTTGCGGACAGCAGAGCTTTTATCACTCCCTCACACTGACGAGGAATGCTTTGTTTCCCTTTTGTTTTATCACACTGTTGTGTTGACCTTGAAGTTAAAAGAAGGATTTAAGGTTATATCAAGTGTTGATATGTCAGAGGGGTACTTATGCTAGGCATATTGCATGTGAAATTTGCATTGAAATCCGAGGTGTAGTTTTCAAGATATCAGCAAGTAAAGTTTTCACATTTTCTCCCAGAAGTGAACTTGAAGCAAGCACATGTGACATCACATCCCCACATTAATCGACAGTGTTTTGTTTTTCTTTAAACTTTACAGCTTATTCTCTCCTCAACAATCCCATTTTATCAAAATGTGACTACATGAGTAGCATAAGAACTTTACAAATTTTGCGTTCCTCACAGGATTGTCCTATTCCTATTAACGTCAAGGTCAACACGACAGTGTGAAAAAATAAAGGAAACAGAGCATTCCTTTTCAATGAGAGGAAGTGATATATTCTCTGCTGTCCTCAGGATAACTTTTGAGCACAAATGTAGTAACTTCATTTACTGATATCTCAAGAAGTATATGTCCGATTTGAATAGAAATTTCACCACACTGTGTAGATTTGGTAACTCTTGCACAAATCAAACTTATTTTTTTTTGGTATTTTTTTTATTTATTTTATTTTTTTGCTTAAACTTTCCCTGTAGTAGGAATAGGACCTCCCTTTGAGGGATGCATAGTTTGTAAAGTTCTCCTGCCACATATGGAATCACATTTCAATAATATGGGATTGTTGAGGAGAAAGTCGACTCTTAAAATTCAAGACAAACGATAGACTGTGCATTTATGTAGGGACTTGATTGCATATGTGCTTGCTTCAAGTTCACCTTTGCTGAAAATGTGAAACCTTTAAATTCATATCTTGAGAACCACACAACGGATTTCAATGGAAATTTCACCCAAATGCTTATAATAAGCAGGGAATTGCTAGCAACTCCCTGAAAAGTACTCATCAACATACCAAATCCTGTTGTGACCTTTAACCCTTCTTTCAGTGGCCCAGCTAGGGATTTCGGTCAGAGGGGCGAAAATGGTCTGCAGGGGCGCTTCGAAGGAGTGAATACCCTGAGCCTTAGCACGATCGAAGTCACGGCTTTTCAGACTTTCCATTTGATTTTCCGCACCTGGTAGAAGACTACTTTGCCATTTCTCCTGAGCAAGTTTTTCTATTAAAACATGTTTAAATTTTCTATTCATGGGCCTCTGCAGAAGAAAATTCGGGAAGGGGGGCAAAATTCTTCTAGACAAAACTCTTTTAAGGGATAAATACTCCGCGCTAACTCATGGTGGCGCGGAGCGCACGAAAATTTTGGCCCAAAATGCCTCTCAGATCGCTGGAAATGGCGTTTGTAAAGCCTATTTATCACATATAGATAGGGAAAAACACTGAGTGAACTGTTAAGAAATCTTGATGTTAATTTTTCTTCTTTGTCTTTATGTTTCTTCGTTTTTTCAGGTTTTTTATTTTCTAGCGGAGGGCAAGTTACCCCTTGCCCCTACCTGCGCACGCCCATGTTTCTATCCCTCTCTCTCACAAAGTATTAGGGTGGCCATTATATTTTGTGTTATTTGTCAAATCTCGATTTGAGATTCTAATGTAATAATCGGCTACTTTGTGAAGATAAAGATTAAACCTGCTACAGCCAAATAGCAAGCAGGCAATCTTACAGGGAGAAAAAGTTTGGATATTAACCACCGTAAGGTGTACATTTTTCGTATCTGGAAATCAAGATAAGTACACAAAGAAACATTAATTGGCGTAATTTACATCATGTGACCACTCTGAAATAGCCATTTATTTAAGTACATTGCAAGAAATAGCCAAGAAAAGGGGTCTGCTTGCCTCTCTAGATACCGAATTCGTAATAAATAAAAGTAGAATAAACCTAGGCTTATTAGAGGAAATTTTCTGGCTTTTGAGACCACGAAAGTACAGAAATAAGCGTTTTCATGGGATTATCGTGAAATGTCAGAAATAGCCATTTATCATGAGAATGGTCATTTGAAGAAAAGCAACATGGAAACTGCTCATTAAAACTTTTAAACCATTATTTATCCTTAATGTTCTCTCCAAATGATTTTGAAAAATGTTGTGGAAGTTGTTTTGGTATCTTTATAAACTCTTTTTATTGTGGTCTATGTTGACAATTATCCCCGACAACAAGAGGGTTATTTGCGCTACGATTATTGCTGCGCCCTTTACAACATCTTTCATTGGCCGGGAGGGTGAATTTAACCCTTTACCGTTGTTTGGGTCCTTTTGGACCCATGCGGAGAGCTCGGCTGTCACACATCTTTACTGTTTCACGCGGAGCTCGAAACTGCGAGTAGCTACCCGAAAATTCGGCCACAAGAGCGAGAGAGACAATAGTTTAAAGTCACGGGGTCAATGGCCTACGGAAGCCGATGCGGGGCGGGCTACGTCCGCTTTTCCGCCCAATCCCGAGGCGCGCAAATATGCCCCGATCGGAGCACAACGGTAAAGGGTTAATGCCAGTCTGTGTATTTTGTAAGCTTATAGCCACGCTCGTGTGGAAGCAATTAACCTAGCACAGCGACAACATTCATTGGTGCGTATACAACATGAAGACACGTCTCGGCAAAACCTATCCCTATATAACAGAAGATGACCCTTTTGATCAGAATAAAGTGCACATAGTACAGTTACTGGTAGCTGTTTGGGCATTTTGTTATCTGGGCCTTAAAACAACGCTATTAAATGATGTCTTTTGCTAATAACGGTGCGAGAGTAAAGTATGTTAAAAACCAAAGCGGGCGCCGACAGACGATTTTGGTTCGTCATGTGGTGGGGGGGGGGGGGGGGAGGTGCCGACGGCCCCCTGACCATATGGCAGCTCCGCCACTGCCTTCCTTCAACTACAAAATGTAAACATTCTCAGCCAAGAGGTATCTGTGCGTAGCAACCAAAGTGTTGCGTGGAAAAGAAATAACATCTTCCTTTAAGTTTCCATGACAACTGAATTAGTTCTCCGCAATATTTGCCAAAATAACTTATCAATACTTAGCAACCCATCCCTTTTTTAATGTGAAAAAATTAACTTACTTGTTTTGCCCCCTCTGTTGCGCTGTTATTTTGAACATGCCAACTTCAACAATCATCCTCTCTACACATTTTTTCCACACATGAAGTAGTTTAAAAATACTGAAACCTTTTGAAGAGAGAGACAGACATTTAACCCCACAGAACACATTGGCTGTAACCAAACGTCTTGGGTTGAGCTAAGAATACTCCCTGAAAGTTAGAGGGTAGAAAAGTAAATGCCCTGGGTAAAAAATGCACATTACTTACAGAGAAAAATTTATAAATATTCCCTTAAGTTACATGGTAAGAACATAGATACTTTCCAAAAGTTACACGGTAAAAAAGAATTGCCAGATATATCTCCAAGATATGAGCAGATTTGTGTTCCAAAGTAAAATTGAGGGCAGCAGAGATTTTATCACGTCCTCACATTGACAAGGAATGCTTTGTTTTTTTCAGACTGTTAAGTTGACCTTGACGTTAATGGTGATGAAGAAAAAAAGAGACTGTCCATTAATGTGGGGATATAATTAATCGAAGCCACAGCTTCGATTGTAGGAATTGCTCGTTCATTGACGTGGTTTTGTGCCTTCGTAAGCGGTCGGTGCGGATGAATATTATATCATCTTCCGTTTGGATTCATATGGCAATCTCACGTTGTTCGTTTGTACAGTGGAACAGCTGCGCAGTTATGTTAAGTTGTTCTCTAGGGGGATTTTCAACAAAGTTTAACTATTTCTTTATAAGGAGATTTGCCCGAACAACTCCTGTATAGTAAGGTGGTAATGTGCAAATAAAGAAGTAGTTCCACATTCAAAGGTATTGTTCTGCATTGAAGGCTTCCTCTCTGGTTGAAAAAAAGGTGTAAATATAGTTTGAAAACAATTTATACCTTTCAGGGATTTCAAAATAAATTTGAAAGGTTGCATTTTCCAACATATGCCACTTTGTTTTGTAGGTGTTGTTTCATCAAGCAACTTCGTCGACCGTACTCAATTCAATTGTAAGCAGCCAGTCCCCACAGCCACCAAAAGTCCCTTCTTTTCTAATTTGAGTATGCATGACGTCACAGCCTTTGCATGTATAATTAGCAAAAACTAACTGTTTTCAAATACAAATTTCAACATAAATAACACATGATCTTACAAAATCATCATTAAAATTAATAGAGAACACATTTTCCGATAGTTTGGCAACATTTTTGAAGTATTTTATACACAAAGCAATGAATTTGAGACGACTTTTTGAACTCGTAAGAACAGTTTTCTTTCTGTTCGGAAAATCTGGTTTTTTCTCGAAAACAAGTTTTTTGGCACAGTATGCCAGAAAGAGGGTACATCAGAAATTTCCTTACCCACCCAAAAAATCTAACATTACCATGAAATATTTCTGAATACGGTCAGGTATTCGCAAAGTTTAGAGCAGGTATTGACACTGCCTTGCACCGTACGTAAAAAGCCCTATTTCCCAGTACTGAGGTGTTTGCATTAGTTGCGCGAAAATGGAACTACACCGAGCGAGAAAATATCCTCCACATAAGTATTAATCACGTTAACCTCGTCGAGTCTTCCTTTACGTTTGATTTATATAAATGTGGCAGGAAAATTACATTGAGAGTCAATTTTTGAAAACCTTGTAACGATTAAGTGGCTACCGATGCAAGGGTTATAGTGATTGTATCTTAAGTACGTCAGTACCTTGAGTCGATCACCACAGTGTAAAACAACGTACGGCACGATGTACAACACCTATCAATTGACCGACTCATGGTAATCTTTTGACATACATGGCCATACACTTTGCACGTTACCACATTATAGTACAATCAGTAAATCACAGTTATTGTACTAGACTCATAAATTATTGCAAACAATAACATGACAGAAAAATTGTGGCATTAAACTAGACAATAAAGAGGTAAAATGGAGGGATATTGGAATGTATAGTTCTCTTGTAAGGCTTGTTAGTGAACTCTGGGGTAATTAACGCTATACAGTCAGTCCTTATCCTTATGTGGTGAGGTCGAAGAAATGAAGCCTCGGATCAGAAACACTCTGTTAAGTAATATATAAGTTGTGAACAGCATGTGGAACTGGGTGGGTCTTAAGTTTTTTTTAGGGAACTGGGTACTCAGTACACAACCCCCACCCCCATGCACAACTGGAGGCATATCAACTGAGAGTCCAAGGTAACAACAGGCCATCAAGTTAATTCAAGTTAGTGACAAAAATTTTGACTGTAATATGCTATTACTATATGGCGCAATTGCTACATTGTTCATCTCTCCTCTGCTCAGTTAGTGGTGTAAAATGACAACAGTTTATACTTCAAATGAGAAGGCAGTCTCAGAAGAACATATGAGATTTCATCCATCAGAATTAACAGCTGATGATACAGGACACAAGTGCACAACCAAAATTCTTAAGTCAGTACATTGGCATTTTGCTTGTGTAGAGAAAAATTGTCCTGTAGGATACACTGACTCAGAATCCCATCTGTGCCATTATACAAGAAAAGGGTATATAGCAATGCCAGCTCTAATCTTGACCTTAACCCCCAAATGGGCCTAGAGCACTAGTAGGTGTAGGCTATAACTAGCAATTACATTTCAACAGGAACAGGCTGAGAACTAAGGCACAATTAATTCATTTGTGCAGAAATATGATTCAGCACAACAGTACAAAAATATGGTAAGTAAGAAAACTGAGAACAATGGCCCAGGCAAAATAATAAACAAAAAAATCCTGAAACTGACAGAGCTCTTATAGGTGCGCATTCCATATACTCTAAGTATATTCCTCAAGTCATTTCCCTTTTGAAAATTCTTGACTTTGTCTGGTAAAACCATATGAAAGAACCAACAGGCTGGTAAAGTGTATGTGTAAATAAATGGCTATATATCAATTGTTTCATGTAGCCTGCAATACCTGTAAGTGTAACACTAATTTGCTTATTTTGGTTCTTCATCTTCATCGTTGGTATTGTACATTGCTCCGATTCAATTCACAAGGTGCATATGACGCAATAATTTTGTGCTACAGGCCTCTTAAAATTTTTACAAGCTTTTTTCTGGAATGGAAACTCACTCATAAAGCAAGCAAGGACTAGTAAAGTAGTATCTGTATGATGATCACATATCATCACTACACATTCATACATTCACTATGTACAATAGTGTGCAGTTTTAGCATTCATATGCCAAGGCCTAGTATAGACTAGGCCTGTCTGTAAAATTTAATGTTATTTGTTAGTGGTTTAAAACCTTAAAAGGGCCTACAATGTGTTAGTCGTATTAAAATTCACTTTAATACTTAGCATAATGACTAAAATAGTATCCTAGTTAGCAGCCTAGAATCAAAAGACAATGACAATAGCTTACCATATGTTACCATATGTTAACCATAACGTTACCGCCTTGTGCGATGCTATACGTGGCCAAAAAGTGCAAAATTCCAACTTGTAAAAACGTTCATTGCGACTATTTTGTTGTTTTGCTCGTAGTGTAATAGGTATCAGTAGTTAGGTTTATGTCTCAAACACTCGATTTTGGAAGTTTTACACCCCAATGATCCTGAATACGGTCAGGTATTCGAAAAAATTTGAGGCCAGTCAAAAAACCCCACCAAAACTTGACCTGTTTTTGATGGAAAATTTCTCTGTGAAATTGCGAAAGAAACAATATCTCACGATATTTTAAGTAAAGAAAAGACTAAGATTTCAAATGACCAAGGATACAGCAACAACGAACGCCTTTTTATGCATTATTCAGAAGCTTGAAGTTCCCCCAACATGTTAGGTACCTATTCTGCGAAACTCATGATTTTCTCTTGTGGGCGGAGTTTCCATTTTAGAGGACGACGTCACAAGCCTCATTAACGCTTACAGCGAGGCTTGACTGTAAGCAAGTCGACTTACTTATGTTCATGCATATACACATGCAGCTAGCTATATCATATATTGTACGTACTGTGTCGTTAACGTGATTGCGACAGTAACCAAGGCCAGGGAACGATCCATCAATTTTAAGGTATTAAATTGGTCGTTGATTTCATTAACCTGTGCGGGGTGTAAATGGCTTCTCTATTGTATTTTCAATGTTTGAAACAAAGAAAAAGACAGTCTTCCCACGGTTGTCGTAGTTCTCAGTGAAGGACTAACGTTATGCATCGACGGTCGCGTAGTTGCTCCCTATACATTTGTATTGGGAGCAATTACGCGACTCTCCATACATACTGTACTGTAGTCCTTTAGGCTTTACAGAGGACAAAAGTTGTCGTAGTCTTGCCCAAACACGGTTATGAAGGCCTAAAGCCTAACGTTACAGAACAAAACAACTCTAACATTAAGACTTAGTCGTATTCTAGTACAAAAGGTGCGCTCAGCGTAGGCCTAGACACTGCAGCTACATTAATCTTGGACAAAATTTGTTGGGACACCCCGCTCCCCCTTCCATTCCAGTGTTGACCACTGCTATGCTGTTCACGGCAAAGAACCATTCTTCTTGAAACAACATTGGGAGGGGAAAAGGGGGTTTCATGTTAGGCTACTTCAGGGGGTTTCATGTTAGCCTACTTCAAATAAAAATTCTGAGATATGGTTGTGTCCTGCCTATATGCCACCTTGATGAGGTTGTTGGTGTATTGTAGGCTTAGTTAAAACCAAACAGGCTACCATTTGTTTGGAAAGCAGCTTTTAACTCAAAATGTTAAGAAAGTGCTTCGGTTAAAAGAAGGCATAAGAAATTTATATTAGTTGAAATAACGTGAAAAATACAGCCTGAGATGCAAAATTGGCTGCAAAACGTGTCCCAAACCTTCCATACCTAACGATGTACCAAAGTTATGAAAGAAAGCCCGGCTTGCAGAGGTACTTTCAAAATTTTATGGTAGATCGTGGCCCTCTTTCGATTAATTTCTCGTCTCCAACTATTTGTTTGTATCTGTTTGAAAAAGAACAACTCTTCTATCCAGGAAGAGAATTATCCCACCCCTTGCGATTGTTGATTTGTGCGTCTAAATAATGCATATATACATTCGGTTTGTAATGTAATATATCCTATGGCCACCCTTAATTTGTTAAAAATCCTCAAACGTATAGTTAGCTTCTGAAAAAGCTCTTAAACAACTTTAGAACACTCAAAAATTAAACATTTGTATTGAATTCTGTCTCAAAAATGTATCTCTTGGGACGCAGATAATCTTGGACAATAACTTGTTGGGACACCCTGCTCCCCCTTCCAATGTTGACCACTGTTACGCTGTTCACGGCAAGTGCCATGTTCTTCTTGACACAACATTGGGAGGGGGGAAGGAAGTTTCATGTTGCCTACTTCAACTAAAATTGAAGAATAATATGTAAAGTGTCCCAACAGTTTTGTCCAAGATTGTAGTTTACTGCTTGTTAGGAAAGTCAAGTTAGTCTAGGGTTGGGCTGCACCGGAACTGAAATTTTGGATCCGGCCGGAACCGGAACAAGCCGGAACTTTTTTTAAGTTCCGGCCGGAACCGAGTATTTTAAATGCATTGTAATGCTTGAAGTAAGATAATGTCGCTAACTAGGAAGAAATAGCCTTCATAACTAATGCCTACACAATATGAAGCTGACTTGTAACTGGTTGAAGCATTTGAAATTTAGTAAGAGTGTACTTTTTATATTAAATGAAGGAAATAACCATATTGTACACTGCAATAATAGAATTTGTGCTCAGTCCCTGGGTAGCCTAGAGCTGTTCTAATCTAGTATGGTTTTAATCTTTACTCTGTGATAAATCGACTAAAATTTGGAACTTTTTGATTTTTTCTCATGTTAATACTTTTCAAGGAACCCTAAGGACTTTTACAGGACATCAGAGCTTATGGTATTTATGGAAGTTCTCCACAGTATGGTTTTCCTGCATATTTACTGGAAAGAAAAAGCCAAGACTGTATGAAGTGCAACTGAACAAAAATTCCAAATATATACATGAAAGGCTTAATCCTCTCACCCCAGACAGTTCTAATTCTCCTAACCTACTTACTTAAGCCCCTCCGGTGACTGTCTAAAACACATCCTCATCTAGACACAATCTCAGTTTATTGCTTCATGGTAATTATACAGTACAAGGCCCCAATGTGTAACACTCTCAGCACAGTACATAAACATGAGCTACAGTATACAGTGCTCTGCAATTTTGGAACTTGCTGTTAATGACAGAGCTGTGCCAATTGATAGAATTCTTTAGACTAGATGTATACAAAAATTGTAGTTTGGGTGAGAGTTGCTACCTTTTTATTATTTCAGTATGTTTTTGATATAGCAACTGATTTATCCACTATCATACATAGGGCTACATGTTGTTGACACATTTAACAGTTTAACTGTTGGTTAAGACTCAATCCTCTCACCCCAAACAACATCTTTATATTAGTCCACAGATAAGCACAGCTATTTGATTCAGTGGCATCCCTAGAATGATGTTTTGTTCTATTGTAGGTACCACAGGGGGCATACAGTACAATGATTTTGCAGGGAGGGGGGCATTGCTAGACACCACTTATAATGTTGGAGGTACTACCAAGTATGAAGTGCAAGGCTGTTTCGGTTGTGGTCCAGGAGGCCGACTTACACTGGTGGGTCGGTTAGTTCGAGGGGATTTAACAACACGTGTTAAATGGTGTAATCAAGAAAAAAGTTACAACGTTGAGGTAAAATTACCTAAAAATAGTAAATCTTGGGTCATTCTCATCTAGAATGTTTTGCAAATAATAGCTAACATAAGTAAGACTATTGGTGAAACTACTACCAAAAGCGGAACTGGCTGACATTTTGGAAAAGGAAGAAGGGGAGCTGAACTATAGAGAAAGCAAATGATGAACAGCTAGCAGTTACATGTGATTCTCTCTCGATCAAAGATGTAATCCTGTCTGAAAGGTTACCTGAGCTGAGCACCACCTTCAGTTGGTGCTGACTGGATTGTACAGAAAATGTTGAAAAACTCAATGCCTTAGACAGCCGAAAAATGGCTTTTCCCAGGTGTTTTGGGTGATTTTATATCCAAGTAAATTGAATTTCCAAAATTTACCAAATCTTATTAGGGGTGTGGGCACAAGGTTTTATAAGGGGACACATGCCCCTAGTACCCCTTTTCTTGACAAAGCCACTGCTTTGATTGACAGCAAATTCAAGAATGTAGAGGACTTCTGCTTCACTTAATTTAATTACACAGCATCTACTGCACTGAGAGTGTTTCGATTACATATTGGGGTCAGTTATTTACCCATCCTGAAGCAATAAACTGAGATTGTGTGTGGGTGGGAATAAGTTTTACAGTAGACACTTTTAGGGGGAGGTTTAGAGTAAGTACAGTAGGCTAGGAGAACTGGAACTGTTTAGAGTAAGAGGATTAGGCCCTTATATAACAAAAAGAACTGGGAAGAAAACTCTCAGATCTTTTTTTCATTTGACTCTTAATGATTTAACTCAAACTGTGAAAGTATGTGACTTGAAGCAAGTATAAAGTTCCGGCCAGGTACTTTTAAATGGATCCGGCCGGAGCCGGAACTTAGCAAAATCTGGGTTCCGGCCGGATAGTTCCTCCCGGATCCGAGTTCCGGTGCAGCCCTAGTCTAGGGTCAATACTTTTGCATAGCATTAGGCCTGTGTCATCACCAATAGTGTATCACACAGTCTGAGGCTAAGTTTAACAAGGTACAAAGATTTTGGGGCAATGTTACATCCAGGATGGGCAACTGATTAAAAATAATACTGTAACTTATCCATATTGTTACACCCAGGTGAGTACTTTCATTTAAACATCAGTGCTTAGTAGAATACATAATGTTACTGCTTTTTCTCATATATACCTCCCCAAACAAGTTACAAGGAACAATGCCCCCCCCCCCCCCCAGCATGTTTGAAAATATTACACTTTCTTCGGGGAACCAGTTCCAACAATATGCTTCATTTTGTTTATCCCAAGTGTGCACATTTTCAAGGCTTCGATTAGTACTTGCCATGCCCAGTACACTTCTCTAGTTCCATACGTACTTGCTTCAAGTTCACTGTTTGTTGAAACTGTGACAACTTTATTTGCTCCTATCTTGAGAACCACACATTGGATTTCAATGAATAGAGGCTTTGCAATTGCGTCACGGAACCGCCAGGCTGGAGGACATTCATGCCAATTACACGTGGCTTTGTGCCGAACGCACTGCACAGTGTATGCACGGTGTGTACAAATTCAACAAGCAAGCGCGTCCCGTATGGTTTAATACGTAGTTACATGTACTCCAACATGGCCGCCCGAGAGTATTATGACGTCATGTGAAAAGCCTCTATATTTCACTGTTGCCTAATGATTTCAGACTCTGTCAGTGAGGCTATATAAAGGATCATTTTTACTCAAATGTGGGTAACGGTGCAAGTTATACTGCCGTATATAAGTGGTTCCCAACGGGGGTGGTACCGCCCTCTTGAAGGCGTTTGGAGGCTCCAAGGGGGCGGTAAGGGCTAAGGGGCGGTAGGGGGAGTTAGCAGGAAATGAGACGGACAAATTCTTCAGTCGAAACATTAAAAGATAACTATAATTCAATAACCACCCACCCACTCATTCCAGCGTGAATGTTATTGTTTTACCACGTCAACCATAGTATTTAAATAACTTTTGCTTTGCGAACTTTTTTCTGATGGGAGGGAAGTGTGGACAAATCTGTGATGTTCAGCCTGCAAAAGCAGACAAAAAAAAAAAAAAAAAAAAGAAAGAAAGAAAAACCTGAGACACAATACTGTACATAAACGGCCTAAGTAGCGTTGATTAACATTGTGGTATGCTTTTGTTCAAATTGTCTTATTTATGAAGAAAACTAAGAAAATTATTCAACAGTATTTTTCTTTTTCTTGTTTTATAAGCGGTAGGGGGAGTTTGAACAAAACCAACTGACCAAAGGGGGCGCTGTGCTAAAAAAGGTTGGGAAACACTGCCGTATATGGTCTCGTTGTGATCTATTCACTGGAATTATCATCACGTGAAATTTGTGATGTTGTAGCATTAACATGCTCTAAAGACTGCCTAAAGAACTGCCGTTCTCCTTACCATTTACGATAACAGTCCTCATGAAGTTCATGAGTTACTGACACAAAATGAGACAAGTCAAAAGAAGCTACATCTTGCCTAGGTGACACAACAAATGGGCGTGTACCGTTATTTTTCAACATGAATCTAGTCCTTCCTTATGCAGTTTTACCATCACTGAAGTAGGGCACATGTGTGCGATAAATGCAGCAGGCTGAAGAACTACGTCAGTGTTACATAAGCAAGATGGCACACGAATTTGCAAATTAATATACTTACACTGACCTGGGTAAATAACAACTTTAGTCGTAGACGAAAAGTTGCACACCTGGCTTAAAGGAATTGTTTGCAAAATCTAGAACTCCATTGAGTTGTTTTAAGGTGCCTGTCCCTAAAATTAGATCTATACCTGTCAGGTTATCAGTGATAAATGCATTTAACTGAATGCTATGACCTTGAATATTTACGACAAATGTCAAAGTTTCATGTGCAACCAAAAATTGACCATTTCGCAAGCGAAAAGATAGTGGCTAAGTTTTGCATGGCTTGAGAGACGATAAGTAAAGTGAATCCTTAACAGCAGAGGCAGATAAAATAGACCTCGTTGCACCAGAGTCAAATAACATTAAAATATTCGTTCAGTCTGTCAATTGTGCCTTGACAAAATTTTTGCGATCTAATTGAATCGTTGCTTCGGGGTCATTCCCTGGGTATGAAGCGGTGGTACTAGATGCATTGAAATTTCGCACCTGCTCTTTTCCGGAATGCCTGTGAAGAGTACACTCACCGACATCCCCTACTGAAAACTTTGGGTACTAGGTGCGGACGGAACTGGATTGTTCATGTGCCTTTCAGTAGGTTGATAGTAGTGAAAATGAGGGCCGTACTGCGCCCTTAACTGTTCCTGACGCAGGAAACAGTTTGCTGCCTTGTGACATGGGACACTTCAATAGAAACACAGCCCCCGAAATCCAAGTTTAGGCCTACTTTGGTTAAAATGCGCCCGTGGTTGTGGCGTACGACGAAGACCCTATCGTCTGCCATCCCTAGAATTGTGACGTTGACGAGGGGATTGATTATTCTTTGCCTGCCTATCGAAGTAACGGGAGTAATTATTTAGCAGACCGTCTATTTTGTTGCACAATTCTGGAATGCTTGAATTAGTCAACACATTTTCTGTCTGTGTAGGCAAGGCCGTGTCATGAGTATTAGCTACTGTAATAGAAGAGGTGGGGCTAGATGAAGAGGACTTCCTCAAATCTAAATAGATATGAGCTTTTTGTACAAGTGCGTCTATGTCTGCATTTTGGTCGGTAGACATTAACACTGCAGTTTGGCAATTTGTCAGGAAGCGCGGCTAAAAACTTATCACGCACCTGAAGTTTCGTATGGCCCAGAAGTAAAGCCAATTTTCTGTATATCGAAAAGTTTCGATCATAAAACTCCCAAATGCGTTACAATGTGCGGGCGCATTTTGCATTTTTAGGTTTTTCGCTTTATGTACCGTAGTATTCGGGGTTGTGTTTTAAGGTCTGGCTAAACTGAATTTGTGATGTTCATACTATTGCACATCTAGTGAATGCTTTTTTGACTGGGCACACCCCTTACTTTTGTCGTAAATCATTAATTTATGGGATTTGATGTCTATGGGCGAAAAGCGTTTTTCATCCCAATTTTACATAATTTAAAGGATTATCACTTCTACCCACAAATATAGTGACACGGCTAAACGCGTTTCTGGGAGCTGCATGTCACAGGTAACAGGAGGAGAAGAATTGGTTTTATTTGGATCTATATTTTTGTCGTAAAACGCGTGAAGTAAAGGCATAAAATGGCCCGTTATTTGGGGGAAATCCCCCAAATTATGACGTCACAAAATTTTGAAAACGTCAAAAATCATGTATTTCGAATGAAAATCGGCATTTCATGAGTTCCTCTCACCCTGACATATCATTCCAAGGCATAATCGTTTAAGCTTACCTTAATTAGAACATTGAAAAATTTTTGATATAGAATGAGCAAATGATCGTTTTTGTACAAAACTTTTCGATATGATGGAGGCTAAAAAATGTTCTGCAGTATTTCCTACAATGTATTTGACTTCTGAAAATTGCCTGCTTAAGGCATGATGTGAGGAAGATTCACTAAATCGGGCAAGAAAGGAGGCCCTTAAATTGGGAAGATCTGGAAAAACGTTGCCCTCGATCCATATTCGTGCACTACCTTGAAAGGTACGTTTTAAAAGCGAAACTACGGTCTGAAATTGGGCGTTATCTGCAGGATTATGCAAATTGTGTGCCTCTAGGTAATCTGAAAAGGCCAGAAAATGTGCTCTTGCCAAATCTGCATTTATTTTATCGCCCTCAAAACGGCTTGGGAGGAAGTCTGTTCTACGCCGATTGGCCATTATAAAACGTAGCCTAAACACCAGCGGTTAGGCTAGGCCTAAACTGTTAATCTATGCATGGCTATTAAAACAATAATGAGTACGCCAGCCTAAGTTAACAATGGTATACCACTCAGACTTCGATAAAATCACACAAAAATGCACACATGCTAGGGAATCATACATGACAACATGAAATTTAAATTACGGACATGTTACTTAGTGATCGAGGCCTAGACCTATGCCGTGCAGAAGTAAACATACTTGGGTGTGTGTGTGTGTGTGGGGGGGGGGGGGGTTGTCTCGCACTCACCTTTTAATTATAAACAACAACCGTCTTCCGGGTAGCGTCCTTCATTGGCCGTGAGCTGAAGTAGCCATTGCCGCTCCTAAAAGAAAAACCATCAATACTGCTGATCGATGACTACTGCATCAGTCGGTGTGGGCTAACATTAGGCTACAAATTGAAAATAATGGCTAGTGAAATCAACTGTCCGAGCGTGAAAATTGGATAGGAGTAAGACGATATTGCTACAGCCGCGTTTCGTCCATCGGATTTGGATCCAAAACAACGAAAAGAATACCCTGTGAATCTGTCCAAAAAACGAGCCAAATTCCAGTCCAGGGAAACTGCTAGCGTTAGGGCCTGGCGTGATCCACCACTTAGATTAGAATTGTGGCACAATTGTAGGCCTACGGGCTGTCCAGAGGAAGGGAACAAGGGTGTAAAAAATCGTAGAGTCCGAACCCGTTTCTGTTGATGAACAGGGGGACGTTTCGGCTGGAAATGAACTGTGGGGAAGCCTCGGTTGGAAAATTTACGATGTAGGCTAGGCTAGTATGCTGTATAATGCTGTTTGTGATGGGCTGCACTTCAAAAAGACAACGGTGAGTATAAAGCCATATTCTCAGTTTCCAGTTTATTCTGATGGAGTAGTCCCAAATGAAACCGAGGAGTTGCAACAGATGAACACACTATTGAGCATGCATCGTGAAACAAAACAAGACTGGATTGTTCACAAGGTGCCTGCATGACCAGGTTCAGCGAATTCGGTATTTGATATTTAGCTTGTGGCTCAAGGTAAGTTTTACTTCTTCGTTAAAATATTTGTAGATAGGCTGTTACTTCTTAAAAATTTAATATTCGAAAGTTTTGGAAATGAACGCCAGAGGTATACAGATCTGCTAATAGTGATCTTATTGATGACATCTACTATTTCCTAGCAATTCAAGCATGCAAGCTATTATCAAACTTGGTGTCTCGTTTACTGACTGTATTGTGAACTGTAGAACGGAGCCTGAAGGTCCAACTTTTAGTTTTTAGTTTTAGAGCCTGTGCGGTGCAACGTATACGTAGTGTGTACTGTTTTTTTTTTTTTTTTCAGTTAAATTTGGACAAGGCTATAGAATAGATATTGGTAAACTTTGTTGGGATTTTACTTTCATTATCTGCTTACAACAGTACCTTCTGTTAAATGAGTCTGTAGGGATTATTCTAGGGCAACGAAAGATCAAGTCAAAGCGAATTTTTCGCTCCCGTAAAAGATAAAAAAATCACCCAGGAAAGTATTCATAGTTCTTCTAGCCTTGACACGTTCTTTTGTTTGCAGTTTCCTGTAGAATAATTTTTTCTGTATTTCCTATTACACAGGAAACACCCTGTACATGGGATGCTTAGGTGACCATATCTTACCCTTTAGGGACCATTTAACTTAGCATCCGGGACTAGTAAGTGACCACACTACCCAACCTGTACGTGACTAATGTGGGATAGTTTTGCGGCCCTCGTGGGTAACTAGTAATATGTTACGATATTATTTCTCATGAGTCCCGTACGGGACCATCAAAAATTACGCCTGGACAATTATCATGATGAAAGGTTCCTTCTTACATACATTCTCTTATTCTGCCTGATTACCTCTGATTAATTGAATGGCGGCAACAGATATAGTAAGATACACAAAAAGTTTCGTAACGCAATGAAAGCATAGCTCGTTTAAGGACACAGATCATGTACCAAACTCAGATACCAGTTACACCAACACCGCCTTTAATCTACTGGGGTGTCTATGTTGTTTTCTTAAGAAGCAACGTCACAGGATGACATAGTCCCTTGAAGGTCCATACCGGTGTACATTGCTACTGCCCCTCCTTCCCTAACGCCCCCTGTGGGCTTGGGGGTTGTAGAATACGCCCACGGTATTTCCCGCCTGTCGTGACAGGCCACTAAAGGGAAACCAAACTTAAACTTGAACCATAGTCGAATATTAATTTAAACTTTGAACTTTAGTTATCGAGTTGACTGACACTATATAGCACCGTTCTTGTTGGTGTGTCGTTTAATCTCATCTAACTAACTAGCTAACTAACCCTCCTCAACTAACATTTCTTTCAAGGTCTTCCGTCTTTCACTCTTCTCTTAAAAACAAAAGTTATTCAACCATTTAATCAACTTAACTTACCACACTTTAAACATAAATCATAATAAACAGACCTATGAGCTTCCACGTGCAAGAAATATTAGTCGCATTTGTCATAATTTCTTTTTATTTCATCTTCTGAACTGTATTTGAGCTTCAAATTTCACGTGATTTTTTCTCAGAAATATTTTCAGAAAATGTATGCAAGGCATGACTCCTTCGAACTATGATTTAGTTCAGAATTATTAATATGGTTTCATCCAACCAGGTACATCTCTTCCTGCAAATTTTGTAAGAGTTGGAATCATTGCTCTCTTTCGACCAGTGATTGTCCTCGTTGGATCTGGTGGTGCGCTCCCATCAAAACCAGCCACCTACAGTGCAGAGAAAATCAAACTTTGAAGTTCTTTTAATTTAAGGCGTGCGGTACGAATTGCACGAACTGGATAGTGTAGTCACCCAATTCGTACCATAGGAAATGCATTCTTTCTAGCGTAGTACCGTCAAAATATGATGCATTCCTAAACGGTACTTAGTTCTGAATGGTTCATATCACGGTAAATGAATTTTTTTCTCGCTGGAGAGCAACGAAATCTGTTCGCATATAGAGGGTGTAGTTCCTATTCTCATTAATATGCATGAATGTGAAGTAGAATGACAACTAAAATAATTGATGCAAGACCACGATAACAAGGTTGTGTAGGTTACATTACAAACGTACAATAACCACTGGTCACAACAGGAGTAACATAGACCAACTGTCCTTGGAAATAAACTGTATGATATAAATATTTCTGTCAGATTGGAATGGGGTACCCCTACCCGAACTTACAACATGTGAAAGTGATAGGGGTCAATTCCTTCTTTTTGAAAAACACTTTTAGCGGTCCAAAGTATCATGATGGACCGACAGGAGACCAAGAGCGTTATCATAGGGAACTGTTCTGCAGTAATCTAGAATACGATAGACGTAAAACTCTAACTTACGGGCTAACAAGTTAGAACATGCGAGACGGAACGGAAAAATATATTGGTACTGAGTGCCAGCAAGACTAATTAAGCGGAGTGCGATCATCAATTGACGCGGAAGCGTATAAGAAAATTTTGACTTTACAAAACCACCAAGTGACGGCACTTTCGGAGTATTCTAAGCTGCATGTACCTACTTCTTGAAACCTCACTTTGTAAATACTTTTGGTGGGGCTGAACATTTTTCTAGCCATCTCTTTTCATTGTGGACTGAGCCTATACCAAGTCCGCCGGTTCCGCTGGCACAAAAACCGACTGCATGGAAAAAGTGATGGGAGCATCCGATCGTGCGGCTGGATGGTCTGGGGTTCGACTACCTGTCAGGTTATACCAGTCATATTGTGCTTTGGGCTCAGCCTAAGCAATGGAGCAGAGAAAACAAGCCAGTGAGTCACAAATGGAGAAAAGATCGCGCTCTGCCCGACACCAACCACTTGGGTAGAAACTGGGCCATAAATTATCATTAAAAACACTAACCTACAATGGAACAAATGATCACTCATTTTTAGCACGAGTAACCTCATGGATAATTAAAAATTCACTGAAACAAAAAATAAATCCACCATACTCTTTGATTGATCCCAATTACTGACCACCAGGGTTGCTTTCGGTGCTGAACTGACTAGTCTCCGAGTAGGTCGGTTGTGAAGGACACTTTTCCCGAATGGAGTTTTATCCGGTAAGCATGTTTCTATACAAGCAAATGCGTCACCAACTAGATGCAAAAAATGAAAAAAGAGCAATTACTGATGCTGTCATTGGTGATGTCGTCATGGCTGACAATGGATGTAAGTCGCATTAGAAAAATATTCACTGCCAAAGTGCAATGGCAACACAATTAGGCCCTAACTCCCTAAATCTCCTCTGCCGATAAACCCCGGCCCTCCGGTCACAGGGCATAGCCACGAGGCGAGCTGAAGTGACCTCTCCCGGATTTATGAAGGTAAAGGTATTAATATTTCAATATGATTTGTTAAGGCAGCTCATTAATCTGCCAGTCTCCAATAGAACAATTTTCTAGCCTCCACCCCCTTGCAGTAATATTTCTCAACCGGACGTCACATCCCTGAGCCCACTAGTGGACCTCACGCTGCGGCTTGCATGGTTACGCCACCCCTGAAATCCGATTCCTTTATTTCTAAAACTTTGTTTGCTGGTCTTTTTTTCTTTTCTTTTCTTTTTATTCTTTTCTTTTCCCTTTTTTCCTTTTAGTAAAGTAACAATTTAACCTCAATTAAAGGCGTGGAGTAACTGATCACTGACAACGGTGGAATCCGGCTTGCGTTTTTGATCATGCCCAATCAACATACCCATGGGGGGCCCACATGGGTAAAGCATGGGATGCTATGTGGGGCCCATATGGGATTCCCACATGGGCCCCATGAAGATTTTGTCCATGATGGACTGGGGGGCCCTACGTGGGCTAACTTCAATTGGGCCGTCTAGGCCCCATTGAAAGCCCATATGGGCCCACGTGGGCAAACAATGGGCTGTTTTGTGGGGCCCACATAGGCTGCCCATGTGGGCCCCAAGAAATATTTGTGCATGTTGCCCATGTGGGCCCCATATGGGTGACCTTAATAGAGCCCATGTGAACCCAATTGTTTACCCACTTTCCAAGTGCATAAGAAACATCATGGCTTAATGTGGGTTTATCGTCGGCTGTGTATGGGTAACTGGTTGGGCCCATTGAAATATTTGTCCATGTTGCCCATGTTGGCCCCATATGGGTGACCGTAATAGAGCCCATGTTAACCCAATTGTTTACCCACTTTCCAAGTGCATAAGAAACATCGTGGCTTAATGTGGGATATCGTTGGCTGTGTATGGGTAATTGGTTAGGCCCATGTGGGCTGCCCATGTAGGCCCCAAGAATATTTGTCCATGTTGCCCATGTGGACCCCATATGGGTGACCTTAATGGAGTCCAATTTTTAACCTATTTTTTAAATGCATATGAAAATGGGTTTCAGAGTTAGGCTAGGCCTATGATCTGGCTTAGATTTAAAAGAAAATTTAGAATACACCTTTTTTTAGCATGTTTACAGAGGAAAGAAACCACTCTTTCGGAAGAATTTGTGGCCTTAAAAACAGCCGTTGGTCTTATCTGGATTCCTTCAATGCCTGTAGGCCTAACCTAGCCTAAATATGCTTTGTCGGGGCTATTCGGTGCCGTAACCTGTCTTTCTCCTTCTTAGCGGATGACCTCAGAAGTTTTCTAGCAGCTTCTTGGCCTCTTCACCTTCCGAAGTTGTTTCTAGGTCCAACTTCGCGCTGCTTTCCTTTTCAAGGAAGCTTTGAAGTTGCCTTTTGGCCTGGCTGGATAGTTCCTGACGTCTGATTTTGCAAAGCCTCTTTCCCGCTCGATAAATCGCCAAGTTCGAAGACTCGGAGAATTCCTCGGAGCAGTTGATAGACTCTGGAAGCCTAGGTGGGTTTCTATGAGCCCTCAGGTATTGAGGTATCGTCCTCTCCCCAGATGTTTATCAATAAATTCAATCTCTTACGTCATGGCGATGGCCTCGATAATGCTGATGGTATCAGCGTGCTGTCTGACTTTCTTATAGTTTTCTTCTTTAATAATTCTGTCCTCTTTTGGATTGAGTGTTCTATGACAAGTTATTTTCTCTTCTTCAGAGACCGAGGTGTCTTTAGGCGAGGCAGGTATACCCGGCATTAACCCCGTTATGTCCAAGAGTTCATATGTTAGATTTATACGTATTCTTTAAAAGTATTCTATATTATACGTGTCAATCTGGACTTGAAAGAGAATACCCAAATATTTGTGCGGTAATTAGATGAAAGTTTATAGCGCTAAATTAGACTTGTAGAATCTCAAACACATTTGTGCTAGTTTGCAGTTCATTTCGACTGTTTTTAGGTATTTAGAATCTCGCTTTTGTGGGATAAAGGGATATACGAGTATTTCCTTTCGTTATATGTCAGAGATTTTGTCCGGAATTCTCAGTCATCTAACCTACGTCTCATTTTCGGAAGAAAAGAGGAGCAAAAACAAAGTGAGAGGGGTAGGCGGTTCACTATCTGAACTTACCAATTCGGTGAACTGTGATATTTTTTAGGGAAAATTACCCGATGTTATATAAGATATAATCAAAAGCTTTTTGACAGTTAATAGGTTTCATTAAAGGTTGGGCCTATTCAAATGTCCATTGAAAACACAAAATTTTAGTCAGCCCATCATTCGCCCACAGTAATCATCTGCCCATACAAAACCAAATGGGCCCCATTATGGTAAGCCTAACATTAGCCCATAAAAATCTGCCCATATAGAACCATAATGGGACCTACTGAAGTTAGCCCACTATTTGCCCGTGAACAAATGCCCATGCAGAACCAATATAAACCCACATGGGCCCACTAAAGTCAGCCCGTCATTCGCCCACAATCATCTGCCAATACAAAACCCAAATGGGCCCAATGAACGCCAACCCACCACCTGCCCATAAAATACCCACATTTAACCATCATGAGCCCATTATAATTAGCCCATCATTAGTCCATAAACATCTGCCCATATAAAATCAAAATGGCCCCCTCTGAAGTCAGCCCACCATTTGCCCACGAACAGATGCCCACACAGAACCCATACTTTACCCATATGGGCCCATTATAGTCAACCCATCATTCGCCTGCAAACATCTGCCCATACAAAGCCCACATGGGCCCCATTTCAATTAGTCCATCATTAGCCCATAAACATCTGGTCATATAAAATCCAAATGGGCACCACGGAAGTCAGCCCACCATTTGCCCATGAACAGATGCCCACACAGAAACCATACATTACCCACATGGGCCCATTATAGTCAACTCATCATTTGCCCTCAAACATCTGCGCATAAAAACCTCACATGGGCCCCATTAAAATTAGCCTAGCCTATCATTTGCCCATTACCATCTACCCATACAACGCCCACATTCAACCCACATGGGCCCAATTAAAGTTAGCCCACTATTTGCCCCTTGAACAAATGCTCATGCAGAACCAGTAAAAACCCCACATGGGTCCACTAAAGTCAACCCATCATTCGCCCTCAAACATCTGCAAATACAAAACCCACACGGGCCCCATTAAAGTCAACCCACCATTTGCCCAATAACATCTGATCATACAATATCCACATTTAACTGTCATGGGCCCATTATAATAAGCCCATCATTAGCCCATAAACATCTGCCCATATAAAATCTAAATGGGCCCCACTGAAGCCAGCCCACCATTTGCCCATGTACAGATGCCCACACAGAACCCATACATTACCCACATGGGCCCATTATAGTCAACCCATCATTCGCCCACAAACATCGGCCCATACAACACCCACATAACGCCTATATGGGTCACACAAACATTGCCCATGGCTACCCCATGTCCATGAAAATCCCACGGGGCCCACAAGTAATCCATATGGGCCCCACGCGGGCATGTTGATTGGGTGTAAAGATATGCATTTTAATCTTCCATAATTGTACTCTAGTCCCTATTTTCTGACAGGTTGGCTAGTCAGATATATCCTTAGTGTCGTATTCGGGAAATGCACGAAAACAAGGGTATCCCATACTGTACCAAACCGAGTGTTTGGTCTAACGTTAGAGCACCCGCCTCTTACGTTGAAGGCCCGGGTTCTATTCCCAGGTCAAGTCATACCAAAGACTCTTAAAGAGGAACCTACTCCCGTTTTGCGTGGTTCTCCGCATAAGCGATGGAGTAGGGAAAACAAGCCAGTGAACCACAACTGGAAAAACGCCGTGGCCGGCTCTACTTGAACCAATAGGTTGGAAACAGGGCCGTAAAACTACATCTAACTAAAACATACTGTACCCCACAATTCAATGTGCCAGCGAATCACCGAACTAGCTCATATTGAGTACACCCTACACCTTTAACCGGAAGAAGGGTTTGAAGCATCTCGTAACATAATAAAGGAATACCAGCGTCGTGTACTGAACGAATCAAAACCGAAGTTTGAAACGTTTCCCGAAAGGATAATTAAAGGTATATTCCCGGACACAAAATTCATTAACTTCAAGATATGCAGAAAAATTTTCCTTTTTTTAGGAGGCGAAAATTTCATTTCAATAACATGTAGCGTTCGGAAGATACAAATTTATAAAGTAATGCAACTTTTTTTCTTTTGATTTCGGTGCATCATGTAAATCTGTGATGTCATCGCAGCTCATTAATTTGACATTTCATTCAATTTATTTATAATTTTGATGCCGCTGCAGGAAATATTAACCAAGCAGGGAGCTGTCATTGACAATGGCAGCTCCCTGAACCAACAGTGGTGGTTGTACTCAACGTATGATGAAGGGTAATGCTTAATCTACTACAGGCAAAGGTATTTAAACATTCCCACAGTATGAAATTTCAAGGACAAAAGTACTTTAACTTATAAAGAAAGACAAAACGAATCAGAGACAATGGGCCCACATTACATAACTTTTCGTGGCTTTGTCGAAAAGCAGCGGTATTTTTTTTTTTTTTTTTTTTTTGAAGAAGCCAATCTTTAAAATAAGATATGTTGAGCTAGGAAAGGGAATTGCGACAGGGTTTAAAGGACACGGTGTGGATTTTTTTTCGCCGAGGGAATGATGCCTTCCCCCAAAGTGCTAACGCATATGACTTTCTTCTGTAAGCTTTCCATACGTTCTAAATCTCACTTGAAACTCGATAGATACATATTACGTGACTCAATGCCCAATGAAGGTTAGAAACATTTCAAAGGAGGTAAAAATATTTCTCTCGTCAAAAGTTGCTTTTCCTCAAAGTTAAAACTAAGAAGTAAAAATCTTTTATCATAATATGCATAAAACGGATCAAACAGAATAAACAGTGTTAAAGTTTTATCTTCAATTGCAGACAATACTATTTCTCTAGAAACAGAGCACAAAATTGCCCACGTTATAAATGGTCTCGTCTGGCTGAGTCATCAAAACCAGTTTTCGATAAAGCCTGTCGTTGGATTCAGACAGTGAACAATTATTTAGTCGCGTAGTACTTGTGCACCAATGTTAAGAAAGTCGATGAGCCATAGTATACTCCAACACTAAAATGCACGATTCTGCACATGTTTTGCAAAAGTCTTGTCTGCATGAGTCCATAGGTTTTCCCTTTCGGGAAACCAAAAAGCACTGTATATCCTAATTCAAAGTAAGTATACTTTCATAGACACAAGTACAAACAATGCACTCTAAATCAAAAGAGGGATTTAAAATCACTCTCTTATACAGTAAACAGTGTGATTTAACTCCATTAGGGTGTTAACCAACTCCGAGAAGATTCAAATTCACTCTGAAAAGATTAAAATTCACTAGAAAATAGCAAAGTTTCACTCTAAATGGAGTGCCTACAATGATCACTATGGAAACAGGAGTGATCTTCGCAGACACTCGTGGAAGAGTGAATTTTCAATTTTCCGAAAGTGAACATTACTCTTCTTGGAGTGAATTTCACACTTCTTGAAGTGAAATAACATTCCACTTGGGTGAATTCACTCTTTTCACTCTAATAGAGAGTGACTCAATTAACACTTTTGATTTTAGACTCAGTGTAGCCCTCCTTATACGGTTTAACCTGACTTGTGTTGATATCAATGTTTTGCAGTGTTGATATTACCATGCGGTAGTTTTAAAGACGACGATCTTCCCGCGTAGACTGGGGCTAGTAGAATATGACCACGACGGTATTCCCCACCACCTAAGAGGAGGACTTGACCGTCTTACACCGTATTTGAAACCAAACATTAACTTGAACCGTATTTGACCATTTTGTCTAGCTGACACTAAATTACACATTTGACGGTTTGTCGTTGATACTTACTGACTGAAAGGCTGCAGACTGACTGACTTCCTGACTCGGACTGACTGAGTCTGACTGCCTAAATCTGACTGAGTGAGTGAGTGAACGACTTACTGACTGACTGACTGACTAGCACTGACTGACTTTCACTGAAAAGCTGACTGACTCGGACTGAATGACATATTGACGGGTTGAGTTACCGATTACTGACTGCCTGATGTCTGATTGACTGTCTCTTTGACCGTCTGAATGACTTTCTAACACATCGGGGGCTTCATGAGACTTTAGCTTTGAGAGGAAAGTGAACTTTGCTTGACTTGAAAAGTGGGATATAAACAATGCTAGCCAAGTTATTAGAATACTGTTTAATATAACAGGGATGGAAAAACAAGGGGTGACTGTTTGACAAGGTAGTTTCAAGAAAATAAATCGCCAATGCCCAAGTACACATATGAAAAAGATTCATGGAAAAAAAAAAAAACCAAAACAAAACAAAACAACAACAACAAATGACGTAATAATGAAATTAGCGAGCTTTAGTTTTAACCAGACTATATTCCCTAAATCAAGAAACTTCTGCGGAAAACCTCAACCGATCACATCAGTGTGTTTCAGCTGGCATGCTGAGAACACATCCGTATCTGCCATTGTGACGTGCAGGTTACACAAAGTGTACAAGAGAGAAACAGGACTTTATCAAAGCTTGATTAAGATGAAGAAGTAGCTGATTCTGAATGGAATTTCTTAATCGTTAATAAACCACTTTCAGAGAGATGATTGAGCTCTACGTACAGTCGGCAGTGTTTGAGCCGACCCCTACCGGCCCCGATCTCTGCTTGGTGGGGGAACCCACCCACCTCTGAAAAAACCTTCGTCCCTGCTATTTGCTATTCGGGACATGTTACCTGCATCTGGTTGCATTAGCCTGCGTTTCCTTGGGATATATTGGTATGGGTGTGCAGTACTCATCCACGTCGTATGCTGAAAGAAAACCCCAAACGAGCAAATTTATATAACAATGGATATTAGACAGGCCGTTTGCAATGAAGCATGAAGCAGTCACCAGACTTTTCATTGCAGGGGGGCACTGTGGGCAAAAAAAAATTGCAGGGGGGACTGCTAAACTCCACTCATGGCGAGGCTCAGCAGGTGGGGTCCAGGGCATCGCCTTAGGGCCCCTGGTGCGGTCCAGGGGCAAAGCCCCGGAACTTCCGGGGTTTTAGCGTGTTTGTTAGGTATTAAAAGAACCAGTGATTCTACTACCAAGAGCAGATCTGGCTGACATTTTGAACAGGGGTAGATGAACTATTGTGAAAGAAGTTGATGAGCAGTTCAATGTGAGTCTCTGTGGGCTCCAGAGGGTGAAGCCCATCGGAAGCTCCTGGGTTTTAAGGGGTTTGTGAGGTATTAACGTCGTAATTTACAGGGGTGATTCTGTTGTCCTTAGACTACTCTAAAATAAAATTAATTCCAGGGCAACTTCAAGTAAGATTTTATTGGTAACAAAAGTAATGAAATTACTAACAAGAGCGGAGCCGGCTGACATTTTGAAAAAGAAGAGCTGAACTTTAAAGAGTAAGAAAACAGTAAATATAAATTGTAGGCCAGATCCTGCTTGAACGATTACCTGAGCCATGCGCCACCGTAAGTTGTTGAAGTCGGAAGTGTGCAGAAAGTTTTGAAAAACGTTATCCCTCAGACAGCCAGGTGTTTTTGCGATATTTTCTATAGAAAGTCTAAAAGTTACTATCTTTTCTTGTCAAAAGAAGAATCGAATCTGAAAAATTTCCATAGTCACACTCTGACTAAAGAAGGCATATAATTTTTTGAAAATCAAAAACCTCAGTTGGCGTGAGGGTACACGGAGACACACTATTGGAGACGCCACTGGAATGAGGAATGTCAACACGGGCAAGGGACGACAAACTTCCTTCAAGTGTATACTATGTTTATTGCGTTCATACCTTTTCCCCCACTCTTGTAAAATCTTGATCATTTTGATTTTTGTCTGTTCATATGGCCCTGTTCGGAGTATAGTATGAAAACTGCAGAATATTCGGGTAAAAGGGGATCAGGGAATTTGAAGTTTGAAGGAATGGAGGCTATGGCTCATGCGACTTGGTTAAAACCGCGGTGAAATAAAGCCGATTTGGAATGTAATTAGGGCTTGCTTCTGTCAATTATTCTTTACGGGCTTATTCGCTTGCAGTCTTTACCTTTGCCGAGCTCCCAGATTAGCCATGAATAATCGTGGTAAAAAAGAAGAAAAAAATAAAAAAATAAAAAATAAAAAAACAAAGAACTTAAATAGGACAAGAAGCTAAAATATGTGTAAATATTTACTTTGTAGAATGAAAACATTCTGTTAAAAATATAATGTAAAACATTTGAAGAAAAGGTATTTCTAAACACAACAAACAATAAATTGACACATTCTAAGGAAATCAAGTACACCGTACTTAGAGTAAGTCACCATAGTAAAGCCAAATTAGTCGAGTGGTATCTGAATTGACTAACCACGTTAGTCACTCATATTTGACTAATGTGTGATGATATCTGACTGATTTCGTAGAAATGGCCAAAAGAATATTAGTCAAAACTTAGTCAAGGAGGCTAATACTTGTTAGAAACTAATTCAAATGGATCAATTATTAGTAAAATATTAGTAAACATTGTTGACTAACGTGATTGGTCGATTCAGGCACTATTTGACTAACTTTTGTTTGCAGAGATGTTTTGGTTTTTGTTGTTGGGTGATGGCAGTTTGTTCTTGTGTTAACTTTCTGTTTCGAATGTCTGCAACTGTCGGGGGCAATGCTGGTGTTATTGTTGCGTTCACGAGGGTGTTCATGGTGTTTGGTTTTTGGAGGTGTCGGTCATATGCTGTTCTCTTGATTGGTTTTTCCGTGTCCGTATCTAGCAGGTAAAAAGGAGCGTTTCCCTATAAGTACTAGATATAGGAAGGAGGGCGTGTTGTGTGAATGAGTTCTGGAAGAACAAAATTTCTATCGTATCAACGGAAGAAAATATATTTTTTCACTTTGAAATCGTCTATCCCACCATCGAAAATTTAAGAATGAAAACGAACTTTTCCGAAAGTCTTCTCGATTCTAGGGCAAAGAGTCGTTACACAAAACAAGACTTTAAACTGCTTCCTTAAGAAGCTTTACATCCACTGAAGAACAAGACTTGACCAACCTCACGGCCGTTAGACCATTTACATCGTTGATCTGATGAAAATGTATGTTCGACGTCGGATATCCTTCACGTGGTGTTGAAGAACATAATCCCTATATAATCCCTGTAGAATTTAAATCCTATCTCACCCCCAAAAAGTTCTATATAATTCTCTTAACCTACTTACTTAAGCCTCTCCCACAACTATCTGAAACTCATCCCCATCCCTGCACATTCTCTGTTCATTGCTTCAAGGTGAGTTTACAAGACCCCAATGTGTACTGATCAAAACACCCTCAGTTCAGTGCATGTTGTACAGTTGTCCTTTGGTGCTCCGCATTTTTTAAACTTGCTGTCAATCAAACAGTTGTGCCATTTGAGAATTTCTATGGAATACTGCAAAAAATTGAAGTGTGTGGTGAGAGAACAAGCCCTTTAAGGAAGGATTCCTACCGTTTGAGGTATAAGCCTATTTTGCAGCGATTTAAAAAAAAAAAAAAAAAATGCATGGTCAATAGGTCAGAGCATCCTACTTGTAGCCGGGAGATCTGGACTTCAGCTCCTGGCCCTTCCATTCCAAAGAGTTAAAGTGTACTCAAGGGAAAAAAAATAAATAAAATAAAAAAAAAATTTTAAACAACAACTCCCATCTTTATAGGGAATTCATGGGCCGAGATATGAAATGTTGAAATTTATTTAATCACATTTAAATGGTACCTTGCGCAATTATTCCTGATGTCATTGTTGAACTACTCAAATTGCAATCTTTGTATTTGTTTGTTTGTTTGTTTTTGTTTTTGTTTGTTTTTGTTTTTTGTAAGTTGCTGCACCTTGTTCCAATATGTGGTGGCACTCTTACTCTTATGGGGTAATGTAAATAATTTATACCTCTCTGTGCAACATGCTGTGCAGCAAACAGGAAGTATTCAATGTTATAAAAACACTTTTAATTTCAAAGGGAAGCAAACAGTTAATGTGAGTTGTATAACAAGACAGTCACAAATTATTGTGCAATGGAGTAATTTGTTTTAAGTGAATAAATTGTATATCCCGACTCAAAAACGTTCTATGAAGACGGGAGTTGGACTGTTAGAATGCATTGTTCATGCTGTTTTAAACATTTTTTATTTTTCTTACTTGAGCCTGAGGTACACCTTGAAAACAATGGAACCTACTCTCCTTTCTTGTTTTTGGTGTTCATCATAATCAGCCGTCTGGAGAGGGAAAAACAAGCTAGTGAGCGACAGTTGCAAAAGTCCTATGTCAGAGAACCGTCTTGGCTACTCCACCAATATTTGTAGGAATTCCCTCAATGACAATCATCTCTCCAGCAGATATGAACACGCCTGAGCGTAAATTCTTTTAATTTGTTTTTGGTGGGGGTGGTCTGAATTATAACAAATATGAAAGATGTCCACGCGAAGGGTGCACGGCGAGCGCGGAGCGCAAAGCCCATCCCGGTTAGGGTCCAGGGGCCTGCTTTAGGGCCCCTGGTAGGGGTGCTAGTGGGAGAAGCCTACAAATTAAGGCTTCTGCCGCCTTAGAACTCCAGAAAAACTGCTTTCAGGGGTATATTTCAGAGGTTATGTTGTTGGGTACGGTGACATGTTTAATCAATAGGAAAACTCTTTTGACTACAAAACTCTTTAACAAGTCGCACTTTGGAGGAATATACCTAAAAGCTTTTAAAGATAGGTATCAACTCATAGGGTTATCCCCAACAACTAGAAATTGAATTCGGAGACTATACATCACATGCAAGTTGGTTTGAGATAATCAGATTATTTGCAACTTTATTCATAAAAATAATGGAAAATTCTATAACCAGATTGATACATGAAACCCCAGCTAGATTTCGTACTCATTCTAAAGAAATAAGACGATAAAACCTTCAAATTATCAGTCATACCTTAATAAAATCATCGAATGTAGGTTAATTCTAAGACTTACGCACAGTTAATAAATTGCGTAACTTTGTAAAAAGGACTGTGACACATTAAAGATTGAAACGTTCGAACTGTGTTGTAATTTCAAAAAGCGAAATTGTGTTAGATTACATGGCTCAGTGACCGCCTAGTGTTTTTTGCGATTTGCTATTTTTGTAAAATCAGCCGTCATTACGTTCCCTTTCAAGGGGCAGAATTCTCTAATGTTTTTTACTCAGCAACCCTATATTATCAAAATGGGATTGCATTAAGAGAAAGTGAATTTTACGAACTTTTCATTCCCCATATGGAGGTTCCATCCCTATTAACTTCAAGGTCAACACAACAGTCGTCAATACCAAAGGAAAAACAAAGCAAAACAGGGAAACAAGAATTTATTGACTTCATTTACTGTTATATCGAGAAATAAATGTCGATTTGAATGGGAATTTCACTACACTGTGTATATTTAGTTCTTCCTTCCCAAATCAAAATTAAAGTTTTACTTAAACTTCCCTTTAAAAAGAATAGTCCAGAGCAATATTTATTTTTGATATATTGAAATAACCCGTATTCTAGGCATTCTGGAGAAATTTTGGTTCATTTCCCATGATCGGTTCTCGAGATATTAGCAACTGGATGTTGCCAAATTTTATAGATAGCATGAACTTGAAGCAAGCAGGTGTGATGCCATGGATTCACGTTGTTGGGCACTGTTTTGTTTTTATAGACTTTACCACCAATTTTATGCAACTAAACTCTGATATATTGATACCATATGTGCATCCTGAGCAATGGAATTTCAAAACTTTATACGCCTTATATGCCTCGAGGGCAAGATATCATCCCTAAACAATTCAAGATCCAACTAGCAGGATAAAAAATAAAGAAAAACCAGAACTGGGGTCCATCAGCTTTGCTCTTTCAAATTCTTCGCTCACCTATATCACGGATGGTTCAACACTAAAAAAGCGGCCCTTGATTCCCACAATTTCACTGAATTTGAGGGTTCAGAACTGCAGGTAGACAATAAGACAAAGACGAATTTTTTTTCTTACTTTGTTCTGTTCTTTGATACGTTTTTTTTTTTTTTTGTATTTTGATGCATTTTGTTGTATCAACTGCATTTTTTACACTTTAAAATGTCTATTGTCTCTTAGATAAACCTCTTCGAGGTAAAAAAGAAAAAAAAAATGAAACTGAAAATTAATGCTAATTGTCACAGGTGAAATTTTGGAAAACTCTCGTAATGAATATTCATTCACGGTATTTCACAGCTGTTTAATTTCTTACATTTTTCGTTACGTAATACCTTAGGTGCCTGGAAAGAGTTGCAGGGTGTGTCTGGCAGTTGCCGAACATCTCGCAACGAGGAAACACGCATCCTGGTGAGGGAACTTGATTTCTGAGGGTTTAGCTTAAACGTTGGAGGATTTTGGAGACGGGCGAATTTTGCACTGGTCGCTGAGGACTCAGGGGCTCACGCCAGTGGCGGAGCTGCCATATAGTCAGGGGGCGGCCCCCCCCCCCCCCGACGGACCAAAATCGTCTGTAGGCGCCCTTTTTAGGTTTTTAACATACTTTACTTGCACCATTATTAACTGAAGACATAATTTAATAGCGTTGTTTTAAGGTCCAGGTAACAAAAACCTCAACAGCCACCAGTAACAGTACCATCTGCACTTCATTCTGATGAAAAGGGTCATCTTTTGTTATATAGGGATAAGTTTTGCCGAGACGTATCTTCATGGTTTGTACAGTATGTTGTCACTGTGCTAAGTTAATTGCTTCCACACCAAGCGTGATTATAACCTTACAAAATACACAGACTGACATGAAATTCACCCTCCCGGCCAGTGAAAGATGTTCCAAAGGGCGCAACAATAATTGTAACGCTAATAGCCCTCTTGTTTCCGGGGAAAATAATTGTCAACATAGACAAGAAAAACTAGCTTATAAAGGTACCAAAATAACTTCAAAACATTTTTCAAAATCATTTGAAGAGAACATTCAGGTTAAAATAAAATAAAACTGTTGTTATAGTGGTAATGGATTAAGAGTTTCAATGAGCAGTTTCCACTTTGCTTTTCTTCAAGTGACGATTCTCATGATAAATGGCTACAGTTCTGACACTGCGCGATAATCCCATGAAAATGATAATTTCTGTCATTTCGTGGTCTCAAAAGCATTGCATCTCATACACCTAGGTTTAGGCTTCTTTTATTTATTATCAATTCGGTATCTAGGGAGCCAAGCAGACCTTTTGTCCTGGCTATTTCTTGCAATGATTTCATTAATGACTACTTCAGAGTGATCACGTGGTGTAAATTACGTCAATTAATGTTTCTACGTGTACTTATCTTGATTTCCAGATACCAAAAATGTACACCTTACGGTCATTAATTTCCACAACTTTTCCCCCCTGTAAGATTGCTTGCTATTTGGCTCTAGCAGGTTTAATCTTTATCTTCACAAACTAGCCCATTATTACATTAGAATCTCAAATCGAGACCTGACAAAAACACGAAATATGATGACCGCCTTCATACTAGAATGTGAGAGGGATAGAAACATGGGCGCCCGCAGGTAGGGGCAAGGGGGGAACTTGCCCTCCCCTGGAAAATAAGAAGACTGAAAAAACGAAGAAAATATAAAGAAAAGGACGAGGAGAAATTAACACTTACATTTCTTAACAGTTCACTCTGTGTTTTCCCTATTTATATGCTGTAAAAGCTAGCTCCGCCACTGGCTCACGCCGAGCCAATTTCAAACGTTAAATCCAGATAGTATTCCTATAGTATTTTCCCTCGCCAGGATAGCGTCGTAACTTTTCCATCGGGTACCTGTAAGTATTTCATTATTACTTTACTAAGAAGCCTCAGCTAGACCGTGAAAGTTCAAGGATTTATATAAAATTTGATGTTGTAAACTAGTGCTTAGTGGCCCGTTCCTAAACAATGTCATTTTATGGATTTTCAGGGCCAGACGTACCGTTTCTAAATTTGGGTTGCCTGCCAACGTTATAGTCGGACGAGGCTGGCTATTTGTCTTTCACCTTACCACGAAAGGGGTTTAAACTATCACCGAATACCGCCTACTGCTAGTTTGTATATATGTATATTTTTTCTAAGATCGTCGCAAGACCCCGACGAAAAAGAAGATTAAAAAGCTTAAAACAAAGAAACCAGTCTTCCAGTGTTTTGTTTCCGAAACTGCAGCTACCGGTATCTATCCTAAAGTTCTTTGAAACAACCCGTGACACTAATGGACCTTACTGATGGCTCACTTTACTAGCTGCTCGAATTTGTCTATAGACCATATGCATATGATGTCACAGAACAAAAGTGCGCCCTCCTTTTGGGGCAAAACAGACCATCACCAACAAATGCAGACATTTAATTTGTCAACCAGTCGATTACGCGCATAGTCTGCTACACGTGCAGGGTGAATATTTATGCATGCGACCACGAGTTCCATGGTTTTACCCCAAGGATGGCATCAGTGTGTCATTAAAGCATAATGTCTCTAAGAGGGTCGATAAGCCACCCTTTACAGCGCCTGTGATGCAATTTCTTGACATAACCAAAGGTTTCAAATTTATTGAAAAGTATGATCTGTTTTCATTTGTTATATTTGTTTGTGTATTTTTGTGTCTTAATGTTTGATATTACAGTGATTCATAGAATCTTTAAACATGCATACACTTACTTGCGAAACGTTCTTAATGTAATTATAAATGCTCAACTTAAACTGATTGCTAATGGGTTCTTTCAACTTGGTCAAGATGTTGCTCTGTATTTTAACCAATCACTATGTCTAGATATACAGTAAATAATTTTTGCCGCACTGGAGCAGACTTTTTCGCCCATACCTTCCAACAAGAGGTAGATACGCAGAGTGTATAGACAGTAAGTACTATGATAGTAATTCATTTAACCAGGTTCCCGCTGATGAACCCACCTTTTCCCTCTTTCATGCCAATAGCCGTAGTTTAAATAAAAATTTGGAGTCTTTTTTAGACTTTCTTTCTACCCTTAACCATGATTTCTCGGTGACTCATTGGGTTTAGTGAAACCTGGCTAGGAGATAACAGCTCCCCATTTGTTCAAAAGGAGGATTATGTCTTTATAGAAAATCATAGAATTTATAGGAAAGGGGGGGGGGGGTGGGCTTATTTGCTTCGAACAGATTAAGTTTTGTCAAGCGGAATAATATTTTTGTTTTCAATGAAACAATAGAAAGTATATTTATCGAAATAAAAGCTTCAAAGGGGAAGAGCTTTAATTAACCCTTTACCGTTGTGCTCCGATCGGGGCATATTTGCGCGGATCGGGAGTGGGCGGAAAAGCGGACGTAGCCCGCCCCGCATCGGCTTCCGTAGGCCATTGACCCCGTGACCTTAATCTATTGTCTCTCTCGCTGTTGTGGCCGAATTTTCGTGTAGCTACTCGCAGTTTCGAGCTCCGCGTGAAACAGTAAAGATGTGTGACAGCCGAGCTCTCCGCATGGGTCCAAAAGGACCCAAACAACGGTAAAGGGTTAACCTATCCTTGTGGGAGTAATTTACAGACCTCCTCATAGTCAAGTTCAGAGTTTTAATGAATACCTCAGAGAAATCTTAAGTAAAATGTCAAAGGAAAGATTACAGAGCTACATCATGGGTGACTTCAACATTGACCTACTTAAAAACAGTTCTTCTGATTTCTTGCAAGTACTTTACTGTAATAATTTTCTTCCAACGATTACTAAGCCAACCCGTGTAACTGACCAAAGCGTTTCTCTTATTGATAATATTCTTACAAATAATATGTGTGATAGCAACTACACAACTGGTGTCTTTATTACAGATATTAGCGATCATTTCCCAATTTTCCTTAAAACTCTTACTTATCAAAAGAATAATGACAGCGGTTTTTATTCTAGGATCTATTCCGAACGTAATATAAACATTTTTGTGAATACCATGCATGATGTTAATTGGGATGATATTATTGAAATTGTTAGTGCAAATGACTCTTATATCACCTTTTCCACCATATTTGGCAATCACTACTCAGATTGTTTTCCTATGTCTTACGTATGTACTAGGAGGAGTCGTAAAAGACGACATCCCTGGATAAGTGCCGGTATTATGCAGCCAATTAAACATAAAAATAAACTGTACAAAAAGTATCTTAGAGATCCATCTGATGACGGGACGCACTTTCGAACTTATCGTAATAAGTTAAATCATGTTATTCGTATTGCTAAGAAAAAACACTTCTATTCAAAATTTAGTAGTTGTAAAAATGATCTTAGACGCACATGGGAGGTTATTAACAATGTACTACATTAAAGTAGAAAAGGTAATTTTTCATACCCGACATCATTTTATCATAACAATGTTGAAATAACAGATGATAAGACAATAGCAGATGCGTTCAATGATTTTTTTTTTGTCAACGTTGGGCCCGCTTTTGCTTCCCAGATACAGAGCGATGTTAATGCTAGTAAATATTTAAAAGACATCAATCCTTCCACTATGTTTCTCTTTCCAACAGACGAGAATGAAGTTATAAAAATTGCTATGTCTTGTTTACAGCCCAATAAGGCTGTTGGCTTTGATGGAATTAAGCCTGGTATTGTGAGGAAAGTCATACCTTTCATATCTAGGCCACTTACTCATATTATAAATAAGTTATTTGCTACAGGTATCGTTCCCGCTCATATCAAGGTTGCTAAAGTTGTAACTATTTTTAAAAAAAGGTGTTGTGATGAGTTGTGATAATTACCGCCCAGTCTTAGTTTTGTCTTTTTTCTCTAAAATATTTTAAAAGACTTGTCTACAATCGTATTTATAACTTCATCACAAACTGTAATTCTTTGTACACCGGAAAATATGGATTTCAGCCAAACCACTCCACCGAGTTAGCTCTGGCTCATGCAGTAAATCAATTAAATACAGCTCTAGATCAAAACAAAACATCAATCGGAATCTTTTTAGACTTATCTAAGGCCTTTGATACAATCGACCACGAGATTCTACTAAAAACTTGCCCATTATGGCATTAGAGGTCTAGGATTAGAGTGGATCAAAAGCTTTCTATCTAATAGGAAACAGTATGTGTCTTATAAAGGAACCGATTCTGACTTACTAAGTGTAACATGTGGTTTACCTCAATGTTCCATTTTAGGCCCGTTATTTTTTATAATTTACATGAACGACATAGCTAATATTTCAATTAGTTGTACTCCTGTTCTCTTTGCAGACGATACTAGCATCTTCTTTACAGGAAATGATTTAAGTCAATTAGAAACCATTGTATGTACCGAACTCGATAAATTTCATAAATGGTTTTCAGCTAACAAGTTACCCCTTGATGTAAAAAAGACAAATTTTATGGTATTTAGTAAGGCAAAACACAGTAATAGACGCAATGTAAATGATATCAAAATATTTATGAATGGTGAATTACTTCAAAAGGTTGAAAGCACTGATTTTCTAGGGGTCTTAATTGATGATGATTTAAATTGGATATTACATATTGATTCTGTTAGTTTTAAACTTGCTAAATGTACAGGTATCACGTCGAAACTCAAGCACGATTTTCCGAGAAATATCCTTCGTTCTCTTTATCTCACTCTATTCCTGCCTCACCTTTCTTACTGCCTTTCAGTCAGGACTGGAACAAGTAAGTCGCACATGAATAAACTCATTACACTTCAAGAAAGGGCAATCCGACACATCTGCTCTGTAGACCCACTTGAAAATACCAGTAAATTGTTTTCTTCCCTCAGTTTGTTGAAGTTTACTGACTAAGTCCACATCAAAGAAGCTCTCCTTGCTTATTATATTGTACATAATCTTGCTCCGCCGTATTTTCAACAAATCTTCTCATTTAACTACGATACACACGACCACAACACGAGGCAGTCTCCATACATTCGCATACCTCGTTATAACTCTAGATTTCTTAAGCAAAGTTTACTTGTAAGAGCATCTTCTGCCTGAAATACACTTCCAAATGAAATCCAATGCTGTAAATCAATATCATGCTTTAAGAACAAGTATTTTAAGCATTGCATCAAAACGTATTAAGCTACTAGAATTTAAGCAACATTCATAATACTTATGTTCACTGTTTATTGTATAATGTTTATTTTTCCCTGTTATTTACTTTGTTATAGGGAGTGATTTGCTTCACAAGCCTACAAAGGTTTCCTAGATCACTTCCTTTCGTAACTTGTTTATTACTTGCCATAATAACTTGTAATTTTGTACTTCATGTTCGTTACGAAGAAACAGATAAACGATACGATAAGAAACGAAACAAATTTGTTAAGCATTTGAGAATCAAACATGTCACTTCCGTTCACCGATTACATGTGGCAGAGGCATGATACGTAAGAGGGACATGTAATTACTTTCTTAGAAAGAAATGCAAGTAAACATGAAGCTTTAACAAATTAACAGATGATATACATATGAGGGTTGTTCCACACTAAAAAACTCGAGTAGTATTCCAACGTCTGTATCGGAGCACAAGTGGTTAGGCCCAGACGATTTCCTGCAATTAATATTATTACCGTTAGGTAAAACCGTGTTTTTTCCTTTTCTTTTATTCTAATTTCTTCAGTCATTAATGTATTCCTAAGTGAGACTTGCTATCATATAGTTAGCATCTATTGAAGTAACGTTTTTGTCCAAATGAACATGCACAGCTAGTTATTCTTTGCGCTTAATAGCCTCATCAGGAATGCAACAATCATTAAAAGCGGCTTATTGACTTGGTTTATGATATTCAACAATTTTTTCCAAAGCTGTTAAGTTTTCTTCACATACCAAGAACAAATGGTCAAACTTACAATCCTGATATACTTACAAATAACTGTTTTACGAGTGAGTATTTAAAGGGAAATACTGTGTTTGTCTTGCAAGAAAAATTCATCCGTTTTAAACTAATACTTATTGACACAGGGTGATAGATTATCAAAAGTAAGGCAGTACGGTTGCCTTCTTTTCAAGAAATAAGCTTTCCACAGATAGAAATTCAGTTGTTTGTTGCTCAAGAATAATTTATTGACCCAAACTTGCAACATTTCAAATGATGCAACGTCCATGGCTGTTCTTGCGCATAGTATTTTGAAGAGCTGTAGCTATTGTTGGGGTTAAAGATTAAGACTGAAATGTGTCTGAGTCTTTTTCTTTGTACTCTTTGTTGGAGCATTTTAAACACCATCTTTTCCTTTAATGGCTCAATTCTGTTTTTAAAAACTCGTGACCAGACACTTTTTGAAATTATGCACAAAACCGGTACAAGTCAGGACACCACAAAGTTCAAAATTGTAATTTTTCTGTATCTACTGGATATGAAACTTGACTAATCATGCCAATTATGAACACTTCCAGGTGGTAGTACCCTTCAAAGGTGACGTGTTGGCGAAAAATTGATTTTCATATGTGAAAGAAGAACCAAATCTACACAGTGTGATGAAAATTCCATTCGAAACGGACATGTATTTCTTGAGATATCGGTAAATGAGGTCACTAGCTTTGTGTTCTAAAGTGATCTTCAGGGCATCAGACGTTATATCACTTTCTCAAATTGACAAGGAATGATTTGTTTTCCTTTGTGTCTTTTTTTAGACTGTTGTGGTGACCTTGCAGTTAATTGGGAAAGGACCTCCCTGTGAGGGATGCAAAGTTTTGTAAAATTCTCATACCACTTATGCAATCACATTCTGATAATATGAGCTTGTTGAGGAGAACATTGGTTGTAAAGTTTAAAGAAAAACAAAGGACTGTCCATTAATGTGAGCTATGAAGTCATATGTGCTTGATTCAAGTTACCTTTTTGTTGAAAATGTGAAAACTTTACTTGCTCATATCTTGAGAACCTCGCATCGGATTGAAACGTAAATATCACCGAAATGCTCAGAATAGGTACCACTGTAGCATATTCAAACTAAGTGTGACCTTAAACTCTTCTTTTAAACACTTTCATTAAGTTATCGATATTACTCAATGATCGAGCCCTCTTTAAATGTTTGACTGAATGCAGGGGCGTCATTACCGGGGGTGGTTGCACCCACAGAAATTTTCAAAGCGACGTTTGTCTGAAAAACTTACTGCCTGTAAAATCAAAAGAGTGAACTTAGTCACTCTTTGATCGAGTGAAAAGTATAAATTCACTCCATGAGAGTGATAATTCACTCCAAGAGGAGTGAAGTTCTCTCCAAAAACAGTGAAGTTCACTCTAAAAAGAGTGAAATTCTCTTAAAACGAGCGAAGTTTCACTCTTGATGGAGTGCCCACAGTGATCGCTCTAAAAAAAGAGCGATCATTGCAGACACTCGTGGAAGAGTGAATTTTCCCTCTTCCTCTAGTGAATTTCACTCTTTCTGGAGCGAACTTCACTCTTTTTGGAGGGAACTTCACTCCTCTTGGGGTGAATTATCACTCTAATGGAGTGAATTTACACTTTTCACTCAATCAAAGAGTGACAAAGTTCACTTTTTTGATTTTAGAGTGTAGGTAAAAAATCCACTCTCTCTCAGAACTTTAATTCGTCAGAAAAATACAAAAATACTCTTTTTGGAAGTTGCGAAGCTAGGGATTTCGGTCAGAGGGGGCGAAAATGGTTTGCAGGGGCGCTTTGAAGGAGTAAATACCCTTAGCCTCAGCACGATCGAAAACACGGATTTTCAGACTTTCCATTTGATTTTCTGCACCTGGTAGAAGACTACTTTGCCATTTCTCCTCAGCAAGTTTTTCTATTATTTTTTAAGGGGGAAGAGCTCCGCGCCACCATGAGTTGGCGCGGAGCGCAAGAAAATTTTGGCCCCAAATGCCTCTCAGATCGCTGGAAATGGCATTTCTAAGGCCTATTTACCGCATATAAATAGGGAAAAGACTGACTGAACTGTAAAGAAATATTGATGTTAATTTTTCTTCGTCCTTTTCTTTATGTTTTCTTCGTTTTTTCAGATTTTTTATTTTCCAGGGGAGAGCAAGTCCCCCCCCCCCCCTTGCCCCATGTTTCTATCCCTTTATTTCACATTCTAGTATGAAGGCAGTCTCTATATTTTGTGTGTAATTGTCAGGTCTCGATTTAAGAGTTTTATGTTATAATGAGCTACTTTGTGAAGATAAAGATTAAACCTGCTGGAGCTAAATAGCAAGCAATCTTACAGAGGGAAACAGTTATGGAAATTAATCACCGTTAGGTGTACATTTTTGGTATCTGGAAATCAAGATAGGTACACGAAGAAACATTAATTAACGTAATTTACATCATGTGACCACTCTGAAATGCCATTAATTAAGTATTGAAAGAAACAGCCAAGACAAGAGGTCTGCTTGGCTCTCTAGATACCAAAATCATTATAAATATAAGTAGCCTAAACCTAACCTTATTTGATGCGATTTTCTGGCTTTTGAGACCACGGAAGTACAGAAATAAGAAATTTCACGGGATTATCGTGCAGTGTAAGAAATAGCCATTTATCTTGAGAATGGTCGACTTGAAGAAACGCGAAATGGAAACCGCTCATTAAAACTCTTAAACCATTACCACTATGATAACAGTTTTATTTTAACCTGAGGGGGGGGGGGGCAGGGGGGCCTGACCCCCCAATAATTTTTTTATGAGACATGCCCCCCAATAACTGAATGTCGTGAAATAAATTTTAAGTTGCTTTGATTACATTTCGGTTATTCTTTGGCTCAATTATTACTTTTGAGAGTGCAAAAGTCGCAAAGCTTCCGGGGGCTCCGCCCCTTGGACCCCCACATCAACGATAACCTGTAGGAGAATTTACTATCCCCTATCAAACAGTTACAACGAAAATGTTTGCAAGCTATCTTTCTTTTTCAGGGCCTTTTAAACATACTGAGCGAGGGGCATGTCCCCAATCCCCATATTGACCCCAATGACACACATTTGCCCCAGTAATAGTGTTCCTTTTAGGGTTATTAATAATACCTATACAAAGGTACTTTTTCCTTCCACTAAAAAGCCCAAAAATGTCAGAGCTTCCGGGGCCCTGTTGCTGGCCCCTGGACCCCACGCATAAAGCCTCGTAATTTTATCCCTATTGATAAAATGCCCCAAAACACTTTGGATCTCTTAATAATGCCCTGTCTCAAATTGTCAATCATATGTTCAATTTTGAGTAGCTTCAACATTTTGGTTTAGCCCCCTAAAATTACTGCAAAGTATGTTTCTCCTTAATCAAATGCCATAGTACTTTCCGATTCCTTTCTCGCCCCTTACCTCACCCCACTCCTGAATTAAATTCATAGTTTAGAATCCTTTATTTGAATATGATTTTCGACCATTTTGGAGCCTCTCAAATCACTAAAATCGCTGAACTTCCGGGGGCTTCGCCCCCTTGAACCCCCACCGGAGCTTCGCCCCTGGACCACACCAGGGGACCTTAAGCGGGCCCCTGGACCCCAGGATGGTGGGGTTTTGCGCTTCGCGCAAAACCGAATGCCTAACGGCGTCACCATTATTTCGACTGTGAAAACTAGTGCCTAACCAATAAAAAACATCTTCCGCCGCCTATGGAATGTTCTCTTCAAATGAATTTGAAAAATGTCGTGGAAGCTATTTTGGTATCGTTTTAAACTCTTTTTATTGCCTATGTTGTCAATTATCCCCGACAGGAAGAGGGCTATTTGCGCTACAATTATTGTTGCGCTCTTTGCAACATCTTTTATTGCCCGGGAGGGTGAATTTAATATCAGTCTGTGTATTTTGTTAGCTTATAATTACGCTTTGTGTGGAAGCAATGAACTTAGCACAGTGACAAGATTCATTAGTGCGTATAAAGCATGAAGATACATTTCGGTAAAACCTATCCCTATATTACAAAAGATGACCCTTTTCATTAGAATGAAGTGGAGATAGTCAGTTACTGGTGGCTGTTTGAGAATTTTGCTATCTGGGACTTAAAACAACGCTATTAAATTATGTCTTTTTCCGATAATGGTGCAAGAGCAAAGTATGTTAAAAACCTAAAAAGGGCGCAGACAGACGATTTTGGTCCGTCGGGGGGGGGGGGGGGCACCGCCCCGACCATATGGCAGCTCCGCCACTGCTTTTTTGGAAACATCGGAAAGTTGACAATATAGTATCATCTTGCCTTCGGAATGTAAAACGAAATCCTTTCGGGTACACCGGAGTGTGCAGGGGTCCCAGTGGGCCATGCCCCCCCCCCATTTATAGGGGGACAACTGAGAGAGGGAGAAAAAAGGAGGAGAGGAGAGAAGTTAAAGAAGAGGGAAGAGGGTGAAAAGAAGGAAAATGAAGAAAGAGAAGAAGGGATGAAAAGTAATGAAGTTGGGAGAGAGACGAATGTTGCGGAAATGGTAGCAATGACGTAAATTACAGAAGAGTACTGCAAACTAACTCTCCATAAACATGGAAAGTGGAATGAGTAGGGCGGAGAAAAAATTTCCGCCTCCGACCACCCTAGCCCCAACATATTGATGTATGGAATAAAATTATTTAGGGGTGAGGTGTGTGATGTAGCTGGGTTTCAGCGTAAATGAGTGACGTCATAGTACCAACTGGAGCAATCCTAAATTGTACACCTTCCAAAACCTCTGAATATATTTTATTTAGGGGTGGCGAGGATTTTTTGGTAGTATTTTGTTTAAATAACTGCCCAAATCAATGGCTGCATTGCCACAACTCCTCCAGTTCTAGAATTAATTTTAAACTTGGAATCTCAAGACAAAGATGATTCCGTCAGATGCATTTTGGAGTGTTTGGGAAGTGATAAATTCCTGCGATCACGAAGAAGTATTCGGTAATTACTTCCCCTCTGCCGCTGATGATGGAGATCCGCGCCAAGTTCCCTTTCCCTCCCCCATAGGTTCTAAGTATTTTATTTCCTTCTCAAAAATTCATTAGATCTGAAATGTTCTGTTATGATGCAATTGATTTTCCAGCTGCATCTACAATGATTGGTCGAAAGTTGTCATCTTTGTTATACCGAAGTTTTCCAGTTGAAAATACTATATATATATATATATATATATATGTTGAATGAAATGTACTGGAACCAACAAAATTTCTCGCTTAGTAAGTAGGATCCACATAGGAATCACAGACACCACTGAAATATTGCATATTTTGAGTGAGATAAGTTAAGTGGCGGTCAGCTACACGCTAAAGATGACAAGAAGCGCACCGTGCCTGGTAGCTTTCGGTTATTTATTCAACCTTCAACAGCCAAGTAAAATGAAACAAGCTAAAAGACGTTATAAATACCCCTGTGCATCAGAATTAAAAGGTAAAAGGTCAAAAGTAAAAAGGGGGCCAAATGAGGGGCCATTGAAATAATGTGTATGCATATCTCAAAACGCAAAGGGGAAATATATTCTTATGTATTTTATTGTTTTCTTTTCGCCTTAACGTTCTGACGGTATACCGATTTCCCCCTACCGGTCGATCCAGCGTTATATATATATATATATATATATACATATACATATATATATAAATATATATATATATATATATATATAAGAGGAAAACATGTAAAAAACAACTCATAATTGACGAAATAGGAATAAAACATTAACCAGTATTCCTATTTCGTCAATTATGAGTTGTTTTTTACATGTTTTCATCTTATTTATTGGAATACGCGTGGACCATTTTTCAAATATATATATATATGTATATATATATATATATATATATATATATATATATATATATATATATATATATATATATATATATATATATATAGGAGTTCATCCCAAAGTCTTCTTAAGGAGCACGTAGCTAAAAATAAATGGGGAAGTAGGTCTTTTGTTTTTGTCGCACCCAAATTCTGGCACAATCTTCTTTTTCTATTCGTTCTGCAACCTCTGAATATTTTTAAAGAAAAACTTCAGACTCACCTGTTCTTATAATTGTTCTGGTTGGACTGTGACAGCGCCATGAGCGTCTTCTTGGCGGATACCGGCGCTTTACTCAATTTTCATTTTCATCATGATGATGATGATGATGATCATCATCATCATGATGATCATCATGATGATGATGATGATCATGATGATGATGATGATGATGATGATGATCATCATCATCATCATCATCATCATCATCATTATTATTAAATAAACTACTTAATTTAGACTGAGGTTTAACAACCACAAAAAACTATTCTAGATAAATCAATAAATTATCTTATATCCAAACATTTCACTAGTAACTCAAACCACTCTTTGTCTAATTTAAGATGTATCCTACTCAATTCTAATTACCCATCTGTCACTCGAAGGCTTAAATCCGAAAGCAAATGGATGCTTAAACTGTCAACACATACACGCGGCCTTAACAAAGACCTTGGTGTTTTGAGAGACTTCCCTTCTGTGGTTGACAGGGAAACCGGTACTGTTTAACATTCTCGATAGGATTTGTATATATATATATATATATTTTTTTTTTTTGTTCTTTTTAAATTTTTCTTCACTCCGCATTGACGCTGATGACGAAGACAGGCGTCTTTGAAATATACGTTTCTCTTATCTTGTATGTGCTCTAATATTGTCATATTTTTGGTGTTTTCTACTTATTCTTATATATATATATATATATATATATATATATATATATATATATATATATATATATATATATATATATATATATATATATATATATATATATATATGTATATATATATATATATATATATATATATATATATATATATATAAATATATATTTATTTTACATATATATGAAAAAATGCATGTCTCTTTTATTATAATATAACGACTGGACTCATTCTGCAGAGCATGCGATTTCAAAATTTAAAATGTTTAGATACAACTTGTTAAGGCCTGGGAAGTGCCTTGAACTGACTGTATGGTCAAGTGGTTAGAGCAGCCGACCCACGGCCGGGAGGCCAGGGTTCGATTTCTGGTTGGGTCAAACCACAAAGACTTCAAAACTGAGCCTACATGCTGTTGTGCGTGGCGTTCCGCATAATCATCAGTGTAGGGTTACACAATCTAATTCGCAACTGGAAAAAGAGCCAGGGACGCAACTAGTAAAACCAGACTGTTAAAAATTACAATGAACAATTTTATGGTGGCGCTCCGCTTGGACAGTGGGTCTGCTGCCATGCACTGTCCTGTACCGGTATTCAATATTCCAAGTTCCGTCACTTCGCATACACCACGGAACTTCCTGGGCATTGGTATTAGTTTGGGATGTACCTTTTAAGTATTTTTTCCTTCAATTGAAACTGAGGGAAAAAACAGAAGAAATAACGATGTAGATGTCCTGTAGGGTACAGTGAGGCAGACGCGTAGGCAAGAGGATGATGGTCGAAGGGGCAGCGCCACAACAGTTAGCATATTTTTGAAATTTTTATGTTTATTTTTACAGTAGTGCTGGTGTTTCCCCACTTATATACGGTAAACAGGCCTGGGAGGTACCTTTTAGAGCAATCGGGGAGGCATTTTGGACCAATTTTCTGGCAGATGCGCACTGTTTAACATGATTTTCTTGATTGGCTGTTGCCATCGCATTGTACCAATTGTATTCTTTGTCAATGTTAGGTATTAGGGTGGGATTAGCGCTGTCGTTAGCCAGTTAGGAAATTTCTTGTTAAAGAGTGCGCATCGCCCTAAATTTTCTTGGCAATGGCCTCCGCGCAAAGTTCCCAATTATTTGCCAGCTACAGGTGCGTATTGATTTCAGTGCGTTATTCTTGGAAAATAGCCCATAAAATACATAATAATTAATCTCAAAAACATAAAAATACGTGTGAATCCCTGCTACAAATGAAGCAGGTGCAGAGGCGATTTTTATGTATATCTTTGTTTTTTACTGCAGCAATTTTACAGATAATCTTTCATTCCATTTTTATCATATATTTAGTTACACAGACTGGACTTTTTTCAATGTGTAGTTTACAATCCGTTGTACCCTGATATAAATCATATATTCATTTACACAGGTTGGAAAATTTTTTGCGCTTTCCTGCCATTGGTGAAAATGATTTTAACTAAACTAACCTGATCCGTGGTAATCCAATCCGATAACGCTGTACTTTCTAGCCCGTCATTGAGACACCTTGCTTTCATTGTAGCGTTACTCCCCAATCACCACTTACTCCGAAGTCCGCTTTTGAAGTCGTTATGCCTACCTTAATAATCCACCACCTTTGACGAACCCTTATGGAACGGATGATCTGAATCTCTCCTCCCTCTATGAAATCCATGGTGTCTACAACTCCGCTGGGGAAGTGAGGAAGCTCTGTCCATGACTTCCTATGAAATCCCAGGAGCTTACCTTAGCTCATCTGTGCCCCTATTCATGCGTGTCAACTGATTTGTTTGCTTGGTCAGCTGCTTCTCAAGTTTCTCACACAATATGTCACCAGCCTGAAATGAGCAGGGCTTATGGTTGCCGTGTCCTCCACTTAGGGACTCATGCAAATAATTGCCTAATCAGCCATGGCCAAGTTTCGAGAGGATCAAGTTAAATCGGTGATTGGCAAAACTGAAGCTGATTTTAAACCTCTAACGGAGATGTTCGCCCTGTGTTGGGGACGATATTTTGAGGGAATAACCGCGCTACCTAGCTTACTGACAAAAGTTAGTATATAAGACACGCCAACACGAAAGTGCTATACAGTGTTACCAAGATAGAAAAAGTAACATTCTTGAGGTACTAACAAAACATAAGGTTCTCTGGTTGAGAAAAATTGATGACAGTAAAAATAAACACTTTTCGTCTGTTCCATACTGGAGCAATTTGGACACACTACGCTGCTGTAACAATAAGCGAGTCCATTAATTAGTTTGGGAGCTATGCACATGCGCACTAGCATCACCAAAATCGTTGAGATGAACGAACCATTCCTGCACCCGCAACACTTGTTCCAAAATTTAAGTTTGCATAAAAATTTCGTGAAATCATTCTTCTTACACCGTCCATAACATAAGGATTAATCTTGAGTGTGGTTATGGGCGGACGACGGTACATAAGTTGCCTCTATGATGTAAAAAAAAATGCATTCCAATGTGCCGTAAAATAGGATTGGGATCCCAATTTTCGGTCGAGTTGGATGAACGCTTAGATGTATACTGAGTATTGTTTGCACTGACGAAAACAAGGGAGACGGTACAGAATATGCTCAACTCGGTTTGTGTATCCCTAGCAGTGCACTAAAATTGCACCAGGCAACAAATTACCAAACTCTCTCATTCAAACAGCGCGTCGCCAATAGAAGCAACTGACTTGGAATCACTTTGTGGGCTTGGCGTTGTAAGTTCTTCAGCTTGATCAAACCGGTTTTGTTCTTTCCCAGGAAGACTGAAGCAAAACCACGGTTGGGGTTATTTTCAAATTTAGTTTTCGTGTACGAAGAATATGTGGCCTGTTCTTTTACAAAACGTTTTCAGTCGTACAAATAAAACCAAAAGATGTCATTTTGGGATCATAGTGTGGCAATGTCCTAAGAGGCTGATTTAAGTTAAACTATAACTAGCATGATTATCCCTCATTCGTCACGCGGTCAACACGTATACAGCACGTGTTTTTCTCTTCCTTGAAATGTGTAATATGAGCCCGAATCTAAACTTATAAAAGGAATGACGTACTGAATGTTTTATGCATTGGCGGCCTGACGTTCGTCGCAACCAGAAGCATTCGGCATTGTCAGCAAATGATAGCAGAAAGTCAACGCCCCTGAAAATGTTTCTAAGTAACAAGTTGTCGATAATTTTACTGTGTTTTCCGTTGATTGCAACCGGCGATTACTTGATTTCTGACGGCCCCTGTCCAAAGGAATGGACTGCATGGGGAGACCACTGCTACAGGTATGTATATGCGTAATGTGGTATAAATCACGCCCCTTAGAGGTATTTCCAGTGGCGGCGCTATGGGGGGGGGGGGAGCAAGAGTGGGCATTTGCTCTCCTCGGATTTTTCCTTCCTCAAGTTAGGCTAGTTAGGAGTTGGGCTAACCGCAAAAATAATTAACCTCTGCAGAGACTTCATTTTTCTTCCAGAGATGTGCTAAAACCCTAGAGCTTCCGTAACCCTACCCCAGGTACAGGGACTAAAGGCTCGGTTTCGCTCTGCGCCCCGAAAATTTTTTTCCCCAACAGTATCCTCTGCTCTGAGTTAACCCAGCTTGGTTTTGACATTCTTGCGCCGCCACTGGGTATTTCGTTCCCTCTGCCCTTGGTACAAATTCTAGTTGAACCATGCATTTCTTGTGTTTTTTTTCCTTTTTTTTTTTGTCAATCAAACAGCTGTGTCAATTAAGAATTTCTAGACTACTACCAAAAATGCAGTCTGGGTGAGAATCGATTGCTTTTAAATCAACTAGGGTGAACTGGGTTATCGCAGTTTTGAACCGTTTTGAAAAATTTGGTCCAGTTAAATTGTTACAAATATTATATAAAATCAATTGGATTTTACTTAGTTTTCAACTTTTTTTCTTCGTTTCTTTCGTTTTCTGGTCTTTGGTCTTCGGTCTTCGCTTTGTATACACCCCTAGGGTTTAAATGGAATCTAACTGAATCCAGATGGACTCAGTTGAACTGGAATTTTATACGGGGATATCTTCAATTAAATTGAAACATGCCGCCCTGAGTCTTTTCGTTGAATTAATGTCAGTCGCATTATTGCATGGAATTGTGTGTCTCGTTAATAACACATGTTCGATATAGTTGAACGTAATTTCCGAAGTGCCTCCAATCTTGCGGTTAGAAAGTCACAGGATGACCGTGGTAGACCAATGAGAAGGCGGGACAATGGCGGACGTCGATAAAATGTCGATTTCCTCCAGTCATAGGTGTTTAAAGCAACATAATGCGGTGCACCGATGAATATTCCATCCCTTCTTTGTTGTTAAGGGGAGATCCCTTCGTCTCATGGTAAATAATTCTTCTCACAGCAACCATGATTTGTTCATAAAATTCTACATTCTCCATCATTCATCGCCACCAAATTGGTAATTTTCGTACTCTTGGTGAAATGATATTTTTCCAAGTATTTTCAGATCCAATATTACATAACATAATAATAATTACATAATTACATTACATAACATGAATTCTCTTCCTACTCTCTCAAAAATAGTGCCTTACACTGGACTCACTGTTTGGCATTTCCTCCCATTTGAGATTTGAAGTTGCTAGTCACTCTCTAAAGCTATTACGAAACAATATTTCGGTTGTAATATTTTTACTGTTACCTCCATTTTACAATGTGATTAGTTGTAACAAGTATGCTTTGTGAGAATGATTTTCATAAAAAAAAAAAAAAAAAACTTGTGAGTAAACGTAGTTGACGTTTTTATTTTATCTGTCCCATGCACTGTTAATTTTCATTTGTTTTTTTTTTTGTGTTTGTTTGTTTGTTTGTTTTTTTAATGTGAATCATTACGGTACATGTGCCTCTCCTATATGCGAATTCGGTAATTAGTTGCCGCATGGAACTGTGGGCAACAGCGTGGGATATTCAATCCGAGCACAGCACATGGTGTACGGCGTTCCCTTGTTTTCGTCAGTACGTCAGTACATCAGCAAGTTTTTTGCCAACTCGAAAGAAAAAAAGGGGTCTCAGTCCTAACTTAAGGCAGATTAAAATGCAAATGTTTGCACTGAAAAGACAATTTAGACACAGTCCACTGCACTTAAACCTCACCTGGGATCCCCCCCTTTTGCTGTGAATGGATTTAGAAAGGTTGATAACCTGGAGGCATTCATGTTAACTTAAATTTTGGGATAAGCGTTTAAGGTGGGGGATTCGTTTGTTTATCCTGACGATTTGGAAGATGTGTGCCATGTGTTATCCATCAAAACGAATTAACCAACTCGCTTATTGTCAGATTGAACGGTATAATGTTTAGGGAGAGCCTTTTCAGTTTCCTGTGGAAGGGGTTTTTTAATTGAATTAGTTTTAACTAGATTATTGCATGGAACTAAAGGCTCAGTCAAACGTTGTCGACCTAACAACAATCTCAAAGATGAGAAAACGTTATAAAAAAGGTATTTTTGCAAAAAGTACAACAACAAAAAGGGGAAAATATGCGGTATGTTTTAGATGTTATTGATTATTCGATTGACGACGGAATTCCTGGTTTTACTTTTAGTGTTGATTTTGAAAAAGCGTTTGATAAGCTTGACTTGGATTTCATACAGAAATGCCTTCGATATTTTCAGTTTGGTGAAAACATCCAAAAGTGAGTTAATGTATTTAACAATGTAGAAGTACTTGTGTACTGAACAATGGTCATTCATCGGGTTATTCCTCTCTGCAGCGTGGAGAAAGGAAGGGATGTCCGATATTTTGAGGGAAAAACGGCACTACATTCTAAAAAATAAATGGGTTCATTTACCCAAAAAGGGGGTAAATGTAACGCCCGCACAGCTACACTCCAAAAGGGTTTTTTTTACACCCGTGAAAATTGAAATTTCACCCATCGAAGGTGTGCATTTTAAAAAAAATGAATGGTATATTTACCCACTTGTGTGTCGCTGTGCGGGCGTTACATTTTCCTTTGCCTACAGGCAATTTTAAACACAATGTGTTTTTCTACCTAAATATTTGCAGGTGAAGTTGCGCACAAGAAAAGGTAGTAATACCCATGTGTGCAGCACTGTGTTAGATTAATATCACACATGGCACTGAAAAAGAGAAAAGTTATATTTATTACTGTTCCACAAAATTTGCAAATGATGTGTTAAGATACCCATAAAATACTAGATTTGAAACAAATGAAAGTTACACTTTTTCGTGCCGCCTTGAGAGGTTTTGCACTTACACTGCCAATGTTACATTAATGGTGCGCAATAACCTAGTGGGTGAAGCCATTCACACATGTCAATGCGTTTAGGTTTCCTTTTACACATGTTGAACCTAAAACTGTTTATCTTCAAAACAAACCTACATATTCAACAAATGATCCATTTTGAAAGACTGTTTTTCATACACATTTTGTCTTGAACATTAAAGACTTTCTTTTTCATTGAATCGGTAGAACAACTCACAACATTCCCCCCTGATATAATATAACTCTTTGTAGTGCATACTATGTTATCCATAAAACTTAACCACTTAATAAATTGAACACAAAGTATACTTGTATTTTTTTCTACTTTCCAAAAGCAAGGCACTGCATGCTCATCGAAAAGAGCACCATGCATATATATTAGTCTGTAAAGAAGAAAACATACTCTAAACACTGTTATTAGGCTGATTCATGATTTTTAAATGAGGAAACATAAAAAAGGAATTAATGTACATAACACCCGATGCAATAGTTATAGGATCAAATAAATGATTTGTTAACGATTAATAGTTTTCAGTTGTAACCAGTACTTTGAAACTGTAATGAACAGATATTGTTTAACTAAACCGGCTTGCATTTGACTTGGTTAAAAGAAAAAAAAACATTAAACTCAGATTTAAAATAGGAGATAATAACGACTTTCAAATTAGAATGCAAAAAATGCATTGTAGTTTCTTTGATACATTTTTATTTCAAATAACGATATGATGCCCTATTTCTTTAACTCTCTGGCCAAATGCTCCCTAAAGCAGGCTATGGTGGAAAAAACAGGTATGTGTTCAAACATAATCTTGAGCATTGTTAGGAAATTTTGCTCTAAGTTTACGTCTGATGACCCGAGTCCCCGAATGACCTTCGACCTCTACTCCCAAAGCAGAGAGGTTTTTCTCAGACCATGGGAAGTCCAGTACATCAAGTATGACATTTACCCATGCCCTCTAAATATTGTGAGATGTTGTGTTAACAAGGTTTTTCTATTTTGATACCTGGTGAACCCAGATGTCCTTTAACCTTAAGAAACAAACTATTGTCTTTCTCTCCATAAAGCATCCACATACCAAGTAGGAACTATATACAAGTTTCTATCCTTGAGCTGAGCTGAGGGCAACTTTATAGGACTAGTATTTTTTCCTAACTTGACTTGACAGATGTTAATTTGGATAAGTGCATGACTTTTTTCTCACAATTTGCAACACTGTAATTTCGAGTACTTTTGCACATATTTTTCTGACTGCAAAACTGATGATATTACTGGATCCAGATTGAGATGCGACACTTATTCCCCCAAATTTCTTCTATCACCTCAGGAGGTGGGAGGTGTGTTTTTCAATCTTTTGAACCTTTTATTTTGATCTAGATATGGTAGGTTTATACCCAAGAAAGGGAAACAGTAAAATATCCATGCCTAAAATTGCACATTAGAGTATTTTCCAATTATACAGGAGCATGAATGTAACTGCAAAGTAAAAATAAGTTCGATTAATTTTCACATTGGATATAATATTATGATATCACTTCTGATTGGTTGACGTTCACCTTTGGTTGCAAACCATGAATGTTTCAATAAGCGATACATCAACAGCTGCAGCATATTTTTGTCCTAAAAGTAACAACATCTTTATTATGGTATTAGCTTCAGTTCTTTGAAGTACTTGAAAATGGCTGCTCAAAACTTGTTAAAATCCAATGAAGCATTTAATGTTTCCATTTTGATGCTGAACCCTTTACCAGGTTAGGTAGTTTGGTTTCCTACTTCTCGTAAACACAGCCATCTTACAAATCAATACTACATGGTCTATATTCTTCACTATTATTGCACGGCACATAGTCAATACAAAAGTGTTGAGTTTTTCTCCTGTCCCTGGATCCATTGCCTTGGATGCTTGGCATGCCAATAGCAAGCATGGTGGTATTTTTTAATTGAATGAAATGTAATGTTCCTTTACCCAAGGTGCTTGATTAAGACAGCATGTGTTACATTTGTTTTAAGCCTACTCACGAACAATGGCTCAGTAGAAACCCAATCACCAGAATCAACATGAATATTAAGGTCTCATTCCTGCATATCTTCTTTCTGTAGTGCCACCACCTATTGTTAAATATGTATTCCTTACTGCCCGCGAAGACAAAATGAAGAAACAAGTTACTTAGAGAAAAATCTCCAAAAACTGAAAAATAGCAAAAATACTCGCCTCTGCTTACCATTTTAAAATTTTAACTTGAAAAATAACCATTTTCTACATCTTCTCTCTACCTTCCAGTGCCCTAGCTGCTGTCCACTGATCCTGTCCTATGATATAGGTTATGAAAATGTCCTTATAAATGCTTACAGAGGAAATCAAACACATTAACAAGGAGAATGACGGGTTAACAGACAGTGGTGGTACCATCAGGGAGGGACAGGGGAGAATGGCCTGTCGCCAATTTAGTTGTGGCCACAAAGAATATGTGACCCTGAACAACAGTTTGTTTACCCTGAAATCTGATTGATTTTACTCTCAAGAAGAGCAGATTTGTCAATGAATGCACACAATTTTTAATTGTCTGAAGAAAAAACTGTTTTGAGATGTTCTTGGACAAAAAACATTCTCTAGCAGAACCCTTTTTTATTTGTTAATTTTGGTATTAAACACACTTTCAGGGACCAGTCCCCTATTTCAGTGCGTCAGGTTACTGGAACCCTCTCCCCCAACAGAAAGCCACAGCTTTCCTGCTCCTAGTAGGACAAATCATGGCGTCATGTGGGAAGATAATTATCAAGGCAAGGATTTACACGTGTATTCAAATTCATCTTTGCACTGCAGGTTTTGGCAAAACAAAGCAGATCAGTATTTGCATAGACACATGGCTTCAGGCAAATAGCCAGACAAGGTAGTTAAGGGGGCAATTTTTTTTTTTTTGGGGGGGGGGCAAATGTGTAAAACTGTTTAAGTCAATGGCAAACTTCAAACGCTCCACGCGAAGGCAAATTGCAAAACAAAATTTCACGGGGCCTTACCCCTTGTCAATCCCCCCCCCCTTCCTTGGCTATGAGCCTGATGTGCCATCTAAATTCCCCACAGCTTGCCCCGCTTAAATATGAAGCTAGCTTGTTTATGTGGATGTTAGTTTGCAGAACAAAGGATTAGAATTCGAACACATTTTTTATTAATTATTCAATGATTCCGGTATATAATGGAATATCTGCATCATATACCAGTAATTTGACGACTGGTTTCACCACATTAAATTCAACCTTTCAGGGAATATGCAGTCACCCCAACATGAATTATTATACTGTGGAACCCTATTTCATAAGTGACTCATTTGACATATTTTGTTAGTAAAATGCTCAATTAAGGCAGAAGTACTTGCCTGTACCTTCCATATGAACACACATTGTATAGCAGACTTAGCTGATTGTTTAAAGAAAATCATGGGGTAAGTCAGCTGACTGCTCTTTCCCTTAGTAAAGAATGGGAGCAAATGAGTCTAATTTACCTGATTTAATGAACTTACCATTAGTCAAACAGTCAAAAGTCTGTTGAATGCACAATAACTATATTCAGTCTCTAGTTGTCATCATAAAAAAGCCAAAAGATCTTTTTTTTCAAATTGACAGTTCTCAGTACTGTTTTTCAAATTGAGAGTGCTCCGTAATGTACCCACAAAGTATACATGCAAGGCATCCAAGCTTCTTACATTGAGATCCCGGATGACCTTTGACCAGCTAGAGCTAGGGTTCTGCTCACTTTATCACAACCACACTCTTAAAACACTGGGCAATATTTTCGTTGGGTAAAACGCTTTGGTTAAATGTTGGTCAAACTTTGCTCATATAATGGTAAAAACGTTTCTTCGATTCACGTTTATTCCACTATCCAATCATTGGGTAAACTGTTAACAAGCTTACACTCAACGGTTGGGCATATATTTGGTCTATCTACTTGTTGGGTAATTAATTGCTAATTAGCATAATGTTTGCTCATTAGTTGGGCAATAAACTTTGCGCATTCCGCATACGTAAATGTGATAAAAGCATTGGACACAATGAACATGTGAAAGTTAAGAACACGCGTACGTACGTATTTCTCAGTGGTTCAAAGTCATTAGCAGCTCATCGAACGACAACTATCTCGCTGATTAATGTCTCAGATTACCTTGAGGAATGGAGCTTGGGGGGTTCTTGAGTGTGTTTGAGGCTAAATACGAGTACAAGGAGTTGTGTGGAGTATTTAATGTTTATATCGAAGATATAATCAACACGATTTAGGAAGAAACTGGTGCTGCTACTGAGCCATGGCCGAAACGTTCGCCTGCTCATCCAGGCTAGGCTAACATAGCCTAACACTATGTTTGGGTTCTGTAATGTGTCAATGTGAGTTTGATTAGCCTACAGACTAGGCTAGCCTACATCCTTTGGCTTACTATGGCAGCAGCACGGTTTCCTAATCGTTTGATTCTATCATTGGATACTTCTCTCCTTGCCATGTGCTCATATTTATTTAAACACAATCTTCAAGTCTTCATGATGCCTTATTGTCGGATAATCTGAGCCTGATTTATAAATGGCCACATTTACTAGGGCAATGCACTAGGGATTAGCCCAACAGTTGGTTAAAGAATATGCCCAACTGATGTTGAAAAAGCACCCACGGTTATGGAAAAGATGATTAACGTTTAACCAACGGTTGGTGAATGCATTTGCCCAACATCTTAATAAAAGACGTGCCCAACAAGTGGGTATGTTTTAAATGCTCATTTACCAAACAGTTGGGTAGTTTCCTGCCCAACAGTTAGGTTCAAACTTTACCAAATTTGGTTGGTTAAAGTTTTGCCCAACTGTTTAGGTTGTTGAATAGATGCCCAGTGTTGGTCAAAAAGTTGGGCAAATTTTGCCCATTTTTTTTAAGAGTGCACATACTAGTATCCACGACTCCAACCACGGGAAACTGTGTAAATATGAAACTGAGACTTTGGCCCCTTGTGAATCCAAATGATATTTGACCTCCACCAAAACTAAAGGGATCTTTCTTTCACTATGCACCATCTACATACCAAGTATGAGGACCCTACAAGCTACCTTTCTTATGATACTGTGCAAACAAGCTTCTCAGACTTTGACACTGCTGACCCCAATTGACCTTTGACTTTCACGAAAATCAGTATGGATCATTTATTCAATACAGCCAACCCACACACCCAAAGATGAGCTTAGTCACATGCGCCTTTCTTGGGATACTGTGTTTACAAAGTTTTGACCTTTTGATCTCTCACAACCACTGATGACATTTGACCTCCACAAACGTCAATAGGGATCACACAAACCCCAACCGTTTTCTATACACCCCAAGGGTTTAAATGGAATCGAACTGGATCCAGATGGACTCAGTTGAACAGGAATTTTAAACGGGGATATCTTCAATTAAATTGAAATATGCCGCTCCCGAGTCTTTTCATTGAATTAATCTCAGCTGCATTATTGCATGGAATTGTGCGTCTCGTTAAAAACACATGTTCGATTTAGTTGAACGTAATTTCCGAAGTGCCTCCAATCTTGCGGTTAGAAAGTCACAGGATGACCGTGGTAGACCAATGAGAAGGCGGGACACTGGTGGACGTCGATACAATGTCGATTTCCTCCAGTCATAGGTGTACAAAGCAAAATAATGCTGTACACCGATGTATTCCATCCCTTCTTTGGTCTTAAGGGGAGATCCCTTCGTCTAATAGTAAATTATTCTTCTATTTCGGTAACCGTTGTAATATATTTAATGTTACCTCCATTGTAGAAAGTTATTAATTGAAACAAGTATTCTTTGTGAGATTGATTTTTATAAGCAAAAAACCTTCAGGATACTGAAACTCTAAATACCTGTAAAAAAAGTCTTCCGCGTTTTTCTTGTGAGTAAGCGTAGTTGACTTTTTCATTTTATCTGTCCATGCTCTGCATCTTTCCTTTCTTTTTTTTTTTCTTTTTTTTTTTATTGTGAAACATTGCGGTATATCTGCCTCTCCTATATGCGAGTTCGGTAATTAGTTGCCACATGGAATTGTGAAGAACAGCGTGGGATATACAAACCGAACTCAGCACATGGTGTACCGAGTTCCCTTTTTTTTGTCAGTACGAATTTCGTTAGTGCAAATTTTTGCATTAAAAAGACAATTTAGATACAATCCACTGCACTTAACCTCGCTTGGGACCCCCTTTATGTTATGGATGGATGAAAAAAGAATGATTACAGGAGATATTCATGTTAACTCAAATTTTGGAATACGCGTTTTTAGGTGGGGGTTGGTTTGTTTATCCTGATGATTTGGAGAATGTGTGTATCACCACTAAATGTTATAACAACCCTAAATGTTATACCCATCGTAAATGTTATAAAAATTAACGCCAAATGCTATACCAGCCGTAAATGTTTTAGAGTTAACGCTAAATTTAATAAACGGCTCACCCTAAATGTTATAAAAATTAACGCTAAATGTAAAAAAATCGGACTCAATCTAAATGTAATAAAAATCAACACTAAATGTAATAATTTTTTTTTTCAATTTTCATCCCACAGTGAAGATGAAATAGAGGTTTAAAATCACGAGTTTTGGAGCATGTATCTGCATGTGATACAATCATTATGCTTGATTCTACTTCTCAAGTTCTCAGCAATGCAATTTGAAGGTTTATACAAGGAAATGGTGAATTTAGTAAAATGTTTTCATGTTGTATCCCTTGTGAATGATGCATTCGCGCTGGGGTAGACATTGCATACGTGAGTGTCCATGCGTGTGCGCCCATGTGTATTCATGTTTGAGTTTGTTGCATGGCCTTGTATCCACGGTACGTTGAGAGGGCGTGGTCAGATTAAGCTCACACCGGGTAGATACAGTGGTTTTGCATTTATATACACTGCAACACTCCTCTCATTACATATTCCAGTTCTAGCTTTTGAACTTCTCGAAGTACAACAGTCTGTTGTCAAGATTATATTGACGGAGCCACTTGGAAGTTGGAGGGGTGGGGGTTGAGCATAGGTCCCCTCCACCTATTGCCGGAATTTTTCCATTAAAGAGAGAGAAAATTGATAAACGAGGGACAGAATTGAGAAGAAATAGGTGAAAATGGATGAGATACGCTTCGGGGTGTGGTGAGGTTCAACTGAAGTAATAGAAGGAGTACGCATCGCCACCTCTTCCCCACCCCCCCCCCCCTCACGCCTATGGTTGGCCACAGTGGACATAATTCCTTATTTAATGCTGACATTAAATCGAATTTATGTCCGCATTAATTCGATTTAATGTCAGCATTAAATAAGTTTCAGTATTGACCAATCACAGCACAGATTTTAATGTCGGCATTAAATCATTTAATGCTGGCATTAATTCGATTTTATGTCAACATTAATTCGATTTAATGCAGACCTTTAATCGATTTAATGCTAGCATTAATTCGATTTAATGTCAGCATTAATTCGATTTAATGTCTGCATTAATTATTTAATGCTGGCATTAAATCGATTTAATGCCAGCATTAATTCGATTTAATGTCAGCATTAATTCAATTTAATGTCAGCATTAATTCGATTTAATGTCTGCATTAATTATTTAATGCTGACATTAAATCGAATTAATGTCAGTATTAAATAGTTAATGCAGACATTAAATCGAATTAATGCTGACATTAAAAAGAATTAATGCTAGCATTAAATCGATTTAATGTCAGCATTAAATCGATTTAATGTCAGCATTAAATCGAATTAATGCTAACATTAAATCGACCAATCACGTTGCGATATTTAACGTCATTGAGGTCTAACCAATCAAAATCGCTGTTAGTAAGGGTTCTAGGGTGCGGGCAGACAAGGCGGGATTTCGTTTCAACGATCCGACTCTTCGATCGGTAAAGTAGGCCTTTAGGCTGTACTATTTAAAGTATTACTATGCATATTATAATACAGCAGGATGTAGGCCTGCACTGACTTAGTCCGCAGTCTGCTGACCTAGTATTTGGGTAGCTTGTACTTTAGGCTACAATCCTCGACAAAAATGATGGGACAAAACAAGCAATGAACGGAGCACCACCCCCCCCCCACACACTCCCCCCCCCCCACTCCCCCATTCAATGTTGCGGCAGCCCAAGGCGTCCTGAAACTTCAACATTGATACGGGAACGTATTTTTGTCGAGGATTGCAGCACTGACTCAACATCTGCTGGCGCCAAACGTTGGAGCAGTCAGATTGTGTTTGCAGAGTTGTGTGCATGTGATGGCCGGCCCGACGCGGTCGGCGTGGGAGTTTTTCGGCGCCACTCAGGTGCACACCCGAGTACCCTTACTAACGGCGATCTTGATTGGTAAGACATCACAGATGTCAAATATGGCAACATGATTGGTCGATTTAATGCTAGCATTAATTCGATTTAATGTCAGCATTAATTCGATTTAATGTCAGCATTAATTCGATTTAATGTCTGCATTAATTATTTAATGCTGACATTAAATCGATTTAATGCTAGCATTAATTCTATTTAATGTCAGCATTAATTCGATTTAATGTCTGCATTAAATCGAATTAATGTTGACATTAAATCGAATTAATGCCAGCATTAAATGATTTAATGCCGACATTAAAGTCTGTGCTGTGATTGGTCAATACTGAAACTTATTTAATGCTGACATTAAATCGAATTATTTCGGACATGAATTCGATTTAATGTCAGCATTAAATAAGGAATTATGTCCACTGTGGCCAACCATACACGCCCAGGTTACAATGATACACTTGAAGCTTACCGTACTGTAATATTACCATGGCACGTCATTAGGGGTTGATCAGGGATTGATCAAGATGAAGGAAGGCATTTGAAAATGACCGCCGCTCTCCTTCGATGTAGTTAGCCGAAATGCAGGCGGCAATTGGTGCAAATATTTCTAGTTTTTTCAATTCAATGATATAATGCATGTCATCAGCAAGACAGGGAGTAACTACTGCTAATCGGCTGTTTGGGGCGGGTGCAGGGGTGCCCCCGGGGTTTTCTCGTCAGGGTGTCAAGCTCCCTGATGGATGTAGGCAATCACCCGAAGTCCCGACAAAGGCAATCTGATGCCAAGAGGTGGCAAAGTCAAAATTTTGCCTTCTTGCGGGAAAAAAAAAGTGAAAATGAGGGTTGCATTGACGAAATTTGGGAACAGTTTGATTTTCATTCAGAAAATCTGGAAATTTTGAGTTTTTAAAGAAAATTTGGGTTGCTTAAGAACCTTAACTTCCTATGAGCAAAATCAAGCATGATACTGTTGGACGACTGAGTGTTGGTGTAATTACGTATGTTATCCTGTAAAATGGGCTGTCGACGAAATTAGAAAATTTCCACGATGGAGACTGGGGTAGGGAAGCCTTCTCCGACCTGGGTCCCCCTGTCACTGCTGGTGCTCCGCGTTCGCCCTGGGAGGATGTGACCCCCCCCCCCCGGCGTACATCCTCGCCAAACATGATGAATTCTGTCATATGTCTGGATGAGGCACATTAGCTATTTCAGTGGAAACTACGGCACGATTGTCTTGTTCATCCACTGTGGACGATTCCTGTTCACAGTATCTTTTTTGGTGTCCCTTTTGGTATTCGGTAAGAGGATAATGGTATCGCGCCTTTGGTGTTGAATAGACGGATTTAGTTATGTCACTTGTACTGTATTTCAGCTACCTGTAGTGAAATCGGCCCTAATATAGTTAGGGAAATGAATCCTCCCTTCATCATCCTAGCTATTATTTTGTTATCATGCAGCACTGTCAAAAGTCCACATTTCTTGGGAAGTGGGCATGTAGTGAAGTCCACAAGAAGAAGAAAATTTGCACATAAGCGTCGTGAGATTTGACTTATGAGAGTGGCAACACTCTTCTGTATTCGCAGTAGCATTCAGGCCCACAGCATAAACTTGTCTTTTGTTACTTTGATCAACTTCGTACGCATAGATTACTCTCTGGTCTTGAATACTTAGCTTACACACACATAAAACAAGACGGCGGAACTAAGCTTGAAAAATGTTTTCTTATTTTCATTGCTGGCTCGGATTATCCTTACAGTAGAAGGTTAATAGTGGAAATGCTTTTTTAGACCCGGAAGGTCGACAACATTATTATTCGATTGGATATACGGAAAGCCACTTGAGGATAAGCAATGATTCCTGGCCATTTAATCATAGGAGAGTACCCAGGGATTAACAAATCAGGCATGTACCGTAACTGACCGCTCCCTTCTGGTCCAGTGACAGTCACTTTTGTCCCCATCCTACAGATATGAGTGAAACATGGAGCCACTTTTCTGAATGCTGATTGGGGTGGTAGCAACCTTTTCATCACCACTGCAACACGGAACTGCCATGGACCTATTACTTCGTTAAAATGTAAAATATAAAACATACAATTCATTACAATAGCACGCTGTTCCGACTTTTTAGCAAGTTCGATTATCGAGTTATGTTTTTCTGCAGATGGCTAATTTCTAAAGTTATATAACTCGAGTACGTAATATGACAGTAATGGATATGCATTCGTAAAGGGGCTGTACTGGGTGTCACGCAACCTTCATGACCAGTTTAGACCACTAGTTAAAGGAGAAGGCGACCAACGGATTTAACACCTATCAGCTAGTAGAGACCACAATTCTAACACATTTTCTGAAAAAGCTAATCGAATCAGCATAGTGCCAAGTTTTTTATGAATTTTTCAATTATTTTAAGAGGGCGCTTTAATATGACGTAAACGAGCCACATCGTAAGTTATACGATTTCCCATTCATTGCACATGGCGTGTACACTATTCCACAAACTGAAGGGATGTATAAAAAAGGGTCTGAGCCTTCCCAGCCTGGGGTAATTAAGTCTGTGTATACCCACCCTAGCCACGAAAATATGTCTACGAGGACTAGATAGCATTGCCGACAGCTTTGGCAATCTCAAAAGATTGTTAGGACCTCACTAGGCCTAATGAAGCTGGCGCTTGCTATTTCGCTACGGTAAGAATTGCAAACTGCCTACCTTGTCGTTATGTTCACTCAGTCTTCTCTTCTTTGCCTCATCTAAACAAATATCGGCAGTTAAAAAAACCGCAAAGGGACTTTCTGGTATCTTTCTCAAAAGCACTTCCCCAAGATACTGTTAGCTCACTCGCTATTTGCGTAGAAAACAGACAAGATCATACTGGTTCCGATTAGTGTCAAAACTGGTACAAGTGCCAAGCGTACTAGCCGCATGCTAGAACCTTCATAAGAGATCCCGCCGACTGCCACCTTGTCCTGTTTTCTTTCTTTATTCTCTGAATACTCAGGCTACCAAACATATCGTTTGATTCAATCTATCTATACAAACGTTCCCGTCCTATATTCCATGTTTAGCGGGGGAGTGTACGACAAAGAGTTCGAGTACATCCTGCTCGTAAGTTGTAACGTTAAATTCCGTGCACAATGTGTTTTCACACTGGACACTGCCCAAAAGTTTACTGTATATTAGTTAAGCTCACCCTGCCATGAGAACGTGTTTGCAGTTCGCTACATACAGTTATTTCCTTTCATCAGGGTTACCCGAACTGTAAGGGTTACAGGCAAAGTGTATGGTGACAGACAGCGGTGCGATGGTGTTGCCAATTACGCAAACTATTTTTTCGTGCTCTTGTTAAAAATCTGTTTTTCATTTTACTTTATTATTGTATGATGAAAATAATTTTATTCAAACATTAAGAATTTTATCTCCTTTTTCAAGGGGAATTCAGAAGATGTGTTATGCAGTATATGTGCAATTATAGATAGTTTATGTGGGTTGGTAACTTTTCTGTTGAAAAATGATATGTGGCTCGCTTTCGTCATTGTGCATCCGGGAACTGGTGAATTTCAAAAAACGATGGCGCGGACCAGTAGCTTCTTAAAAATCAATTTTTGAGGTTGAAATGAATACTTCAAAAACTTCTTTGTGCTTCTTTTAGAAAGAGCATACCATAAAATGGTACTCTTTAGGCAGAAAAAGCTAGGGTTGCCTTCTCCTTTAAGCATGCATGTGACATTAAACTAGTGTCACAATCTGATACACAGTAGGCTATAGAAGTGGTGTGGGGCAGTACAACTTTCTCAATTGTTTCTTCATGTGGGTGCTTTGCTCATGATTATGTAGTGCAGTGCAAAATAACAATTGGCCCTTAAGGGTCCTCAGAACCAAACTCTTGTCAATAGAAACTAGACATGAGACGACGCGTGAAGCACTGACTGTAATATGTCCTCAGAAGCACAATAAGTAGCTGGCATTATTGCTCGAAATGGCTTATATGCCTAAGAAATGTGTACAGAAAGGAATGAAAATGGGTCATTGTAAATATGAAGTGGCCGCCGCACAGAAGTGTTAATGCGTGAAGAAAGCTCCGGCGATGGAATTTTTTGAAAGGCTCTGTACCGCGAATGTATATAGCGAAGGAGTTGTACAGCAAAATTGCACATGGTCGCAGCTTAGGACATGTTTGATGCAAAAAGCCGTGTAAGTGGTTGAAAACGCTCCAAAAGGCGAAATACGCAATAAAATGCGGCGGCGGAGTAGGCAGTCGGGCGCATAGAACCTGCGAAGACGATAGCATGAGAGACAAACCATAATATTCCTGAGAAATATCTGTTTCACGTGAATGTCATCGTCAACACCTGTCGTAGAGAGTGTAACACTGTAAAGGATCGAAAGTATAGGATTATTACATTAAGCGTCGATTTTTATTACGTTTAGGGTGAGTCCGATTTATTACATTTAGCGTTAATTTTTATAACATTTACGGTTGGTATAACATTTAGCGTTGTTATAACATTTAGCGGTGATACAAATGTGTGCATGTGCTAGCCACCAAAACGAATGAACGAACTCGCTTATTGTCAGATTGTATAATGTTTAGGGAGGGCTCTTCAGTGCCAAAAGCTCGGTTCAGTTTCCCATGGAGGGGGTCTTTTCATTGAATTCATCTCAGTTAAATTATTGCATGAAAATATAGGCTCAAGTGAATGTTGTCGACATAACAACAATCTCAAAGATGAGAAAACGTTGTACAAAAAAAGGTATTTTGCAAAAAACAACAACAAACAAAAACAATAGCAAAAACAAAACACAAAAAAGAAAGGAAAAAAATCGAAAGGAAAATCACTATTTAATTGTTTATCGTTAGGATTGCAGAGTATTTTTAAGTAATTTTGGGAAGCGTTTCTCTAAAACAACTTGAGAAAGGAGATGCTCGTGTAATATCTTCAAAAAGGTTTGCACGTGACATGGTAGCGCCTTTCTGAAGTAATTTGCCAAACGATGTCTTCGTATTGTTTTTTATGTTTGTACACGTGGGGATGGACACTTGTATTACTATTCCAGGGCTGACGCCGCTCTGAAGGGACAAAAAGATATCTACGTTTTTGAATAGAGATGCCTTAGGGTTGGTCACCGATTGCTTGAGTGTATGTAATTTGCAGTGTGGTGCTGAGAGATGGTTTGGGCAATAATTCCTTGCCCTGCTCTGCCCCGCGCTCTTGAATAGGTTTTGTGTAGAGTTTGGGTGTGAGACGTGTGTGTTAGTTAAATTATTTGTGCAGTAAAACAGTTGGGCAATTTAATGTTTGTGTGAAAATATTGGAAATTAATTTATAAAAAGTGAAAAACGTTTATATATTTATACTGGTGTAGTTTTGTATTTCTTTGTGATTTTGATAGTTTCACAGAGTTCCCGAGTCTTGTATCGTATGAGAAGTACGTGATGCGGTTGTGGTTGCATAGAATTTATTTGACTCAACGAAAAAACCTCTTTCTTTCCCTTCTTTGCGCCCTTACCAGTATAAAACCCATATATAATTAGAAAGTGATTGCATAAGTACGAACTTTAAACAATTTGCATTCCCCACGTTTTAATATGCACTCTTTAATTGTGAGACACACTCTATGACTGCCGTGAAAGGTCGGTGAAATGTTTGTTAGGTGTCAAAGATTGTTGAATATTGACACACTCTTTCGACATGCTATTAACATTTCATAGACTTGGAAGTTTTTTTCTCTCCTTTTCATATCGCTTCAATTCTTTTATCTACAAGATATATGTTTTTTCTTTTTCTTTTTCTTTTTACTTCATGTATTTTTTTACTTTTTTTTTTTTTGGTGTGTGTGTGTGTGTGTGTTTTTTTTTTTTTTTTTTTCATAATGTAGTTTGACCGATTGCAGACATCCTATAAACTACATTATTAAGTCACACCAGAAAGTTGTTGCTAGCCACCTCCTGGTCAAACATAACATTGTGAAAAAATGCTCTAAAAATTTTTGAAGGTTTGACTGGTAGTGAGGTTGTTAGTACACTCCTTAACGAAAAGGGAACAACAAACAACAAAGCAAAGAACAAGGGAAACATTGCCACATACAACAAGTTCATTAATGAAAGACATTAATAAGTATAGTGATTGATTGACTCTACAGTGGCCTGTAAATATTTGACTATCATGGGCAATTTATTCCAGGTGCTCTTAGCAAACTATGTTATACAGCGTAGTATATAAATGTTGCTAGCTTTTCTTATCATGTATATCTAAATTTGTAGCTGATTACATACCAAAACAATAACAGGAAGAATAGGGTTGGACCTTTGTATTAGATGACATTGTGCGTATTCATTAAACCATGAATTTGACTATACTTATTTCGCTCAAAGGTTTTTGAAAAGCAAAATAAAATAAAGCCGGTCAATAATACTCTTAAAAGAAGGGTTTAAGGTCATATCGAGTTTTGATATGTAAAAGAGGTATACTTATTTTAAGCATTTTGGTGAAATTTGCATTGAAATACGAAGTGTAGTTCTCAAGATATCAGCAAGTCAAGTTGTCATATTTTTAACAAACAGTGAACATATCCCCACATTAATGGACATTCTTTTGTTTTTCTTTAAACTTTACAGCGTATTTTCTGCTCAGCAGTTCCAAATTATCAAAATGAGATTGTATATGTGGCATGAGAACTCTTCAAAAATTGCAATCCTCATGTTGAGGTCCTATTCCATTTAAAGTCAAGGTCAACACAATAGTCTCAAATACAAAGGGAAACTAGACAATTGTACTTGCATGGCAAGTACTAATCGAAGCCTTGAAAATGTGCACACTTGAGACTTTTTTCTAAACAAAATGAAGCATATTGTTGGAACTGGTTCCCCAACAAAAGTGGAATATTTCCCACATATGCCGGGGAGGGGGGGGGGCATTGTTCCTTGCAACTTGTTTGGGGAGATCTATGTGAGATAAAGCAGTAACATTATATATTCTACTAAACACTGATGTTTAAATGAAAGTATTCACCTGGATGTAACAATATTGATAAGCTATTATTTTTAATCAGTTGCCCATCCTGGATGTAAAGTTGCCCCAAAATCTTTGTACCCAGTTACACTTTGCCCGATACTGTGTGATACACTATTGGTGGTGACACAGGCCTAGCGCTATGCAAAAGTATTGACCCTAGACTTACTTGACTTTCCTAACAAGCAGTAGACTACAATCTTGGACAAAACTGTTGGGACACTTTACATTTTATTTGTCAATTTTAGTTGAAGTAGGCCAACATTAACTCCCTTTACCCCTCCCAATGATGCGTCAAGAAGAACATGACTCTTTGCCCTGAACAGCATAACAGTGGTCAACATTGGAAGGGAGAGCAGGGTGTCCCAGCAAGTTATTGTCCAAGATTGTCTGGGTCCCAAGAGATACATTTTTGAGACCGAATTCAATAAAAACGTTTAATTTTTTGAGTGTTCTAAGGTTGTTTAAGACCTTTTCCAGAAGCCAACTATACTCTTGAGGATTTTAACAAATCAAGGGCGACCGTAGGATAAATTTCTTTACAAACCAAAAGTATGCATTGTTTAGACGCACAAATCAACAATCGCAACGGGTGGAATAATTCTCTTCCTGGATAGAAGAGTCATTCTTTTTCAAACTGATAGTTGGAAACGAGAAATTTATTGAAAAGGGGCCACGATCTACCATAAGATTGTTAAAGTAACTCTGCAAGCCAGACTTTCTTTCATAACTTTGGTAGATTGTTAGGTACGGTTGGTTTGGAACACATTTTGCAGCCAATTTTGCATCTCAGGCTGTATTTTTCATGTTGTATTACAACTGGTAACAAATTTGTTATGCCTTCTTTCAACCGAAGCAGTTTCTTAACATTTTTAGTTAAAAGTTGCTTTCCAAACCAATGGTAGACTTGGTTTTAACTAAGCCTACACCCCCAACCTCGTCAAGGTGGCAGGTAGGCCGGGCACAACCATATCTCTGAATTAAAATAGGCAAAGCAAGTGGGACAATATCATTAATGTCCCTTTGCTCAAAAGAAAGGATGTGGCAGAAGAATTGAAGTATTCAGGTCATTTTTGGTGGTTTTTGCTTGGGCTTAGTCCCAGGGTCCTCTCATGTAGGTCCCTCCCAACATTTGTGAAAAGGGTCCAAAATAATCTGGGTCCAGGACTCCACAAGCTAAATCCGGTCCAGGAAATACTTCCATGTAATGACCAGCATATCATTTACCTGTCATAAAATAACCAAATAACCATAAGCAAAGTGTAGCTTCTTACTGGTGGCAGCACACCTGTCTGACTTCTCGAAATTCTCTGACGATCTTGGACAGAACCATTGCCGGTTGGGACACTTCACATGTTATCCGTAAATTTTAGTTGAAGTAGGATTACATGAAACTGCCTGAAGTAGCCTAACATGCAACCCCCTTTTCCCCTCCCAATGTTGTGTCAAGAAGAATGTTTCTTTGCCGTGAACTGCATAACAGTGGTCAACCAACACTGGAATAGAAGGGGGAGCAGGGTGTCGAAACAAATTACTTTGGCCAAGATTGTATCTGCAGTGTCTAGGCCTATATACGCTGAGCGCACCTTTTGCACTAGGACACGACTAAGTGTCAATGTTAGAGTTGTTTTGTTCTGCAACGTTTGGCTTTAGGCCTTCGTAACTGTGTTTGGGTAAGACTACGACAACTTTTGTCCTCAGTGAAGCCTAGCCCTTGAACAGGACCCAGCGTTACGTTCCTATGCTATACACTTCATTTCTGGGCCCTTGCCCAGTATATACAAAAACTCAGCTCATTTGCCTACTCACGCGTGAGTAGGCATCCCTACCGTCCCCAAAAAGATACCTTTTCTCACCAAACTTTCCAAAGATGATCTTTGTCATCACATTCACCTTCTACACAAGTCTGTTAACGAAATAAGACCTTTGAGAGGGAAATTTTGGCTGGATAATTCTGGGAGTAACGTTAAGCCTGTGCAGATTAATTTTTCAGTCGAAGAAGTCAGTGTTTGTCATGTGATCGCATATAAAACGGGGAAACCTACGCAGTGACTGTACAATTTCGTAATGTACAGAGAGCTTACTATATGAAGTACAAGTATTGACTAGCCGTGCTTACTAATTGGTCTTCGACTGCTTGTCTAGCGGAAGTCCTTCCCATCATGCAACACAGTAGCAGACGATCAAGATGTCGATGTTACTGTGAAGGATGGCACCACATTTTTCCTGCCTTTTGCTATGAATTTACTGGTATTAAACATTCCAGAAGGTATAGGCCTAAGTGGTATTTTAGAATGCTCAAAATCATTATATTAACTCAAATCTGTTCTATGAACCATACCATCGTAATTAGAGCTCGGTTTGTTGTTTTAGCTTAAAGTGTTGTTACCTTTGTACATGTAGGCCAGTGACCGTAGTAAGGAGTGACTACAAGGAGCGGATTATACGGTCCCGTTCAGTGACTAGTGAAGTCTAAAGGACTAGAGTATGTATGGAGAGTCGCGTAATTGCTTCCTATACAAATGTATTGGGAACAACTACGCGACCGTCGATGCATAACTTTAGTCCTTTACTGAGAACTACGACAACCGTGGGTAGACAGTCTTTTACTTTGTTTCAAACATTGAAAATACAATAGAGAAGTCATTAACAACCCATACAGGGTGATGAAATGAACGACATATTGAATACCTTAAAATTGGTGGATCGTTCCCTGGCCTTGGTTACTGTCGCCATCACGTTAACGACACAGTACGTTCACTATATAGCTAGCTGCATGCGTTTATGCATGAACGTAAGTTAGTGGACTTGCTAACATTGAAATGAGTACGGTCGACGAAGTTGCTTGATGAAGCAGTTCCGACAAAACAAAGTGGCATATGTTGGAAAATGCAACCTTTGAAATTTATTTTGAAATCCCTGAACGGTATAAATTGTTTTCAAACTATATTCACACCTTTTTTCAACCAGAGAGGAAGCCTTCAATGCAGAACAATACCTTTGAATGTGGAACTACTTCTTTATTTGCACATCACCACCTTACTATACAGGAGTTGTTCGAGCAAATCCCCTTATATAGAAATAGTTAAACTTTGTTGAAAATCCCCCTACGGAACAACTTAACATGACTGCGCAGCTGTTCCATTTTACGAACGAACAGCTCGGGATTGCAATATGAATCCAAACGGAACATGATTTAATATTCATCCGCACCGACCGCTTACGAAGGCACGAAAACACGTGACTGAACGAGCAATTCCTACAATCGAAGCTGTGGCTTCGATTAACAAAGCATTCATTGTCAATGTGAGGAAGTGATGTAATCTCTGCCGCCCTCAGTCTCACTTTGGTACACAATTCTAGTAACTTCATTATTTTGGTTATATCTCGAGGAATACATGTCCGATTTGAATGGAAATTCCACCACACTGAGTAGATATAGTTCTTTTTTCACATGTGAACATAAATTTTTTGCTTAAACTTTAAACAAATCACGACCACCCTCTTCTATAGGTTTCCCTTTGGCTTATTCAACTCACCGGGAACAATACTTGAAGCGAGTGAACAGATTTTGCATGACTTATATAGTGGTTTTGATAAAAAGACAATAACTTTCATAAGAACACTACTCTTAATATTACTGAAAACGAAAGAAAGATTTGTTTGTTTTGAGACAGGAAAGGGCACTTTCAACAAGTTCATCTTCATTTGTAGGTAATTAAAAAGGCAGTTACTTTAAAACTCTGCGAATCAGACATTTGGACGGGGACCCTGGATTGGTATCAATTAATGCGATTGGAAGTCACCGAGGCATTAGCAAAGATGAGGAAAAAAACTGTTCTGCCTATTGAAGCGAACAATCTTCCTGCTAGCTGATGGGAGAGATCAGATGATTACAGTGGACTTTTTTTTATACAACTTCTTTTGTTAACTTCAAAACACTTGTCCATCTTTTGTGGCATAAAAAGTGTGTGACATTTGGGGTTTTTAAGGGAAATATTGCCTTTTAAATGCTCCAACAAAGCACAGAAAGTAACTAGAAAATGTGGTTACGTACCGTAACCACAATGGACAAGACCATGTACCAGTCTCTGGTTGCCTATGTAGGTTGAGGATGGACTGCCTGGTTAATCCGAAAACAGGGACGTGGAACTGGTATGTGGACTGGGCGGGAGGTAGATATTTTCCAAAACCCAACATCCTGTCGAACCCTGGATCGTTTCCAGGCCGCAATCATCTATAAGCAATTCACCCTAAGAAAGCGAGCGCACACGTACACACACACACACTCTCACATTTTCAAGCACATAGACTCCAAGTGACCTGTTCTGGAAACCCTCCGTATCCCAAAATGTTATTATATTTTGTTTGTTCTGCTTGTTGTTTTTTATTTTAAATCTGCCTGAATTATTGGAGCCTGGGCAAAACAGTAATTGTGCTCCCCCAGTTTTTTTTCAATGGGGTGGCAATTGCCCCCCTCCCCCCCCCCCCCCACATCCCGGATTGCAACGCCCCTGTCCGACAAGAGAGGAGTGCAGCAAGTTTTTAAAAAGACTTTCTGGCTCTTTTATTCAGAAATAAGTGCCTGGAATGAAGTGAATCTGCAAATGTAGGTACAGTTAATGCACTGCGTTTTACGTTTGACTTCTGCGCAAACTTATACATATGTTAAAATACGAGATTTGCATCGAAAATTCGGACTTGAGGTTTGAATGCACTTGCCTTCCGAATGAAGTTATGAGAAATTACTTTTGTTTATGACGAAAATTTACCTCAAACACGTTAGAAAACTTCTAGCAATTGGTCACATCGTTTGTTCACTGACTGCAATGGACCGTATACATACTGGCTTTCTACTGAAAGCTGCTCCACACCTGCAGCCCTGCACTTGCACTAAACCTGCCTGTATGCTACTACTGTACACATATTATACATTCATAAACTGTATGCAGTTCAAACGACGAACGGAGACATCGTAGCATACCACTATGCCGAAATTCCAGGAAATTTCCAGAAAGAATTATACTCATTTTTTCACATTCATGCAGTTGTATTCATAACCATTTCATAAATCGATTGTTAAATAAATTTGGTAACCAGACGGTTCTAAATAAATTGATTTTGAAAATATGTACAAAACGGTAGCAAACACCAACGATCTGGAAAGAGAGTAAGAAACCCAGTCTACGTATAGGACATCCCTCGTTCATGACTGCGTAATATGTAAAGTACCAGGCGTATTAGCCTACTTAATATTGCAATTAGCCTACTTAATATTGTAATTAGCCTCGACTTCATATTTAAATGTAGATCATTTGAGGAACAATGTATGCCTTTCGTAATTAGCGACATTTTTCACACAATCTTGTCACATATCCGTCTCCTTTGCTGTACAAATCTATTCCCAAAAGATCGGGTTGTTTCTTGATGGGAGTCGTCCGATAAACTGAACGAAAGAAATGTGGTCACGTTATCATCAGAAAATGTGACCAACCACAATAATGGACATGCTGTCATGTCCATTACATAGCTCCTGTCATTTTCAAATCATTCGGTCTCAACAATAAACCACAGCAGTAGCTTCATTTCCTCAAAATCTTACGCACAAGAAGAGTTATGGAAGTTGCATCTTTTGAAATGTTGAAAGTTTGGGTGAACAAATTATTCTTGAGCAGCAAAAGACTCAATTTCTATCTGATGGAAATGTATGTCTTGAAAAGAAGGCTACCATACTGTCTTATTTGTAATTGTTAATCACTCTTTGCCACTAAATATTGGTTTTGAAAGGATGAAATATCCTTGTAAAAAAACGCAATATTTCCATTTAAAGGCCCAGTTCTCTCACCACAAACAGTGCCAATTCTCCTAACCTTCTTACTGAAGCCCCTCCTACAATTGTCTGAAATTCATCCTCATCTAGATACAATCTCAGTTTATTGCTTCAAGGTGAGTACAGAAAAACTCAATTCATATGATCAAAACACTCTCAGTACCGTTCATGCTGTGTAATATAAGCTTCGGTACTCTGCACTGTTTGAATTAGCTGTCAATCAAAGAGCTGAGCCATTTGAGAATTTCGGTACCCCCGTACCAAAGTTGTAGTTTGGGGTGAGAGGTTTGGCCCTTAAAGGTAAATATTATAATTAAACTTTCATTTTAGAATTCCTTTGTAGGATATGGATTAACTGATGGTGAACCGTGCCATATCCTGTTCTAAAGAACAGGGGTGGCGCCAGGATTTGCCGACAGGGTGACCAGAATTTCAAGGCCCCGACAAAGGCGATGTTATGTCCCAGTTGAACGCGACTTTGCAGAATTTGAGGCGAGCGGAGCGCGCCGAAATTTTGGGCTTTCTTTCTAACAAATACTTAAAAATCTGGAGTTTAATGAAGTAAAAATTAAAACTTATGGAAAAAATTTGGCTTTTATTGGTACTAAAAAAAAATTTGGGTGTTTATTGAAGAATCTGTCCTTCATAAGGGAAAAATCAAAAACGTTATATGGGCGACAGCTGAAATTCTTTTGGGGTTACGCATTGAATCGTACAAGACCTACTTACTAACTGACTAAGGCTTTGAGACGAGACTAGAAGTTTGCCCGGAAAGTTTTTCCCTTTTTAAACGAATCTTTCAAAATTAAGAGCTTATCATGATGGAGAAATTTTGGATTTTAATGAAAGAAAATTAGGTTTTTTGGTAAGGTTATAATGAAAAATTTGGTTTCTTTTATTAAGAGATATGCCTTTCAGGAGCAAAGTTAGGTAGTATGCCGGGTGATTAACAGAGTTGGCTTTGGTGATTTATTGTACGGAGTATCCATCGAAATTGGAATTTTTTTTTGCTATTTTTAACAGTCTTAAGCTAATATTGGAGAAAAATTGAAATTTTATGACAGTTTTGGGGTTCTATGGAGGAATCTGACGTTCTCATGAGGAAAATCAAGTAGGGGTGACCTGTAGTTGTGTTGAGGTTTCTGAATACCATCATGCAGCTTTAGGCCCTCGGACCATATTGGAGCATTCTCCGGAGGAAAAAATTTGGCTTCGCATTTATTTGAAGTTTTATATTTTATTTATTGTCATGGGCGTACGGCAGCGTGTCAGCTGAGTTTGGGAGGGGCAGAATTGTTCTTTTGTCCGCAAAAATGTAATCCTGCCCGAAAGATTATCTAATTCGAGCGCACAGAATTTTTTTTAGAAATGGAGAACCCCCGGTCAGCAGGAAATGGCATTTCCTGGGCTAGTAACTAGAATTAAAGAAGTCCTTAATTTCAGATTTCTTTCGCAATAAAAACATTTTCACTTCATAACACTGCCCAAAACGAAGAATAATTTATAAACACGCATTGTTCTGTTCAGTTATCTGTTCGACTAAAACACTATCTATGCGGAGCGCCACCATCAGTAAGCGTGGAGCGTACAGAAAATTGTTGAAGATGGGATGAGGGATAGGAGAGCTAGTAAGAAGTGATTAAAACCGATTCAGATATGCATCAAAATAGCGTTACAAAAAATAGTTCAAAAAGAAAAAAAAATTATGGTCATCCATCCAGTAACTTCGGTCCTTTACGTTTTTCATGTTTAGGCCTCCCCGAAAAATTGCCGTCCTTCCCCGACGAGGGAAAGAGATAGGACAAGGTACATAGAATGGGGCTTAACAGAGGTAAGAAGTGATTTAAAATCGATTCCGATATGTATTTAAATAGCATTTCAAAACAAAAAAATATGTTCTAGATCACCCATCCAGTAACTTCAGTTCTTGCGGGTTTTTTATTATTTTTTATTATTTTTAGCCCCCCCCCCCCCGACGAAACCGCCGAACTTCCCCGACGGGGGGGGATGCCCCCTCCCCCCGCTGGCGCCACCCCTGCTAAAGAAGCCTACGGGTCCAGAGCTTATACCTTCGTTCGCCCATACACAATTAAATTTGAAAAAATACTGAACAACATTTAATCCGTAAAATTAGACAACCGTAATATGAGTGTGTTTATCGATCGCCTTGATTATGTTTAGCCATAATTAAAGCAAGGTCACGTGGACCAATTAAAATGTGGTCTTGCAATGAATTACATTTCTTATTCCTTACATTGAGCATACAGGGGAATAAACCAAAGCTGAAATCTCACACATGTTGCATTGTGTTCACTAAGAATGTACACTCATGTGGAGACTTCGGGAAGAAAAAAGCTACTTCATATCCTCTAATAATTTGAAAGAATAGGCGTTAAAGCTATTGTAAGACCTTCATTTCGGAATTCAAAAGGTCTTGAACGTTAATAATGACTCCCCACTAGATAAATTTGCCGTCATGAGGAATCACTGCGACATTTTAAATTTTGGCCTTATGCATATGACGTCACAGCAACGACGTGCATTGCAACTTAACACTATCCAAAATGCGAACCAAAGTTGTTATACTCGTAAGGTTTGAATACGCTCGTTAAATCTACTTGTGCGTAGGAAGGCTAGACTACTTATCGCGCGCACAGTGTGAGTGTACCAAGAAATTCCACTGTTTTCCTCTGCCGTAATGAAGTCAACTTGGTTCCAATGTAAAAACTCTATTTCATACCGGTTCCCTGTATCTTCCTACACAGTCATGTAACATGCAGATGATATCTAATCAAATTTAGGAGTTTGAAGATGAAATGGTTCATGGAATCTTCTGATGGGGACCAATATTCCCCAAATCGTATTATTTCAATCGTGGGCGATGGTTTCAAGGTCCGTTATTCCAGGTTTACTCCCAATGTTTTAAATGTCCCCAGCCCTGGAACATCGAACCCTGAAAACAATCAACACTCAGGAACATTGACATAGCCACGCCTCAACTTGTTGAGAAATCAGTCTTTTAATTGCTTTAATTTTTAGGTTGGATCGATGCTTCAATGCCACCTGGACGGAGTCGGAAGCCCGCTGCCAGAAGTTTTTGTCGGTTGACGATCCAGACAACAATGGAATCACGGCCGGGCATCTTGTTTCGATCCATTCGGATGAAGAACAGGAGTTTGTTTATCAGCTTTTTGTGAAAAATACTCCGGATGTAAATAAACTTCACAATATTGGTTTTGTAAAAGTTACGGTGACTCGAACTTGCTAAAGGTCGCATAATGTTACCAGTGACGTATCCAGACTCGGGCTAAAAAAGCGTCACTCCGCCCACTTCGTTGTCCATAATTCGTGTCAAAGTCAAAGAAAATATAGGCTATAGCCTGCATGATGGAATATGTTGCAAATATTTGTCAAACACAGCAACTTTTGTATTTCTGCCCTCTTTCAAAGAAAAGGCGACACCTCTCTCCAAAGATTTTATAAGCATATCTTTGCCTCCACCCTTCAACACGCCCTCAGAACAGCAATCAATCAAACTTTGCGCTTCCTCTATTGGAGAATTTCTGGAAACCCCCCTGGTTACCCTTGGTAACTAACATGACTTTGTATCATAAATTGCTGATTAATTAAAAGTAAATAGTCAATACACATATAGCGATTCATTGTGCGTGCGATTTGCGGGGCAATTCTTCTACAGATGACGATAGAACAACCCGAGACCTGTTTTTACATACCAAGCTGCGAGTATTCAACTGTTCGGGAGATAACCGGTTTCGGGGGAAATCAATTTTCACCCAACCGGAGGAATATTTTGCCACGGATGGCGCCATTTTCAGATATTTCCCATGTTGCATTGCGATCCTACCGCGCAAATTCAACGGAGGTAACGTTTAAAACAATCTTGCAATTTTTATCGATTTTAGGAAAGACAAATTTGCTTTTTCGCCGTATCGGTCGAATAAGTACTTATTCTGGGTTTAGGCAGTGTGTTTCATGTTTTACATCCAAATAGACCTTATGCATTGCCGTTACGTTTACGTCATAAAAAAAACAACGCTTCCCATGTTGCCGCGCGAAGCATGATTTGCACGACCTGTTAGTTAGCCTGTGTCGTTGACTACGCTCGTATTCGCTTTGTTTAGAAACCAGCTCTCTTTTTTGTTGAAGCATGGCGGAACATCACCCGAGGTAGTAATCCCATGGTTGAAGTAACTAGCGATTATGACATACTTGTTTCTCCAAAGGAGGGCGCACCTTTTGGTATGTGGCATCATTTTCAAAAGTTCTGTTGAGGTCGTGCTACGCCAATGCATACGGTCTATAGATAGTCATTTATACGTGGTTCTTTCTCACTCTTGTTCCCATTGTAGCTGCCACGAGTAAGATGGGATCCACGGATTTATGTTGGTTTTATACTCGGACAAACAGGCAATGATCTATCTTGGTCTGATGGCACTCCCGCGGACTATAAAAACTGGTATCTTGGCCAACCTGACGGTTTGCCGAATGCTCTTGGACAGATATCGGACGGACCTGGAGAAAAAGCTGATCCAGGTATTAGAGGGCGCTGGTGCGACCTACGACTAGAGGGACAACATATTAAGCGTTTGTCAATGTGTAAGATGCGTCAAAGTGGGCTAAGACTTTACTTCTATAAAGGGAAAGATTGCTGAAATGACGGGGTAAGGACATCATGACGTAACATAGATAGTAGTAACCGATTGTTGTTCTTGTCTTCTTAGTTTGGGGAACACGGTAAATTATATCCAGGGAGCCCCCCCCCCCCCCCCGTGAGGGTCTAATCAAGTGCACGAAAATTAAATTAAAAAAGAAAAAAAACAGGAAAAAAAAACTTACTTAATCAGATAGTAGGGATATATGGAAAATAGGTTTATGATACAATTGATATTAGCATGTTAGTCGCAGTTTCTTATCTTTGCTCTTTTAACTTTCGTCCCGAATGTTCTTGTGACGTCGCTGGCAACAATCATCCTGTCAAAAGTGTATAATTTATAAATCCATTTTTCATTTCTCCTGTAGGTATATTAAATCAAATTTTAGATACTAAAATAACATTTGTGAACACTGAAAGAAGATTTAATGTATTTTTTTTCTTCTAATAAATATGTGAACTGAGCTAAACATGCTACCACGAAGGCCAGGAAGATCCTTCAATCTTTAAGTTCACGAAACTTCCAAGCGAGTTTACCAACATCTTTATGTTCAAGGGCGAAAGCAGGTAGATCGCAACAAGGGAGGGTTGTCCCCTGGCAACTCAATAGCTTGGAGAAAAGCACTGGACATGACATCAACTCCTTAAAGAGATGGCTAGAAAATTTTCAGATAATATGAAACATTGTTAACAATTGTGTTTTGTAAGTTGAATGTCGACCTTTGACCTATCAAAACACTTCTTTTCTCCTATCATGGTTTTATTTGTTGTTGATTAATAGAATCACGTTTGGGCTTTAGTAAATACAGTAAATACACATTCTCTCAGCAATAAGGTACTATGTTATTCCTGTCTTTTCTGTGAAGATTTTGGTGTTCCCCGCAGTTTTCACTCCTGAAGAAATACGTGTGCATTGCAGGAGGGGGGTATCAGTATGGGAGGAGAATATCAGTGTAGGAAGGGGAGATCAGTGTAGGAGGGGAATATCAGTGTAGGAGGGGAATATCAGTGTAGGAAGGGGAGATCAGTGTAGGAGGGGAATATCAGTGTAGGAGGGGATATCAGTGTAGGAGGGGGATATCAGTGTAGGAGGGGATATCAGTGTAGGAGGGGGATATCAGTGTAGGAGGGGGATATCAGTGTAGGAGGGGATATCAGTGTAGGAGGGGGATATCAGTGTAGGAGGGATATCAGTGTAGGAGGGAATATCAGTGTAGGAGGGATATCAGTGTAGTAGGGGGATATCAGTGTAGGAGGGGAATATCAGTGTAGGAGGGGATATCAGTGTAGGAGGGGGATATCAGTGTAGGAGGGGGATATCAGTGTAGGAGGGGATATCAGTGTAGGGGGGAATATCAGTGTAGGAGGGGATATCAGTGTAGGAGGGGATATCAGTGTAGGAGGGGATATCAGTGTAGGAGGGGATATCAGTGTAGGAGGGGAATATCAGTGTAGGAGGGGATATCAGTGTAGGAGGGGATATCAGTGTAGGAGGGGATATCAGTGTAGGAGGGGGATATCAGTGTAGGAGGGGATATCAGTGTAGGAGGGGATATCAGTGTAGGAGGGGAATATCAGTGTAGGAGGGGGATATCAGTGTAGGAGGGGATATCAGTGTAGGAGGGGGAAATCAGTGTAGGAGGGGATATCAGTGTAGGAGGGGATATCAGTGTAGGAGGGGAATATCAGTGTGGGAGGAGATATCAGTGTAGGAGGGGAATATCAGTGTAGGAGGGGAATATCAGTGTAGGAGGGGAATATCAGTGTAGGAGGGGAATATCAGTGTAGGAGGGGATATCAGTGTAGGAGGGGATATCAGTGTAGGAGGGGAATATCAGTGTAGGAGGGGATATCAGTGTAGGAGGGGATATCAGTGTAGGAGGGGATATCAGTGTAGGAGGGGAATATCAGTGTAGGAGGGGATATCAGTGTAGGAGGGGATATCAGTGTAGGAGGGGAATATCAGTGTAGGAGGGAGATATCAGTGTAGGAGGGGATATCAGTGTAGGAGGGGGAAATCAGTGTAGGAGGGGAATACCAGTGTAGGAGGGGATATCAGTGTAGGAGGGGAATATCAGTGTGGGAGGAGATATCAGTGTAAGAGGGGAATATCAGTGTAGGAGGGGAATATCAGTGTAGGAGGGGAATATCAGTGTAGGAGGGGAATATCAGTGTAGGAGGGGATATCAGTGTAGGAGGGGAATATCAGTGTAGGAGGGGAATATCAGTGTAGGAGGGGAATATCAGTGTAGGAGGGGATATCAGTGTAGGAGGGGAATATCAGTGTGGGAGGAGATATCAGTGTAGGAGGGGAATATCAGTGTAGGAGGGGAATATCAGTGTAGGAGGGGAATATCAGTGTAGGAGGGGATATCAGTGTAGGAGGGGATATCAGTGTAGGAGGGGAATATCAGTGTAGGAGGAGATATCAGTGTAGGAGGGGATATCAGAGTAGGATGGGATGTCAGTGTAAGGGGGGCGGCACTCAGCGCGGGAGTGAGAGGGTATATTGAGGTTGCTTATTACCTGAGATTCTAGCTGAAAGTTTCAAATTTGAAATGACCAGGATCGTATTTACGGCGGGCCCACGGGGGGGGGGGGGTCTATAGCTCAAGGACTCGACATTTAGTCCTCCACATTTTAGTACCCAACACAATAGATTTTAAAGACAACTTTTCGTCCCTCTTAGGATAACCATTATGTGAGAAACGTCCGTTCTGTATAAAACGGTGAAGGTCTGTATGGATGTGCAGCATTTTAGCTGGGCCCAATTAGAAGGTCCCGAGCTCGATTGTCTGGCCAGTTCATACCAACGGATAATAACCCTGTGCCCTACAATTGGACCAAAGGCCGAAGGAGTCGTTAGATCAAACCAGAAGGCTATAAGTCGAGAAGTAAACTACGTAACTTAACCAATGTATGGTATGTTCATAATTATGCAGGTGACAACACAAAACTGAAAACTTTAAGGCAGAGATATGCTTAAATTGTTTGCCTAATAGAGAAAATTGTCACAAACTATTAGAGTCTCGCTTCCAAAGACTAAACCATGTGAAAATATTTAGGATATTAAAGTTTATGGAACTTCAAGCCATTAGTTGTCCCTACGTCAAAACTGAGTGTTACCTGCTTTGCTCAATACAATAGACCTTATGCAATGACGATGCACTGACGTCGTCCTTGGGGCAAACTTTTGGAACACGTGGCGGCACGCATAAGTTGCTCTGTAAGTATGGCAGACTATGCGCGTATTCGACTGGTTGACAAATCAGTTGTCTGCATCTGTCGCTGTTGGTTTGTTTTGCCCCAAATCATATGCATAAGGTTTACAGTGTTGCTTTATTCACTCTTACTCCACTGGTTGGCACTGGTTGACGTAGAACGTACATGCAGAGTAACATAAGCGTGCACGTTCGGTTTTGCGCGTGCAGTGATCTCGCGATTGCACGCAGAATGTAGACGAATTAAAGTCTACATTTCATTTTGACGAAATGTACGCCCACCTCATCAACTCTGTTGCCAAGCCCCCTTGACGTCATTTGTTTGTAAACATAAAGTCTGTAGGGATTATTCTAGGGCAACGTAAGATCAAGGCAAGGGGAATTTTCGCTCCCGTAAAAGATAAAATAAATCACTCAGGAAAGTATTCATAGCTCTTCTAGCATTGACACGCTCTTTTGTTTGCAGTTTCCTGTAGAATGATTTTTTTAAATCCCATTACCCAGGTAACACCCTGTAAATGGGATGCTTAGGTGACCATATCTTACTCTATAGGGACCATGTAACTTAGCATTCGGGACTAGTAAGAGACCACACTTTCCAACCGTTTCCCACGTGGCCAATGTGGGATAGTTTTGCGCCCCTTGTGGGTAACTAGTAGTATGTTACGACGATGTTTCTCATGGGTCCCTTATGGGTCCATTAAAAATCACGCGTGGAAAATAATCATGACGAAACGTCCCTTCTTACATACATCCTCTTACTCTGCCTGATTACCTCTTATCGCTTCAGGGAGGAAATGGGAAATGGAGCTCACTACACACACACACTTGATATAGTAGCAGTTCGCATCTGATTAACTGATTAACAGTAACAGATATAGTAACATACACAAAAAGTTACGTAACACAATGAAAGCATAGCTCATTTAAGGACACAGATCATGTAACAAACTTAGATACCAGTTACACCAACACTGCCTTTAATCTACTGGGGTGTCTATGTTGTTTTCTTAAGAAGCAACGTCACAGGATGACATAGTCCCTTAAAGGTCCATACCGGTGTACATTAGCTTCCTTCGTTGTAGAATACGCCCAAGTTATTTCCCGCCTGTCGTAACAAGGCACTAAAGGGAAACCAAACTTGAACTTGAACCATCATTGAATATTAATTTAAACTTTGAACTTTTTATCGAGTTGACTGACACTATATAGCGCCGTCGTGTTGGTGTGTAATTTCATCTCATCTAACTAACTAGCTAACTAACCCGCCTCCCCTAAACTTTCTTTCAAAGTCTTCCGTCTTTCACTCTTCTCTTAAAAACAAAAGTTATTCAACCATTTAATCAACTTAACTTACCACACTTTTAGCATAAATCATAATAAATAGACCTGTGATTTTCCACATCCAAGAAAAACTAGTCGCATTTGTCATAATTTCTTTTAATTTCTTCTTCTGAACTGTATTTGAGCAGCAAATTTCATGTGATTTTTTCTCAGAAACGTTTTCAGAGAATATATGCAAGGCATGACTCCTTCGAACTATGACTTAGTTCAGAATTACTAATACGGTTTCATTCAACCAGGTACATCTCTTCCTGCAAAATTTGTAAGAGTTGGAATCATTGCTCTCTTTCGACCAGTGATTGTCCTTGTAGGATCTGGTAGTGCGTTCCCATAAAACCAGCCACCTACAGTGCAGAGAAAACCAGTTTTAAGTTATTGTAATTTAAGGCATGCTGTACGAATTGCACGAACGGGATATGGTAGTTCCCATTCTCATTAATTTGTTTAAATTTAAGGTAGAATTACATAGCTATCGTCATGTAAACTAAAATAATTGATGCAAGACCACGATAACAAGGTTGTGTAGGTTACGTTACAAACGAACAATAGCACACTGATCACAACTGGAGTAATATAGACCAACTGTACTTGGAAGTAAACTGTATGATATAAATATTTCTGTAAGATTGAAATGGGGTACCCCTACCCCTACCCCAACTTACAACAGGTAAAAATGGGGACTGGACCTCCTTAGTCCCCCGGTCCGGTGACACAAAAACCGACTGCATGGAAAAAGTGATGGGAGCTTCCGATCGTGGGGATGGATGGTCTGGGGTCCGACTACCTCTCAGGTTATACCCGGCATATTGAGCACACTGGTCACAACTGGAGTAATATAGACCAAATGTACTTGGAAGTAAACTGTATGATATAAATATTTCTGTAAGATTGAAATGGGGTACCCCTACCCCAACTTACAACAGATAAAAATGGGGACTGTGCCTCCTAAGTCCCCCGGTCCGGTGACACAAAAACCGACTGCATGGAAAAAGTGATGGGAGCATCCGATCGTGGGGATGGATGGTCTGGGGTCCGACTACCTCTCAGGTTATACCAGGCATATTGAGCTTTGTGCTCAGCCTAAGCAATGCAACAGAGAAAACAAGCCAGTGAGTCACAAACACCCAACACCCACCACCAACCAATTGTTTAGGAACTAAGCCGTAAATTATTATCAAAAACCTAAACCTTCAATGGAACAAATGGTCAATCATTTTGTAGCTCGAGTAAACCCTTCATGGATAATTAACACTGAAACAAAAAACAAATCCACCACGCTCTTTGATTCATCCCAATTACTCACAACCAGGGTTGCTTAATGTGCTGAACTGACTAGTCTCCGAGTAGGTCGGTTGTGAAGAGCACTTTTCCCGAGTGGAGTTTTATCCAGTAAGCATGTTTCTATACAAGCAAGTACGTCACCAACTTAGTGCAAAAATGAAAAAAAAGAAAAGGAACAAAACATTGACTGATGCCGTCGTTGGTGGTATTGTCATGGCTGACAATGGATGTAAGTCGCATTAGAAAAATATTCACTGCCAATGGCAACACAATTGGGCCCCACCTCCCTAAATCTCCTCCTACCGATAAACCCTGGCCGTCCCGCCACAGGGCATTACTACGAGGGGAGCTGAAGTGACCTATCCCAAATTCTGAAATGTAAGGTATTGATTTTTCAAAAGTTTGTTAAGGCAACTTATTTATCTGCCAGCCTCCAATAGAACAATCTTCTAGTCTCCACCCCGTGCAGTTATATTTCTCAACCGGACGTTACATGCCCAAGCCCACTGGTGGACCTCAGACTGCCGACTGCATGGTTACGTCACCCCTAAAATCCGATTCCATTATTTCTACAACTTTGTTTGTTTGTTTGTGGTTTATTTTCTTTTCTTCTTAATCCAAGTTGCAATTTAACCTCTATAAAAAGGCTGATCCTTGACAACGGTGGTATCCGGCTTGACCAGGAATTGATCTTTTGAAAGAATCCTAAACACGAACACGTACTTTTCCTATACTCAAAAAACGCGAAACTAAATTAAATATAACCACATCACTGTTCTGTTTTCCTTATTCCTCCTGCAGCTAAACTAATAAAATAATATCCCAAACAATACTTAAAGGGGAAGTTAAGGCAAAAATTTAATTTTCACGTGTGAAAGAGGAACAAAATCTACACAGTGTGGTGAAAGTTCTATTCAAATCGGACATGTATTTCTTGAGATATTAGTAAATGAAGTCAGTAGATTTGTGTTCAAAAGTGAGTTTGAGGGCACCAGAGCTTATATCACTTCCTCACATTGACAAGGAATGCTTTGTTTCCATTTGTTTTATTAGACTGTTGGGCTGACCTTGAAGTTAATAGGAGTATGACCTCCCTGTGGGGGGTGCAAAGTTTGTAAAACTCTCATGCCACTTATGCAGTCACATTTTAATAATATGGGATTGTTGAGGAGAAAATCCAGTATAAATCTTACAGAAAAACAAAAGACTGCCCATTAAAGTGGGGATGTGATGTCATATGTGCTTGCTTCAAGTTCACTTTTTGTTGAATTTGTGAAAACTTTACATATTCATATCTTGAGAACTACACATCGGATTTCAATGCAAATTTCACCAAAATGCTCAGAAAAAGTACCCCTCGAACATATCAAATCCTGTAATGACCTTAAACCCTTCTTTTAAAGAAGAAGTAGAGGGGGAGGGGCCACTGGGGGAACTGGGGTCACGTGCCCCCCCCCCCCCACTTTTCCAGAGTAGCAAATGTGCCCCAAGACTCACTCTAGTCTTGAGCTTCAGTCTTTCCCATTCTCACCATGATGTATTCTTGTAAATTTCGGCAAATGGGTAATGTTTGTGCACAGCTGGATATCCTTCTGAATGGCTATCTCGGAGGCACAATGACTCAAAAGAGATATAACAATCTGATGATGCTAAGTATTCACAAATCAAGGACTGATGACTTGAATCTAACCGACTTTGTTAAAGAGTTTTGTTCGAGGAATGAACGTAGGAGAAATTTCTGTGGGAGGTTCTGATCGATGATGGATGGGAATGATCCGTACTAATACACACTGAAAAACTGATACATAGTGATGACCCATATTATAGGCTAACACAATTGCACACAAAGTGGTTGTGTTATGGTCAAGTCCTCTGCCGTTGTGCCCCACACACTTTTTGGAAGCTTCCGACCCCCCCCCCCCCAAAAAAAAAAAAAAAAAAAACGAACATACCTATCCCGCGTCTGCAACACCTTTTTTCAAAATTTGAGTGCACATGAAAATGTGGTCTCATTAACATTTCTTAATCCAGCCAAGACATAAGTAGGAGTCATAAGTTCTGTACAGTGGACTGTGTCTAAATTGTTTTTTGATCAAGTAAAGACTGTGCATTTTAATCTTCCATAGTTGTACTCTAATCTCTATGTTCGTTCAGGTTGGCTAGTCAGTGCTGTATTTGCCTACTGGACGAAAACAAGGGAACGCGCTATACTATGTTGTGAGCTCGGTTTGTGTACCCCATACTGTGCTTCAAAATTCAGCGAATCACCGAACTAGCTTATATTGGGTACACCCTACACCAGTGGCAAAGCTAGGGATTTCGGTCAGAGGGGGCGAAAATGGAGTAAATACCCTAAGTCTCAGCACGATCTAAGCCATCGCTTTGCAGACTTTCCATTTGATTTTTCGCACTTGGTAGAGGACTACTTTGCCATTTCTCCTCGGCAAGTTTTTCTATTAGAACAAGTTTAAATTTTCTATCCGTGGGCCTCCGCGGAAGATTTTTTTCTTTGGGGGGGGGGGGGGAGGCATGGGGCTGGAATAAATTCTTTTGGGGGGGGGGGAGGCTCGGTGCCACCATGAGTTGGCACAGAGCGCAAGGAACTTTTGGCCCCAAATGCCTCTCGGATCACTGGAAATGACATTTCAAAAGCCTATTTACCTCATATAAATAGGGAAAACACTACGTGAACTGTTAAGAAATATTGATGTCAAATTTTATTCGCCTTTATCTTTATGTTTTCTTCTTTTTTTCAACCTTTTTTATTTTCCGGGGGATGGCAAGTTCCCTCCTTGCCACTACCTGCGGACTCCCATGTTTCTATCCCTCTGTTTTACATTCTAGTATGAAGGCAATCATTTTATTTTTTAAGTTATTGTCAAGTCTCGATTTAAGATTTTTTAGTAATGTAATAATGTGCTTTTTTGTGAAGATAAATAAACCTGCAAGAGCTAAATAGCAAGAAATCTTACAGAGGGAAAAAGTTATGGGAAGTAATCACCGTTAGGTGTACATTTTGTCATCTGAAAATCAAGATAAATACACAAAGAAACATTAATTGGCGTAATTTACATCATGTGACCACTCTGAAATAGCCATTCATTAAGTACATTGAAAGAAATAGCCAAGACAAGAGGTTTGTTTGGCTCTCTAGATACCGTATTCATAATAAATAAAAGTAGCCTAAAACTGAGCTTATTTGATGCAATTTTCAGGCTTTTGAGACCACGAAAGTACAAAAAAAAAAAAATCATGGGATTATCTTGCAGTGTCAGAAATAGCCATTTATCATGAGAATGGTCACCTGAACAAAACCAAAATGGAAACTGCTCATTAAAACTCTTAAACAATTACCACTATGATAACAATTTTATTTGATTTTAACCTGAATGTTCTCTTCAAGTGATTTTGAAAAATGTTGTGGAAGCTTATTTGGTATCTTCATGAACTCTTTTTATTGTCTATGTTGACAATTATCCCCGACAACAAGTGAGCTGTTTGCGATACAATTATTGTAGCTCCCTTTGCAACATCTTTTATTGGCCGGGAGTCCGTGTATTTTGTAAGCTTATAATAATCCTTGTTGTGTAAGCAATGAACTTAGCACAGCGACAACATTCGGGTATAAAGCATGAAGATACGTTTCGGCAAAACCTATCCCTATATTCCAGAATTTGACACGCCTAATCGGAATACAGTGCAGATAGGACAGTTATTGGTGGCTGTTTAAGCATTTCATTTCCTGGGCCTAAAACAATGCTATTCAATTACGTCTTTTGCCAATAATAGTGCAAGTCATTGATTTCACGTGTTTCCACGAGGCAGAAGCGGTCGCGGACGCGGGCGAAAAATATCGCTCACCGTTATTTTCAATGGGGCCGTTTCCATGAGGCGGACGTGGACGCGGGCGGATAGGCTGATTTAAGTTAAACTATTACTAGCATGATTATCCCTGATTCGTCACGCGGTCAACACGTATGCAGCACGTGTTTTTCCCTTCCTTGATATGTGTAATATTAGCCCGAATCTAAACTTACAAAAGTAATGACGTACTGAAAGTATTATGCATTGGAGGCCTGACGTGTGTCGCAACCAGAAGCTTTCGCCATTACTTCAGCAAATGATAGCAGAAAGTCAACGCTCCTGAAAATGTTTCTTAGTAACAAGTTGTCGATAATTTTACTGTGTTTTCCGTTGATTGCAACCGGCGATTACTTGATTTCTGACGGCCCCTGTCCAAAGGGATGGACTGCATGGGGAGACCACTGCTACAGGTATGTATATGCGCAATATGGTATAAATCACGTCCCTTAGAGGTATTTCCAGTGGGGGCGGTATGGGGGCAAGAGTGGGCATTTGCTCCCCTCGGATTTTCCCTCCTCAAGTTAGGTTAGTTAGGAGTTGGGTTAACCGCAAAAATAATTAACCTCTGCAGAGACTTCATTTTTCTTCCAGAGATTTGCTAAAACCCCAGAGCTTCCGTACCCTTACCCCAGGTACGGGGACTTATGGCTCACTTTCGCTCTGCGCCCCGAAAATTTTTGCCACCAAAAGTATCCTCTGCTCTTAGTTAACCCAGCTTGGTTTTGACATTCTTGCGCCGCCACTGGGTATTTCGTTCCCTCTGCCCTTGGTACAAATTCTAGTTGAACCATGCATTTCTTGTTTTTTTTTTTTTTGTCAATCAAAGAGCTGTGTCAATTAAGAATTTCTAGACTACTACCAAAATTGCAGTTTGGGTGAGAAGCGATTGCTTTTAAATCAACTAGGGTGAACTGGGTTATCGCAGTTTTGAACCATATTGAAAATTTGGTCTCCTTAAATTGTTACAAATTTCATATAAAATCAATTGGATTTTACTTAGTTTTCAACTTTCTTCGTTTCTTTCGTTTTCTGGTCTTTGGTCTTCGGTCTCCGCTTGCTTTGTATACACCCCTAAGGTTTAAATTGAGTCGAATTGGATCCAGTTGGACGCAGTTGAACTGGAATTTTAAACGGGGATATGTTCAATTAAATTGAAACATGCCGCTCCCGAGTCTTTTCATTGAATTAATCTCAGTGGCATTATTGCATGGAATTGTGCGTCTTGTTAATAACACATGTTCAATTAAGTTGAACGTAATATCCGAAGGCCTGCAATCTTTCGGTTATAAAGTCACATGATGACCGTGGTAGACCAATGAGAAGGCGGGAAAATGGCGGACGTCGATACAATGTCGATTTCCTCCAGTCATAGGTGTTTAAAGCAACATAATGCGGTGCGCCGATGAATATTCCATCCCTTCTTTGTTCTTAAGGGGAGATCCCTTCGTCTCATAGTAAATTATTCTTCTCACAGAAACCTTGATTTGTTCATAAAATTCTACATTATCCGTGCTTTCGATATTTATCGCCACCAAATTGGTATTTTTCGTACTTTTATGAAATGATATCCTTCCAAAGTATTCTCAGGCATGAAGCTCAGCCACACACACACTTTACACTAAACATGAATTCTCTTCCTACTCCCTCAAAAATAATGCCTTTTACTGGACTTACTGTTTGGCATTTCCTCCCATTTGAGATTTGAAGTTGCTAGTTGCTCTTTAAAGCTATTACAAAAAAAAAAAAAAAATCTTCAAACGAGGGTTGCTGCTGACTTCAAACGGTTTAGTAAAACTATAGGTTCGACAAGGTCTGGGTAGGTAAACACCTTTTCGTTATCATCAGAAACAGAAAGTTAATAGTTCGGTTGTAATATTTTTACTGCTACCTCCATCGCAGAATGTGACTACACTGTAAAAATGCCTGTAATGTTACAGAATTTTTGTACAATTACAGAAGAAAAAAAAATAAAGAAATACAAAAGAATACAAAGTGCTGTCAATGAGTTGATAGCACTTTTTTATGTATTCTTTTGTTATCCTTCATTTTATTTTCTGTAAATGTACAGACATTTTTTACAGTGAAGTTGTAACAAGTATGCTTTGTGCAATTGTTTTTATAAGCAAACAAACCTTTAGGATACTGTAAATACCTGTTAAAAAACTTGTCTCTGAAACTGAAACTGAAAAAAACTCAAACTGTTAATACCTGTTTGTTTGTTTGTTTTTGTTTTTTTTGACGTGAATCGTTACGGTACATCTGCAGCTCCTATATGCGAGTTCGTCTACTAAGGCTCCGTTTAGTCTTTTGCCTTTGGAGGGGGTCTTTAAATTGAATTAATTTTAACTAGATAATTGCATGAAACTATAGGTTTAGCTGAATGTTGTCGACAAAACAACAATTTCAAAGATGAGAAAACGTACAAAAAAGGTATTTTTGCCAAAAGACACTACAACAACAAAAAGGGGAAAGTATTCGGTATCTTTTACACTGTTAGATGCAATTGATTAAACGATTGACTAAGGGGATATCTGGTTTTATTTTTAGTGTTGATTTTGAAAAAGCGTTTGATAAGCTTGACTTAGATTTCATACACAGATGCCTTCGATATTTTCAGTTTGGTGAAAGGATCCAAAAGTGGGTTAAGATGTTTTATAATGGAAGTGGTACTTACTGAACTGACTGATAATGAACAAAGGTCATTCATCGGGTTATTTTTCTGTGCAGCATGGAGTAAGGCAGGGATGTCCATTAATGTCCTTACGCTTCCATATTAGCAGCCGAAACTTAAGTTTTTGAACGTATTTGAAAATATTATTGAAGGAATTTCAATAAACGAAAACAAAGTCAAGATCTTGCAATATGCAGACTGCACTAATTTCTTTCTAGACGGTTCTGGGCAGTCTCTTACAGAGGTCATTCGGCAGTCTCTGGGCAGTCTCTTACAGAGGTCATTCGTATTCTTCATATGTTGAAAGTCTCTTCTGGTCTAGTTATTAACCTACACAAACTACTCTGTTTCCGTTGGCTCCACTTTCTTCACATTTGCCTAATTTTGTCCACGATTTTGATGTCAATGTTACCGCTGGACCGATTCAGTTGCTTCGTGTTTGTTTATTAACATCAATTGGTAGAATTACAATTGTGAAAAGTTTTGCCTTATCACAGCTCGTTTATTCTATTCCTTGTACATCCGGATCCACCAAAATGTTTATTAAAATACTTAGAAAGTGTAATTTTTTATTTTATTTGGGGTGGAAATACTGAAAAAGTAAAACTTTCTGTAATGGTTAACTCAGTAAGGAACTGAGGACTGAAAGTCACACATATACCTACCTTTATGAAAAGCCTAAAGTGTACATGGGTCAAGCGGTACTGTAACAATAATAATAATCCCTGGATTTTTTTTTTTTTTTTTTTTTTGATATTTCTTTGGCGAATGTAGTTTTCTTTCATTGCAATTGTAAAACCAGCGATGCCCCAATTATTTAAAATACTTTTATTAAGGAGGTTGTTAATGCATGGTGTATACTTACCTTTTGTTCTCCGACATAAAATTATGATTATCAAGTTATCTGGAACAATTCCTTTATTCGTATAGATAATGAACCTGTTATGTATTATAATTTATTTCACAAAAGTGTCCTGTATGTAAGAGACCTATTTGATGATAGATGTGTACCTTTGACATATGGTGAATTTATGACTCGTTTTGGTATCAACAGATTCCGCTTTTCACTATACTTTGGTTTGATTACAGCATTCCAAGAGGGTGCATGGAGACCTTGAGAGGCGGCAGAGGGTAGGGCTGATAATGGCAGTTGTTGGTATGAAAAGGTTATGAACGCTTCCTCACAGTTCATGTACAGTAATCTTCATGGGCGTCCGCAGGTATGGGCAAGGGGGGCACTTGCCGCCTGGAAAATCAAAAATTTGAAAAAACGTATAAAAATCAAAGCAAAAACCCAAACAAAACGTGTTTTTCAAGTTTCTATGCGAAAAATAGGCTTTAGAAATGCCATTTCCGGCAATCTGGGAGGCATTTTGGGCATGTTATGTGTCAATTCATGGTGACTTGGAGGTTTTGCCCCTCCCTAGAAAATTCCCCCCCCCCGACTTTTTTCTGCGGACGCCCATGGTAATCTTATTGAACAACTTACATGTCGTCCAACTGCATCATTTAAATAGGAACAAGATTTCGGTGACCTCGCGAATCAAGATTGGCATTTTTTTTAAATGGCCCGGGTTAATACAACTGAAACGAAATTACATTACATGCAGTTCAGATTTTTAAATAGAATTATATTTACTAATAAATTACTTTAATTTGCTATGCGGAAAGAAGAAAGTGACCTTTGCAGTTTCTGTTACTCAGAAACTGAAAGTTTAGACCATTTATGTTGTAATTGTCGTTTGGTTTCAGGTTTTATTTTGGATGTAGAAGAAGTCATCTTTAAAAAACAATTTTTCTTTTCCAAACAAGATTTTTTTTTTGGTTTTAGCCAGGGTTAAAAACATCCATATATTTTTTTTTAATTTTGCATATGAAAAACTATATTTACCAGTGCAAGTGTTAACAGGCGCAACTCGCAATTCAAGAATTTCTTTACAAGTTTAAGTTTGCTATTAAGGTAGTGAGGTTCAATTAAAAAAAAAAGCCAACCAGATTAAGAATACAGATCAACTACTATGATTTATGTTATGCGTTTCCTGACTTAATTGATACAAAATTGGTTATGTCAAAGTATGCATATTCTTCTTGTTTCGTCCAATTCTATATTGATGCCTTCTATACTTGTTCATATGATTCCTCTACTGTACATTTTACTGTCTATATGTACATTCTTTTGAATATAAAGGGAGGAAAAAGGGAAGGAAAAAGAAATAAAAGGGAAATCACTGTTTAATTGTTTATCGTTAGGATTGCTGAGTATTTATGAGTAGTTTTGGGTAGCGTCTCTTTAGATCAACTTGAGAAATGAGATGCTCGTGTAATATCTTTAAACAAACGTTTGCGCGTGACATGGTAGCGCCTTTCTGAAGTAATTTGCGAAACGAGGTGTTCGTATTATTTTGTATGGTTATACACGTGGGGATGGAAACTTGTAATATACTATTCCAGGGCTGAAGCCGCTCTGAAGGACAAAAATGTAGCTATGTTTTTGAGTAGGGATACCTTAGGTCGGCTTAGGGTTGGTCACCGATTGTTTGAGTGTATGTAATTTGCAGTGAGGTGCCGAGAGATGGTTTGTGCCACAATTTCTTGTCCTGTCCTGCCCCATGCCCTTGAAAAGGTTTTGTGTAGAGTTTAGGTGTGTGACGTGTGTGTTAGTTATATTATTTGTGCCTTAAAACAGTTGGGCAATTTAATGTTTGTGTGAATATATTGGAAATTAATTTATAAAAAGTGAAAAAAGTTTATATATATATATACTGGTATAGTTTTGTATTTCTTTGTGATTTTTGATAGTTTCACCGAATTTTTCGAGTCTTGTATCGTGTGAGAAGTATAAAGTGCGGCTGTGGTTGCGTATAAAATATATTTAATTCAACGAAAGAACTTCTGCCTGTCTCTTCTTTGCGCCCTTACCAGTATAAACCCCACATATTATTCGAAAGTGATTGCATTAGCGCGAACTTAAAAAATTTGCATTCCCCACAGAGAGGTCCTATCCCTATCAACTTCAAAGTAAACACAATAGTCAGAAAAAACTGAAACAAAGCATTTCCTTGTCAAGGTGAGGAAGTGATAGAACCCCTGCTGCCCTCAAACTAACTTTGGAACAAAAATCTACTGTGAATTAATTTACTGATATCTTGAGAAATGCAGATCCAACTTGAATGGAAGTTTCACCCCAGTGTGCAGATTTAGTTCTTCCTTCACGTATTTATTATTAGAATTTGCCTAACCCTTCCCTTAAATAGAATCCATTTTAAATGTCGTTTGTTTATTTCAAACGTGGTTCATAAACTTCAACAGGTGTCATGACGGACATCCCATTAGCAGTGAGTTGCAGCCTCCTGGTATTAAATTGAAAAAAAGAATTGCGCCACTTCGGGGGTTAAATGACATTTTTATCCAATAATCTTTTTTCAAAGCCCAAATAAACACCAACATTTTCAAAATGATAGAATATTGAAAACTTATTTGCAGTTTGAAAAGTATTTCACCAAACTCTTATTTACTGATTGTTTAAATTCAGGTAAATGTCAATTCAGTAATAGTGAAACCTCTTAAGCGACTTAAACTAGAACATTATGCTTAATTTCAATAAATATACTCATACCTTTCAAGTCAAAGTGATGGTTATACGTTTATGTATGTACTTTTTAATTGAGAGACACACGCGTCAACCTCTGACTCCCGTGCAAGGTCTGTGAAATGTTCTTTAGGTGTCAAAGATTGTTGGATTTTGACACACTAATTCGTCGTGCGATTAACCTTAGCATTTCATAGACTTGGAAGTTTTTTTCTCTCCTTTTCATGTCGTTTCAATTCTTTTATCTGCAAGATATATGTTTTTTCTTTTTCTTCTTATTTCATGTATTTTTTGCTTTTTTGTGTTTTGTTTTTGTTTGTCATAATGTGGCAGACATCCTTCAAACTACATTACTAAGTCACACCAGGAAGTTGTCTCTAGCCCAGTGTTTTAATGACTCGAGTCAAAGATTTGATTCGAGTCCGACTCGAGTCACTTAAATCGTGACTCCAGTCTGACTCGAGCCTCAAACTCATGGGACTCAACTCGACTCAAATCATTACTTGCAAAAGACTCTAAGTAACTCGGGTCCCCATAAAATAAAATAAAATAAAATTCCAAATTAGATTTAACATGACTCGACTCTTTTCCCACTAAATTTGACTGAATTAAGCTCCAAAATTGATGAAATGATTAAGAGGCATTCAATGAAATTTCAATAAATATAACAAATACCTTAATTAGTGTAACCATTGCACAGGAATAGAAGAAAATAGATCCATTGTGTTAAAGGTACTGCACCTTTTAAGCTCCCTGTTCATAATGATAAGCAACGGTCTGCTTTTAAGCCAAGAATCCCCCGGTTGTAATGAGGATCCGCTTCTGGTCACGATTACCCAAAAATGCTGGCAGTTCATCAGAAGTCTGGATTTCATTAGCAAGCTGGGCTTCTGGCTGGCCCATACTCATACTTGTGCTTAGTAATTCACTCCTTTTTTAGTGTTACTTTAGAAACACAGGTAGATGAATTTCTCGGTCTGGTTACAGCGACAGGTGTAATTGGCTGCAATGAAAATGAGTTTTGTTCTAAAAACAGCCCTTTAGCATCGTTCTTATGTTTAGGCTTCTCAATTAAATATTATATTAAAATTTCTTTGTTTTTCATATTTTCAAATGACCATCTTCATTGAATTGAAATTTCAAGTACGATTTGCCTGTTTTTTAAGACCTAAAATTTAAAATTAGTTGAAGACAGTATCAGTTCAGTTCTTTCTATGCTAGTTACCATAAATTTAGCATTATATTTTAATTCAGTCTTAACAATGTTTGTAATCTGAACAACAACGTATATTAGAAAATTAATTCTTCACTTTTCCGAATTTGATGAATTTACTAATGTTCGTTGTTTTCATACATGAATAAAATATTGATGTAGAATTTAGACTTACTTGACCACCAGTTTTGAATCATACATATCTTTTATCATGAGATTGGGTTAACTTTGATCTCATCATGTGGCTTCCAAGCCTTTCCATAGACTCGGTGAGTGGTTCAGTCATGTTCCGTGTCAGCATCTTATCAACTTAATTTTATTTTGGCTGCATTCATGTTCTTCCTGATCTTTTAGAAAACGGTTTCTTTGCGCCTTTTGCAACTTGTTTGTTGATTCTCTAAAACATTTTTGAAATAGTTTTTTGGAGCAAGTATTGCCTCATAATATAACTTTGTTACACAAGTCCCACATCTGATTTTAGTGGTATCGTTAAATTTATCAACTAAACACTCCCTGCAAAATAGATAACCAAAGTTAGTCTCCAGACCATCAGTAATTAAGTTGCTGCAAATGGTACGAATAAAGCCTCTGCTGTTGACTTCAGTTTTTTTCTCCATCATGATGTAAGGTAATTGGGGTTAATTGAATCATCCGGAGGTGGTCATCTGTAGAAAGTTATTTCCTTTTTCGACTAAGAGCTTTGTGTTTTATTTAGGGGGGGGGGGGGTCTGCCATCTCTTTTCTGGCTTTCATAGGTCGGCCATACTTTGCAAGTACAGGTCCTTGGATGAGGTAGCCATTCTATTGGAGTTTTTACCTTCACCTCAAAAGTCTTACTGTAGCACAAATGGCAGAAGTATGTGGCCTTAGGGTAAACCTCACTATCTTCTTCACTACAGACAATTTTGTAGGATTCTTTTAACCTCTGAGTATAATCTCTGCACTGATTTGGGGGAGCTGGGTCCTTTGCCTTTACAACACGAACCCATATTGAACAGTTATGTCTCATTTTGAGAGCGCCCTCACTTTTTCGTAGATTTTCTACCACAGTGTATCTATAGGGGTTTCATAGAAATCGTTAATTCTGTATTTCACTTCAATTAATACAGTTTGTTCAGCCTTTAATACATTCCTCATTATGCCTTAGCTCATATAAAGTTAACTTGTCCCTACAAAACTCACTGAAGAGCCACCGTAACAGGCCAGAAACAACCAGCTAAGGTTCTGTACTAATTTAATAGCAAATTAAGGACAGCTAACTTTTCAGGTTTCCAGAAATTATGTCACATGATATCCACTTTTTTCACTCATAAATTTGTCAATCCATGTCTTAACAACATCTTTGACAGGTCAAAAATATCCGTCGCACACTTTTCCCCACCGTACTTTCTCGGTTGGGAAAAACCCTTGTGAATTGGTTTCTACGAAGCAGTGGGTATGTTTTTCATATTATTTGATTCCTCCACTATTTAGAAGGGGAATAGATAGTTTTCCACTGAATATTAACACTGTATAGACTCTGTTGTTTACAAAAAATTATCATTATTCAATTTAATAAACCACATTATGTTTAAAATGTTGTAATACATTTATTATACATTCAATTCGATTCAATATTAAACATTTTTACCAAAGCTAGATATCAAGCTTCCACACAAAAAATGGACTCGTCCAAAGAACCAAAGTCAGAAAGGGGGCATGAAAAGGCTCAAAGTTGCATTTGCAAGCATTTTAGGTTTCCTCTCCTAATAATTTCTTTGGAATCATGTTAGTAAAATGATTGTCATTCAATTTTGTTACATATAATAGGTAAATTTTTAATTAAGATACAAATTTTCAAGTAAATTCGTACAAAAAGTGGGCGGTACCTTGACTTGTTCACAACAACCCTCTTTTTAGAATCTAAGCGGATTTTTCGCATAAGCGAAAATGAGACAACTGTTCAATATGTTCACAAAGCCTGCAAAGATCGTGCAGTATTTCAACACGATCGCTTCTCGGCCTTTTGGCTAAGATCATGTGTAGTATTCTGTTCTTTTCATCCAGTCAAGAATGGAGCCATACATGACAGACCAATGATGAAAATGGTCTGAAGGCCGCGAGGTTGGTCGTTAAGTGTTGTCCTTCAGTGGACGTAATAGCTTCTTCGGGAAGCAGTATCAAGTTTGGTTTCGCCGAACGGCCCTTTGCCAGAGGGTCGGGAGGACTTTAGAAAAAGAATTTCAACATGATGTTCCAAGTTCAAGCTGAAAAAAGGTTGACCAGTTTTAGTTTTTACTATTCAACTTTTTCACCTTCTTAATTTGCACAAAATTCCCTTCATGTTAACATACTTCGTTGCTCACTGTTATATGGTATTCGTTAGCGTAAAAAACTGGTTTGTATTAATTGAATTATAAGCTGTTCATTGAATTTTGAAATCAGCTAGCTATGTAGAGGAATCATAAAATTTTAATAGCTGCATGCATATTTTAAAAAAAAGATGTATACATAATGCACCCACACTGTCTGCAGATATTAACTTATATTAATTAAAAATATGTCTGCTAGTATAATATATATACTAACAGACATATTTAATTAGTTGAAAACTTTATATATTATATATTCTTAGCTAAGTGAGATGAGGATATGTTTCGTAGGTAACCTTCCTACAATATGAAATTCTATCAAAATCATCTATAAATATTTTTAGTTTGTAATGCCTACGTGCATGGTATATAGGAGACTACGTCCTTGGGATGGGTTGATTCATCGCCAAAAAGATAGACAATTCAGACCTCGTAAATGCAACGATTGAATGGATATATGTACCTGTGTTTATTTCATTTCTCATAATTTATTTTATAATTTCCGCGAGAGTTTTCCTCCTGCGATCTGTCAGACGACAGAATCGAGAAAGCGTCGTAGGCAACGATAAACACAACTGGTTACATTGTTTATGTATGACGTAGCGAGACTGGGTGGGTGAAAGATAAATATTCATTGAACTAAATGCCTTTTGCGAAAGCTGGACTTGAACATACGTGTTTCCAGGATAAATCGTACAACAGACATCTCAAACCCGAGTGTATGTATATATTGTATAGTGCATAAAGCTGGTTAGCTCTATCTATGGTGTAGCAGGGAGCCGCCAAAGTGACTCTAAAACCTGCTCTATTTTGACTTGAATCCTGAAGGTGTGGGAAACGAACGTCCGTCCGATGTAGGCCTGTTCAGTTGGTAATATCTGTTCTTGGTATCGAGGATTATCGAAATCAGTTAACGCGAACTTATGTGGCTGCTGATGAACCACAGTTTTAGGCCTATTATCACTTAGCTGTTTACAACGTGAAGTAACACTGGGGAATTAGTGTCGTGAAACTGGTACCCATAGACAAAGGTGTTATCTTCACAGGAAGATAGGTAGGGAAGGTAGGGAAGGCTATTGTATATAATGAGATACTTCTGTTGTACAAAGCTTCAGATTCAATGAAGGCTTGATAATGTAGTTAAGGTAATTGATGATATTTAAGTGATCCTGTATGACAAAGGTGCTATTATCAAGTGAATTTTGTCACTGCTCAGTAAGTAAACATTACTAAATATAGATGAATACGTGGATTATTCACATTTAGGGTTTTGTAAAGTCAAATATCATTTGAAAGGTTTCACTACAAGTGCATGTGGGCAGCAGTCACTATCTGAACAACCCGCCCCCCCCCCACTCACCACCCCCCCCCCCCAACCTAACCCAACAAAATTGTGCGATCGCTTAGCAAAAAAATAACACATGACTACAACGACTAGAGGGAACTTGACATGAAAGAGATGTGGTGATGGGGAGTGACTCAAACTGGAGACACGCTTTGACTGGATGTGACTCGATGCAACTCGAAGCTTTCCAAAGATTCGGGTTGACTCGACTCGAACTGAAGGATGACTCGACATGACTTGACTAGACTAGATTTGTGACTCGACATCAAGTGACTCAATTACAACACTGCTCTAGCCACCGTACCTGGTCAACCATAACACTGTGAAAAAAGCTCTAAAATATCTAAAAAGGTTTGACTGGTAGTGATGTACACTCCTTAACGAAAAGGGAGCAAGAAACAACAAAGCAAAGAACAAGGGAAACATAGCCATATATAACAAGTGCATTAATGAAAGATATTAATAAGTATGGTGATTGATTGACTCTGCAGTGGCCGCTAGATATCTGATATACATGGGCAATTGATTCTAGGTTATCCTTGCTCTGTTCACTAAACTGCCTTTAGTAAACTATATGATTGTAAAACAGTTTAGTGTATGGATGATGCTAGATTCTCTTATAATGTATATCTAAATTTGTAACTGATTACATATCAAAACTATAAAAGGAAGAATATGGTGTGACCTTTGTAAAAGATTACATTGTACTGACTGGATTTGACTTTAAACAAAGCGCTCAAAGGTTTTTGAAAAACAAAATAAAATTAAGACAGGTCAATATTACTCATAAAAGAAGGGATTAAGGTCATCTTAAGTTTCGATATGTTAAAGAGGTACACTTATTCTAAGAATTTTGGTGAAATTTGCATTACAATTCGATGTGTGGTTCTCAAGATATGAGCAAATCAAGTTGTCACATTTTCGACAAACAGGAGAACATATCCCCACATTAATGGAAATTCTTGTGTCTTTCTTTAAACTTGGGAGCCTGTTCTCTGCTCAACAGTAACGGACCGCGTGTTTGGTCTAAGGGTAGAGCATCCGCCTCTCACGCAGGCAATAACTTTCATAAGAGCGCCACTCTTAATATTTTAAAACAAAAGAAACATTTGTTTGTTTTAAGACAGGAAAGGATACTTTCAACAAATTCATCTTCATTTATAGGTTCTTTCAAAGACAGTTCGTTTTATTGAAACTGATAACCACATACCCTTCGAATAAGGCATTTGAACGGGGACCCTGGATTGGTATCAATTAGCAAATGTTATTGGAAGTCAACGAGGCATTAGCAAAGATAAGGAAATCAATTGTTCTGCCTGTTGAAGCTAACAACATTCGTGCTTGTTATTGGGGGAAATCAGATGATTACAGTGGACTAGCTATTTTATATAACTTCTTTTGTTCACTTCAAAACACGTGACATAATGAGTGTGTGGCAAGTTGGCTTTAGAATTAAACTTTCATTTTAGAATTCCTTAATCTAATAAGGGTTAAATAATGACCCACCGTGTAATATCCTGTTCTAAAGTAGCCTTCAGGTTCAGATCTTTTAACGTCGTCCATCCACGCACAATTAAATTTGAAAAATACTGAACAATATTTAATCCCTTAAATGGACAACCGTAATAAGAGTGTGTTTATCCATCGCCTTGATTGTGTCTAGTACGGTCAACTGATCGTAATGGACCAAACAGAATGTGGTATTGAAATAAATTACAATTCTTTTACCTTTTAAGACGAATAAACCAAAGCTGAAATCTCATGTGGAGACTTTGGCTACTGTAAGCCCTTCATTTTGGAATTCAAAAGCTCCTGAACATTAATTAACACTGCCCACGAGATAAATTGGGCGCCATGATCGAGGATCACTGCGACTTTTTAAATTTTATTATTATACATATGATGTCGCATGCACGACTTGCATTACAACTTAACACTATCTAAAATGCTAACCAAAGTTGCTATACTTGTTCTGCTGGAATACTCTCGTTAGTCTACTTGTGCGATACAAGCCTAGGCTACTTATCGTGCGCACAGTTTGAGTGTAGAAAGAAATTCTATTTTTTTCCTCTTACGTAGTGAAGTCGACTTGGCTCTAATGCGAACAATCTATTGCATACCGATTCCCCTGCACTTTCCTACACAGTCATGTAATATGCAGATAAGATCTTATAAAATTAAGGAACTTGACGATGAAATGGTTGATGGAATCTTCTGATATTCCTGGGATCAGTGTTCCCAAGATCGTCTTATTTCAATCGTGAGCGATGGTTTCAAGAGTTGTCTATTCCAGATTTATTCCCAACGATGTTTTCAATGTCCCCAACCCTGGAACATCGAACCCAAAGAACAATTACCCCAGCTTCGTAGCCAGGATGGAATTTTTAGGGGGTCTAACTAACAAGTGGGGGAGGGGGGGGGGGGGGCTGGTACCTCCGAGGATCAGGGTCGGCAGGACTATTTAAGCGGAGCGCCACCATCAGTTACCTCGGAGCGAGGAAGAACATATCATGGGCTTTACAAACCCTCCATATGGCAGGAAAACGGCACTTATGGGTTTTAAGCTGCATGGACCCCGCCTTGAAATACGAATCCCATATCTGCTACTTCTCCTATTCTCAAAAAATGAAAATAAAAAAATTCAGTCAATGAAAAATGGAAATACATACACTTTTAGGGACCCCTAAAGTGGGCATTTCTGATGTCTGGTCTGGGGGATGCGACTAAAGGGAACAACGGTATCTCCCTGTCCCCTGGGAATAATTGTAAACTCAGGAGGACGTATATCGCAAATGCTGCAATATCTGAATGGATTTCAGCTTAATAGGAAAACCAAACTAGTTGTGTCTCCCTCTTAGAAACTTTCCTTGCATTGGGGAGCATAAGAAATTTCAAGATTCTCATTTTTAGTCTCTGTGGAGATTTTACAAGTTACATGTACATATTGCCAAAGCAACAATTTTCCCGGTTTTCAGTGGTGTCTAAATGCACAATGGTCCAGGATTTTGTTCATTTATAGGTACATTACGTAGTCAAAATCAATACACTGCGAGTAAATTTCTCTAAATATTTAAACCGCAAAGCAGATGTAGGGATCAAGTGGGAAACACATGAAATCCAGATCTCGTTCACATTTTACAAATCCGCCCGGACGCCAGTGCCAATTAGTAACAAGAGGACCTGTCGAAAAAATCGTTCTACAGTGGCAGTTTTAATGGGCAGGAGTGAACGGCACGACATAGGCCTACCTGTAAATGATGAAAGAGAAGAATCATTCAAAGACAGTACCTTGCCCTTACGGCATATTTTGTGTATTATGAACTATAGGAGAGGTCGTATAAGAATGGTCTCCAGTGTATGATTGCCTTTCTTTTTATTGCTTTAATTTTTAGGTTGGATCGATGCTTCAACGCCACCTGGACGGAGTCGGAAGTCCGGTGCCAGAAGTTTTTGTCAGTTGACGATCCAGACAACAATGGGATCACGACCGGACATCTTGTTTCGATCCATTCGGATGAAGAACAGGAGTTTGTTTACCAGCTTTTTGTGGAAAAAACCCCGGATGTAAATAAACTTCACAATATTGGTTTTGTAAAAGTTAGGGTGACTCGAACTTGCTAAAGGCCACATAAAGTTACCAGTAATGTATCTATACTCGGGCTAAATAAGTATCCGCTCACCCAGTTGGCCGTCATTCGTGTCAATGTAACAGAATATATAGGCTATAGCCTGCATGAATATGTTGCAGATATTTGTCAAATACAGCAACTGTTGTATTTCTGCCCTCTTTTAAAGAAAAGGCAAAACCTCTCTCTAAAGTTTTATAGGCATATCTTTGTCTCTGCCCCTTCCACACGCCCTCAGAACAGCACTCAATCAAATCTTGCGCCTCCCCTATCGGAGAATTTTTGGACACGCCCCTGGTTACCCTTGGTAACTTACATTATTTTGTATCATAAATTGCTGTTCACTGAACGTGCGATGTGCCGGGCAATTCTTCTATATATGACAATAGAACAACCCGAGAATTGTTTAACCCTTTACCGTTGTTTTGGGTCCTTTTGGACCCATGCGGAGAGCTCGGCTGTCACCCATCTTTACTGTTTCACGCGGAGCTCGAAACTGCGAGTAGCTACCCGAAAATTCGGCCACAACAACGAGGGAGACAATAGTTTAAGGTCACGGGGTCAATGGCCTACGGAAGCTGATGCTGGGCGTGCTACGTCCGCTTTTCCGCCCACTCCCGAGGCGCGCAAATATGCCGCGATCGGAGCACAACGGTAAAGGGTTAACCTAAAATATATCTACACCACTCGATCGGCTGTGCACACACGCAAATACAGTGGCATATATCAGCTTTGCAGTAAACACACTCCACAGGCTTATTTTAACCCTTTACCGTTGTTTTGGGTCCTTTTGGACCCATGCGGAGAGCTCGGCTGTCACCCATCTTTACTGTTTCACGCGAAGCTCGAAACTGCTAGTAGCTACCCGAACGAGAGAGACAATAGTTTAAGGTCACGGGGTCAATGGCCTACGGAAGCTGATGCTGGGCGTGCTACGTCCGCTTTTCCGCCCACTCCCGAGGCGCGCAAATATGCCCCGATCGGAGCACTACGGTAAAGGGTTAACAAAACAAGCTGCGAGTATTCAACAGTTCGGGAGATAACCGTTTTCTGGGGGAATCAATTTTCAGCCAATCGGGAGAATATATTGCTATGGGTGGCCCCATTTTCAAATATTTCACATGTTGCACTGCGATCCTACCGCGCAAATTCAACGATCAAAACAATCTTGCGAGTTTTGTCGATTTAAGGGAAGAGAAATTAGGGCATATTTAAAATCTCTGTTGATATGGGAGCGTAAAAAAACGTTATCATCTTTCGTTGTTCGCCGTGCCATTTTTGAAATATCGAGTAATTTTGCTGTTCTTTGTCCTAACTTTAATTTATAGACTCGGCACAGCCGCGAGTTTTCTGCGGTATTTTCCGAATGAAGGTGTTCAAGTGGATTGTGCCAGCATTTGTGTTTGTAAATGTGTTGTTTATGGTCCCTAGGCTTGTAGTTTCGCCCTTTGAAATGTAACTTTGATGTCATATTTAAATACATACACATTTGTTTAGCAAATCGACGACTGTGAAATGGTAGACACTAAGTTCTCATAAATACGTTGGTATTCAATTTGTTTCGAAACCAGCTCGTTTTGTTGGTGGAAGCATGGGGGAAGTACCCCTTAGCTAGTAGTTGAAGTAACTTACGATTATGACACACTTGTTTCTCGAAAGGAAGGCGCACCTTTTGGTTCGTGGCATCATATTCATAAGGTCTGTTGACGTCTTCTTGCGTCTATGCATAAGATGTATGGATGGTCATTTATACGTGTTTCTTTTTCACTCTTGTTTCCAATGTAGCTTCCACGAGAACGATGGAATCCACGGATTTATGTTGGTTTTAGACTCGGACAAACGGCCAATGACCTATTTTGGTCTGATGGCACTCCCGCGGACTATCAAAACTGGTATATTTGGCAGCCTGACAACTTTCCGAATTCCCTTGGACAGATATCGGACGGACCTGGAGCAAACGCTGATCCAGGTATTAGAGGGCGCTGGGTCGACCAAGGACTAGAGGAACAACACATTAAGCGTTTATCAATGTGTAAGATGCGTCAAAGTGGACTAAGACTGTACTTCTATAAAGAGGAGTGAAAGATTGCTTAAATGACGGGGTAATGACATCATGACGTCACATAGATGGTAGTTACAGATGGCTTTTCCTGTCTTCTTAGTTTGGGAAACACGGTAAATTGTATCCAGAGAGCCCCCGATGAGGGTCTAATCAAATGCACGAAAAATAAAAATAAAAAAGAAAAAGAAAACTTACTTAAAGAGATAGTAGGATATAAGTAAAATAGGTTTGTGATAATCGGTATTAGCAAGAGAGTCACAGTTTCTTGTCCATACTCTTTTAACTTTCGTCCCGAATGTTCTTGCAACTTCGCTAGCTGGCAACAATCTTCCTGGCAAAAGTGTATTTTTAATAAATCCATTGTTCATTCCTCCTATAGGTCTATAAAATCAAATACAAGACACTGAAATGATATTTGTGAACACTGAAAGAAAATTTTAATGTAATTTTTCTTTCTAATAAATATGTAAACTGAGCTAAAATACGCTCCCAAGAAGGCCAGGAAGATCCGTCCATCTTTAAGTTCACGAAAATTTCAAGTGCGTTTACCAACATCTTTTTGTTCAAAAGCACACAGGCGGACGAGGCTAATTTTCTATGGGGAGCAAGAGCAATTTTTGCGCAAAAAATGTCACGGTTTATCATGGTTTGCCCATATTTTCCCCGAATAGACCAACTGCTCTTGCTTGAATTGGTAGGGCGAGCGCCCCCGCCCTTGGAGAGAAACACTAGACATGACATGGACTCCTTAGAGATATTGCTAGGAAATTTTCAGAACATATGAAACATTGTTAACAATTGTGTTTTGTAAATTGAATATCGACCTTTGACCTATCAAAACACTATATCATGGTTTCATTTCTTGATGATTATCAGAATCAGGTTTTGGGTTTTAGTAAATACACATTCTCTTAGCAAGAAGGTACTATGCTATTCCTGTCTTTTCTGTCAAGATTACGAAAGGAACTTTTTCCAAAAATAATATTTGCGTTTTGATCAGGCTTTTCAAAAAAGAGCAAATATTGAGGGAACTCTCCGTGGGGCTTAACTTTTCTTTTGCAGAAATGGCAGAAATTGTCGTAATCGAAGGCTAGACATCACATTCCAACTATTTTTTTAGAAAATGCAAAATTTTATTTATGCATTCATGCAAAAAACCATGTGTTGTTAAAAAAGTCAAATTTCGAAAATGTCTTGAAAATGTGATCTTTTATAATAAAACTGCATTTGTCACTCTCTCCTGTGGAATGATTGTTCCGCTGCTCTCAAAACATTTCGTTGATAAAGGCGACTCTCTAAGGTTGCTTCTTTGACCCTCAAATGTGTAGTGATTGCGTTTCAATGCTTTAAAGCAAGAGGCTGATATCTATGTGGAGACAGTCAAACAGATTTTAAAATATAAACAACATACGTTAAAAAAGAATTGAAAACAGGAAATACCTTTTTCTAGGAAGTATTTATTTCTTATACGAAAAATGTAGAGACACATCAGTTACAAGAAAATTCCCTGGACAGTACAACGCACATTACTAACAGACAAATATATGAAGAAGACGCCTTAAAAGTTGAATGGTAAAAAAATGCATTGCCCTGAAAAGGTTATACTCATTATTCAAAGAGGATACATATACATGAGGATATTCCTTAAGAGATCCATGCTATCAAGTGTCCGGGTTTATATTTCAGCAGTTCACTCTTCTAGTGTAATAGAGTGAATTGAAACAACTTCTCACTCTATCAGAGGGTGACGAAGTTCACTCTATTCATTTTAAAGTTAAATGTAGGGATACCCTTTAAAAAATTCTTGGTAGTCGTCCTGGATTGTAAAATGCAAAATACACACAGATATGAAAACACTCCCTATTTTACAAAGGGCAGAAAAACAAATGCCCTCGATGATAAAATTGACGTAACTTGCATAGAGATATGTAGAGATTCCACTTAAAGTAACAGGCCTGGCAGAAAAAAAGAGTTGGTTGCACGGAAATATGTAGAAATACTCCCTAAAAGTTTCAAGGTAAAAAGTAAATGCTCCGGATAATAAAATCCACACTACTTGCAAAGAAATATATAGCAATACTCCTTTAGAGTTTCAGGAAAGGAACAGATATGCCCTGGATACTTTACTTGCAGAGAAAAATCAAGAAATACTCATAAAAAGTTAGAGGGTACAAAATATATGCGATGGATAATAAAATGCACATTACTTGCAGAGAGAATAAAGAAATATCTGCTTACTCATCAAAAGTTACAGGGTAGAAAAATATATGCCCTGGATAATAAAATGCACATTACTTGCATAGAGAACAAGGAAATATCTGCTTACTCATCAAAAGTTACAGGGTAGAAAAATATATACCCTGGATAATAAAATGCACATTACTTGCATAGAGAACAAGGAAATATCTGCTTACTCATCAAAAGTTACAGGGTAGAAAAATAAATGACCTGGATAATAAAATGCACATTACTTGCAGAGAGAATAAGAAAATATCTGCTTACTCATCAAAAATTACAGAGTAGGAAAAATATATACCCTGGATAATAAAATGCACATTACTTGCATAGAGAACAAGGAAATATCTGCTTACTCACCAAAAGTTACAGGGTACAAAAATATATGCCCTGGGTAATAAAATGCACATTACTTGCAGAGAGAATAAGGAAATATCTGCTTACTCATCAAAAGTTACAGGGTACAAAAATAAATGGCCTGGATAATAAAATGCACATTACTTGCAGAGAGAATATGCAATAATCTGCTAACAGAGCATTTATTTATGGTTAGTCTAAACAAGATTATGTTGCTGGTACTCCATGCTAGATTGAGCAGACGTTTGACACCAAGCTTCAAACTCTGAAGTTGAAGCCAAAATTTATTTTTCATATGTGAAAGATATACGTAATCTACAGTGTGGTAAAAGTTTCATTGAAATGACACATTTTACTCGAGATTTCAGTAAATGAAGTCAGTACATTTTTCTATCAAAAGTGAGTTTGCGGGCAGCAGAGCTTTTATCATATACCTCACACAGACGAGGAATGCTTTGTTTCCCTTAGTTTTATCAGACTGTTGTGTTGACCTTGAAGTTTAAAGAAGGATTTAAGGTTATATCAAGTGTTGATATGTCAGAGGAGTCCTTGTGCTAGGCATATTGCATGGTGAAATTTGCATTGATATCCGAGGTGTAGTTCTAAATATATCAGCAAGTAAAATTTTCACATTTTCTCCCAGATGTGAACTTGAAGCAAGCACATGTGACATCAAATCCCCACATTCATCGACAGTGCTTTGTTTTTCTTTACACTGTACAGCTTATTCTCTCCTCGACAATCCCATATTATCAAAATCCTCACAGGATTGTCCTATTCCTATTAACTTCAAGGTCAAAACAACAGTGTGAAAAAATAAAGGAAAAAGAGCATTCCTTTTCAATGTGAGGAAGTGATATATTCTCTGCTGTCCTCAGGATAACTTTTGAGCACAAATGTAGTAACTTCATTTACTGATATCTCAAGAAGTATATGTTCGATTTGAATGGAAATTTCCCCACACTGTGTAGATTTGATTACTCTTGCATAAATCAAAGTTATTTTTTGTAATCATTTATTTTTATTTATTTATTTATTTTTTTTGCTGAAACTTTTCCTTTAATAGGAATAGGACCTCCCTTTGAGGGATGCACAGTTTGTAAAGTTCTCCTGCCACATATGGAATTACATTTCAGTGATATGAGATTATTGGGGAGAAAGTCGACTCTTAAAGTTCAAGACAAACAGTGGACTGTGCATTTATGTGGAGATTTGATTGCATATGTGCTTGCTTCAAGTTCACCTTTGTTGAAATTTGAAAATGTGAAACATTTACGTGTTCATATCCTGAGAACCACAAAACGGATTTCAATGCAAATTTCACCAAAACGCTTAGAATAAGAAAGTAATTGCTAGCAACTCCCTGAAAAAACTACCCATCTAACATACCAAATCCTGTTGTGATCTTTAACCCTTCTCTCAGTGGCGGGGCTAGGGATTTCGGTCAGAGGGGCGCGTCAAATGAGTACATACCCTGAGTCTCAGTACTATCGCGGTCACTGCTTTTCAGACTTTCCATTTGATTTTCTGCACCTGGTAGAAGACTACGTTGCCATTTCTCCTCAGCAAGTTTTTCTATTAAAACATGTTTAAATTTTCTGTCCATGGGCTTCCGCAGAAGAAAACTCGGGACGGGGCAAAATTCTCTTAGACAAAATTCTTTTAAGGGTTGAAGTTTCCGCGCCACCATCAGTTGGCGCGCATCGCAAGAAAATTCTGGCCCAAAGTGTCTCTCAGATCGCTGGAAATGGCATTTCTAAAGCCTATTTATCAGATTTAGATAGGGAAACCACTGAGTGAACTGTTAAGAAATGTTGATGTTAATTTTTCTTCGTCTTTTTCTTTATGTATCTTGGTCTTTTCAGGTTTTCTATTTTCCAGGGGAGGGCGAATTCCCCCTTGCCCCTACCTGCGGACGCCCATGTTTTATCCCTCTCTTTCACATAGGCCATAATATTTTGCGTTATTGTCAGGTCTCGATTTAAAACCCCAATGTATCAACGGGCTACTTTGTGAATACAAAGATTAAAGGCCCATTTTTCTCACCCCAAACAGTACCAATTCTCCTGAACTTCTTACTTAAGCCCCTCCCACAATTGTCTGAAATTCATCCGTCATCCAGATGCAATCTCAGTTTATTGCCTCAAGGTGAGTATAGAAAAACTCAGTTTTATATTCAAAACACTCTCAGTACCGTTCAAGCTGTGTAATATAAGCTTTGGTACTCTGCATTGTTTGAATTAGCTGTCAACCAAAGAGCTCAGCCAATTAAAAATTTTAGTACCCCCGTACCAAAACAGTAGTTTGAGGTGAGAGTTTGGCCCTTTAAACCTGCTAGAGCCAAATAACAAGCAAGCAATGTTAAAGGGAGAAAAAGTTTGAAAATTAATCACCCTAAGGTTTACATTTTTAGTATCTGGAAATCAAGATATGTACACAAAAAACATCAATTAGCGTAATAAACATCCTGTGACCACTCTGAAGAAGCCATTAATTTAAGTAAATTGCAAGAAATAGCCAAGAAAAAAGGTCTGCTAGCCTCTCTAGAAACCGAATTCGTAATAAATAAAAGAAGAATTAACATAGGCTTAGTAGAGGAAGTTTTTTGGCTTTTGAGACCACGAAAGTACAGAAATACCGTTTTCATGGGATTATCTTGCAATGTCAGAAAAAGCCATTTATCCTGAAAATGGTCATTTGAAGAAAAGCAACATGGAAACTGCTCGTTAAAACTCTTAAACCATTATTTGTCCTGAATGTTCTCTTTAAATAATTTTGAAAAATATTGTGGAAGCTATTTTGGTATCTTTGTAAACTCTTTTTATTGTTGTCTATGTTGACAATTATCCCCGACAACAAGAGGGTTATTTGCGCTACGGTTATTGCAATAACGTTGCGCCATTTACAACATCTTTCATTGGCCGGGGGGGGGGGGGCTTGAATTTAATGTCAGTTTGTGTATTTGTAAGCTTATAACGACGCTTGTGTGGAAGCAATTAACTTAGCACATTAGATAACATTCATTGGTGCGTATAAAGCATGAAGATACGTCTCGACAAAACCTATCCCTATATAACAGAAGATGACCCTTTCCATCAGAATAAAGTGCAGATAGTACAGTTACTAGTGGCTGTTTGAGCATTTTGTTATCTGGGCCTTAAAATAACTCTATTAAATTATGTATTTTGCTTATAATGGTGCAAGAGTAAAGTATGTTAAAAACCTAAGAAGGGCGCCGACAGACGCTTTTGGTCTGTCAGGAGGCGACGGCCCCCAGACCATATGGCAGCTCCGCCACTGCCTTCCTATTACTATACAAAATGTAAACATTCTCAGTCAGTAGGAATCTGTGCATACCAACCAAAGTACTGCGTGGAAACCAAATAACATTTTCCTTTATGTTTGCATGATAACTGAATTGGTTCTCCGCAATATCTGCCAAAATAACTTAGCAATACTTAGCAACCCATCCCTTTTTTAATGTGAAAAAATTAAACGTGTTTTGTCTCCTCTCTTGCGTTCTCATTTTGAACATGTCAACTTCAGTAAACAATCATCCCCTCTACACATTTTTCCACACATGAAGTGGTTTAAAAATTCTGAAACCTTTTGAAAAGAGAGACAGACAAGTTTAACCCCACAGAACTACATTAGCTGTAAGTAAACTTCTTGGATTGAGCTAAGAATGAAAGTTAGAGGCTAGAAAAGTAAATGCACTGGATAATAAAATGCACATTACTTACAGAGAAAGATTTATAAATATTCCCTAAAGTTACGGGGTAGGAACATAGATACTTTCCAAAAGTTACACGCTAAAAAAGAATTGCCAAATATATCTCCAAGATATGAGCAGATTTGAGTTCCAAAGTAAAATTGAAGGCAGCAGAGATTATATCACGTCCTCATTGTTTTGTTTTTTCAAACTGTTAAGTTGACCTTGACATTAATGCTAATAAAGAAAAAGAAGAGACTGTCCATTAATGTGGGGATATAATTCCATATGTGCTTTCTCCAAGTTCACTGTTTGTTGAAACAACTGTTTGTTGTGACAACTTTATTTGCTCATACCTTGAAAACCACACATTGGATTTCAATGAATATTTCACTGTTGCCTTATGGTTCAGACTCTGTCAGTGAAGCTAAAGGATCATTTGCACTCAAATAGGGGGTAACGTTGCAAGTTATAATGCCGTAAATAAGTTGTTCCTAACGGGGGCAGTACCGAACCCTAAGGGGCGTCTGGAGGCTCCAAGGGGGCGGTAAGGGCTAAGGGGGCTGTACACTCTTAAAACTGTTGGGTAAAAAGTGTTGGGCAAAATACAAAATGCCCAACATGGGCAAATTATTGCCCAACAAAGGGGTACCCATATTGTTGGGCAAATTAAGTTGGTGCAAAATCCAGGTGTTGGTAAAAGGTGTTGGGCAAGTTTTAAAGTACCCAAAAGTTGGGTTATATGTAATTGCCCAATCAAATGATTAGTTAAAGATCAGTTAAGTTTTACAGATAATTATTGTAATATAAGTGGTTCATTATAAGATCTCATGGTTGAATAAGGTTGTATTTGGTAAATAAAAAGCTAACGGTAAAATAGCAGTAAAAATCTGGACGAAAGTACCTAAAGAGCAATGGTCGCATAGAAAAAAGAAGTTTTCATTGCTACATAATCAATGGGAGAAGAAATACAAAATTTACGATTGAGTTTGATACTTTAAACTACACGCTTCACTGTTTACCTACCATGTGCATCGTCGCTGGTGCCCCAACCACACATGTTTGCCCTTTAGAGGGCGTACTTGTCCATTTGGGACAAAGATATTATAAACGTAGATACCAAACTCCTATCCCTACACTGTTGGACGCGCTGACTCCTCACGGAAGCTAAATCGGAGGGGCGGAAGTGTTCATCTGACATGCGCACAGTTCTGTTCGGTTATCTACGGGCACAACTACTCATGCGTAACAGAAAATTCCATTGTGACGAGATGTCAGCGTGCGTGCTCTTTCAAAGCAAGTTCTGTACGCGCACAATGCATTTCTTAGTGTGAAGTCCGGAATAATTGACGCGTACTTCCGCGTGCTTGGAAAAAGAACGCAGTAATTGATTTTGTATTGTAAGCGCGTAAGTATGTAAACGCGTGCATAGATGTGCGCTTGTGAAGATACCATAGAAACTGACCAATCAGTAAGCCAATGAACTTCAAACCAGTCGTTGTGCGTTAATGCTCAAATGTTCTTAAGCAGAAAGCCTCAAAGAAGCCTAAAACTGTTTCATGTTAGTGCAATTTATTGAAGGAAGGTGTTCGCCAGAATTGCAATGTTTTAAAATCACACGTATTTATACTACCGAAAGATATCAATTGACTGTTAGCTTTCAAAACGATCATTGATCAGCACTTCCGCCCCGCCGAATCGGCCTCCTTGAGGAGTCACCGCGCCATTTTAAGTTTGGTATCTATGTATAAAATATCTTTGATTTGGGACGTTTAGCTCCTTAAGGGAGCAGAACTCCTCCGGGAGTAAATGTTTGGTTTTCGCCCCTTGGCTCTTCGCCAGAGAGTCGAGGGGACTTTTAGAAAAAAGAAGAAAGAAGGTGCCCCAACCACTCTTGTAGGATAAACGGTGTATGTCTTAGGGTACTTTGTAATTATATATCAGGTTATATTGAAATTATTGAAATCCAAGCAAGCACCCAACATACTGGATAGTTGCATTGCCCAACACCATTTGCCCAACAGTTGGGAGAACACATATATACCCAGTGTTGGTTTAAAGTTGGTCATTCAGTAGTGCCCAACTATTGGGTAGTTGCATTGCCCAACACCATTTGTCCAACAGTTTGCCCAATTGTTGGGAGGACACATATATACCCAGTGTTGGTAAAAAAGTTGGGCAAATATTTTCCCAATATTTTTTAGAGGGTAGAGGGCGTTAGCAGGAAATGAGACGGACAAATTCTTCAGTAGGAATATCGAAAGATAACTATAATTCAATATTCATCCACCCAATCATTCCAGCATGAATGTCATTGTTGTACCATGTCTACCATTATAGTATTTAAATATCTTTTGCTTTGACGAACTTTTTTCTAATAAGAGGGAAGTGTGGGCAAACCTGTGATGTTCAGCCTACAAAAGCAGAAAAAAACCAAGACACAACACTGTACATAAACGGCCTATGTAGCTTTGATTAACATTGTTGTATGCTTTTGTTCAAGTTGTCTAATTTATGAAGAAAACTCATAAAATTATTCAACAGTACTTTTCGTTTTCTTGTTTGATAAGCGGTAGGGGGCGTTTGAACAAAACCAATTGACTAAAGGGGGCGCTGTGCTAAAAAAGGGTTGAGAAATACTGCCGTGTATGGTCTCGTTGTGATCGATTCACTGGAATTAACATCACTTGAAAATTGTGATCTTGCAGCATTAACATGCTCTAAAGACTGCCTAAAGAACTGCCGTTCTCCTTACCTTTTACGATAACAGTCCTCATGAAGTTCATGAGTTACTGACACAATATGAGACAAGTCAAAAGAAGCTACATCTTGCCTAGGTGACACAACAAATGAGCGTGTACCGTTATTTTTCAACATGAATCTAGTCCTTCCTTATGCAGTTTTACCATCACTGAAGTAGGACACATGTGTGCTATAAATGCAGCAGGCTGAAGAACTACGTCAGTGTTACATAAGCAAAATGGCACACGGATCTGCAAATTAATATACTTGCATGGACCTGGGTAAATAACAACTTCTGAAAATTGTCTGCTTAAGGCATGATGTGAGGAAGATTCACTAAATCGGGCAAGAAAGGCGACCCTTAAATTGAGAGGATTTGGAAAAACGTTGCCCTCGATCCATACTTGTGAACTACCTTGAAAGGTACGTTTTAAAAGCGAAACTATTGTCTGAAAATGTGCGTTATCTGCAGGATTATGCAAATTGTGTGCCTCTAGATAATCTGAAAAGGCCAGTAAACGTGCACTTGCCAAATCTTCATTAACTTTATCGCCCTCAAAACGGCTTGGGAGGAAGTCTGCTGGAATTTTCGCTCCCGTAAAAGCAAAAAAAAAAAAAAAAAATCACTCAGAAAAGTATTCATAGCTCTTCTAGCCTTGACACGTTTTTTTGTTTTTTTTTTTAAGTTTCCTGTAGAATAATTTTATCTCTATTTTCCCATTACCCAGGAAACACCCTGTATATGGGATGCTGAGATGACCACATCTTACCCTTTAGGGACCATTTAACTTAGCATCCGGGACTAGTAAGTGACCATACTAACAAACCTGTACGTGACTTATGTGGGATAGTTTTGCGGCCCTTTTTGGTAACTAGTAATTTGTTACGATAATATTTCTCATGAGTCCCGTATGGGACAATCAAAAACTACGCCTGGAAAATTATCATGATGAAAGGTTCGTTCTTTCATGCATTATCTTATTCTGCCTGATTACCTCTTATTTATTGAATGACAGCAACAGATTTAGTAAGATATACAAAAAGTTTCGTATTGCAATGAAAGTATAGCTCATTAAAGGACACGGATCACGTAACAAACTCAGATACCAGTTACACCAACACCGCCTTTAATCTATAGAATGCCTATGTTGTTTTCCTAAGAAGCAACGTCACAGGATGACATAGTCCCTTGAAGGTCCATGCCGGTGTACATTTGCTACTACCCCGCCTTCCCTAAGGCCCCCTGTGGGCTGGGGGTTGTAGAATACGCCCAAGTTATTACCCGCCTGTCGTAACAAGGCACTTAAGGGAAACTAAACTTGAACTTGAACCATAACTGAATATCAACTTAAAATTTGAACTTTTTATCGTGTTGACTGACACCACATGGCGCCGTCTTGTTGGTGTGTCGTTTAATCTCATCTAACTACCTAGCTAACTAACCCTCCTCAACTAGCATTTCTTTCAAGGTCTTCTGTCTTTCACTCTTCTCTTAAAAACAAAAGTTATGCAACCATTTAATCAAGTTAACTTACCACACTTTAAACATTAATCATAATAAATAGACCTGTGAGCTTCCACACGCAAGAAATATTAGTCGCATTTGTCATAATTTCTTTTATTTCATCTTCTTAACTGTATTTGTGCTTTAAGTTTCACGTGATTTTTTCTCTGAAATATTTTCAGAAAATGTATGGAAGGCATGACTCCCTCGAACTATGACTTAGTTCAGAATTATTAATACGGTTTCATCCAACCAGGTACATCTCTTCCTGCAAACTTTGTAAGAGTTGGAATCATTGCTCTCTTTCGACCAGTGATTGTCCTCGTTGGATCTGGTGGTGCGCCCCCATCAAAACCAGCCACCTACAGTGCAGAGAAAACCAAACTTTCGAGTTCTTGTAATGTAAGGCGTGCGGTACGAATTGCATTTTTCAGCTGGAGAGCAACGAAATCCCTACGCCTAAAGTGTTCATGAATGTGAAGCAGACTGAATCAAAACTAAAATAATGGATGCAAGACCACGATAACAAGGTTGTGTAGGTTACGTTACACACGTACAATAACCACTGGTCACAACTGGAGTAACATATACCAACTATCCTTGGAAATAAACTGTATGATATAAATATTTCTGTCAGATTGGAATGGGGTACCCCTACCCCAACTAACAACAGGTAAAAGTGACAGGGGTCAAATCCTTCTTTTTGAAATAAAGAAAAAAAAAACACTTAGCGGTCCAAAATGTCATGATGGGCCGACAGAAGACCAAAAGAGTTATTTTAGGGAACTCTTCTGCAGTAATCTAGAACCAGACAAATGTAAAAATTTACACTTACGCGCAAGTTAACACAAGCCAGATGGAACGGAAAAAATATTTGGACTGAGGCCAGCAAGACTAACTACGAGGAGAACCACCATCAATTGGCGAGGAAGTGTACAAGAAAAACTTGGACTTAACAAAGACGACAAGTGACGGGACTTCTGGAGTGTTTTAAGCTTTATACACCTACTGCTTTATACTACCTCACTTTGCAAATACTTCTGGTGGGGCTGAACATTTCTCTAGCCATCTCTTTTCAGTGGGGACTGGGCATCCCAAGTCCCCCGGTTCCGCTGGCACAAAAACCGACTGCATGGAATAAGTGATGGGAGCATCCGATCGTGCGGCTGAATGGTCTGGGGTCCAACTACCTGTCAGGTTATTCCAGTCATTATCGTGCTTTGTGCTCAGTCTAAGCAATAGAGCAGAGAATACTAGCCAGTGAGTCACAAATGGTGAAAAGATCGCGCTCTGCCCGACACCAACCACTTGGGTAGAAACTGGGCCATAAATTATCATCAAAAACATTAACCTACAATGGAACAAATAATCACTCGTTTTTCGCACGAGCAACACCTTTATGGATAATTAAAAATTCACTGTAACAAAAAATAAATCCACCATACTCTTTGATTGATCCAAATTACTCACCACCAGGGTTGATTTCGGTGCTGAACTGACTAGTCTCCGAGTAGGTCGGTTGTGAAGAACACTTTTCCCGAGTGGAGTTTTATCCGGTAAGCATGTTTCTATACAAGCAAATACGTCACCAACTAGATGCAAAAATTGAAAAAAGAGCAATTACTGATACTGTCGTTGATGGTCTCGTCATGGCTGGCAATGGATGTAAGTCGCATTAGAAAATTATTCACTGCCAAAATGCCAATGGCTACACAATAAGGCCCAAACTCCCTAAGTCTCCTTTGTCGATAAAACCCGTTCCCCCGGTCACAGGACATAATTACGAGGGGAGTTGAAGTGACCTCTCCCGGTTTTGAAGGTTAAGGTATTGATATTTTAAAATGATCTGTTACGGCGACTCATTAATCTGCCAGTCTCCAATAAATAATTTTCTAGCCTCCACCCACTGCAGTAATATTTCTCAATCGGACGTCACATGTCCAAGTCCACTTGTGGACCTCATGCTGCCGCCTGCATGGTTACGTCATCCCTGAAATCCGATTTTATTTCTAAAACTTTGTTTTTGTTTGTTTTTCTTTTTCTTTTTTCTTTTGTTTTCTTTTTTCTTTTCCTTTCTTTTCTTTTCCTTTAAGTCAAGTTACAATTTAACCTTAATTAAAGGCGTGGAGGAACTGTTCATTGACAACGGTGGTATCCGGCTTGACCCGGAATCGATCTTTTGAAAGAATCCCAAACACGTGCATGTTCTTTTCCTATAAAACTCAAAATATACGAAACTAAATTAAATATAACCGCTTCACTATTCAGCTTTCCTCCTGCAGCTGAAAACTTTGCCGAGAAATATCTTAAACAACACTTGACAGGAGAAGTAGAATTAAAAAATAAATAAATGAAATAAAAAGAAGAAAATAATCAACATACGAAATAACACCATTGCTCTTAACATTGTTTCATTAAATTTGTTGTCACTATTCTCTCTCAATCCAATCAATACAAAAGTAGGAATCTTAAGTTCTGTGCAGTTGAGTGTGCGACTGACCGACCGACCGATCGACCGACCGACCGACCGACCGACCGACCGACCGACGGATTGACTGACTGATTAACTGACTGACTGACTGATTGGCTCGCACTGACTGACTCGCATTGACAAGTTGACTGACTCGGACTGAATGGCAGATTGACTGATTGAGTGACCCACCTACTGACTGGCTGACTGGCAGACTGACTCTAACTGACTGGCTGACTAACTGGCACTGATTGACAGGTTGACTGATTGAGTGACCGTCTTACTGACTGGCTGACGGACAGACTGACCCTGCCTGACTGGCTGACTGACTCGTATTGATTGTGTGTTAGCTGGCACGCTGAGAACACACCCGTGTCTGCCATTGTGACGTGTAATTTTCACAAAGTGCACAAGAGTGAAGCAGGACTTTACCAATGCTTGATTAAGAGGAAGAAGTAGCTGCATGAAATGACTAAATCGGTAATGAAGAACTGCATGAAATATCTAAATCGTTAATAGCCCCTTGCAAAGTAATGATGGAGCTCTACGTACAGTGAATAGTGTTTGAGCCGACCCCTAGCGGCCCGTTATTGATATCGACCATCTCTGCTTGGTAGGGCAACACGCCCGCCCGCCTCTGATAAAAACCTTGGTCCCTGCTATAAGCTAGTTCGGTAACTCATTCTGGTGGCTATGCACATGTGCAGATCGTGCAAATCGTCGGGATAAACAAACCAATTCCGCACCTACATCACATATTCAAAGAATTGAATTTACATGAAAATTTGGTGAAATCATCCTTTTCTTATCCATCCATAATGTAAGGAGGGATCTCAAGTGTGGTTTTCGCAGTGGATTATGTCTAAATTGTCTCTTTGGTGTAAACATTTGCATTTGCATAAAGTAGCACTGATCCCGTATTTTCGTTCGACTTCGTTAGACACTTAGATAGTGCTGTATGCACTGACGAAAACAAGGGAACTCGGTAGGCTATGTGCTGAGCTCGGTATGTATATCCCACCCGCTGCTCCGCAATTTTATGCGGCAACGAATTACCGAAATCGCTTATTTACTATTCGGGACATGTTACCTGCATCTGGTTGTATAAGCCTGCGTCTTCTTGGGATATATTGATATGGATGTGCAGTACTCATCAACGTCGTGTGCTGAAAGAAAACCCGCAACGAGCGAATTTATAATTACAATGGATATTAGACAGGCCTCTTGGAATGAAACATGTCGTCAGGGGCAGGGGACCACAAACTTCTTCAAGTGCAATATGTTTATTCCATAGATAGTAAAGAGTTCCCATTGACTCATTGCGTTTAAGAGTCATGTCTCCACCCCCACGCCTATAAAATTCGCCCTTCCTGAATTTTGTCTGGTCATTTGGTCCTGTTCGGAATAAAGTAAAGAAAACTGCAGAATATTCGAGTAAAAGGGGATCGAGGGAACTGAAATTTGAAGGGAGGGAGGCGAATGGTGTCGCTATCACCCTGACCATGTCTCTTGCGAAGTGGTTAAAATCGCGGTCACACTACAATGAATTCGGATTGTATTCCCATCCAATTTTTCTTTTTTTTCTGTTAAAATCTTCACCATCTCTGGTGGAAAGAGCCCAAAAATTTACCGAAATGTGTAAATATATGCCAGTGCATCTGATGTCTATTAAAATAAAATGCCAACTGATTTTTTTTCATGACGTCACACCGACGTTTTTCATCGGACAGCGTAGTCCGATAAAATCTGTTCATCGAAGTTACGTCACGAAATAAGTTACATCAATTTTATTTTCATAGTCTCGCGGAACAACCACTATATTTGCACAGATTGGCGAATGTGTTGGTTCTTCCCGATCAGAGATGGCGAAGAACAACAAAAGACCGAATAAATAGGATAGGAGTCCAATCCAAATTCGTTCTAGTATTACGGCGGCTTAAAAACTGTTGAAACGTTCCATAAATTGCTGGACTCTGAGCTGGAACGTAGCTACTGGGGGAGGGAGGATAATATACCCCTCTCCTGTTCTTAAATTCCATTCTTCTTAAATTCATGAAGATTAAATATCGATTTATCAAAATGGATAGTTTTGATTGCATAAACCAGCAAATACGGCTGTAATAGGTCTTAATTTTTTCCGAGTTCGTTCGTATCCCTTACTTATTGGTTGTTGTCTATGGCCCGTAATTCATGAAGGCGGCTTTTTCCATCCAATCACAGTGTTTCATGTAAAAAAGGAGACTTTCTTTTTCTAACCCACGGACTTCCTATACATGGACAGAGCATACTGCACGGTAGATTGTCGCTACCGTACGTGTGAGAAAAAGCGCACCAAGATGGCTGTCTGCCATGATTCTATGTAAAAAAATGGACTTGCTCAAGTCAATTCCCATATTTTGCAAGAAAGTTGAATTATTTTCGAAATATGGCAAGGTAAGGTCAAGATCACTTCGCGTATTGCATGAAAATGATATTCTTTTCCATTCAAGTTTAACTTTTGCTCAAAATATGACAGATTCGTCGTCAAATCAGACGATTTATAGCTTACGGCGGCCATCTTGGTGCGCCTTTTTGTCTCAGCCGCTGGCGACCATCTACGGATAGGACGTACGTGTTACATGCTCTGTCCATGTTTATAAGTCCGTGTTCTAACCTTATCTCTTAAACCCAACGGAATTACCCTACAAACAAGCAATACAGTAATCTTGGCATTCTTAAGGCTGGAGTCACTCACTAACACTCTTAGAATGTGTACATTTGTATTCACATATAGTAACATGCCTGAAGTATTTTGTAACATTGTTTGGTCCTCACATGTTCCAAACCCCACAAGAAATAATGCACATTTTTAGTTAGTTACCAGGCACACTTCTAAACATGGGAAACTACTGTTGAATAATTATTGTTACAACATTGGAGTGAACTTCCAAAGGATATTAAACTTTCTATATCTTATGCAACTTTTACAGACACAGTGAAATCTCATTTGATAGACAATTACTGTACTCTGTTAAAGTCTTAACGCCAAGTTGGACCCCCTATCATTGCCAGTTCCTTCTGGCTTTAACACATGATAAGTGTTATGTTTTCTTATTCCTTTTATTTTTTACTCCCTTTTTTTACTTTAAAGGTCGCTAGCTACGATCAACATATTACTTCTAGCGTCTTTATTATAGCTCTTCATGTCACCATTGCATCTTGTTTTTATATGCGTCTGTGAAAATGTGTTTTTATACGAAATACACAAAACTGAACTAAACTGAACCATAACCTAGCCTTAAGGAATAATGTAAGCATGAAAAACTAGTCTCAAAACATGAATGTGACAACTAACAAATAAAAAATGTTTAGGATTTAGCATTCCTTTCATTTTATCTTACCATCGTACATGCCGGAAGTAATCGTTCCTGTTTGGTGGTATTTTTTTCTGTTGATGCCGGAACTGAAGGTGCAAACAAAAATAGAGATTTAACGTACAAAAAAGAGTTCAGTGTGATATGAGGGAAAAATCTAAGGATAGAGAGAAAAACCGCTTTTTAGGTGTCTTTTGCATTTCAAGGTTGGGTCATGGGAGTGGAAGGGTTCTTACCCCCAAAGCCCTCCCTGTGGCTACGCCACTGTTTGGCTCATATATAGGGAAGACTTTGAAAGACAGAATTTTAACTTCAAAATAAATCCCAAAGGACGAACGAAAGTAATAATTGTCATTGAGATGAAGATTGTAAAAACCATAGGATAAAATAAGCTACATGTGACATGTCTACCTCATTACGATCACGGGAGTTGCATATTAAGGTCATATTGTTTAATGAATAAAGGGGAAATGTAGGCAAAAAATTTAATTTTCATATGTGAAAGAGGAACAAAATCTACACAGTGTGGCGAAAGTTCTATTCAAATCGGACATGTATTTCATGAGATATCAGTAATTAAAGTCAGTAGATTTGTTTTCAAAGGTGAGTTTGAGGGCAGCAGAGCTTATATCACTTCCTCACATTGACAAGGAATGCTTTGTTTCCCTTTGTTTTATTAGACTGTTGTGCTGACCTTGAAGTTAATAGGAGTATGACCTCCCTGTGGGGGATGCAAAGTTTGTAAAATTCTCATGCCACTTATGCAATCACATTTTAATAATTTAGGATTTTTGAGGAGGAAATCCAGTATGAATTTTAAAGAAAATGAAAAGACTGCCCATTAATGTGGGGATGTGATGTCATATGTGCTTGCTTCAAGTTCACTTTTTGTTGAAAATGTGAAAAGTTTACATGTTCATATTTTGAGAACCACACATCGGATTTCAATGCAAATTTCACCAAAATGCTCAGAATAAGTACCCCTCTAACATAATTAATCCTGTTGTGACCTTAAACCGTTCCTTTAAGTGCAACTCATAGATTGCCCTGTTTAAATACTAATTTTTGCCAAACGGATTTTGATTAGAATTGCGGCTAATTTCTTTGTTTATAATGCTTTTAATACTGAATACCCAAACACACGACACTTTAATGGTAATATTTTAAAAATCTTAAAATTTTAAAATCAATCACTGTTCTCCTCGGTCTACATTTCGACGGAAACAAAATAACGCAAATTTTAAATTCAGTAGCGGCGCTACGGAAGGGGGAGCACGAGGGAGCATTTTTTCCCGTCAGATCTCCTCTAGCACGACCCCCAGTTTCCTCCCAAATAAGGTCAGTTGCGACTTAGGTCAGCAAAGGCGTACATGATATGCTTGTTCTGAGTTAGTTTAAAGGCTTAGTTTCTAACTATTGGTTTAAGTCGGGTCAGCCGGTCAATTTTTTTCCAGTTGTGACTCATGGCTTGTTCTCCCTACTCCATTGTTTGTACACTTGTAAAATACCGAGGTTAAATTTCACCAGGATCGGTGTTCTTATTACTCTAACACAACCCTGGGATTTACGTTAAAAGTTAATTAGGGTTATGTTGGAGTAAATATCACTATAAAAAATGCTGGGTAAATATTTGCCCAACTTTTAACCAACATTGGGTATATATGTGTCCTCCCAACAATTAGGCAAACTGTTGGGCAAATGGTGTTGGGCAATGCAACTACCCAGTAGTTGGGCACTACTGAATAACCAACCTTTTTTTTTTTGAGGAACGCTTTATTTCAACCTTCAAATACATATAAGCAAACAAGTATTTACAGAATTTTAAGAAATAAATATAATATTTACAAGTATTTACAAGAATGACCAACTTTTAACCAACACTGGGTATATATGTGTCCTCCCAACTGTTGGGCAATGCAACTATCCAGTATGTTGGGTGCTTGTTTGGATTTCAATAATTTCAATATAACCTGATATATAATTACAAAGCACCCTAACATATACACCGTTTAACCCCCAAGAGTGGTTGGAGGCACCAGCGAAGCTTTTTTCTAAAAGTCCCCTCCACTCTCTGGTGAAGAGCCAAGGGGCAAAAAACCAAACATTAACTCCCGGAGGAATTCTGCTCCCTTAAGGAGCTAAACGTCCCAAATGGACAATTACGGCCTCTACAAGGGCAAACATGTGGTTTTCTGCTCTAGACTGGCTATATAAGAACAGAAGCCACACTAAACCCTAAGAGCTTCGGATAGCTGTTCTCAAAGAGCCGTTCGGCGAAACCAAACCAAACTTCAGTGTGCTTCCCAGGCACCAGCGACGATCTTTTTTCTAAAAGTCCCCACGACTCTCTGGCAAAGAGCCAAGGGGCGAAAACCAAACGATTACTCCCGGAGGAGTTCTGCTCCCTTAAGGAGCTTAACGTCCCAAATGGACAAGTACGCCCTCCAAAGGGCAAACACTGAGTGGTCCTGCTCTAGACTGGCTGAATAGAACAGAAGCCACAACCTGGATGCACAAGCTCCCAAAGAAGCTATTACATCTTTGGTATACCCGTGCTCCACCAGCGACGATGCACTTGATAGGTAAACAGTGAAGTGTGTAGTTTAAAGTATCAAACTCAATCGTGAACTTTGTATTTCTTCTCCCATTGATTATATAGCAATGAAAACTTCTTTTTTCTATGCGACCATTGCTCTTTAAGTACTTTCGTCCAGATTTTTACTGCTATTCTACTGTTAGCTTTTTATTTACCAAATTCAACCTTATTCAACCATGAGATCTTATAATGAAGCACTTATATTACAATAATTATCTGTAAAACTTAACTGATCTTTAACTAATCATATGATTGGTCAATTACATATTACCCAACTGTTGGGTACTTTAAGACTTGCCCAACACCTTTTACCAATACCAGGATTTTGCCCAAACTTAATTTGCCCCCAAAATGGGTACCCATTTGTTGGGCAATAATTTGCCCATGTTGGCATTTTGTATTTTGCCCAACGCTATTTACCCAACAGTTTTTAAAGTGTATTACACCGATCCTAGTTTAATTTAATCCCGGTGTTTTAAGAGAGTACCGAGCACTACGCACAATGAAAATTAGCTCCTATCTTTTAACTTTTCGGTATGACCCGGCCATGACACGAACTATAAGACTCCCGAATGCAGGACGGATGCTATAATCAATTTACCTAAGACTTAAAGGCATATTCTGGAGACAAAATTGGTTAACTTCAAAATAAGCAGAAAAACTTGCTCTTTCAGAGGGTGAAAACAGCATCTCGATAGCTTATAGCATTCAGAAGATACTTATTTTTTAAGTGATGCAAATTTTTCTTTGGATTTGATGCATCATGGGAAATCTGTGATGTCATCGTGGCACAATAATTTAACATTGCATTCAATTTATTTATAATTATGATGCCACTGCAGGCAATATTAAGCAATTTTGTTGGTTGTACTCTATGTATGGTGAAGGGTAATGCTAGATCTACAGGAATAGATATTCAAACATTCCAACAGTATCAAATTTCAAGGACAAACAGGACCTTCAATTACAAAAAAAAAACAAAAGGAATTTGAAGCAATGTGCCCACATTACCTAACTTTTTGTGGCTTTGTTGAAAAGCAGAGTTATTTTTTAACAAAAATAACCAATCTTTAAAGTGAGATATCTTGAGTTAGGAAAATGGTATTGTGATAGGGTTTGAAGGACATGGTGTGGAATATCTTTGTTTTTCTTACAAGACAGATGTGAAAAGCCACCAGAACATGCCTTTAATTTTTTCACATATAGAGCTAGGCCAAAACCTCAGAAGTTCTGTGGTGCTCCTCCTGGAACCCCCTAGGGGTTTTGTCCTTGGGTCCCTCTCGTAGGAGCGCGCGTTTCGCGTTTCGTTTCTTTGCCAGAAAATTTTTCCCTCAAACACTTTTCTATGTCGCTGTCCTCCTGCCACTGATTGGACGATACTAGATACCTCTCAAGTGACGTGACAGCGGCTTTTCACGTATAGTATGTCAGCCATGTTTGAGGACAACCTCGGTATAGGCCTTCTCTCGGGAATGGAGATTGCTAACTACTAGTTGTGACGTCACTGATAACCCTCTATACAAGTTAAAATGAGTGCAATCCTTCCCGGCATGCATCGAATTAATGTTATATTTCATCACTCAATTACTGTACTCAGTCATGAAACACCTCCATTCCATTAAAGCTTTATCCTATATATCGTCATTATGTTCTACATTGCACTAGACGAAATGGGCGGTATAAAGGCCTTTATTTGGGAGGACAATATGACCCATACCTCATTTCTATCGATCTTAGAGCCCTGAACATGTATTTTTCCCAAGGACATTGGTCGAACTACAGTGATGTTTATCCTTCACCCTCAGCTAGTTTTTTTTTTTTTTTACTTTTAATTTAATTTAATTTTTTTTCTTTTTTTTTTCGTGTTTACCATAATTGAAACTTCTGAAAATGACCCTAATTACCAGAGTACTTACTTTCCCAAACGTTGTTGTGGCCCCTTAGATAATTAAAGTCAAGTTCTTACTCACTGAATGGGAAATAACCTTGCTAGAATGGGGTTGTGTGTTGATCCACCGGTTTGTGCAAGGGGTCATAAATATAAAAAAAATATGTAAAATTATAATACATATTCGGGATATAGTCTCATGCGTATGTCATCGCGTTTATCATCGCATGTTACACTAAAAATGCAGACAGCGGACAGTTTTCAGCCACCGTCCTTACGGCTGGCCATATTGGACATAATTCCTTAATTGATTCGGACATTACATCGATTTAAAGTCAGCATATATGCGATTCAACGTTAGCATTAAATGATTAAAGCAGGCACAAATTAGATTTGATGACGGCATAATCGAATGAAGGCTGACGTTGAATTTATTTAATGCAACCATTGAATAAGGAATTATGTCCTCTATAGCGTAGTGTATTACACGCTCTGAGCAGTTCTTACTGAAAACGGCCACCAAAAGTACGTCATGGAGTGACGAAAGTGTGTTAGGGTCTATTGCTTCAGCACGTTCCACTGATATCAGTAGAAAGATAATATTAAAGAGAGAAATTTCACCCTTTTAGGAGAGAAATCAAAACTGAGTTGAGAGACGTTTCCCGAATGGATAACTAAATAACGGATTCACTCACTGTATGTATTCACTCACTCACTCTAGTGGTAAGAGTAAAGGACTTGTATATCGGCCGGGAGGTACCGTATGCGGCCACAGTTCTGGAATTCGACTCCTATGCCGGGTCTTTCCGAAGATTTTAAAAACGGAACCTACTGTCATTGTGCTTGTTGATCAGCGTAAGCAATGGAGTAGGGAAAACAAGCCAAGACGAGCCCCAATTGAAAAAAAAAGACGTGGTCGGCCCGACTAAACCCAACTGGTACTTGCGATACTTTCGGCTTCTTTTAATTCCAAACATTACCATATTTGCAGTATTTGAAGGCACAGTTGTCCACGTAAAAATGATCTCGACTGACGTAAGTCATAGACAATTTCAGTGAAACATTGCATTGGCTTCAGACAGCGAACGATAGGTTTATATAGTCCTTTAGTACATTAGAAGAACCTGGATACCAATGCCAACGATAAAAAAGTCAACGAACCATAGTATAAGCCAACACTAAAATGCACGATCCTACACTAGTTTTGCAAAGGTTACGTCTGCATAACTCAACATGTATTCCCTTTCGGGAAACCGAAAAGTAAGCAATTCACTCCAAAAGAGCGGATATACACCCATAAGAGTGAAATTCAGTCCAAATGCCACTTTCTCACTCTTTGCGATGGAATGCCTGCAGGGTTTAGAGTGATCCCTGCAGGAACTCGTTAGGAGTGAATAGTCACTGACTTTTTTTGGAATAAATGTCACTCTTCTTGGAGTGGATTGTACTATGCTTGGGGTGAATTTCCACTCTAGATTAATGTGATGAATTCAAACTTTTCCACCTATCAGCGAGTGACTTGGGTTACTCTTCTGTTTTTAGATTAAACATTCGAGCCTGAATTTTGTAAATAACCATGAAAAAATACCTTACCAATTCCTTCTGCTATCGTTTTCTTGTATTTATTACAGCCGAACCGTGTTGGTCTGTGGGAAGGAGATGGTGGTAAAGGATAGTGGTGTTTCATCAAAGATTCAGTAAAAGTACTACTGCCCTCAGTTAGCTGTGTGATGATCGTCTTCACTTTGCATACCGGCTGGAAGTAAATGTGAATATAGGGAATATTTCCTTTGGCAAATGGAGATTGGGAAAGTCATGCATTACAACGTATATACGATTTTTCCCAGCATCTTCAGATCTTAGGGCAGTCACTTTCAGTCAATGGAGGATTTTAAGAAGACGTTTTTATCTTCAAGCCAAATGATTCCGTGAAGCATGAAGTTCACGGGATACTTTAAATACTTATATAGCAGCCAAGGTTCGTTGCAAGAGATCAGGCAGTGGAGGGTGTGGCACGTTGCCACCTTCGCCTGGTATTTTAGATCCTACTGACATATTTGACTACATAGTTATATTTTTCACTAATTGATGACTGATGCCCTCAGTACACAGTGAGATAAAGCTTACTTTGGTGTTCTTTATAAGCGGTTTTTACGGCGAATGTAACATCCCTCAACGGTTGTATTGTGCATTGCATGCAAAGTTTGTCACCAGGACAGCTAAGACAATTCGAAACTTATCATGTGACAATTTCAGATGAAATAAGACAATGCGTCCAAAGTCTATTTCCTTCCAATCCTAATGTAATTGTTTTAAGTTAAAAGGATGCCATTAGAAATAAAGAAAGATGGCACTTTATTCTTTCCAAATGGCTTAGGTTAAAATTATTCCATGTCTGTCAACTCCGCACTGTTTTATCGTTATTCTCATCACTCAAACTGATACAAGAACGTTTTGCCAGATAATATAAACATAGTGCTCCTGAATTTCCTAGGCCTTCCGCTTCTCGGAATTTCTGATTTAAAGAGTACCTCAAGTCAAAAAATCATTTTTTTTTTATTTAATTAAACAGCTTCAAAAATAGACTCTGACAATCTAACTTTAATCTTCATGTGACATTATTGGACCCAGACATAAAATGTTGAAATTTACTCATTCAAATTAAAATTTTACATTTTCATTGTTTGCAATAATTTGTGTTGTCATTGTTGAACTATTCAAATTACAATCTTTGTATTTCTTTTTTTCCTGAAAGTTTCTGCACCTTGTACCAAGGTGTGATATCACTCTTACTCTTAAAGGGTATTTAAATTAATTAAGCCCTCCTTTGGCAGCATGCTATGCAGGCAAACAGGGAGTGTCCAAGATCATAAAAACAATTTGATTTTTAAGGGAAACAAAGCAAGAAATATGAGTTGTACAACATGAAAGCCACAAGTTATTTGTGAAATTGTTTAATTTGTTTCAAGGGAGTAGATTTTAACGTTTTATATCTTGGCTCAAGAATCTCCTATAGAGATGGAATTTGGACTGTAACAATTCATTTTCATGCTGTTTAATATATAGCTTTGAACTATTTGACAAAATTTAACTTTCAACATTCCGTTTTTTTAATTTTCCAAATTCCGCAAAACCGATCGGTCCAAGCACACCGAAGCCAAAGTACGGCATTTCGTAATTGGCAACATAACATTAATAAATTGCCTGTGCATGTGATGTCTAGAAGTTAGCACAGTAGTAATTCCATCCCGTAGAATTTTCTTTAATTAAGTTGCTCCTTTTTTCGACCTTAAACTTCTGAAGATTTGAAGACTATTGATAATTTTAGGGGCAGAATTGTGACGTCAAATAATAGAAGCAAAATATTTGAGGCTTTGAGGCTTTGAATCACCAATTTTGTCTCTCCGTTTTCGCAACCTCTCCTAAAATCGGGTCTAATTCAAATAATCAGCCCTACTTGGCATTCGTTTGGTGAAGACTGGCCTTGCCGAAGAGTTTTCATGTTCCCATTTAGTTAGGCGCCAAAACGTAGTTATTCTTGGTTCGTCCTACATGAAGGGCAGAATTTTCAATAAACACGCTACATTCCACATTTTTGTGCAAAATTTCCAGTTTCTTCAAAATAATAAGGTTCATATCTTTAAATATCACTCTAAATAGTAGGTTTTGTCACAGGAGAACCTGTGTGTTTTTAAGGTTGTTCCACCATGTTAGAATTCCATTTGTTCTTTGAGGTGATGATTTCGGACTTTGAAATAGAAAATTTTCCATATTCGTGGTAAGGTAAAATAATTATTTAACCCAAACGAACTTCAGCCGCCTCATTACATCTGCCATTGATAGTAAGAGTCAATAATAAAAGCTCTTTTCACTTCCCTATGAAAAACCCAAACTTTCTTTCGTAAATTTACAGATTTATTCAATGTATAGTCTCCTACACTGTAAAAAATGTCACAGACATGTTGTAGATTTACAGAACAAAAAATAAAGAAATACAAAGCGGATAAGGAAAAAGTGCTGTAAAAATTAACAGCACTTTTCCGTTATCTTCTTGTATTTCTTTATTTTTGTTCTGTAAATCTACAGAAATTTTTAACAGTGTAATTTTCTTTCATCTAAATCTAAAGTTGTCTGAAAAGGTATCATGTTTTCGTTTTTTCAATTCCATCGAAAGTATTCGCAACGCAAAGTTACGAAAGGTAGCATGTGCAAGTCAAAGCTCAGTTTTTTGGTGTTATTCATAGGAGGAACAGATTCTTCAAAACCAAAAAAAAATCAAATCTTCTTAGCCCACAAAATATTCATTTAGAAAGAAAAAGACATGAAATGATGTTATTTAGTATTTGTTTTTAAAGGTAAAAAGATCGATAAGTGTACCTCCGCGACCCATTGGCGACTCGGTTTTCCTTTGTCAAAGCTTCAAGATGCTGTCAAGAAAAGTAGCCTACCTGTCAGGCAATCCTAACCCCTACCCTAGCATTCGGTAGTCCCGGTATCTGCATGCAACATGTGCCGTCGCACAAAGTCGGTGCGGAAAAGTTTCAATATCCCTAGGTTTGAGAAACATATCTCCAGGTTTTGTCATGTAAATTCCAATATTGGCTAAATGTTAGATCGGCAAGTCAGATGTTCTAAACCAATGTGATCTGGTGATGACGAAGTAAAGTGTCTGACGAACGGCAGGCATTCCGCATTATGACTCTCTGGGATTTTAGCGCTCCCTTCTACAATGTCTTTCTGGGATACTTTATATCAAAAAGCTTCAATTGCTATCAAATATGGCGATGAACCGAAAGAATAAATTAATGAATGATTAAATGACTAAATGAAAGAAAAAAAATGCAAAAATAAATGAACCATTACAATAATTCTAGCTTGGTGGATTGGACACCTTTAATGACCATCTTCCAGTAAAACCTTTCGAGACAAGTGGGCATTCCTGTGGTTTTTTTATTTACGACATTTATAAAAAATACTACTACATTTCAGTGCAGTGGCTTAGGGTAATAACAATGTCGCGTTGAATGCCTGCGGTCAAATTTTATGAGGATGGAACGGGGGAGCGCCCGGTCAGACCTCTGGTACCCCAAGTGTCACAAAACTGTAATGCGAATGGATGAATGAATGAATGATTGATTGATTGATTGATTGATTGATTGATTATGTGGATGGATGAACGAATGGATGAATGAATAAATGGCTTAATGCATGATTGAATGGATGGATGGATGCATGAGTTATTTAATGATTGATTGAATATATGGATGAACGATTGAATTGGTGAATGAATAAATGACTTAATGAATGAATGAAAGAATAGAGAACTGAATGAAGTAAATAAATAAGATAAATAAGAAATAAAAAAAATCCAACCTCATTGGTCAATCTTCTGAGGTGACTGAGGTGACACGGATGTGGGTTATTTTTCCGGTTGTCCGAGGTCGGTTTCTTCTGTCTACGAATTATTGGCTTAGCAGTATAGTCCTCTTGGTAATTGCTACGACTGGAAGCTATGCACACGCCTTTTGTTGGGGCGAGAACTCTATAAAAGAAAAGGCAAATATATGAAGGGGGACACTTTGGCTGTTTGGAAAGGATGTAGCTATTAAGATAATGGGGTTTTACGAGTTCAACTGCCCGGATTCCAAGCTCAGGTCAATCCGTCCGAGGAACTTTTATGGTGGTGGCTCACTGGATTGTTTTTTCCCCTCTATTGTTTTTGCTCTGCACCAATTAAGCACAGTGAAAATGGGTTCCATTTTAAGAGTATGCCCCCGCCAAGACTCGAAGTTCCGACCTCCCGGCTGCAAGTCGGCTGCTATAACTACTTGACCATGCAGTCTGTCGGTCAAATGATCTAAGCCAGTGGTAGCGTAAAGCAATTCACGGCCAATTTCTGCAGCTGTCGAAATATCTCAAGAAAGGGAAAAGATGGTCAGTTCTCGCCACCACAAACCTTGCAACAAACAGAGAAACATGTTGTAAACCGTCAGTACCAGATATCTCATTGAATAAGGACAGTTACAGACACGAATCTAAGACCGCTTTCACACTTGAGAGCTGATCTCGAGGGGGGATCAGATCCGGATCAGATCCTCCCCTCGAGATCAAAGGTTTTGCTTTCACATTTGATCCCCCGAGGTGAATCAAGCCCCGATCAAGCGATCAACAAACAGGAAGTGACGCAATGAACCCACCTTATCCTCGTAGTTGCCTGAAAGTCATAGGTCATGTTGATCTCGGGTCACCTTGATCCTCCGAGCTTTCACACACGGTTTTTTGATCCTTTTTGAAGTTGATCTCGAGGGTTGGATCAGATCTGGATCTGATCCCCTGCTTGTGATCAAGTGTGAACAAAGCACTCTAAGACCGCTTTCACACTTGATCTCAAGCAGGGGATCAGATCCGGATCTGATCCACCCCTCGATATCAAATTTGTAGTGTGAAAGCTCTCGCACTTAGGATCAGATCCGGAGATTTTGATCCACCCACCGGGCAGATCAGATCTCGCGCGGGGGATCAAAACACCGTGTGTGAAAGCTCGGAGGATCAAAGTGATCCGAGATCAACATGACCTATGACGTAACTTCCCGTTTCAACATACGCAAACGTTGCTCTGCACAGCAGGGCTGCGGTATGTACAGCTGGCCTGCACTGCATGCACACAGTGTCATACAACATAGGCCTACAATATAGGCTACCGTACTCTGTTTGATGTTAGTGATTGGCTTCAACTTTGAGCGTCTTTCTCCAATTTCAAAGAATACTTTTCACTCGAGAGTTTTTCCCGACTGTGTTTTAGAAAAAAGCTGTCCCTTTGCTTCTCTTTTATCTCCGTAAAGGTTTGGATATTTCCAATCTGTGTCTTGTATTTCGCTTGAAATGAAAGTAAGTAAGAGCAATAGCGGGAAAACGAGGATAAGGCAGGTTCATTGCGTCACTTCCTGTTTGTTGATCTCTTGATTGGGGCTTGATTCACCGCGGGGGATCAAGTGTGAAAGCAAAACCTAACGGAGCAAAGGGGCTAGAGATATTGATGTTTAAAATATTAGGGATTAGTACAAAGAAAAAAAATCAGGCACTGTCTGTTATTCACTGTAAAGACAAATTAGTAAAAACAATGCATGAAATGACCAATAACTTGACCAAATTGACTAATATCTGACCCAGTTGAATTCGTTCCTAAGAAATATTAAGCCTTCTTGACCAAGTTTCCACTGATATTCTTTCGTCTTTTATACATTCCGTTCTGAAAAGCACTTGTGCATGTTTAAACACATTGCGTTACGTATGTAGGCCTATGTCGTATTAGAATGGTCTACTTAATATGTACCAGCTCCGATAAGTACACGGTTCTCGGTAATGGACCAACCATATTTACTGGGCCTGGTAATTAGTACGATCGAGAGGTAACGTAAGAAACGGTTAAAGGGGCCTAAATATATTGATGTTTTAAAATAGGGATCAATTAAAAATCAAATATTGGCGGTTATTCAATGTAAACGCCAACTATTCAAAATAATACCTAAACTGACCAATCATTGTAGTTACCATATTTGATCAAGTTCAATTCGTTTCGAACAAATATTAAGGCTTCCCAACTAGGTTTGGGCTGATAATCTTTAGTCAGTTACTACAAAATGAGGCAGATACCTCCACAAATTCGTCAAATATGAGTGACTTACGTGGTTTGTCAATTCAAGCACCACTTTGACTAATTTTTGTTTAAAAACAAAATCACTTCACGTAAAGGGCGGGGATTGGCAGTGGGATGGAGGTTCTCCCTTGAATTTCTCCATTTTTTCTTGTTTTTAAATTCCAGGTGGTTTCCAAAGGACCTTTCCTTTCACAAGAAAGCGCCAACAGTCTTTGCTTCAATTACTTGGATTATCGACCATAATTGGCCAACAAATAACTCCTTTAAGTTCATTATTCCATTACGTCACATTGCATTTATGTCGTTTCCATAGCAATATCCAGCATCCAAAACCCATGTGAAATTACAGCTTTACGCAAAAGGTGACCTAGACGTGCCTTTCAGAGTAATGACATTTTATCTTGGCAAAGAGTTCACTTTAAGCCAAGGCAAAATTAATCCTAAGAAGAAATAATAGATCTTTATAATTTTCTTATAGCAGAGGGAGAAAGGTTTATTTTCGGATTTTGTCACGACCTTGCCATAAAAAATTATCTGTCTTTTATTTTAATCCATCTCAAAGATATACTAATGAGCAGCATTGTGACCTATTGCTGCTAGCAAGGGAGTGCCAGATGATTAATCAGTTGGTCTTTATCTTGTTGATATCGTACACTCTCAAATCTAAAGAGCAGTGGAAATAACCTAACATCTCTATGTTCCGACATCTCTATGCTCCGATACTTCGATGTTCCCACAAAGCGGCGCCAAAGTTCATTTTTGTCGAGGCCAAAGTATACTTTGTTGGTTCCAAATTACATTATTGTCGGAACATAGAGATGCAGGAACATAGGGATGTCCACGAAAATTCACTCCAAAAAAGAGTGTCTTGAATTGCTTCTAAGTACGAGTGAAATTCACGCCGAGTGGAGTAAATATTCACTCCAAATAAAGATATATTTCATTGCATGTTTGAAAAATATCGTGTCGATTTAAGGGTTAATTTCACTCTTTTAACTTTTAATTGTAATCAAGTTAAAAAATTTAAATGAAACCAAGCAATTCTATCTACCATGGAAAAAATTACGTTTACGGGAGGACACAAAACAATCTTTTGGCCCAGTGGCGTAGCTAGTACTTTTTTCCAGGGGGGGGGGGGGCAAAGGTATGAAATTTCCCCTAAACTTTTCCCGGTCAGTGTGAGTGTATTTCAAATAAAATATGCAAACTTACAAGTATAACAACATTACCATGTCATTATGTAATATTACCTGCATTTTAATCTTAAAGTATAACATAGAGCAATCGGAAATAACAAAGTATATTATTTTGGTAAACAATATCTGGTTTATTTGTATGCACTAGCGCAGTGCCGTGCGCAGGATTTCTCTCAAGGGGGAGGGGCATGCAGTATGGTCTAAGGGGAGGGGTGTCCGGAAATTTTTTGACGTTTTCAAAGAGCCTACATGCAAAATGGTGCAAGATTTTCGACTTTGACAGGAACAGTGTTAAAAGTTGAATCGTGGTGGTTCATGAGGATAAAACTTGAAACTTTTGTGTCTTGACATGCATTTCTTTTTATGCCATTTATGCTACCTTACGAAGAAAAACTTGTCATTAAATTTGCACACTTTTAGGAGTCCAAATAAAAGAGCATTGATCGGTATTTGTGGTTTTTCTTGGCCACAAAATGTTATTTTGTCATAAAGATTACCTAAGCGGAGCGCCACCATTGGTTGGCGCGGAGCGTAGAGAAAATTTGGAAAAATCAGACCCCTTAGATGGCCGGAAATAGCATTTTCCAGGCTAATACGAAGAATCTAGCCAGTCGCTTTCTTCTTTTGTCGTTTGCAATAAAATGCTCATTTCAAAATATGTTCGCAAACTGCAAAGTGATCAGAGAGTTAAGAGCTGAATTTACCCCAAATATGTTATTTTGCCCAAAAGACCGAGCGAAGCGCCACCATTGGTTGGCGCGAAGCGTAAAGAAAATTTCGAAAAATCAGACCCCTCAGATGGTCAAAATAGCGTATTTATGCTTGTAAAGAGAATCTAAACATGTAGTCTTTTTTATCGATGCCACCAGTGGGTAACAGTCTACCTTTTTAAGTAAAAATTTGAATTTGACAGAATTTGCCTGGGTCTATTCGTAGGAATAAAAAAATACACATATGCTATCTTTTGAAATAAAATCTGTGTTGATAAAGTTAGACTACGTATTTTTAAGAACAAAGAAAAATGGCATTTGTGAGGGGGCATGATCCAATGGTCTCCCCTTCGCACGCCACTAAGGAGGCCTAATAGCGGCTCGATCACACAGGATATCATGTGAGAAAAGCAGTCTACTAAGTGTCAGGCTACAAGGTACTCATTGTCCATTTATTTTTACACTCAAAGTGAGCAGAAAGCTATTTTCCCGAACTAGCTTGTAAGCCTCCAAGGATTAGGCTAAGTAACAAACTCTAAGTGTACCAACGGATCCCGTTAATTCTAATTTCTAGATTAACTTTAAGTTTATCGTTGGCCATGGATTGTTTCAGCCCCATCCATCGTTATGTCCACAGACAAGTAAAATCGTACAGCTACTGCCAGCTTGTTGAAAAACATAACAACCTCAGGGTCTACGGTAGTGACTTGTCAGTTTTCACACCCTTTTACTGAATTCCCAAAGTATCACCTGAATAACAGCTTCCTGTGCACTGAAATGCTCTAATCATAACCCCCGTGCGTATACAAGCACAAAATAACATTCAATCTGCTAAACGGCGAGGACATTTCTGTGGAACGCGAATTGGGCCGGTTCATGCGACACTAACGAAATCTGAGTTAATTTGTTGCATGAAAATACGAATTATGTATGAGAAATGTCTCACAATTTCTTATTCTAACAAAAATTTTGAGAAATTTTTGTGAAATTTTTGTAATAATAAGAAGATTCATCAAATTTCCCCATTTTCATCAAATTTCTCCAAAAATTTTTCCAGGGGGGCAATTTGCCCCCCCCCCCTTGCCCCCAGTAGCTACGCCACTGTTTTGGCCTTCATATCTCCGCATTTCCATCTAAATATAATGTCTTGAATGAATTAAAATCTGTCCAAACGATTGACTCACCGCTTCCTATTTGAGTTGACATTCCAGTTCCCATCAAGTAGATTTTTCAGTCTTTCATGGTAAAATATTTAAAGCAGAGTGGAATTAAGTTCCGCGCGTCCAAATATTGTTCACTTCCTCTTCCTTCCAATGAAAGCTACCTCCATGTTAAGATAGTAAAGAAGGACAACAATTTATGACTAACCAACCTCAATGCCTTCAAATATCATCTGTCTGTCATCCCCAGTCCTGGAGCATCCATCCTTGGAAAGGGGAAAGACGTTGCCCCAACAATAAGGTATATTGGGAGAAACCTATCGTTCTGCCAACCCTCCCATAATTCAGTCGCATTAAGAACATAACATACAGAATAAACAACATAGCTTAGTATACAGATTTACGTTAGGGCTTTTGTAAAACTCCAGTTTGGACTTACAGGGTATTAATATTTTAATAATGAAAATTATAATGCGTTTATAAATGGTCATCTGTCCTTGTTTTGTGTATATATATATCCTTCAATGAGTGTGTGTACATGTGAATGCCTTTGCATTTGTGTGAGTTGACTACCTTTAGTAGAACCCGGTCTGGGTCACGATCTATGTTGGAATATTTTTACCCCCTCCTCATCCCTCCTCATCCACAAACCATATCGATGTCGTTGCCCCAATTTGACAGGATGGTAACCCTAGCTGTTAACAAAATTTGCTAAAACGGACATGGCAAGACCAGGTAAACGAATAACATATAACCAACAACAGAGAAACCCCAAAACATCAACAGCATCCTCTCAAACGAACCAAAGGCCACCCGCACGGATCCAAAGCAGCCACAGACACAACGAAACGAAAAAAGTAAGAGAAAATACAGACCAAACCACCATCACCACTATGGCCTTTGCAAGCAATAAATGTCTCAAAGGGGCGCGACGGACCAGGGTCCATTTGCTATATTCTGCAGTATGTGAAAACAGGTGTACAATATTTACGTAAAACCAAAACCAAAGAAACACTGATGTTCTGAACAGATCGAGGTACAGCATTCCCCCTCTCTGTGGACACCTCAAATAAACAACCTGGATGCTTTTCCATGCTAAAACGGACACGGTAACGAGAGCTAATCACATTGAGAAAAAACACCAAAAGCACACTCCCAAACAAAACGAAACCCCACTGCCATGTTAAAAAATTTCTGTAAATTTATAGAACAAAAAATAAAGAAATACATAAGGAAAACGGAAAAAGTGCTGTCAATTTGTTTCAAAAAAATTACAGCAATTTTTTCCATATCCGCTTTGTATTTCTTTACTTTTGTTGTAAATCTACGACATGTCTGTGACATTTTTAACCATGTAGATTTGAATGTTCTTTTCTTTTTTTTCGTGGAATGTTTGTAACACTTGTGATTTTCTGCTATTGATTCTCATAATGATCGCACTCAATGGTTCAGTGACCACCATGAACAACTGCCAATGCGCTCCGCCTGGATCCATCATTACTTTGACAAATGCGAAATGTAAAAACTCCTACATATATATCTATTGATTTAAAAAAATATGAAGATTCGAGAAATTTTTCAAGCAAGACACAAATTTTGGAACACGTGTTTAAGGTACACGTGTGCTCGGCTTACCCCGACTGTTGAGAAGACGTGATAAACTGCAGTCGAATTATTATTTTACCTGCGTAATTGGAAACCGCCTTCAGTATCATCAGTTTTGGATTTTTGACTTTTGAAATAATAAAATATGTTTTTTTAGTTGAAGATGTCATTAAAGAAACCTGCTTCTGATCGCAGTCAACCGAATCAAATTGAGAAAATAGGCTTTTACTTCATTAACTTCGGATATCAGTCGACATTCTTGGTCTGTAGTTTTGCTACCCTTTAAAATTGTTCTTTTGTTCAAGCAGGGAATTGTTTCATGATTCAAGCGGAATATCGTAAGCATTTTTGATATATGATGAAATTTATCGTGGAAATTAATGGTGATATGAAAATAATTGATCAGAATTCAGTGTCATTATAGAATAACGCCCCTTGAACGGTAGACATTTATACTTTGACCTTGAATTCCGAATGCAGCATTGCAGTCACGCATTTTTGCGGTTAAACTTAAAGGTCAAGAGCAGTCTCCCCCCCCCCCCTAAAAAAAAAATTATTTTGAAGCAACACCTAAATTTCACAATTTTCTTCTTATTTCTCTTCAAAGTATTTTTCATCATATTTTGGGACTTCAATATTGCAAATTCAAGGTAAACCAAGCAGTAACTTCTAGTAAAATTCAAATTTAAAGAGAAAAAAATGATGTCACAGCCAATCATGAAACAGTGCAGTCTGCTATGCTACTTCAAGTTGGGACGACTTCCCATGCCCTTTAAGATACTGGGCATCCACCTTCAAAAGATTCTTAAGGATTACTTTGTTTTTCCACGTAAAATGTGACTAGCATAGAATTCGGTGGCTGAATTAGTTACCAAATGAATCTCGAACCATAAAAATTGGTTCAAATTTGGTGAAGTTATGCACGAGAATGAAATTAAAAAAGCGGAAACGGATTTAAAAATTTTTTGACAGACCTGTCAGATTATTGATATTTGGGACAAAAAACAAATTAGACGAGCGAGTACTTCATGTCCAAAAATGAACGAAAAAGAAGTGTTTTATTAACAAATGAATGTTATTTGTTGATATTTTGTAGACAATTGTAAAGACATTATAAGACATTGTTGGGCTGTGAACACGTGACAGAAATCTCAAAGTCAATCAATTGGTAATTTGCGGTTTTCTATCGTAAAAAAATAAGGAACTTCGCCCGTTTAGAGGAAATTTAACTTTTTTTAACTGCATTTCACTCTTCTTGCAGTGAATTATCACTCAAATGGAGTGAGTTCACACTTTTCACTCTAGCAAAGAGTGACTAATTTCTTTCTTTGATTTAAGAGCGTTTGAACTCGGTGGATATTTCATTAGATTGACAGGTCCTTTGAAGTTTAGTGAACTGAGCCACTCTGGGGGTTGATTCTGTAGGTGCGTTGAGTAAATCACTCAGTAAATTCTACTTTTTGGATGGCGCCGCGACAGATGGTAATGCGATATAAACAGGGTACAGCGGCGTTCACACTACAATGAATTCAGATCTGATTCCGATTGGATTTTTTTCTGGTTTCTCTTAAAACCTTGTTCATTTTTGGTAGGAAAGAGCCAACAATGTCAACCAATGTAAATATATGACTTGCATCTGAAGTCTATGACGTTATAAAACGCCGACTGACTTTTTCGTGATGTCAACCCGACATACATTTTATCGGACAGCATAGTCCGAAAAAAATCTGCCCGTCAATGTGACGTCACGAAATAATTAGCATAAATTTAATTCTCATAATCCTGAGGTACCACTTATACGTTTACACATACTGGCAATATTTTGACCCCCTTTCCAACTATGCAGATATTGTCTGAGAAGATTTTAACAATACGAAAACCGGATCGGAATCCAATCCGAGTCCGTTGCAGTGCGTCCATGTGACCGCGGCTCTACACTCTGAAAACATCTCGGTGAAATGTTCACGCTGGTCCCGTTTGTGGCAATGCTGAAACTAGGTATTTTTTGTTCCAATCATTGGCCAGTCAAGTTAGGGTTAACCCAAGAAAGTGGTATGTCTAACCATAATTTGACTGTAAATTCAACAATTTCGGACAATTATGCCCATTTTCCAGTATTGTCATGTATGTAACCTCGTAACCAGTGGTGTTGATTATTTTACCCGACTGGTTTTAAAGTGTAAGTTTCGTTTTATGGCCTTATTGATATATCAAACACTAATCTCGTGTTTCACACTCGAAAATGAAAAAAATGAAACGCACAACTGACTCAGAGCTTATTATTCAAATGTCGGTAAACATGAACAAGAATATCCTTCTGGAGAATTCCATACAACTTATGGTAAGCAGTTTAGATCTATACGTAGTGACTACCATGATGGATATAAAATGAGCCTTGAAATCCTTTTTGGGTTTCTTACTTTTTAGTTACAGTCACGTCAAATCGGCTGACCTCACTAAAGGTCAATAACAATATAAACTTGTATTTTTTACTTTACAAACTTGCATGCAAAATTGTCTCGAGAAAAGGGAAAGATTTTAATCCGAATGTTGACTTAATAAATAAATAAGTACAAAGATTTTTCTATGCTATCGTAACTATATCATCGCCTGTGGTAAATAATTATCTTTCAGCTGTTCAGTTTGGCTTGGGGATCGCCTCCAGGTTCTGTGCGAAACATGACGTGAGTGTTCTACTATCTTCAAGTCAAATCTTACCTTGAAAGAGATTACACCTACAGAAAAGTTCAAAATTTTACACAATGAAAAATACTCTTTTTAAAATATTTTCGAAAAACTTCTTCCCTTATACTTCCTGTGTAATTAAGGCTATTTTTATGATTTTGTTGCGGAGTGAACGACTCAAGGTTCCCAGTGTAAGCTTAGATATAATCCTCCTAACGCATACGTGGTATGAATGCAACGCTATACCTATCTAATTCAATGCCAGGGAGCCTAAGGGTAAGATGTAAAACAGAAGGGTTTATTAGCAAGCATTAATGGTCTATATCATGACGAATAGCACGAGCAGAAACATTTAGTAAAGGTTTGGGCAGATTCGCACGTCGACTAGCCGCCGTGTGAGCAGTATTCTTTGACCACTTACTCGCACGTTGACAAGTAGCCATGAATCCATTCGAACAAGGATTACTCTATTATCCTCCCTTAACTTTTGAAGACAGTGCTTTTGCTACAGATTCATAGACCTCACATTTTGAATACACCTCCCTGTTGTTGAACCTCAAGCTAGAAAAAGTAAATCACATCTCTACATCTCTAGTTCGGTCCCTCTAAGTGGTATTGTAAGCGAGTACGCTTAACTGTTTACACATACCAGTATACGTGGAGGTCTGCTACCCATAATTGCATGTTTTGTAAGTATACAGAACGTAAGCGTTGAAGTGCGAGTAAGCAGTCACCGCATACTGTTCGCACGGGGGCTACAATCCTCGACAAAAATGATGGGACAAAACAAGCAATGTACGGAACACCATCCCCCCACTCCCCCATCCAATGTTGCGGCAGCCCAAGGCGTCCTGAAACTTCAACATTGATACGGGGAGCGGCGTTTGTCCCATGTACTTTTGTAAACCGTGGCGCTAATTAAATATTCTTAGTAATGGGGAGCAGTGACGAATTCTATATAGGGATAACGAATAAATTAGGCCTTATAAAGCCTACTTTCGGAGCTTTCTGTAGCAGTTCGGTTTCAAAAATTTAAAACGCCACGTTTGTCCTGTATTTTATCTGCAATATTTGTTCCCCCCTCCCCTCAAGGTTGTTTTGATATGCCTCCCTCACCGAGAAATATTTCTGGCTTGAAAGCGACCCCTCCCTTCGGTACCCTGCGGCAACGGGTCTTCTGAATAGGTAAAGACAAAATAAACGACGTTAAACCAGCCATGGTTACCTTATTTTGATCACTTCCCGGTCCTAATTAGAAAAACCGAATATGGACAGAAGTCCGCAATGCGTGATAAGTTACATTTCTTCCCCGTGAAATACTTAAAAGCCGCTTTTATTGTCTTGTCATGCAGCAATTGTTCTTCATAATGCTAACACCGTGACATTTGTCTTCTAATCACTTCTTTCAAAGTACACAAACTTTATTCACCAACTGTCATTACGTTGCCCATGACCGAAAACTTCTTCATATACATTTGTACAGGCTTCCGACAATCCTCGACAAAAATGATGGGACAAAACAAGCAAAACAAGCAATGTACGGAACACCATCCCCCCACTCCCCCATCCAATGTTGCGGCAGCCCAAGGCGTCCTGAAACTTCAACATTGATACACTCTTAAAACGTTGGGTAAAATATCCGTTGGTTAAAGAAGTTTATGAAATGTGTTGGTTAAACTTTGCCCAACTTTGGGGCTAATTGGTGCAATGTTTAAACGCTGGGCAAAGTTTTTGTTGAGTAAAAGTAATTGCTTAAGTGTTGGTCAATCTTTGCTCACATAATGGTTAAATTTCCCCTTCCATGCACGCGTATACTGTTATACCCAACTGACTGGTCAAAATGACGATAAGATTTTATTCTACAGTTGAGCATATTTTCCCTTTACCCACTTGTTGGGTAACTTTTTGCCAATTTGTTGGGTATATTGTTGGTTACAGTGTTGTTTGCAAACAACAGTGCACTTGACCCGATTTGTTTCCCAATTCTTCTCGTAATCAGACCATGGTACCATAACCTGAAAATTCTCTTTGGCATCTTTTATATTGGCCAAACAGCTAAACTCGTACATTACTTTAGACCATGAAATCGATCTCTATTTCCATAAAATTCTTTAAACAGTACTACGAACTAGAACACATTTGTATGAGATTCCATAATTCGTATTTGGTGCAAAACTGCTATCCAATGAGAGGTCAGGATCTGGGATATTCTCTTTCACGTCCGAATGAGCATTTATATACTATTATTTGAACCATAACGGCATTACAAGAAACCTGTCTCGTAACCATGATAACAGTGTATGATAGCTAAGGACCAGCTAATTCTCATGCAGCCATTGTGTTTACATTTATGCATTGATGAAACTACAAGACTTCATCACATCCTTAACACACATCATTTTACAGTGCCTTTTAAAAATGATAGTTTTGGACGTACCTATGCGAAACTCAGTGACAAACCAAATAGGTTATTAAGCCAGGGTTTTTTTAACCGGGACCGATGGGTTGCCATAACCAGGGAGCTCAGTGGCAGCTCCCTGCCATAACCTACAACCTAACATGTAAAGAAAGCACCAACGTTTAAGGAAAATATGATTAACATATAACCAACATTTGGTTAATGCATTTGCCCAACAGCTTAATAAAAGAAGTGCCCAACAAGTGGGTATGTTTTAAAATGCTAATTTACCAAACAGTTGGGTAATCTCCTGCCCAACAGTTGGGTTCAAACTTTACCAAATTTGGTTGGTTAAAGTTTTGCCCAACTGTTTAGGTTGTTGAATAGATGCCCAGTGTTGGTCAAAAAGTTGGGCAAAATTTGCCCAATTTTTTTAAGAGTGTACGGGGAGCGGCGTTTGTCCCATGTACTTTTGTCGAGGATTGTAGTCGACGTACGAATAGCCACAACGTGTAGTGAAACTAAATGATTCAGTGACATTTTAATTCCATAAGGTGCAGGAGTTTGGGTGCTGGAGTCATGTTGCTCGTTTGGGAAATTAAGAATGTAATGTTAATAGAACAAAATACGGGTTTCTTGGACACAAACCTTTCTTTTGTCTTTATGAAAGCTTCCATTGGATTCGGAGGAATTGATTTAGTCGCCATATCGTTCGAGACGAGTCAGAAGGCCGCTTCAGTTTGCTTCACGTCTTTTATGACGACTTCCATATAAATACAATTTTTGATAAGTGAGATAGTGTATAATAACTTTTGGACAAGCAAATATTAAGTAACAGACTCAATTGTGACAACAACAGGATCCGCGTTCAGCCTTCTTGGTTCGGAAGGTAACGCAATCTATTGCGTACAAGTCACATTCAAGCAATTATAAACGCCTAAAAGACCGAAGGCCTGAAGTTAAAATTCCACATGATGTTACTAAGAAACCACATCCCCATGACAACGATGTGTAGAGAAAAAAAAACAATACTGGTTTTGTTTATAGGTTACAGAGGTAATGCACCAACGTCACTTGTTGCTAAGGGGGGAGGGGATAATTTCAATTATTGACCCATATACTATACAGGGTGCGCGTATAGATAGTTCTTAGTGACGCAACAATGAGGCATTATTAGCCGCCATATCTGAGCCTGTTATGAATTGACGACACACTGACGTCATCCTTTCAGCAGAGTAGTGGAACATGTTGCCACACGCATAAGAATTCGCCCTGCACGCGTCTTCGACTGATTGACAAATCAGTTGTCTGAATTTTGGCGGTGTTGGGGTTTTTTTTTTTTGGTACTTTGGCGTACTTTTCAATCCTTGACAAAGACATTATAAACGCAGATGCCAAACTCCTATCCCTACCCTGTTAGACGCGCTGACTCTTCAAGTAGGCTCGATCGGAGGGCGGAAGTGTTTATTTGACATGCGCACAGTTCTCTTCGGTGATCTGCGTGGATAACTATGGATACATGACAGAAAATTCCATTGGGACGAGATGTCAGCATGCGTGCATTTTCAAAACGAGTAATATACGAGCAAACTACTCTTCTCCGTGTATAGTTCGGAGTTAAAGAGACACGCACTTCTGCGTGCTAGGAAAATGAACGCAGTGGTTGGTTTTTTATTGTAAGCGCGTAAGAATGTAATAGCGTGTATAGAAGTGCCCTTGTAAAGATACCATAGAAACTGACAAATCAGTAAGCCAATGAACTTCAACGAGTCGTTGGGTGTTAATGTTCAAATGTTCTTAGGTAGAGAGTCGGTGAAGACGCTTAAAACTGTGTCAAGTAAGTGAAAATTACTGAAGAACGGTGTTTGCAAGAAACGCAATGTTTTAAAATCACACGTATTAATACTACCGGAAGATATCAATTGACTGTTAGCTTTTAAAACGACTAATCAGTGATCAGCACTTTGGCTCCTCCGGTTCGGCCTCCGTGAGGCCTCGGAGTCACCGCTCCATTTTAAGTTTGGTATCTGTAAAAATAATATCTTTTCTCCGTGACATCACATGCACAGGGTCTATTGACGTTACACTGACCATGGAAGTACTACCTCCGAGGTAGTACTTCCATGCACTGACGTCTTCCTTGGGGCAAAACAATGGATGACGTGGCCACACCCATAAGAATTCGCCCTGCGCCGAAGTTAAAGTTCCAAATGATCAGCAACGCGTGTTAATGGGTCGGTTGATAAGAATCTACATAACCATAACAACAATTTGTAGGTTGAAAAATTAAATGCTTTGCGCGTATTGCGCAGTCCAGTTCTCACTATAGAGGCTTTTCACATGACGTAATAATGCTCTCCGGCGGCCATGTTGGAGTACATGTAACTACGTAGTAAACCCTACGGGACGCGCTTGCTCGTTGAATTTGTACACGCCGTGCATATCACAGTGCACATTGTGCAGTGCGTTCGTCACAAAACCACGTGTATTTGGCATGAATGTCCTCCAGCATGGCGGTTCCGTGACGCAATTGCAAAGCCTCTATACACGAATCCGGACAGCAAGTGATGGTCTGATTTTAGTCGGCCATAACTGGGGTCCGTCACCTGCTTTGCTTACTTCTATCATGGATGGTTGTGCACTAATTTGCATCTTAAATTCTCCAATTTCACTAAATATGAGGGTTTGAAATGTATGGAAACAATAAATAGAGACGATTTAAGGCTGATGGACCTCACTTATGGTGGCCTACAGGCACTAAAAGCAAGCGCTCAGTCGGATTCGTCTATAGCAGTAAAGTGCATAATGTGCACGTGACGTCAGCGCGTTTCAGTTTGGCCTACTGGATAGACCTGATCATGCGCAGTACCTGTGTTACGAACACGCAAGCACTACAGCACCTTAGTAACAATCGTTTTATACAGCGGACGTCTGGATACCATATGCTGAGAACCTGTTAAGATTACGTCACACTCAGTCTCAATAGCTGAATTGCTTTAGGATAACTTGTTTTTGTGCAGAAAGAAAAATAGCAAGATGCGCAACTTAGTAACGTCGGTGCATATCGTCTGTAGACGAATCCGATCAGAGCTTGTGTTTAGTGACTGTAAGCAGCCATTAGTGAAACCGAAGGAATTAAGATTCGGTTTAGTGTTCAACCATCCATGATACAGTTAAGCGAGGAAATTTAAAGATTAAAAAGTGATGGACACCAGCTATGTCCGACTTAAATCAGACCAGCAGTTGCTATTCGGATTCATGTATGAAAGCTTTGCAATTACGTCACGGGTCCCCTTGCTGGAGGATAACCACGACAAGTCACAAATACATGTGACTTTCTGAACGGAGATAACCGAATAAAACTATGCGAATGTCAAATGAACACTTCCGCCATTCCGATTGAGCCTCCGTGAGGAGTCAGCATGTCAAACAGTGTAGGAATGTTACTTTGGTATCTACGTTTATAATATCTTTGGTGCATGACCGCTGGGAAGCATTGTGACGCCTCCATTTTACAACAATTGTTACTAGGATGCTGTTGTGCGCGCGTTTCGGTAACATAGCGGCTGCCTTTGATCATTTCCATCCAGTGAATCGCTCTGACGTTACGTTCATAACCTCTTCACTCTCTTTACTGATGTTTAGATTTAAGAGCCTATTGTTCTTATGAGTTAGTGCAACGGCTTTTTATGACGTCATAATATTTTCCGGCGGTCATGTTGAAGTACCTATAACAGATACTTGTAGAGAACAAATATGGAGCAGTTATCGAAATCCAAAGCTTGCGATTCACCGGATGCGGTGGACCGCACGCAATAGAATTCACCTCCACATTTGTAGAAAACTTAGACGCTTTTTCTACCAGTTGACCAACCAGTCGTTGGTATTTGTTAATGTTGGTTTGTTATTACCGCAAACTACAATTTGTTTAGTTCACAGAAATTCTTAATTGGTACAGCTCTTTGACTGAGAGCAAATTTAACAATGCTGAGTGCCTTATCTAATGTTACTCAGAGTGTGCTGCGCCGAGCGTGATCTGATTACACATGGGTCTTGTAATCACCACGCAGCAATAAACTGAGATGGTGTCTAGATGAGTGTCATGAGTTAAAGAAAGTTTTGGGAGGAGATTTAGTTATTAGTTCAAAAATTTACAAATGTCTGGTTTAAGAAAACGTCCTTTAAATATGGACAAATGTTTTCGGGCCTGTAATGGAACACGAATGGTGCATCATGAATCTGTTCAAAAAAAAAGAAAAAAGAAATTAATAAAAAAAAAATTAATAAAATAAAAAAAAAAACAGAAATCTCCGTTCAGGGCTTTCTTCACTTTTAACCTGTTTAAAGACGTTGGTAATTCACAAACCCCCATTTTCAGCAACGTCTAAAGTAATTAAATAGTAAAAAATAAAAACATAAACAACATGAAGTTTTCACGATGGAGCGTAACTCCAAACAAACTTTTCTTACTTTTCTTCGATCCCACTCAAGTGTGTTTCACACCAACATGCACCCACTCAAAGTGTATTTCACACCAACATGCACCCGACGAATGGTAGATCTGGATGGGTATGACTTTTTTGACTGAAAGTAAAAGCGTGAGTTGTTGATGATCATGTAAGAAAACGTGCTCAGTGGAAGGCACGATCCTGTAAAACCATGCTCCTTTAAAATTTGCTGTATGGCATCATCTGTTTAACGTCTATTCGAGCATATACATATCAGAGATCAGTTTGTTTGCGATTTCTAAAGGCACACCAAGCAGCGATAACTTATTCCATGCCCAATGATAACGATAACGATAATCGTAGAATTTCAACGAAGTGGTCAGGGTACTGAGTCGATAACTTTTAGGTGAATCTCGTTGTTCCCTCCTGGCACTGTACAGTATGGTGCATATCAATTAATCCCCGTCGCATAAACTCATTACACTTTCTTTAAGCTCCTTCCACAAATGCGACGTGACTCACTGAAATGAAACCGTCTCATCCTGGTGAGCGACTGACGACTAATCACAGATCGAAGGAGCTAATTCCGTGAAAAGTGGAGGGGGGGGGGGGGCAAAGACATGTTCACCCTCCCCTAATATTCATATGATACCATCTTGAATCCATTAAACTTTCTGATTCATTAGTAACGTAATATTTTATGGGTGGGTGCTCATTCAGCATAGAACACCCGGGAAGTGGGTTTTCAGGCCATGCAACTGGAGGCTTTAAAAGTCACAAATTTTCTTGTATGTTCCGCTCCAACCTTAGCCCGCGGGGAGGAAGATATTTTTCGTCCAGCTCATCGCTACGAAAAAATCAACTGAGGGGCGGCAGCTTGAAGGGAGCTGCAGCCACTGAAGCTCTACACAGGCCACTCCAACCATGGAGCTAGCTCCATGCTCCAACCTAAGCTTAAAGAGTATTACTGACACTCTTTGTGTTCGGCCGATTATGCTATAATCGGTAATGACCGATTTACCTTGTATCAATTTTAGCAATTGACCGATGCCTATAACCGATTATTGACAAGTAGCAAGTGTTCGAAAGGTGATCTTTTATCGTTAATGTCTCTTGCTTTATATCGTAGACTAATACCAAACCCAGAAAATATTTGGAACAGTTTCGTCCGTTTCGCAACCGGGATTTCATTCTTGTAGGTCTGCTATTTTTACTTTTAATGTCGATAAAAACTCATTCGTAAATACGGTATAGGAGAAAGAATCTGCAAATGAAATGTACGTAAAACTTATTACCGAAAAATCCCCATACTCAAAGATTTGTGTTGCATTTCATTTGTGAATTTAGCTTTGCTTTAGATCCTCATGGTGAGAGCACGTTTCTGCGGTGTGATCGTAACACAAACTCAATGGGAGAAATTCGTCGCGAGGCCATGGAATGTCAAACACTATATCGCACTGATGTCGCAAGTTGTGATTGGCTGGCTGGAACCAGTAACGAAGTGTCTTTATAGAAATGGAATTTAAATTTTGCAATGGATCGTATGCATATGAAGTCACCGGGAAAATCATGATCCCTGATTTGGATGTAAAGACAAATACGCGCCTTACTTCTACTACACATTCGGGACCAAGAAGTGTACTGCACGCAACCATGTGCATCACACTGACATTTACACTGACTGAAAATGCACTAATCTATGTCAGCAAATAAGGTCCATGCATACACGGCCTGTGTGGCTTGTAACGTTTACGAGCACCCTCAAACACATACCGACCGTACCTACTACACTAAATACCGAAGACATGCTATTGGCAAATCGTTTGCTTCAATACCGATATAACGCCGTCCATTGGTCAACTGAACACTGTACTGAGTGAATTGCGGTTTCCAACACCGAGTTGAAATCGAAGTGAACACGATGGGACAGGTGTTAGAAGGGAGCATATCCCAATTAGCAGGTGTATTACTGCGTCCATTTGTTCGCCCTCAGATAGAGTCCCTAAAAGGAGCACTTTTTTGATATGTTATGGAATGAGCTGGGGTTTCCTGTAAGTTTCTTCTGAAAGTATATTAAATGAAGTACCATTGGTGAAAAAATGGGCTTAATTGAAGCAATTTTGTGGAAATTATGGGCCTTAGAAGCTGGCGGAGGCATACCGAGATTTTAGTGAAAAACAAGGCTTGGAAAAGGTGGTTTGAACTTTGAGGTGAAATAGCAAAAAATCTTCACGGTCATGATATGGTAAATTGAAAGTGCCATGAATGGCCAACTTGTCAGCTTTCATATGAGGGGTAGCTTGACCCTGGCGAAAACTTCGACAAGCTTTTAGAGGCCCGTTTACTTTTTGAATTTAGTGTGTAAGTCAATGGAGGAATTAATGGGGATATGCTCCCTTAAGGGCAGGAATGCTGAAATTTTCAAATTGGTAGGAAGTTGACCAAACTTGGCTTTCTGTACTTCATAGGCTATGTAAAAGCCAATTATGGGCAGACGTCATGCAATTTCTCGCTTGAGTGATTTTTAGGGCCAAATTGGCAATTTTTTGGCCAAAACGGTAAAAAACAAAAACGGAGCAATATAGGCATTTTAACACAAAACCGTGCATTGTATTATTCCAAAGTCAAACCCTCTGGATGAACACAGTACAAGGGTGTTATATTAGGGCTACCGTACAGCTCAGAAGTAGTCCCGGCCCGGGAGATTGTAAATTGGCTCCGACACATACACATCAATCTTTTTACGTTGTTGTGAAGCATAATGCAATGGAGTGAGATCCCCTCATTACTTTGATGTTTGAAAGTCTAGTGATTCGGTGAGTGCATGTCAAGTATACAATAGAGTTTAAGCATATGGCTAGGTGATTTATTTAGCTGTTAGAGCTGATTTAGACTCCTAAGAGCCTCACATGGCAACAAGTTAGCCTAGTCACATACTCTCCTAGTTTACGTTGCCAATACATACTATCTGTGTTTGTAAGGGTTTTGCGAAATGACCTATTTAAATGATCTTGGCCTACTAGGCTTTAAAAGGTTTCCTGATGAGGTTTTAGGTGCTTAATTCATAACAAGTTAAACCCCTTACAAGCCTCCTCAGCAGCATTTGTTACCAATTACCTAACCTTTAGGCTACTGTATAAAACCCTGTCAGCATACTCTGACAGGTTTTTATCTGCACTGTTACCAGTTTCTCGTGAGTCAGCTGAGAAGCTGTCATGCCCAGGATACTCAACTTTTTTGCCATATTGGTTCATGTCAGTTTAGGCTATGCCATGCTAAGTATTTATTTCCTTAAATTTTTCTTCCAGTTGCATTTTCAACAATGACATCTGTACTCAGTTGGACTGCGACAAACAGTGTTTTACCTCTTGCATTTTTAGGGGATTGTTGTACATACTGACGGTCACATTCCATACGAGAAGGAGGCTTGTCTGGAAGGCTATGCAGTGAAAGAGCATCAATTAGCAGTGGCTCTTTTTTCTGCATAACAATTGTATTACTCTTTTTTACTTGTAATTTCAGGAACAACCTTATGTGCTGACTGCTACAGAGTTCTCACAGGACGTAGCAAGGAGGGAAATCTGAGTAATCTGTGTGCTTAGCTGGTACTTATGAAAGTTGGATGCAAGCCTAGCCTTACTGCAAACAGACATTACATGGATCCCTTTCAGGTTTGCTAATCTCTCTTAATAATTCTATGTAGTGTCCCAAAGATTCACTTTGAAACTGCACAGAGGATGTATAAGTACCATTTGTGTGAAGAGAAATCTGGAGACAAAGTGGACCCTTTTGAAGTTGGTTTGAGGTCTGGTTCGATCTTTTGAAGTTTTCTCATGCACATTTTTGAGACTTAAAATAGATCCTGTCAGCCAAAAGACATGCCAGTAGGGCCAAGGATTACCCATTCTGCAATTCAAGAAGGTGTCATGGTGATAGAAAGAAGAAATCTGCAAATAGATTAACCTTGCAGAGTGTTGTGACTCAGTCCTGCACTAAACCCTTTTTCAGTGTACAAAGTCCATGCACAGGCATAAAATGGGGAAAAGCAGAGAAATATGTCACAAAGATGCCATAAATCCTTCAAAATGTGAGTCAAATCCTACTTTGAGTTGCACAAGTCCTTTATAGGCTTTAAATTTCATTTTGTGAAAATTTTTAAAAAATTGAAAAAATTCACCTCTCTCTTAAGGGAGCATATCCCAATTAGCAGGTGTATTACTGCGTCCATTTGTTCGCCCTCAGATAGAGTCCCTAAAGGAGCACTTTTTGATATGTTATGGAATGAGCTGGGGTTTCCTGTAAGTTTCTTCTGAAAGTATATTAAATGAAGTACCACATTGGTGAAAAAATGGGCTTAATTGAAGCAATTTTGTGGAAATTATGGGCCTTAGAAGCTGGCGGAGGCATACCGAGATTTTAGTGAAAAACAAGGCTTGGAAAAGGTGGTTTGAACTTTGAGGTGAAATAGCAAAAAATCTTCACGGTCATGATATGGTAAATTGAAAGTGCTATGAATGGCCAACTTGTCAGCTTTCATATGAGGGGTAGCTTGACCCTGGCGAAAACTTCGACAAGCTTTTAGAGGCCCGTTTACTTTTTGAATTTAGTGTGTAAGTCAATGGAGGAATTAATGGGGATATGCTCCCTTAAGGGCAGGAATGCTGAAATTTTCAAATTGGTAGGAAGTTGACCAAACTTGGCTTTCTGTACTTCATAGGCTATGTAAAAGCCAATTATGGGCAGACGTCATGCAATTTCTCGCTTGAGTGATTTTTAGGGCCAAATTGGCAATTTTTTGGCCAAAACGGTAAAAAACAAAAACGGAGCAATATAGGCATTTTAACACAAAACCGTGCATTGTATTATTCCAAAGTCAAACCCTCTGGATGAACACAGTACAAGGGTGTTATATTAGGCTACCGTACAGCTCTGTGAAGTAGTCCCTGGCCCGGGAGATTGTAAACTGGCTCCGACACATACACATCAATCTTTTTACGTTGTTGTGAAGCATAATGCAATCTCAGTGCGATCCCCTCATTACTTTGATGTTTGAAAGTCTAGTGATTCGGTGAGTGCATGTCAAGTATACAATAGAGTTTAAGCATATGGCTAGGTGATTTATTTAGCTGTTAGAGCTGATTTAGACTCCTAAGAGCCTCACATGGCAACAAAGTTAGGCCTAGTCACATACTCTCCTAGTTTACGTTGCCAATACATACTATCTGTGTTTGTAAGGGTTTTGCGAAATGACCTATTTAAATGATCTTGGCCTACTAGGCTTTAAAAGGTTTCCTGATGAGGTTTTAGGTGCTTAATTCATAACAAGTTAAACCCCTTACAAGCCTCCTCAGCAGCATTTGTTACCAATTACCTAACCTTTAGGCTACTGTATAAAAACCTGTCAGCATACTCTGACAGGTTTTTATCTGCACTGTTACCAGTTTCTCGTGAGTCAGCTGAGAAGCTGTCATGCCCAGGATACTCAACTTTTTTGCCATATTGGTTCATGTCAGTTTAGGCTATGCCATGCTAAGTATTTATTTCCTTAAATTTTTCTTCCAGTTGCATTTTCAACAATGACATCTGTACTCAGTTGGACTGCGACAAACAGTGTTTTACCTCTTGCATTTTTAGGGGATTGTTGTACATACTGACGGTCACATTCCATACGAGAAGGAGGCTTGTCTGGAAGGCTATGCAGTGAAAGAGCATCAATTAGCAGTGGCTCTTTTTTCTGCATAACAATTGTATTACTCTTTTTTACTTGTAATTTCAGGAACAACCTTATGTGCTGACTGCTACAGAGTTCTCACAGGACGTAGCAAGGAGGGAAATCTGAGTAATCTGTGTGCTTAGCTGGTACTTATGAAAGTTGGATGCAAGCCTAGCCTTACTGCAAACAGACATTACATGGATCCCTTTCAGGTTTGCTAATCTCTCTTAATAATTCTATGTAGTGTCCCAAAGATTCACTTTGAAACTGCACAGAGGATGTATAAGTACCATTTGTGTGAAGAGAAATCTGGAGACAAAGTGGACCCTTTTGAAGTTGGTTTGAGGTCTGGTTCGATCTTTTGAAGTTTTCTCATGCACATTTTTGAGACTTAAAATAGATCCTGTCAGCCAAAAGACATGCCAGTAGGGCCAAGGATTACCCATTCTGCAATTCAAGAAGGTGTCATGGTGATAGAAAGAAGAAATCTGCAAATAGATTAACCTTGCAGAGTGTTGTGACTCAGTCCTGCACTAAACCCTTTTTCAGTGTACAAAGTCCATGCACAGGCATAAAATGGGGAAAAGCAGAGAAATATGTCACAAAGATGCCATAAATCCTTCAAAATGTGAGTCAAATCCTACTTTGAGTTGCACAAGTCCTTTATAGGCTTTAAATTTCATTTTGTGAAAATTTTTAAAAAATTGAAAAAATTCACCTCTCCCTTAAGGGAGCATATCCCAATTAGCAGGTGTATTACTGCGTCCATTTGTTCGCCCTCAGATAGAGTCCCTAAAAGGAGCACTTTTTTGATATGTTATGGAATGAGCTGGGGTTTCCTGTAAGTTTCTTCTGAAAGTATATTAAATGAAGTACCATTGGTGAAAAAATGGGCTTAATTGAAGCAATTTTGTGGAAATTATGGGCCTTAGAAGCTGGCGGAGGCATACCGAGATTTTAGTGAAAAACAAGGCTTGGAAAAGGTGGTTTGAACTTTGAGGTGAAATAGCAAAAAATCTTCACGGTCATGATATGGTAAATTGAAAGTGCCATGAATGGCCAACTTGTCAGCTTTCATATGAGGGGTAGCTTGACCCTGGCGAAAACTTCGACAAGCTTTTAGAGGCCCGTTTACTTTTTGAATTTAGTGTGTAAGTCAATGGAGGAATTAATGGGGATATGCTCCCAGAAGAACCGGGCTGAAGAGTGAGTCAACGGTCGGGGCTAGTCCGTGTTCGTGGGAACGCGGTATATAGATGTACTCTTTATTCGCTACCGTATATCGGAGAGACAAGGATACGTTCTCGACATTTCGATAAAACGATCCACCATTGTGGTCAGTTGAAGGTTTCCATCCCATTATCTGGGTTGCGTGAATGCTTGCACCTAGTTGCTAGGCATTTTAACTAGTGAGGTGTATGAATAATTTCGTCGCAAGGAGTTGCGTCGCAGAGAGTTGTACAGTGTCTAGAATTTTTTATACCATGTATTTTAGAGGGTGAAATATGACTCCAATTTGTCTTACTCTCATTGTCATAGCTCGTTTCATTGTTGAGATATTCAATGTTGAAATTTTTATTCATTTAAAACAAAGTATGGGTAGACTGCCAAATTTGAAATATTTCGTTGCACAACTCACATTGTTTTGTTTCCCTTCAGAAATGAAAATAAAAAATGTTTTTATAACTTTGAACGCTTTAGTTTCATGTCAAGTAGGACCCTCCTTTTGCCAGTTCCTTCTGGCTTTAATATATATCAAGTGTTCTGTTTTCTTACCCTTTTACCTTTCTTTTTTCTTACTTTTGAGGTCGCTAGCTTTGATAAACATATTACTGTTTCTCTAGAGTCCTGTTTGTAACTCTATATTTCACCATGCATCTTGTTTTTATATGCAACTTTGCAAATGTGTTTACATGCCTAAACGAAATACACTGAAATGAACTGTTCAGAGGGGGCTTAATCACTTACATTGGCACATAAGAATAAGAATAATAAGACATATTCGTATAGGGTGCATTTAATTTCAGAAAAAAAAAAAAAAAACAAAGATAAAGAAAACATCGTAATTTATGTAGTGCAACAATAACTGAGCTGAATTTTGGTCAATGTACAATTTCAAATGAATAAATCGCAACACGCAACATTTTATCTCGGCTGAGGAATGTCCTATGAAGATTGGGGTACTGTAGGACTGTTTAAATTTATTTTTTATGCTCTTTTATATATATTTTTGAAGTTTTGGTCCTAAGGTACACTTTGATAAGACACCTTCTGCGCTATTCGACTTGAAAAACATAAAATCAAGATGTATATTGGCATTTGAATAGAGATATCCACCCAAGCCTTTGCTGAAAACTCAATTTGCATGGTAATTGCAAACAGGTGTGCGGTTAAAAACGGGCCCAGCGGCATTTTTAAAGGTCATTCCAGAAAATAAAACATTAATTTCCTGTGGTTTACATCAATCTCCTTCTGTCCATTTTGAAATTGGTTACTTTTCCAAAACATTCGTTAATCTCTCCCCACATTTTTTAACTTCGTTAATGTAGATACATAATTCACGGATTTGCCTTTTTTATGTTTTAGGACTTTAAGGCAAATCAACCAGTTACGCTCTAGTAAATTTCACATTTGAGGCGAAAAATGATTAATATTGTCACAAGATTTTCAATAGCCAACTAAGAGACAGGACAGACTCTACTATACTACATTATTGCAAATATAGTGGTGACTATATTCCTTCTTAAATGTTGAAATATTTTTCAGTGTCAGCACAGTTTGAAATGGTGCCTCTTACTTAATCACTTCAGCTTAGTTCAGTGTATTTCATGTATAAACACGTTTACATAGATGCATATATAAACAAGATGCAATGGGGAAATGGGGAGATTCAAACAGGATGCTATCAAAATAGTAATATATTTATCGAAACTAGTGACCATAAAAGTAAGAAAAAAATAAAAATGAAAAATAAGGGCACAGAACATTTAAATGTCTTAGAGCCAGACGGAACTTGGCTAACATGGTGTGTGTGTGTGAAGGGGGGGGGGGGGATCCAAATTGACATGAAGCTTAACTATAAAAAAGGTAGACTTAGAAAGAGAATGTTGTTCATTGTTGTAACTCATCAACAAAAGAATTGTGTTACCACATGATCAATCGAAAAATCCATTCATGAATAAGAATGACAGGGTAAACTGGTTCTAATCAGAGAAGAGCTAGATACCGCATTTTCCCTTAAAAGCTGAGTGTGTGCATGGTCCGGTTGGTAGAGTATTCTCGACTCTCACTCGGAAAGTCCGGGGTTCAATTCCCAGGCAGGGGTGACCCCAGCGGGGGAGCCGGGGCATGTCCACCACCCTCCCCGTCGGGAAACCCTGCCTCCCCGCCCCCATGTCGGGGAAGGTCGGCGATTTCGTCGGGGAGACCTAAAAATAAATAAAATAAAAAAAAAAATACAATGACTGAAGTTCCTGAGTGGGTGTTTTGTAATGCTATCTAAATGCATGTTGGAATCGATTTCCAAACACCGTCCTCTTAGCTCTGTTATATACTCAAGAAACAGTTGGGTAAAAAGCGTTGGGCAAAATTTAAAATGCCCAACGTGGGCAAATTATTACCCAACAAATGGGTAAACAACTTTACCCATATTGTTGGGCATATTAAGGTTGAGTAAAATCCAGGTATTGGTAAAAGGTGTTGGGTATAAGTTATTAAGTACCCAACAGTTGGGTAAAATGTAATTGACCAATCAGATGATTACTAAAAGATCAGTATAATTTTTTGTAATAAAAGTGGTTATTACAAGATCCCAGGGTTGATTAAGGTTGGACCCGGTAAATAAAAAGCTAGCGGTAGAATAGCAGTAAAAATCTGAACGAAATTACTTTAAGAGCAATGGTCGTATTGAAAAAAAGTTTTCATTACCACGTAGTCAACGGGAGGAGAAATACAAAGTTCAAGATTGAGTTTGTTATTTCAAACTACACACTTAACTGTTTAATAACCAAGTGCATCTTCGCTGGTGCTCCCAACCACTCTTGGAGGACAAACGGTGTACGTTTTTAGGATACTTTGTTAAATCCCCTTCTTGCCAAAATCATATACGCTCTAAAAACATGGACCAAATAGTTGGGTAAAAAGTTTGACCAACTTCTGAGCAAAATTTAACCAGCCAAATTGAGTACTCTTTAGTTGGGTGAAAATTTTGACCAACTTCTGGGTAAAAAAAAATTAACCAGCCAGGCTGGGTAATGTTTTGTTGGGTAAAAACTTTGACCAACTGCTGGGAGAAATATTTTAACCAGCCAGGTTGGATAGTGTTTTACCCAACTGGGGCAGGAGGCATGTGTGCCAAGCACTTGGTTAAAAAATTGCCCAGGTTGGGTTAAGGGTAAAATTTTTTTAGAGTGTATCTCATTCCATGTACCTTGTCCTATCTCATCCCGTGTTGGGGAAGGGTGGCTTATTTTCGGGGAGGTCTAAAAATTGTGAAAAACGTAAAGAACTGAAGTTACTGGATTGATGATCATGAACTGTTTTTTTATGAACTTTTTTTCTTTTGTAAAGCTATTTAAATACATATCTGAACCGGCTTTAATCACTCTTACTATCCCTCACCCCATCTTCAATCCGTACGCGCAAGGTCATGCCCCCGTCGGGGAAGACTGACCTCCCCCTGTTGTTGAGAAAATCCAATTTCGTCGGGGAGCCTTCATCTTCAGGCCCACGATAAAAGATGTGGGCCTAATAACTCAGTCACTCGGACGATCTTCTTGATTTTGCTTTCTAGAGGACCATATCTTCCAGGGAACTCACAATTCCGAATTTCCTTACAAAAACGGATTGTAGTTGTTCATGCGCAAGCAGTGCTCCATGGTCTGCCATCTGGCCTGCCCCGACAGCCGAATTCTTGCAATGGTAATGAAAATCGGCCAGCCGTTTTGAGCTACACATAGGGATAAACAGTAGTGTGAGAATGTCTTCCCATAAGTCTGACTGAAAATTCATTTGAAGCCACCTTGTAACGTGACATATTCTCATATACGTTGGAATATAAATCATTTAGCCTATAGTCTGGAGTTCGGGTAGTCTGGTAGAAAATTTCATCTATTTAGTGGATCTTGCAATTGAATACAAAGAAGATTTCTAATAGAGTCAAATACCTTTCTATTGAGTTTTCAATTCCGTTGCACAGTTTTCACCCGAAAAGATACAAGTTGATTGCATCTAGTTGTAGCAGTACCTTTAATCTGGTAATTTTTTGATCACCTAGCAAGTTTTTTTTTTCTATTGAAGTGAAACTTTCATTTCAAAAGAAAGCTCAAAATAATGACTATTTCATTCCTAGATCTAAGTCTGGGATATGCCATCTTGGGCTTTCTGAGGTGTTGGATTATTTTAAACAACTTTCTGTACGTTCCGCGCAAACTGTTAATGTTATGGCAGAACATATTACTTAACAGAACAATGGATGCTTGCACATTATTTTTCGTTTTGGGACAGTATTATTAGATTATAAAGTGAAAATTTTATTGCGAAAGAAAGCGCAAAATAATGACTACTTTATTTCTAGTTACCAGTCCGGGAAATGCTTTTTTCTGCTGTGTGTGCGTTCTCAATTTTTTAAAAATATCTGTGCGCTCCCCTTAAGTCTTTCGGGCAGGATTATATTTTTCGGACAAAAAAAAAAACAAAACAATTAGTCCCTCTGCCAAACTGAAAAGCTCCCATACGCCTATTTCAATATGTAAAATGTAAAACTTCAAATATATAAGAAGCCAAACTTTTTCCGCGCGAAAATTTTCCAATATGGTCCGAGGGCCTTAATCTCCCTTATGATATTCAGTAACCCCAACAAAATTACAAGATCACCCCCTACTTCATTTTTGCGTATAGGAAGGTCAGGTTCTTCATTAAAAACCCAAAAATCTGTCATAAAATTACAATTTTCCCTTAATGTAAGCTTCAGATTGTTGAACTAGTGGCAAAATTTTCCAGTTCCGATGGATATTCCGTACGACAAATTACCAAAGGCAGCTCCCTTAATCATCCCGAGATTTTACCTAGTTTTGCTCTTGAAAGGCATATCACTGAATTAAGAACCCAAATTTTTCACTACCTTACCAGGGAGCTGTTTTTCAGCTCCATGACCTCACCAAAACAATTTCTTATTTTAAATTCCAAAATTTCTGCAATATGATAAGCTCTTAATTTTCAAATCTTCGTTCAAAAAAAAAGGAAAAACGTTTCGGGCAAACTTGTAGTTTCGTCGTGAGACCTTAGTACGTAGGCCTAGAACGATTAAATGTATGACCCCAACCGAATTTCAGCTATCTCGGATAAAACATTTTTGATTTTTTCCATATGAAGGACAGATTCTTCAATAAACACCCCGACTTTGTAATGGTCTTTACAAAAGCCAAATTTCTTTCATTTTTTTTTCTTCAAAATAAGCTCGAGAGTTTTAAGTATCTGTTAAAATGAAAGTTAAAAAATTTCGGCTGGCTTAGCCCGCCTAAAATTCGGCCAAGTCGTTTTCCACACGGAAAGACTCATTGCCTTTGTCGGGGTCTTGAAATGCTGGCCTCCTGTCGGGAAGCTTGCCCCCCCCCCCCCGTCGGGCAAATCCAGGCACCACCCCTGTTCCCAGGCCGGGTCATACCAAAGGTGTTAAAATGGAACCTACTACCGTTGTGCGTGATGCTCCCCATAAGCAAAGAAGTAGAGAAACCATGCTAGTGCCCGATAGCCCGGAAAAAGGACTGCGGGCGTGGCTAGGTTAAACCAGGTTACAATTTGAGGCCTAACTTGAAGGGAAAATGCAGTAATCCTTACTTGAAGTAGTTCAGTAAACTGCCCCGCTTCGTGATTGGCCCTTATAAATCACATGACAACATTTCTTTTCTTCAAATGTGAAATTTACCGCTTGGTTAACCCTCAAACATGTAGTTTTGTTGTCCTAAAAATTATGAAAGATACTTTGAAAATAAGAAGTGAGAAAATCGTGGGACTTGGTTGTGGACAAATGCTTTTGACCTTTAACCTAACCCCTTAAAGATGGGGTTACGTAGAATCTTAGTGCAGCCAGCTACGCAGGCCGTGCATCGTCCTATCACTTACACTACTTTGAATCACCGAAACTGCAGAGTACACTACCGCCATCGATAATTCGATCATATAAACTCACAGATAGAACAAGTCAAACAATTTAATCACGTTCATGGTGGCCTTCTGTTGCCATAATAACTGACTGGTTTTACTCATTAGCATTCACTCGTTAAGACTCGGCCTACTGTTTTCTAAATCGTTCCCATGACAACCGAATTAAATTGCAAAGAAACCATAACGGAGAGAGAGGGAGCATTTGCATGACTTTTTACTCGTATATTCAAAATCCGAACTGTCTCTCAATTCGTTATCACGACCTCGATGTGTTGTAACAGGGGACAGCGCTGTTTTTACATCTAAATTATTACCACATCGGTTTCGCAAAAACATACCGAAGTGAACGGTTACGAGCTGTTGATGTTCACTGTGTAAATCACTACGACTAACAACAAGAGTTCAATGTTTATGTTCCAAGCACTGACCAATTCTTAATGGGTACTGTTGAATTCAGGTTCTAAGAAGAGGCGAGATTCTAAAAAAGGTTTGGAAGATCTGTCAACAAGTGCGACATATTGATGATATTCAACAGCGTAGTAAGGCAGAACGAAGACGGACGGAGAGGTTTTCATATAGGCTACGAGCAAGATACGGCAAATGATTGGTCGCAGCGGCGTTGAAGGAGAACAGTTGTTGAATTTAATGGAGATTTTTCATTTAGAATAATAGACCGAGACTAGAGCAATACGAAGACGACAATTCACTGGGAAGGTGTTCAACATAGGAAAAGCAAATTCTTTGTTTGCGATTTCGTCTGAGGTGTAGTTATAGAACAACGGAGCATCATGGGTAACGGTGTGTCGTACAATAAAGCTATTACTATTCATATATCCATCAGTGGAACAAAACAAAAGGTAAGTCCATTTTTATGTATTGTTTTTTTTTTTTTTTTTAATTTTTTGTATGCACTGAAAAAAAAAACTAGACTCTGCATGGTACCTCCACTGCACTGACTAGTTTGACCGACTAGATTGTGAATAAGTCGGAGGATTAGTCAGTGATCACAAACCATAGTAAGTTGAACCGTCGGGACCCCACGGACTAATCTACTGACTAGTTTGTGACCATCTACTGGTCAACCGACCAATTGATACTCCAGTTAGTCATTTTTTTTTCAGTGGAGGCAACATTTCGGATATTTTTTTTTTTGTTTTCAGTGTATAGACTAAAACACAGTGACGTTACCATACTTTTTGGCGCGTAGCGTACAGAAAAGTTATTGTTACAAGCACCTCTAAGATTGCCGGGAATGTCGCTTCACACTGCCTCTCTGGCCTTTCTGAGTTTCAGCCCTCTCTTCTTTAGTTTTTTTTTTTTTTAGAAAACATGGTATGGAAGTTTGTACTTTCACTGTAATATTGTGACTGTTGTGCAGGGTCGGTTAAAGAATTGTAAAGACTGTATTGATATATGAATAAGAATGCATTGCCACTATTTATGTTGCTGGCCAAGGAGGGCTATGCTGTAATCTTAGTAGGTATGCAACGTTTGTCCCTTGGGCTGTTCATTCCCTGGATTTGGCCACCAGGATTTCATTGCATTCTTAACAAAGAAAGATCGAAATTTTCCTCTTTAGGAGAGTGAAAGTCTAAAAGCTCACTCCAAAAGACCGCAAATTCACTCCAAGAGGGGTGAAATTCACTTCAAAAGAGCGAACGTTCCTTCGTGATGGAGAGCCTTATAATTAAGGAACCACTCTTTAAGAATTTGATCCTGATGGCATTCGTTTGAGAAAGAATTTTCACTCTTCTTTTAGTGAATTTCACTATTCATTTATTTCATTATTTTTTTTATTTTACATTTTGGATTGGGTTTCACTATTTTTGTAGTCAATAAATACCCTCACTTTTCACTCAATTAAAAGTGACTTAATTAACTATTTGGTTTTATAGACTGTGTGTATCCATCGGTGCTGATGCACTGTGCCAGTCTTTAATTTTACGCTAGTAACATGCTCCTGTGCATGACCGATCTGTGTTCGATTCAAGATTCATATGCCAAACAAGAGCTGGCACGTTTTCTCACAATTCCATGATTTTTGTTGTATACAAGTTTGAGAATTTCCTTTATCAGAAACAAGATTATCAACCCTTGCAAGTATAAGAACTCCATGGAATGGGGACTTTAAACTATTAAGCCCATTTTTATTTCAATTCTTTGTTTCAATCTGTAATATTGGTCTTTTGGCCATGTTTAGGTAACCTTTAATCAAAACAAATACTAAAACTACGTACTTTGAAGCGCCGCTGATTATGATTTTTCCCTGGAGCATTCAGTGTTGTACTTGCTGTCAATCAAAGAACTGTGTCAATTTGGAATTCCTGTGTACTACTTCAAAAATTGTAGTTTGGGATGACAGGTTCGGGCCTTTTAAGGGAAATATTACGTTTAAAAATGCTCCAACATAGCATTAAGATTAATTAGCTCTAGTCATTTTCAAATCATTCGGTCTCAGCAATAAACCTCAGCAATAGCTTCATCTCCTCAAAATATTATGGACAAGAAGAGTTATGGAAGTTGCATCTTTTGAAATTTTGAAAATGTTGCTGAAGAAATTATCCTTCAGCAACAAGCAACTGAATTTCTATCTGAGGAAAACTTATTTCTTGCAAAGAAGGCTACCATACTGTCTTATTTGTTATTACCTATCACTCTTTGCCAATATATTGGTTTAAAAAAGGATAAAATTTGCTTGTAAAACAAACGTTACATTTCCCTTTGAGAAGATAATTGTCACCTTATCTTAAAAGACTGATGAACTGTTTTTTAAACTCTCGCTTAAGCTCCTGTGTGGTGGGATGCAAATCGTTGTTTCATCTTAAGGTGAGGAAGGGACTCTCTTTTAAAAAATAAAAAAAACTCTCTTATTTTGACTCGGGAAAAATATTTGCGTCCCGCCGCACAGGAGTTTTCGACTTTGATAAATGTACCGAGGTCTACCTTTGCTCCCACGATTATCACAGGGGTCGAATATATGGATTACAGGGGGCGCCGTAAGGGGCCATGCCCCCTGTTCATGACAGCTCAAAAAATGAATGATCGAATATACGGGTATGTCGTAGCAGATACAGGGTAAATCGTATCGAAACCCCGGACGAAACTGTACGAAAGAATGTAGCGGTGTCCGTAGAATGATCATAAGCTAAAGAAAAACGCTCGTCTGCCAGCACAGGGCGTGTCAGATTTTGTTGGTTGTGTGCCTCCGTATTTCCAGCGCAACATGCACTGACCGTCCTCTTGTCGTAAACTGACTGCTCCGGCTCTTGTTGGTGCCAAATGGGTTTCGCGTGAGTCTTACAGCTTCAAAAAAAAAAAGAAAGAAAGAAAGAAAAAAAAAAAAAAGAGAGACCAACCAACGGACCCTTATAAACCTGCTCGGTGGTAGATGTGTACAAACCCGCGGGGAAGTCTTACCGGTCTGTTTATTACCTGGACACCTCGTGAACGCAACCCTCGTGTATAGGACGGAAAAAGGGAACAACACTTGGTACATACTAAAACACCTACATTCAGGAACTCAGTTCGTACACTTCAGCGTTTAAGTAAGTGTCCGGGCGTTCATAAATGGAGAAAAGGGGTTCAGAATCTTAACACAAAAGTTGAAAATATGGTCTGATGCGCTTGTTCGTTAATTCGTTTAGGTGGCACTACACATGCGCACATCCTCTAGATCGTCGGGATAAACAAACTAACCCCGCACCCACAACACGTTTTCTCAAATTTGAGTTTGCATGAAAATTTCATACAATCAGTCTTTCTTATGATAAGGAGGTATCTTAAGTGTGGTTTTGTCCAGGGGATTTTGTCGTAATTGCCTTTTTATTGTAACATTTTGCATTTTAATCTGTAAAGTAGGACTGGTTACCAATATTTTCTTTGAAGTTGGATAGTCACTTATATAATGTTGTATGCACGTACTGACGAAAACAAGGGGCATTGTACACAATGTTGACCTCGGTGTATCCCCCGCCGAGTCCCACAACTCCATGCGGCAACGGATTACTGAAATAAGCTATTATCTGTTACATTTTGGTGTTCAAACGTTGAACGCTTGCGTTTGCACAGTTTTGCAGTTGGGTAAAACCGGCAATCACCAACACTGGTCACGTATGTAACATTACTGAATTTTTGCAAGTTTGTTCAATATATGGGTGAGTTATGTGGTAAGATACCACTTGCTTGGGTAACCAACAATTCGGCTGAGTATTGTCACGTGACAAGAGATTGGTGAACATGTTACCCATCCGTCTTAGAGTGCTGTGCAGTGTCGTGCGTTACTTTTAAATTTAACTGGGTTTTCCCATTGGAAAAGTGACCTTTGATCTATGTGCCCGAATGACCACTGACACCAAACTGTATCAAATAATGTTATGTTAATACTGCTATGGTACAACCAGGATGCAACTCTCTTTTTATCTCCATAGTCTCTTAATGGTATTAGATCGTATATTGTGAGCTACAGTCTGTCACAAACATATCCGAGTTAGCCGAATGTCGAACTTTAATAGCTGGTACGAAACAAAGCAGCATTACGTTGCGTGAAACAATGTAGTTTTTGACATAAATATCATATTGAATAACTTAATATAGGTCGTAATCGAGGATCACAAAGAACTCGTGGGGCAAGTTTTATTTTATTCTAATTTTTAAATACTAATAGTAGTCACTAAAAACAAAAATTAAACAATGTAATTCTATATACATTTTGAATCCTCTGACGTCTATATTATTGTATATTGCTTAGAGTTGTTGGTTTAAGCCGAGCCGGCCACGGCCTTTTTTCAGTTGTAACTCACTGCCTTGTTTCCCCCATTCCATTGTTTATGCTGCATGTAGTGTACGCACCACTGTTGCAGAAGGTTCCATTTTAAAAGTATTAGGTACGTGACCCGACCTTCGTGACCCGACCTTCCGAATTATAAAAATTAACACAGTGATTCTAAATTCAGCCTGGGTAATAGAAATTCGGAGTTTAAAAACTTTAAAAAAGATTGATGTTTCAACTTACTGAGTCAGTGTGTTTTAATCACAGCAGGCCTTTAGGCAACCGAGGTTAATAAATGTAACTCCCTTGATTCTCGAAAAGTTTCAAACCAAGCAAAAAAATAAATCAATAAAAATAAATAAATAAGAAAATAAATAAATAAATAAAATGAAATAAAAAACATCTTGCCCTTACTCATTTCGAATGTTTACCCAAGGAAAATGCCTTGCACCCTATGATTAATATTTTAGGAAAGAGCAATTTTTAAGTTTTTTTTTAACTTCCAATGTACTATTTCCAAAACTATGTGCTTTCTGCATCGAAGCTCTACGTTTGACATTTATTGTATATGTTACAATAGAAAAACTGAAAACAAAATTCCGAGATTCCGGTTGGGTTAAAAGGTTAAATTCACCTATACGCTGTTTACGCATGCGTTCAGATACATGTATCTACAGAGTGAACGTCCATCACGTCCCCTGTTCCGTATTCTCTTTAGTTTAAGCCCACTGAATTCACAACTGCAACGAAGACTAATGGTACGCTTCACATTTTTGCCAACTGGTCTATTCTCTCGCGAATACATCTCGCCATCAATATTATTTCGGCATACATTTATGCTACTGTGATACAAATTAGAAATGAATAAGAATGGATTCTGGAATAGGATACAGGGCAAGCAGGGTTAAGTTAAGGAGAGAAGTCCGGATAAATTTTAAAGGAACTTTTCAGGAAACAAATGAAACACTAAATTAAAACCTACGGCATGTGCGTCACCGGTTTCATGCATTCATGCATTCACTCATAACCACTGGGAGAGAAGATGAAAAGCTCAGTTCTTGAAAAGAACAATGCCTCTTCGCTCAGTCAATGGTTATTAATTAGTTTGTCCCAATACATGTTGTTACACTGATAAAAATACTATATTCTTTCTTTCTTTCTTTCTTTCTTTCTTTCTTTCTTTCTTTCTTTCTTTCTTTCTTTCTTTCTTTCTTTCTTTCTTTCTTTCTTTCTTTCTTTCTTTCTTTCTTTCTTTCTTTCTTTCTTTCTTTCTTTCTTTCTTTCTTTCTTTCTTTCTTTCTTTCTTTCTTTCTTTCTTTCTTTCTTTCTTTCTGCACGCACTAGGAGCAATGTCCATTATTTGAGTTAATGATAGCCAAATGGGAGATGTGAAGAGTGCCCCCATCCCAACGAAAATAGATATAAACGATGTTGAAAAAATAACGAGGGAAAAAATAATAAAAAACAATGTACAAAGTAAAGATAAACGTGCAGAGAAAGAAAATGTTTTCATGTTATTAAAAACTTAGTGAAAAACGATATTAAGAGAACTATGATTATAGCACGAAGTGTCCCAGATGGCCTAACATTATCCTTGATTCGAGGTACAGAAGAGTGAATTGAGTGACTCTTTAATAGATTTAAAAGTGTGACTTAACTCCATTAGGGTATAAACTCACTCCAACGAAGCGTGACGTTCACTCCCATAACAGTAACAATCTACTATTGAACCAGCGTCCGTAGCAGTTGAAATCTCCTGAAAGATTTACAGCGACAGGCACTCTTATCATGAGTGAAACTTCTGTATTTTTTAAGCAAGTTTCATTCTTCTTCGAGGAATTTTCGCTCTTTTGAAGTGAAATTTACAACATCGACTCTTCGAACTAGTGAAATTTCATTTTTTCCATTATTTAAGAGAGCACGCCTGTTTATTCGCAATAAGCAGAAATAACGAGGTTGAGAAGAGGTCAGAGGTCGGTCGGAGGGCGATCGGATGGAGGCCAGAGGGAGGTCGGATGGAGGTTGGAGGGAAATTGGATGGAGGTTGGATGTAGGTTTTAGGGAATGGCGGTCAAGTTTTGCCTTCACAGATGACGGTCAACGCTGCCCCCCTTCCCCCACGACGCGTAAATAATCTAAGATCTTCGGAGGAGAGACCGTGCGTATGTGGATTATCTTCAGTATTCTTCCGATCCCCCGCATCTTCTTGTATTTGCTTGGCTTTTTTTATTTGAGGGAGCATTAATTTCAATGACTGTTGTAACACTTTCTATAACACAATATCACTTCAAACTTCGCCATTCTGAATGAAAATGTGTGTATCAACATCGGGAATGATCCAATTTTACCTCAATTCGTTAAAATGCATGGAATATTTTCGCCAAGGACTTTCTGCTAATTTGAAAAAGTTGAACACGAAATGCGCGGGATGAAACCGCTACCGTCTAACCTCTATAATTCAATTGTGATATTCTCCTTTATCTTACTGTGACATGTGCATTACTCAAAGACGAAACCAGTTGCTCTCTCGAGGATTTAGCGACTTTGATGAGAATGAAACCAAAGAGGAACTCTTGTCCTCATCACCGACATAAAGAGACAAATTCTTCTTCATCTCGTCAAGCGAAGATGAAACATGGTAGGAAAGGAGTTATCAGATTGGATTATTTTGCGGTTGTTGTATCATTCGATGTGTCGTAGGAGGCCTTATCAAATACCCCCAGGGTAGCGTGACGTAGACCTACTGGAGACTGTGAAGCTTACATGCGTTATCATACTACTCCGACGTATGATAATATACAGTGAACAGTAGCCACCAACACTGCGCAACGGACTGTTTGACTGTAAATAAATATCATCATAAATTGTAAGGTCGTTTTTAGTTATGAAAGGTTAATTCTAACCTCCAATGTAGTTCGTCCGTTTTTTCATTACCATTACACTCATATTACGTGAGAAGCTTTATTTAAAAGTTTTCGCTTACGTATATGCGGTCATGGACCTGTCGGTAGCACATGTAGGCTACAATTCCAAATTCATTAGACGCAGCTCAAGATAGGATATATGATCATTCGTTAAAAAGAGTGATCATTGCATTCACTGAGTGAGTTTTCACTCTTTTGGTATGAATTTCACTAACCTTGGAGTGAATTTCACTAATCTTGGAGTGAATTAGCACTCTATTTGAGCGTATTCACACTTTTCACTTTCTCACTTTTTTCACATTAGAGTGACTGATTTCATTCCTTTGATTTTATAGTTTACTGACGTCACGACAAATTTTATATGATCTGACAAAAAGCTGAGAGATCAGAATCTTTGGTTTGCTTTACGAAAAATTAAAGAAAAGTGTTTCTTCTAGGAAACTTGAAACGTATTTTTCCTGGCAGAAAATATGCTGTGATCAATTGATTTTCAATTTTTTTTAGTTACATTCTTTATGAAGGACATAGCCCTAATTTTTTCAATGTAAAAATGAAACTTTTTTTCGGGATGACAGAGGGTTTTCGTGATTACATTGTGCTATCCTAAAAAGTAAGGCTGCCTAACGGGATTGGTATTATATTTCCTTGATGGGGGAGGGGGACTTGTTCGAGACTCTTGACCTTTTAGCGTATTCCTGATTGTTGCCTTGTTGTGTCAAACATTGCGGTTGCCCGACCATCCGACACACTGTTTTAATCAAACACGAAACTGAAAGACCGTGAACCGGTACAATGATGTCTAATTAGTCACAGGTAGTCCTATTCCGTGATATTAATATTAGTGTTATTAGGTATAATTGTATTTATTAGGGGCAGATCACATGCTAATTAGATAATTAACTTCGTAATTTGTGCAGCCGTTTGTTGTGAAGGTAAAATTCTGACCTCATTTTGTTACGTTTTTTACTGAAATGTCAGGTTTATGTACGTAATATGTTTGTTAAGGTATGTTATTGAAATGTGATGTTGGTCATTTTCTTCATGCAATGGCTAAACATAAACATATAAAAAGGCATTTTAATAATTGCCGGGTGGGTAGGCAGGTGGAGGCAAAAATTTGGCCTTGCAAGGAAATATATTAATAAAAAAAAACAAGCAATCAGGACCCTTTGCCTCGAATGGAGATTTTTTTTTTATTGAACTGATCAATTTTTATAAGGTCTGTAGAGAAATGAAAATGCCCAAACCTAATATTTTAAATGACTATGGGACATTCAACTCCTTTCTCATAAAACTAGCAAAATTGGATGAATGCATGACCTTATGTTGGGCACCAAGGGATCATTTAAACTTATTAGTTAAACGGTTATGTTCATTCACAGATACCTTAAATTCTTCAATTTCTCCTTCTCGTGAATATTCAGTGTCAGCTGTAAAAAGCAATGAACAGTTGTTGCCCGCATTGGTCATTTACCGATTTTTAAATAGGTATATTTGAATTTGAGTAACTGATTGCCCATTTAAGAAAGTTGTCGAATTCAGATAGTTGTCCGAAGGCGTCCGCTTTGCTCGATTCATCAGCCAAGCGGTGGTGCAGAAAGCATGGTACCCTTCGCTACCTTCCAATCTTTTGGGTAAGTGGCTATAAAGACTGAGGATACCCTCACGTCCGTCTCATCAGGGAGCTTCCTGGTCTGATGGGGGCCGGGGGGGGGGGTGGGGTAAATGGCGAGCAGAGAGCAGGATTGGAAGGGAACGGTACACGCCTGTCTAATTGTGTCTGGACACTGGTCGAAAGAAGAAGGCGAATCTTGCTTGCGTCCATCCAGTGCGTTCAATCTGTTAAAGAGACCTCGATGATTCAATTTGCGTTCTGATCCTCAAAGGTTAAACCAAATTTGCTAAGGTATAAATCGATGGTGTCTTGTCTTTCAGCTACAGCAAACAACCAAGGAGGCCTAGATACCTGGAGACCAAAACACGTAAAGGAGTTCGTAACCTGTTTTGACTAGTCTAGATCAGTATAGCCATTTTCACTCATTTAATATCATTTTAATTAAAATGCACCTTAAAATTAATGATCCGATTTTTGATAATCCTAAGCTTGCGGAAATTTATTAGGCTGAGTACGTGCGGTAATTGAGACAGCTATGGATAAGGCTAATTCCTCCATTACTGATAGTGCTGCAATCCTTTGAGTCAACAGTAGTTATTGAGATCAGAATTCTTTTGGCGTTACAAATGTCATTTTCTCAAGGTAACGTGTGGTGAAGTTTTGATTAAAGCTAAAATAATTTAAAGAAAAGGGAAATAACAGATAAAATAAGAACTGAAAGGAAAAAAAAATCTAAAAATAAAATTCTCCGTAATTTTCCCTCATTCTAGAAACTGTCTGTATTTTTTTTTTTATTTAATCCAGAAATGAGATTTTGCTATCAAGTGTTACAACTCAATTCACTCATTACTGAATAGCTTCAAAAAGTTCTTTCAGTTTACTCAAGCTCTAAACCCTTAAAGTGTACCTAAAGTCAAAAAATTCAAAAATGTATATTAAAGACAATGAAAAGTAAATTCTAACAGACCAACTCCCATCTTCGTAGGACATTCCTTAGCTGAGATATTAAATGTTAAAGGTTATTCACTCAAATTACAATGGTACATTGCGCAATAATTTGTGATGTTATTCTTGTACTACTCAAATTACAGTCTTTGTATTTCTTTGTTTTTTTCCGAACGTTACTGCACCTTGTACCGAAGTGTGATAGCACTCTTACTCTTATGAGGTGATGTAATTAATTAAACACTCCTTGTGCAACATGCTATGCAAGCAAACAGGAAGTGTTCAAGGTCGTAAAAACATTTTTAATTTAAAAAAAAAACAAAGCATGTTATGTGAGTTGTACAACAGCAAAGTCACAAATTATTGCACAATGGACTAATTTGTTTTAAGTGAATAAACTTCAACATTTTATATCTCAGCTCAGGGAGTCATATGAAGATGCGAGTTAGACTGCTGGAATTCATTTTTCATTCTCTTAGATATATATTTTTTAATTTTTTGACTTGAGGTACACTTTAACCCTAGAATGGAAACATACCCTACAAAAATGAAATTTGGGACCAATTATCAAACTATGGATTTTAATCCAACTACTTTAGAGAGTGCATTAATCAGTTTTCATTTTGATGTACCGGGGTCCATAATTTCACTCTTCCGACGGAGTATAGAAAGAGTAACAAGAAAATGCTCCGGTGGTGATAACCATGTTTTATGTTTTAATTTAGCCACACTCTAAAAAGAGTAAAAAAAAAAAGTGAAATTTGACTCTTTAGAAGCGTAAAAGCTGAAATAAAAGAGCGAAAATTCACTCCAAGAAGAGTGAAATTCACCCCAAGTTTCACTCTTAAAAAAGAGCAATTCCTGATGGCATACGTTAAAGAGTTAATTTTCATTCTTCTTGGAGTGCATTTCACTCTTTTAATTTACACTTTTCATTCTATTATAAAGTGATTAAAGTCACTCTTTGGTTAAATATGTTATGAGTGGATTGCCCTACCGCGATTGGCACACGTAAGAAATGTAATCCGCAACGACCGTCCCCTTGTTTTACAAATTCCTGAACGTAGCAGAAGACAGGCGGTGTCTAAGAAAATCATACACACTAAAACGGTGCTTAGTATATTTTTTAAATACTTTTTCCTCCCACTCTGTAATCACGTTCATATGTTTAACACACTTGTCTTATCCATAAACACATCGTTTTTAAACACGTTTAATTGTTAAACATGTTTAGAAGTGAAACGTGTTAACAAAATGGGGTCAAATTTAGTGTGTAGTTGCTAAACACGTTTTCGGAGTGAAGGGTGTACAATAAATACACATTATGAAAGGAATGAAAGAAGAAGAAGAAAGTAAAAAATAACCAGTTCATTGTTTAGTTTGAAAACTGCTTATCTTAGGCTATACCAGGTTTTTGTGGGTAGCATGATACTGACCTGGACTAATGAAAATGCACCACTTTTTTTCTTCTTCTTTGCTTAGAGTGAAAGCGCAAAAAGGAATGAGAATTATGACAAAGATTTAGATAAGTTTCATCTGAAGGTTTTGTGACATTACAATACCCTACTCAATGTGTAATTATTTAATAGAAAGTCTCATTGTTCTTTGTACGATTGTGAATCATGAACAATTGTTTGTACGACTGTGAGTCATCAGTGATCGATTTGTTTGTACGATTGTGGATCATAAATAATTATTCTTTCATTGCACGATTGTGGTTCATACAGTTATTTTGTACAATTGTGGTCCAAAAAATAGTATTTTGTACGATTTTGGGTCATGAACAATTCTTTGTACGATTGTGGTTCATAAACATATTTTTTGTACGATTGTGTGTCATAAACAATACTTTGTACGATTTTGGTTCAAGAACAATTTTTGTGAAATTCTGGGTCATCAAAAATTGCAAAACGGTGGTAAAACATTGACATAAATGTGAACATTTTCATCACAGTATTTAAATAACACTTCTGACCACCCAAATACTTTGCATTATGCTCATTAAATATATATCGAGTTGACGCGCACTGTTAAACAAGAAATTCCATTACTGGCTAGCCATGGCGTTAATCCCTAAACCTAATCCCCAACCATAACAAAGAATTCAACAATGACAACCACCAACTAAGAAATAATTCCTGTTCAAACAGTGCTCATCAAGTGGATCTCTCTGGAAGCCTCTTAGGTGTCCTTACATAAACTGAATCATACAGGCTAGACAATTTTGGAAACGATATTATTCGAAATTTTGCTCCAGATCTATCTTTAAAATTGAATAGGCCTAATGAGACATCTCATTTGGCTAAAACTACATTGCCCTTTCTTAAATTACATCTGGTCCAAACAGTAATAATATTGGAAAACGCTTGAAAAATTGCATTAGTAGTATTATATATAAATGTACTTGGTGTGAGCCTCACTCCCTTGCAGAAATAGATATCTTGTCTTTATATAATTTGAAAGATAACAAAAAAGTGCAAGAGGAAGCCAAGGTCACTCTCTAATATCGTAAAAAGATTGAAGTTAACTCCATTAGAGTGTCAAATCATTTTAAAAGTAGTTCAATCCATTCTTAGGAAAGCGAAAAATATACTCTTTAACGAGTGCCAGCAAAGATTAAATATTTAAGGAGTGGTCCCCTTTAAAACTCTTTTTTCTTTTTGATTCCTTGCCGAAGGCAGGCAAGGAATCTATGCGATGGTGATGTCGTGTGTATGTGTGTGTGTGCGTATGTTTTTGGTGTAAAACGGGGACATGAGCCTTTTTTTCTCCGGGCAAGTGTGGATACACCTGCAAGTGGGGATATCCCCACTTGCCAAATGCAAAATTAGCCATGAAACTGAATTTCTCACGTTTCAAGGATGTACCACAGCAAGTTTGACGCATTTTGGAGTTTTCCCCAATTTCCATGTGATGGACCTAACATTAGGTGACAAACCGTGGGCTGGTGCATGGGTGTATGTGTATCTGTGTAGTACCAGTAAATTGGGGACATGATTGTTTTTCCCCTAGTCAAGTGTCGATACACCCAAAGTGGGGATATCCACATTTTCATGGTTAAAAAAATGTGTCCCCGATTGACGGTCAAAACATGTGTGTGTGTGTATGTGTGTGTGTGTGTGTGTGTGTATGTGACGCTTTGGCTTGTAAACACGATATCTCAAGAAGGGTAAGTGTGACTAACCTCCTATTTGATGTGTAGGTTGGTCATATTATGTAGATGATCCCTATTGTTTTTGGTGGAGATCAAAGGTCATTTGGGGTCACGAGAGGTCAAAAGATCAAAACCTTGTAAACACGATATCTAGAGAACGGTACATGTGACTATGCTCATATCTGGTGTGTGGATTGGTCATATTGAGTAGATAATCCCTATCGATTTTCGTGTAGGTCAAATGTCATTTGGGGTCACCAGAGGTCAATAGGTAAATTCCTTAGAAATTGCTTGTAAACACGGTATCTCAAGAAGGGAAAGTGTGACTAATCTCATATTTGTTGGTGCATTGGCCATATTGAGTAGACGATCCCTATTGTTTTTGGTGGAGATCAAAGGTCATTTGGGGTCACGAGAGGTCAAAAGGTCAAAACTTCGTAAACACGATAACTCAAGAACGATACATGTGACTATGCTCATATTTAGTGTGTAAATTGGTCATATTAAGTAGATGTTCCCTATCGATTTTCGTGGAGGTCAAAGGTCATTTGGGGTCACGAGAGGTCAATAGGTACATTCCTTAGAAATTGCTTGTAAACATGGTATCTCAAGAAGGGAAAGTGTGACTAATCTCATATTTGGTGTGTGCATTGGCCATATTGAGTAGATGATTCCTATTGTTTTTGGTGGAGATCAAAGGTCATTTGGGGTCATGAGAGGTCAAAAGGTCAAAACTTCGTAAACACGATATCTCAAGAACGGTATATGTGACTATGCTCATATTTGGTGTGTGGGTTGGTCATATTGAGTAGATGATCCCTATGTTTTTGGTGGAGATCAAAGGTCATTTGGGGTCACGAGAGGTCAAAAGGTCAAAACTTCGTAAACACGATAACTCGAGAACAGTACATGTGACTATGCTCATATTTAGTGAGTGGATTGGTCATAATGAGTAGATGATCCCTATCGATTTTCGTGGAGGTCAAAGGTCATTTGGGGTCACGAGAGGTCAATAGGTAAATTCCCCAGAAATTGCTTGTAAACACGGTATCTCAAGCACGGTTAGTGTGACTAATCTCCTATTTGGTTTGTGCATTGGCCATTTTGAGTAGATGATCCCTATTGTTTTTGGTGGAGGTCAAAGGTCATTTGTTGTCATGAGAGGTCAAAAGGTCAAAACTTCGTAAACACGGTATCTCAAGAACGGTACATGTGACTGTGTCATATTTAGTGAGTGGATTGGTCATATTTAGTAGATGATCCCTATTGTTTTTCCCAAAGGTCAAAGTTCATTTAGAGTCAGCATGTTCAAAGCCTGACAAGCTTTCCTGCACAGTCTTTCAAGAAAGGTCACCTGTAACTTGTCATGTAGATGGCACATAGTGAATACATGGTCCCAGAAGTTTTTGGTGGAGGTCAAATGTCATTTGGGTTCACGACGGGCAAGGGGGATCTCAAGATTGGATGCCTTGCATGTGTACTTTGTGGGCACATTATGGAGCCCTGCTAATTGAAAAACATTGCAAAGCAATGTCAATGTGAAAAAAGGCCTTACATTTCAGCAGCAAGGAATCACTAAGCCTTTTGGCTTTCTGGTTTTTTTTTTGCTCTTTTGAGTAATTTTTTTTTAACTTTCATGCTTCTAACGAGTGAAAAATTCACTCTTTTTATTCTTAGAGTGTATATTTTGAAGACGGTAACTGCATTATCAACGGCAGTGTAGCTTAAAGGGCCAAACCTCTCACCCAAACTATAATTTTGGAACCCGGGTACCGAAATTCTCAATTGGCTCAGCTCTTTGATTGACAGTAAATTCAAACAATGCAGAGTGCGACAGCTTATATTTCACAGCATGAACGGTACTGAGAGTGTTTTGATTTATAAATTGAGTTTTTCTATACTCACCCTGAAGCAATAAGATGAGTTAGTGTTTGGATGAGGATGAATTTCAGACAATTGTGGGAGGGTCTTCAGTAAGAAGGTTAGGAGAATGGGTACTGTTTGGGGGGAGAGAACTGGGCCTTTAAGCTGGTTAAATTGCAAACAACAAACGAGACTTTTCCTCTGTGGTTCATAGTGATCCTCCCACTGCTACCACCCTTTATAAGACATTAAGTTCTTTTTCTATCCCTGGATTAATGTGCACTGTCTAACAAGAAATTTTCTAACTGGCTAACAATAACCCTAATCCCTTACCCGAACAAAGAATACAATCGACACAATGCAATGACAGCGGCCAATCAGGGAACACCTTTTTAAACAGAGCGCATCTACCCGAGGCGTTTTATCTGTGTCAGCAAATTATTATTCAAAACGAATTGAATTCGACCTCGACGACGGTGGTCTTCGAATTATACCAGTTTTTGTTATCTTTCATGCGTTCTAATATTGTTATATTTGTGATTTTTGTTACTTGCTATTTTTGTTTTGACATAAATTACATATAGATGTAGGCTAGGTCGATAAAATTTGAATATGCTTAAAACACGGTGCTCGACACCTCGAACACTTGAAACAATTTTGGTGAGATAGCTGTTTAAATGGGAAATGCAATACACGGACTTGAAGTAGAGTAGAACATTGTCCTGTTTCATGATTGGCTAATGAGAGTCATGTGACAATATTTCCTCCTCAAATGTGAAATTTACTGAAAATAACTGCTTGGCCTATCTAAATGCTTGGCAACTATATGCCCTAAAATATTGAAAAAGATATTTGGAAGAAAATGAAGAAGAAAATTGCATGAGATTTAGCTGTTGCTTCAAAATAAGCTGGAAATTACTGTCGTTGGCAGCCCTTTAAGTTTTTAGAAGTAACTACACCATGACTTCATAGGGTCTGTAATTTCTAAAGATCTTAGTAATAGAAGGCCTTTGATCATTCACAACGGCTGCAGATTTTTTTTTTTTTGGAGTGTAATTTATATCTTTCACTCTTCGAACGAGTGAAAGTTTACTCTTGATATTTTTGGAGTTTACAATCTGATTATTATAAGATAGCAACGAACGTCAGTCTGTAGGTTTACACTCTTACAAGATATTTAAAAGGAAAACGTACTTTGCAACCTTTGAATGTTGCCGAAAACGCACATCCCACGAGAGGGTATTCAACCTCCTCGTTTTGTTAAGAAAAATAAAAGCTTTTCTCTGAAGAGTACACCGAATGCAATCGCGGCTTCAATTTATCCATGCTTAGATCTCCTCGAGCAGCTGGGCTTGAAATTTTGTAACTGTTTGTAAAAGCAGTGCATTTTGTTTCGCAATTTGTCTTCCTTTTCTTTTCGTTTTTTTCTTTTTCAAATTTTACTTGGATATCCAAACCATTAGCAATCTGTCAGTTCTGGCAAGAAAAGGTTTAAACCAGTAAAAATCTCAAGGGAACATTCCGTTCTTCTTTAGTCTTTACAAAGTCGCTATTTTCGAAAACAGGAAAGCGTGTTGCAGGCGAGTCCTGACTTGACCTCCATTTTGTTAAAGCTTCGAGAACTGCAACCAGAATGGCAAGTGCAGATATTACACAATCTATGAAGAAAATAATATTTGCACATCATAAACATTCGTTTTAAATTTTAAAAGGCTAATCCTCTCACACCAAACTACAGGTTTTTGTAGTAGTTCACAAAAATTCTCAATTGGCTCAGATCTTTGATTGACAGCAAGTTAAAACATACAAAGTGCCGAGATTAATATTACACAGCATATACTGTACTGGGTGTACTGGGGTCTTGTATGAATCACCCTGAAGCAATAAACTGAGCACATGAGATTTTGTCTAGATAATGATGACTTTTGGACAGTCGTCGTGGAGGTTGGAGAATTGGAACTGTTTTGGGTAAGAAGATTAGGCCTTCAGATAAACTCTTATCAGTTAGCAAAATTTCGGAGCGGCATGGAATTGGAAAAATTGGGAAATATTAGCATATTATGCATCATGAGATTTCGCCAAGCGTAACGCGAACTATTATTAGCTTGCTGTCAATTAAGTACGTAGTTTAAAGTGTGCTCAAGTCCAGAATTTGAAAAATATATATTTAAGGTGTCGCAAAATGATTTTTTTCATCAAATTCCCATTGCCATAGTTTATTCCATTGCTGAGATATTAAATGATAAAGCTTATTCACTTTTAAAGTCACCAAAAAATATGACTTTCTTGTTGGACAACTCACATGTTTCGTTTTTCATACCCTTGGACTCTTCTTCTTTTGTTGCATAGCAAGTTTTATACACGAATCCGATTATCGCTTTTTTTAGTGACTGCAGGCAGTCATTTGTGGGGTCCATCAGCCTTTAATCGTCTTCATTTGTTGTCTACGTGAATTAAAAATCCTCATATTTAGTGAAGTTGAGAAAATGAAGATACACTTAAATGCTTCAATGCACAATCATCCATGGAACAGGTAAGGAAGGAATTTTAAGATCAAAGGTGATGGACCCCAGTAATGGCCGACTAAAATCAAACCATCCCAATTTGTCGGGATTCGTCTATAGAGAGGAGTTAAATAACTGCATTACCCTAAAAGGGTGAGAGTGGTATCACATAATGGTACAAGACGCAGGAAATTTCAAAAAAAAAAAAAAAAAAGGAAAATAAAAAAATTTAATTTGATGACAAAAGCAATGACATCACAAATTATTTCGCAATGTGTCATTTTAACTTGAGTGAATTATTTTCAACATTTTACATCTCAGCTGGAGAATGTCCTATGAAGATGGGAGTTAGATGGTTTGATTTCCTTGTTCATGCTCTTCAAAATATGGTTACATTTTAAAGGCAGTTATTCATCAAGCCAGACCGTTTTAATTCCCCAACGTACTTAATCTCCACAGCCGTTCCAAACGCATATCCTTACCCAGACACAATCCTAGTTTCACATGCTTTAAGACATGGGAGGCAAGCAAGGCCCTAATGTGTAATGAGACAACTCTCAGTAAATGTTATGTTATATGATCTGCCCTGCCTTTTTTAATTTTATATTACCAAAAGAAACTTGACAGATAAGGTTTTGTAGGCTGCGAATACTAAAATTGTTGTTTGTGGTGACGAAAGACTGCGTTTAAGGACACAAACACTTAAAACTGTCTTTTCCAATGTAGCCATAATAGGCCTATTGTAGAGGAAAGAATGATGCTCGCGGCCGTCCGGTTATTAATCACATCAGGAAGGTGTAAAAACCCTTGAGCACACTTGATCCAAAAGGGGGTCAGTGATCTGGGAAACAAACCAGGGTACTTAAGTCAAATGATGTTCAGACTGAGGCAACTCACATTTGATCAAACTTGGGTTAACATTTGACCCTTAACTGATTTCGGTTACTTTACGACCCGTCCCAGCCAACTTGCCCAGCTGGGTCCCAACTGGGTTTCAGCTGGGCTACTTGCTGGGCCCCAGCTGGAACCCATTCGTGTTTGTCAGGTCAATGTTTGTCAGGCTTCAGCTGGGAAAGGCTAGCCCAGTTGGGCCCCACGTGGGAACACCTGACAAACACGAATGGGTCCCAGCTGGGGCTTAGCAAGTAGTCCAGCTGAAACCCAGTTGGGGCCCAGCTGGGCATGTTGGCTGGGATGTGTTATCAGAGTGTTTAATTACATAGAAACATATTGCCCGAGGAAGGACGAAATATTTTACCCTTGGAATTCGTGTTCCCTAATACAATCGTCACTTCCTCTGACAGTGCGTGAATAAGGCAATTTCATGTGAAGTCACGCGATTGAGTTTGCCCGAGTGTGAAGGGGAAAACACGCACGTGGTAAGCGTATTTACAGCAAACAGATGATTGTATTCCCATAGAAACTTTTGTGACATGTACAGGTAGTACGTGTGTTGCAAGTACTCTTACTGCTCGTGTTGAAAAATAGATGCAGACCAGCACTCAGTGCGTGTCCGTTAAATGACGCTGGGGAAATTGCCTTTTAGAGGGTTAAATGTTGTATACAGGCACTAGTGAGCATGAAGTGTGTGGACAGTGCGTTAGACAGTGTCTAACTTATTGTCATAGTGTTAGAATACTGTTTATTTAGTGTAATAAGTTGACATTTTGCCTCTAGAATTTGTTTCGTCTTTTTTCACCCAAGAGCGGGTGAGAGAAGGGGGATGAGTTTGTAACACACCACATTCGTTCCTTTAAGGATCCACTCACCGTTAATCGGTTATGTCCAAACAAGAAACGCTCCTCAGTGAATCTATTTCCTATAGGATAATCTCCACCATGCACTGAGAATTGGCCAAGTCTATTGTTGTTTTTCGATCACACTGTTCCTCACCTCGAGTTTCTCTGTTTTTTATTTTTTTTTCTCTCTTCAAAGAAGCTTAATTTGTAAACTAATCATAGCAACATTGTGATTTTAATCCTCTACGGAACCCTACTCTTTGTTTGCTTCGAACGCCAATACTGTCATTAAAATCACTAATGAGCCACCGACTGGTTTTCGATAGCTGTATCCTAGCAACGTTTGCAGTCTTCTGTTTGCTTATTACCTGAAGATAAAGAATATCCCAACAACTTTACAAGCAATAGAAGAAGAAGTCCTTCAGTCAGGTGACCAATAATGTGATCGAATATTACGTTGTCAGTTTATTAGACGGAAAATTTGTGATTAACTGCTTACAAATTGGATGTTGTGTGAAGAGTCTTGCCTAATGTACTTCGCTTTAATTTTTTACGGACAGTCCATATCACGTCATTTGCGACGTCAGAGACTCACACAGAATGTCCTTTAATATGCAACACAGAGAATAAACTAGTCTAGATGACGGGTGAAATTGTAGACAAAGTCAGAATCTCGGTAAAACTTCATATTACAATATGGGAACATGCCTGAAAGAAGAGAAGGAAGACTTTTGTCAAGTTTAAATTAAAAACAAAAGAACAATTAAAATGACTCGTGATGAAATCAGTAAGAAGAAAAAATAAGAGAAAGATGATACCGAAGGAATAGAACTAGCGTTGCAAGTCATGGGCCGAAGAAAAGATAGAGGTAAAACTAAGTCTTGGTTGTAAGGATTTTAGGAGGACTTCGCCCTCTGGACACCAACCCTCAGAAATGGGAGCTTTGGGTTCGGTTTCGCATTTCACCCAAAAATCCTCCACAAATTCCTTTGCCTCTAGTTTGCCCTCCACCGGCCTGACATTGTGGCTCCGCCACTGAGGACCATCACCCCCTCCTTTCCGTTCACTCTAAAACAACATCTAGTCAAATGGGGAAAGAACCTCAATCTTGTCAAATATTTGAAAAGATTCGTTAAAAAATTCACTAGACATGGGTTAAAAATGAAACTACTCGTTTTATTTATGAGTCAAATCTAGTCAAAGATTTGAAAAGATTCCGGTTTGTGACCGATTTGAATGATTAGGTTCTAATCAAATTTGACTAGAATCTTTTAGAATATGAGCCCCACACTCTTTGGTGTATCAAAAAATCCCCCATGACATAATTTTGCTTATACGCCTCAGGTTTAGCTGTCTAACTTTGTTAACATTATGTGGTTGCATTGGTGTGCTCTTTAGAAAACCGAAAAGTTGGTCAATTGATTGATGTCCAAAGATATTATTGGTCGTAATTGGCTTGTAATGGTTTATCTGTCCAGCAGAAAGCAACATACTCGCAGAAAAATAAGGACAAATGACAAGAAAAAAAAAAAAAAAACGAAAACAAAAACAAAAAATACTACGGAAGCGTATTGTTGTCACATGAAAAAAAAAAAAAACTTTTGGAACGTTCAAAAATCTTTTCGTACGTACGAAAAAACTTTTGGAACGTTCGAATACGTACGAATAGATTTTCGAACGTTCTTTTCGTACGTACGAAAAAACTTTTGGAACGTTCGAATACGTACGAATAGATTTTCGAACGTTCAAAAATCTTTTCGTACGTACGAAAAAACTTTTGGAACGTTCGAAAATCTTTTCGTACGTTCGAAAATCTTTTCGTACGTTCGAAAAAACTTTTGGAACGTTCGAAAATCTATTCGTACGTTCGAAAATCTTTTCGTACTTTCGAAAAAACTTTTGGAACGTTCGAAAAAAACTTTTGGAACGTTCGAAAATCTATTCGTACGTTCGAAAATCTTTTCGTACGTTCGAAAAAACTTTTGGAACGTTCGAAAATCTTTTCGTACGTACGAAAAAACTTTTGGAACGTTCGAAAATCTTTTCGTACGTACGAAAAACTTTTGGAACGTTCGAAAATCTTTTCGTACGTACGAAAAAACTTTTTCGAACGTACGAAAAGATTTTCGAACGTTCCAAAAGTTTTTTTTTTTTTTTTCATGTGACAACAATACGCTTCCGTAAAAAACAAAACAAAGCATAAACAAAAATCCTTTCCTACCATCCACACAAGCTAGTGCAAACTGGTTGCCCCTAATAATTGTTGAACTTTAAACTTTGAACTTTAAATAAAAGAGAGTGGCCAATTGTTGCCTAGACACGAGCAAACATCTTTGATGCTAGGCTTAAAGATGTGGCAATGGCTGAACAGTTTGAATAAACTGATGAAAAACACCATAAAACGTTACCCTATCTTGGAGATGGGCAATCACAAAGTTAAAAATCAGAACGATAAAAGTGTCGAACTTTGCTTTTTTGAAGCTGTTTTCCTTTCAGTCTTTTTATATGGGTGGCGTCTTTGAAATGGAATATGATGTTTCTTTTAATTTGATGTGACAGTTCTGTTTACAATTTTAGTAACTATATATCTTAATTTGGAAGGCGCTATGCAAATGTTCCCTTTAGCGAGGATGATAACCTTCATGTAACAGCTTCCAACTAGGTATTTCATGCTAGCTGCACACTGTTAGTTCCTCAACTTTGAACATGTCTTTCACGCCCCTATACGAAGGAAAGCTGAAACAAACAAAATAATCAGAACCAAGAGCGTCGATCCTGGGGGTCTGGGCCAATACGGGGTCAATGAAAATATCGGGGAAGGAATATAGTTTACAGATACTTAAGAAACGTGAGGCATCGTCAATTTGAGCCTATCAAACTTAAAATAATGAAAAATACTGCATTATGATGAGGCATGTAATATCTGTTTTGTGTATATGCCCGTCGAAGTGAATGTTTACGCGAGTGTACGCTCGCGTTCGCATGGCGAGTCCGGTCTGAGAGACCATCTAGGGTTCCAGCTGTTGCAAAGTTTTTGCCCCCAATCATCAAACCGTGCAGATCTACGTCCCTTGCAAGAATCTAACCCCTTGTCGTTAAGCACAATAACATGCACTGCACTCTTGAAGAAGTTGAGCAATTTTAGTTTGGCAACTGTGTTCATAACCAATGTTAGGCGCTTGTTTTATCCTCAATTTGTATATTGAAAGAAAGATCATAATATAGTTCGATAAATCGTTGGGGTATGGAGTTGTGGGAGACAGCGTGGGGCCAGTAGTCTGTTGCAACTCCCTGGTGGGACACACAAACCGAGCTCACCAAATTGTGCGGCGTTCAATGTTTTCGTACATTACGTGCATGCAACACTCAGCATCAATCTGAATAGCCAGCCTGAACGAAAATAGGGACTCGGCCCTAGTTAACGGCAATTTGAATTCACTGCACAGTTCCACACTTATGATTCCTCGTTATATTATGCTGGGAATATGAAAGGGTGAAGTAAACGATTTTTTATATAAACTCACATTTTGGAATACGTGTTGTTAGTGCGGAATTCGTTTGTTTATCCCAACAATTTGGAGGATGTGCCTATGCACATAGCCACAAAAACGAATTACAAATAAACAACCAATAAATAAGTTACCCTGTGACTTCACAGAGCTGTAATCCCACTTTTACATGTTTACATGTAGGTTATTCGTCACAGTTCGTCAGTAAAAGACTGAGAAGGAAGGAGTAAATAATTTTTGATATTTACAAACATATGAGGTTTCTTCTTATGTGGATTCTGTTAAATCATTTCAGAACCGGAGCATGTGGATGGTAAGTGATGAAACTATCGTTTCATTCTAAAACAGTGCAGTATAGAAATTGTTTCTTTTGAGATCCGCCCAACATTTTAAAGGCACTGTGCCTTGAGGTTGGTCACGTATTGTCCTTCACTGGACGTAATAGTTTCTTTGGGAAGCAGTTTAAAGCTTGGTTTTGCCGAACGGCCCTTTGCCAGAGAGTCGGGAGAACTTTAGAAAAAGAAAGGCACTTCGCGAAACAGTTTAAAGTTTGACTTCGCCAATAATGGTCCTTTGCCAGAGGATGGGAGGACTTCAGAAAAAGACGGTGCCGACGTTGGTCGTAAATAACAGTATCGCTTCTTGTTTCTCAGCCGTTTGGCTAAGAGCATTTGTATAATCTGTTCTGTAAGAATGTGTTTGGCATCTAATACATGCCTTCAACTGGAAGGGGGGCGCAAAGGGGTTTAGAAAAATGATATCCTAAAACCCCCCTTTAGATTGCATCTCATATCAAAAGAGGTAGCCAAATACTTTGAATACTACATCGATTCGATTGAATAAATGATGGTTCTAAATACTCAATCTACAAACTATTTGTCCCACATTTGCCTTGATTTCCTCTGGGGATTATCACTGGTGCAGTGCAGATGTAGGTTACGTCACTGTCAAGGTTAAACTGTACTTTACTCGACCCCTCGTAGATTTGTCGACTTGTAGTTGGGCCCCAAGTGGGAACACCTGACAAACACGAATGGGCCCCAGCTGGGGCCCAGCAAGTAGCCCAGCTGGAACCCAGTTGGGGCCCAGCTGGGCATGTTGGCTGGGTTTAACTGGCTTTGTGCATGTAAGTGGAAGTTACTTTCTACGGAGCTCCTAAAGTGCCAGACTGCATGTAATGATGGTGGGATAATTTTTCTGACCAAGTTGTCATCTTTTCCTTAAGAAGTCAACATGATCAGAAAATTAATCTTACCATGTCGACATCCTTTGCTTAGGAAGTCGACATGTTGAGATGGTATATTTTGCCATGTCTGCATCATGTACTTAGAAAGTCGGCATGGCGGTGAGGTTATTTATCTTATCATGTCAGCACCCTGTGCTTAGGAAGTTGACATGGTAGGATAATTCATGTCACCATTTTGATTTCTTTTGCTGAGGAAGTCGACATATAGTGAGATAATTTCAATTAAGTACGTCTATGTATATGCACCCATTGTCGCTGCATACTGCATGTAGGCTAGGGTACTTTCCATAGACCTATTTCCAAATAGCAATTGCAATGAATTGTGGGATAGAGGTTGGGGTGTACGTCAATTTTCACCACAGTAAAATTCCATTGACAAAAATGACAAACACCAAAACTCTATCCCACAATCCTTTGTAATTGCTATTTGGAAATAGGTCTATGTAAAGCCTACGCCGGAGGTGCGTCGAGGTTTCGTGATCGTACGCCGGGATTTTCTGTAAGTGTGCATAAACGATGCTTACATACGAACAGTATACATGACTGTGATGCATACACCGACACCATACATTGGCAATGCACGTACATGTAAATACTGTGCACTAGATTCATTTTGGCATGTGAGCCTATGTCAGCGGCTATACAAAGATGTACATAGTTGAAATTATCTCACCATGTCGACCTCCTGAGCAAGAGATGTCAACATGCTGACGAAATTATCTCACTTAGTCTACTTTCTAAGCAAAGTATGTTGACATGACCAGATAAATTTATCTCACCATGTCGACTTCTTTAGCAAAGGGTGTCGACATGGTAGGATAAATTATCTCATTATGTCGTATTTTTTTAAAAAAGATGACGACTTGGTCGGATAAATTGTCTTACCATCATAAAATGCAGACTGGCACTTTAGGAGCTCCGTACATTTCAAATGATATACGTGTCTTTCTCTTAACTCATTCTCAAAACCCAAGGCTAAGACCTTGTTATCATCTCAACTTTGTGCTTGATAAGAAGTGCTAGAGTTTATGAGGCAATCTGAATGATGTAATAGTAAATTATAATTTCTTATTTTTTTTTTTATTGCGGTTTCTCGAGTAGGTCATTCCAAGTGCAATGTTTTCTTTAGATGTTGAACAATTTGTTCTCAACGACTGTCTTTTAACTTTTCGCGTTGTTAATCTCTGCTCAACAATTTAGTAAAACTAATACCTTCTAATCAATAAATATTAATAATCTGCTTTGTTTTGGTGATAAAGTTGTTAATTTTCTGTCCGTGGTTAAACCATTCCCTTTGAAAATAGTTACAAATGTGGCAAGTACATGGGTTTTCCACGTGAAGGCAACGAAAGAAGGAATATAGCGAAAGTTGTAATATTAATATCCTAAAATATGTTTTCTTTTTAGTACATTAATCTAGCCAAAAATAAAAAAAAATAATAATTCTGAGGATATTGTATTGGTTTATCATAAAAGGGAAACAAAAGATTGGACTGTTTGACGACCATTATATAAACAGTTCTGCCCCTCCCCTCCCGTGACTACACCATTGGTTCAGATGGTTTGTAGTCTCTATGGCAACAAATATTGGACAAGTAATATTTCCCCTTTTGTCTTTTCAAATATGTAAGAAGTAGTGTTTCGCGATCCTTTGATTAAAAAACGTTATAGTTAACAAGGCGAAGAAGATAGTGATATGGATTTTGATACACAAGCTTCGATCAATGATGTGTTGTGACAAATACACAGATATGTGCATTCTAAAATATTTCTAGTCAAATTTAAACAAAATCTAATCAATTGGGGCGCGAACCGGAATCTTGTCAAATCTTTGACTAGATTCTACTCATGAATGACACAAATAGTTCTGTATCATTTTTTAAAAAATTGTAGTCAAATTTGAAACCGAAATCTTTTCAAATATTTGACAAGATTCCGGTTGGTGCCCCGTTTGACAAGGGTCTTTATCAGGGTGTTGGTCTGTAGTCCCTATAGCAACAAAGTACGAATGGAATTTGTCTTTTTCTATTATTTTGGAAATAGTTCTTCGCCATCCCTTGATTACAAAAAAGACTATAGTAAACAAGGCGAAGATTTGATGTGAGTCGAGATACACAAGCTTCGAGCAATGGACATTATGAAATATACACAGATATGTGTGGAGATGCAGGTACACTTTAAAGTAAAAAAGTGAACTTAGTCACTCTTTGATGGAGTGAAAACTGGTAATTCACTCCATTCGAGTGACCATTCAACGATTCACTCCAAAAAGAGTGAAATCCCACCCCCTCCCCACTCCCGCAACGAGAGAAGTTTCACTCTTGATGGGGTACCTATACAGTGATCACTTTTAAACAGTTAAAACAAGGATCAATTGCAGGCGGTCTTAAAGGGGGAGTTTAAGCAAAAATTTAATTTTTTATTTGTGAAAGAGGAACAAAATCTACACAGTGTGGTGAAAGTTCCATTCAAATCGGACTTGTGTTTCGTGAGATATCAGTAAATGAAGACAGTAGATATGTGTTCAAAAGTGAGTTTGAGGGCAGCAGAGCTTTATCACTTTCTCACATTTACAAGTAATGCTTTGTTTCCCTTTGTTTTATCAGACTGTTGTGTTGACCTTGAAGTTAATAGGAGTATGACCTCTTGTGGGAGATGCAAAGTTTGTTAAATTCTCATGCCACTTATGCAATCACATTTTAATAATATGGGATTGCTGAGGAGAAAATCCATTTTAAAGTTTAAAGAAAAACAAAAGACTGCCCATTAATGTGGGGATGTGATGTCATATGTGCTTGCTTCAAGTTCACTGTTTGTTGAAAATGTGAAAAATTTACCTCTTCGTATCTTGAGAACCAAACATCGGATTTCAATGCAAATTTCACCAAAATGCTTAGAATAAGCATATCTCTAACACACCAAATCCTGTTGTGACCTTAAACCCTTCTTTTCAGCGAGTTAATTTTCTCTCTTCGTGTAGTTAATTTCACTCTTTTTGAAGTGGATTTCAGTCTTCTGGGAAGGAATTAGTACTCTGATGGAGTGAATCGGCACTCTAATGGAGTGAATTAACGCTCTAATGGAGTTAATTCACACTTTTCACTCTCTAAGAGAGTGACCAAGTTCACTCGTTTGATTTAAGAATGTAGGATGTTGTATTTATGAAGCTTAGTTGTCATCTGCTTTACTTGGAAAAACAACAAAACTGATATCTTTAGTCATCCGTTCATCCAATACCCGCACACAGTCATGATGGCAATCTTAACCATTAGGTATATTTATGAATAATAAAACCGATTTCTTGGAAACAAACAGAAAAAATAGCATTTAGCCTGTTGGAAATTTAGTAATTTACAATTTCATTGTGGCATGTTTTCTCATTCGTAGAGTCACGAATGCGTTTAAGATCAAAATTGCCGACGGCTAATATTTAGGATTTCAGAGACACCAGCTGCAAAATAGCTGTGGACACAAATATGTTGATTTACTATAGCAAGGGTTAAAGCGAGATAAGTATTGCACAAGAGCTTTAAGGGACTACGTACAGATTATGACATTTTACGTATAATATTATCGCAATTGCAGTGCATTTATTAATTGATAACATCACACTTGCACACAGAGTAACGATCGAAAATGTTTTCCTATATAAACCATTTTTAAACGGATTTTTTTTTTTTTGGGGGGGGGGGGGGTGGGGGGGACAACCTGTTCATTTGAAATTTAATTACACTGTGTTTTCTCCGAGGGCTCTCCTGACCTGTTAGAATTCGAAAGTATTCTTTCGAGTGGTATTAGGCACCAATCTAACTTTGGAGCGATTCAAGTTTCAATCGAAAAAGAGTAATTCCTGCTCTTTTAAGTGACTATTTAAGGTTTGTAATAGCGTCACGAATCCGCCTTGCTGGAGGAAAATTGTGCAAAATACATGTGGGTTTGAGATGAACACACTCTACCCAGTGTACACTGTGGTATGTGCGGTGTTACAAATCGAGCAAGCGCGTCGAGGGCAGTCTATTACGTAGAACGCATTTATCCTGGGCTATAATTATGAGTCTGTACTTTACCAAACTAACCATAAAAAATATGAAACCAACCACCAAAATCAATGACATTTGACAGTAATTTTTTATAATTTGTCTTACCCATTGTGCTTTATTCTGATGTTGTTTGGATCGAGTAAACTGCAGAATATGAATCTTGAAATATAGGTGGCTGGTCCACTGCACACGTAGCTTATGCAAATAACAAGTTGCACTGGGACAACCTATGAATATGTATTATTTTGCACTCGAATGCAATCATTTGAAGTGCAAGTGCTACAGTACTATAGCAGCGCTTATGAAGCAATATTGAGTTAATCACTTCATAAAACGAAGTACAAATTAAACCCAATAAAGTACCACATTTAAGGACTTTTTATAAACAACCATACAGAAAAATCTCGTTTCTATCGGAATTCATATTTAGAATGTTCATAAAAAAAATACATTCTCATCATCATTTTTCTTAACTTTTGCAAACGTCTGGTTCATATCTTTGCCAAAACTTGAAAATCTGTCATAAATAACATTCCTGCTTTAAATATCAAAAATATGATGACAAATAATTGGTTTGGATATTTTTGAAGAATATGAATCGCAAATCATTATAACATTACAATCACGAAGAACCCACACGCTGTACTGGCGTTAAAGGGACGGTGGTTTGCTCATGGAAGTGATCGACTTATGATTACTTATACACCAATGTGTATGTCAGAGAGTGTTATGACGTCATTACGAAAAAGCCTCCTTCCAGTCGTTATGTTAAATCCATCTCTCACCTTTTTTTGCTGTTTTGGATTACTGTAAGAGAATTCGTCAAATGCGGTAGACTTGGATTGGAAATGCTAACACTCTCAAGAAGTTCATGACAAATGAAAAATAGAGTTTTCTTGAAAATGATGATGTTCAAAAATCTTAAGTTACAAAACAAAAAATAAATTTATGTTTAAAGACTACAGCAAAAGTTCGTGCGACTAAGTTTTTTTTGTCGAGAATATAATTTATTTCCGCATTCAAGTTTATAACTATATGCAACCAAACAAATATTTACAAGTCTGCTGATCAACAGGAAATTAACAAGGGTAATTAACAAGGATAATTAGCACGGTAATTAACAAGGGAAAAGAAATTACCCTGCAAAGGTAAATTATAATTCCGATTCCGAATTTCGATATCCCAACTTCAGATCTCCCTCCCGCAAGTCTAACCACTAGACTACGTAGTTCGGGATGCACTCCAAAAATATGAGTGAATTGAATTACTCTCCAACAGAGTGAAAAGTGTAAATTCACTCCATTAGAGTCTTCCTTCACTCAAGAATAGTGAAATTCACTTCAAGAAGAGTGAAACTTACTCCAGGAAGAGTGAAAATTTACTCTTGAAAGATCCAGGGATTACTCTCTTTTAAGAGGTCCTCGACGGCACTCAGTATCAAGAGTGAAACTTCGCTCTTTTGGAGTGAACTTTTAAATTGCCACCCTTCCAACGAGTGAAATGTCAGTTTGTTCATTTTCAGAGTGTAGGCCTAGACCATGCTGACCAGTGAACGTAAAGGTTACATTATTTTGAGTATTTTTATTTTGCTCAGTCACAGTGGCTTTTATCACCTGTAGATTAACAGTAATCAAAAAGATAAAGCAACACACGAAATCGTTATTTTTCTGTAATACCACAACAATCTGTACACACTTTACAGTGTATAGATTTGATAACAATATCACTTGAATTTGATCCATCATACGAGTACAAAAAGGCTAATCAGGGCCAAAATGTCAAAATTACTCTCAAAGAGTTTGTCACTTAAGGAATAAACTGCATTTGTCGGACTATTGTTGCTGAATAAACTACATTTGTCGGACTATTGTTGTGAATAAACCGTTTCTACTCCAAACTTGAAAGAAGTAAGTAAAACGGACTCGGTGCACTTTTCCAAATTTGGAGTCTCGACGGTTTATTCACCTACAATTGTCCGACAAATGAGCTTTATTCCTTTTCTACCACCCCAAATTGTCCCATTTAGGGTTTACTTTCTAGTGGCTTTCTAGCGGCTTCTCCAAATCATTGTAACGACCAGTCTGTTGGAGAATAACCTCTGAGTGTTTGACCAATCCGAATCCAGGATTCTAAATAACCAGTCAGTGGAGGTGGTACAGAAAAGATTATTATCCAGAAAATTTCAACAGTTCTTGGGAACAAAGGTTTAAACCATCATTTACTGAAAGCATTTCGCTCTTCAATTATTATTTCGCCCACTGGTTCCTTCAATAAAGCCACGAATGCAACATACTTGCACCGTGCACACTTCATTGGAAAGTACATGTCATGTTGATCTCTTAACGAGGAAATTTGTCAAACGTGATATTGATTTCGAGGCAATTTCGCATCCCTTTGGGATGTTATGTCCGGGAAGCTGAAAGGAGCAAAACCATTAAGTTAACGACCGCTCTAGCCGCTCAAGTCGCGATACAAATATATACTTTCACAAATTGTTGAATGTAAGCCATTATATGAACGTTTTTGAGATCAGAGAATTGAAAATCAAACCATGCTCATATGAATGCGAAAGTAATTACGACAGGATTTTGGCAAAGTACTAGTAATTTTAAAAGAACAAAAGAGATTTGAAAGAGATATATTTAAATAAGACAACAGTTTGATGTTCTGCACATTTGAAGGGGAATTGCAGTCAGCTTAACATGGATTCGTGTAAAAGTCTGACATGTTTCATGACCGTCCCTTGAGTAAGTTAGATTGAGTTTAACGGCCCAGTAGTTTCCAACCTATTGGTTCAAGTCGAGCCGGCGCACGGCCTTTTTCCAGTTGTGGCTCACTGGTTTGTTTTCCCATACTCCATTGCTCATGCGGAGCATCACCCACAACGACAGTAGGTTCTATATTAGAGCCTTCGGTATGACTCGACCTGGGAATCGAACCCGGGCCTTCCGCGTGAGAGGCGGATGCTTTACCGGACTGTCTCTTGAGAGACATGTGACAATATTTTTTCTGACTACATAATCAGGGTTGTCACCAGCCCAATTTGTACGGAGAAAGCCATGCACATATGATGATAGGTATGCATTATATACAGCCCAAAATCTTCATTGCACATAATGCAGTTGCGTACACTTTTAGTATCGCAAGGCAGCTATTACCCTTCTATTCTTTGTAGTATAAATGATGTACTGATTTATCGAATCAGCGGCAACTCCGTTAGTCCTGGTCCGAACAGATTACGATAAACATTACGTTACGATGGTATGACTAAATGACTGAGAGGGTTTGCAAAACTTGCCGTACTACAGCCAGGGCTAACGGTAAGCGTTTATGAGTGGTTCGGGAGGGAATTTCTTACTTTCCCTTTCTACACTGCAAATGATTGAATTATTGAAAAAAAATAAAATTTTCATAATAGCTGGAAAATTAATGGGTCAAAAATGAGGTGGATGGGGGGTAGGGTGAGGTATAAATATTGGGCCAGATGTTTAGCCGGCACTCAAATTGGGCTGGTGACAACCCTGATCATATGTGCATGGCTTTCTCCGTACAAATTACTTTCAACGTTCGCCGAATTTTGTAATATCAATTCTAAACGCCCCCAAATAGTTTGTTCACATTTTTCTCCGAAAAATTGGAAGTCTTTGAAATTGGATGCGATGTACCACACGGTGTGCTGTAGCAAAAGAGAGATTCGTGAAAGTGTGTTACGAAGAGTTTAATTCCCTCGTTTCTTTTTATGTTCATCATTAAGAATGTGGTTCCCGCCATGCATGCTGTAGTATCTTGCATATAACTGCGTTATTACACTTGCACAAAATTAGCGATAGCATGCTGTTTCCAGCACATACATTACTCTGTAAATAAAGCGGTGTGAAGCCCACGCTGTATGTACGAAGTTTGAGAAGGAGATTGTCGTCAGTTGATCGTGTGAGGCTCCGCCTACAAGCTTATGAGTGACAGCGATACATGCCTGTGTGAAGGATCTACTCTTCCATGTTTTGAAAAACTTGGTAGGGGCATTGTGAACTGATTTCAGAAAAAAAATGCACGTTGCGCAGCTTTTTAAAGACGATCGTTGTGTACCAAATACAGCGCTATATACCAGTATACAATAGTATCGTTGAAGCCTTACCGTACAGGCAGGCAAAATACTGCGTGTATATATATCTCAAAGGTCATACTACCGTTACTACGTACTTTCACTTTACAGAGCTGAATTCGTAAATCCGACTATCACTCTTATGGTAACTTTTTTAATACTTCTATTTATCTTGCCGTCTCTGAATTTCTCAAAATGATATTCAGCTGACATCACATGGGTATTGAGTGTGTTCAAAATTGTCACAAATCCATGCCAAATAACGATTTCACAGACTGCATTTTTCAAGTAGAAGATCATTTTTGTGCCGGTCGGAAGCCTTGCATTTCAGGTGTTGTACCGGTCGGCAATGTCTAGTGCCGGTTAGTCCCGACCGGCGCCGACCGGCGTGGTGACAGCCCTGACTACATTATGCAGTATTGAAAGTAACTGTATAACTCAAAGGTTTACTTTTCGTATGCATTTTTTAGCCATGAAATATTAGAAAGATGCTTCTGGGAAGAAAGAAAGAAGAAATTTGATCAGCCTTATACTTACTTTAAATTGATATATTTACTAATGCGACTGTTTGTCCATTTACGCCTAAATTGAAGACATAGCAGGTCAGAGGTTTTTTCGGGATGATGTTGGGGGAATTTGCATCCATACTGTATGGACCAATCAAATTCTTGGAAGTTGGTTACACCCCAAATTCCAAATTAAGAGCTCTCCGACCCTTTTTGATGCTGACACCGAACGACATACCAGGTCAAATATCAATAGTTCATACATTCAAACCGTAGTTAACCAACTATGATTTCAATAACTTTAATATTCTTGAAAAATAGATTTTCCTTTTGATTTTTGCTTTTATTTTGAGGAAATTTTGGATTTACGAGGAGTGAAATTTACTCTTACTAAGAAAGGTCCTCGGTACACTTTTTAGGTGTTAATATGTTTTCACTCATTCGGTTTTAGAGTGTAGGAGGCCTGGTATTCATATTTATAGATGCCTTTGCCTTGTCCTTCTTTTCACTGGGAAATAAACCCAGGAGTCTTTGGATATCTTATATGAGATGAAAGCTTAATCTCGTGATGCAATTCCTTTAAAGAAACTTCAGTTTAGCTTTAAGCTTATACCGCGATGGAAGCAGAAAGCTTCTTATTCTAAATTCAAGAGCTACATGATTACTTTGGCTTTGAAAGCTGTTTATACTTTTGGAATCTGTATGTTTATTCAGCTTGCATTCTTCAGATTCGACCCACAAAATATTAGAGAAGAGTCAATAAATCATCTATTTTGCTTCATCAGGTATTCATACATCTCTCCTTGCGTGAATTGCAATAATTTGGCAAGTAAAATGACACCGCAATCGTAAATCTTAATATCCATTTATTTTTGTAGTTATTAAAGAAATATCGCTCGGTTGGGCATATTTTGAACTGGCGAAGAGGACTGAGAAAAAGAAACCTCTTGCGATTTTAATAACAAGTATACTTCAAATCCCGATGAAAATAACTTAGACCTAGATATAAATCTTAAGAATAGATTTATTTGCTTTCGAAATGCTTCAAAAAGACAAAGTGTTAACATGAGAAAGTGAAAATCACTCCAAGAAAAGTGTGCAGAGCCAACTGTCCTAGCCTTCACCCAGAGTGGAGTGAAATATTTTCAACAAATAGAGCGATATTTCATTCAATTATGTCTAAGGTATCGCTCAATTTAGAGTAAATTTGCACTCCATTGTAAGTGAGGTTTTGCTCCTTTACATTTTAGATTAAATTTACTCCAACTAAGAATTTTTCCTAGGTACAACCTTTTTGGAGTTGATTTTAAATTCTTGTACGAAATTCCACTAGTTAAAGTAGAAAGTGTTAACTAGATTCCATTTACGTTGTTTTTCTTGCATGTCTCAATAAGCGAATTCGGCAATTCGTTTTGGTAGTTATGCACAGGCGCACATCCTCCAAATTATCGGGATGAACAAACCAATCCCTCACCCACAACACTTGCCGAAAAGTTTAAGTTCACGTGAAACACTGGTGATAGAATTTTCACAGCCTGTGGTTCTGTGTACTAGTTGAATGTGTCTAAATTTCCATTTGGTGTAAAAATGTGCATTTTAATCTGTTGTAAAGAAGGACTGGCTCCCCATTTTCGTTCATTTTGGCAATTCAGTTGGAAGAGCTCCCAGCTCCCTGTTCGGATTTATGATTACTATTTTATACACGTTCCGCACGGAGAGAAGGGAACGTTGAAATTTGAGCTGAGCTCGGTATGTCTATCCAGGGGGGGCTTATTTCCCGGGCGTATCCCACGCTGTACCACAATTTAAAGAAAAACTTGAATGAAGCAGTTTGAGCTCTCACAGCCCCCTCTTGACGGTAACCTGATAAGTGTAAGGTGCAGTGGAAGGTTTTTGTTATCTCTAAATATAAAAAGAGCTAAGTCCACTCGTTGGAAGAGTGACTTGTAAAGTTCGCTCCGAAAATGCCGAAATGCACTCCAAGAAGGGTGAAATGGCGAATTTTCTCTTTTCAATTGATGGAGCTCCTGCATTGACCATCCATTAAAAAGAGTGATGCCTGGAGGCACTCGTTCTATAGAGGGAATTTTCACTCTTCTTGAAGTGAATTTCACTTCCCCTTCGAGTAACGACTTCAGTAATATTGGAGTGAAATAACACTCTGATGAAGTTAATTCAAAATTTTCACTCTATAAAAGAGTGACTAAGTTCAGCCTTTGGTTTGTAGAGCAGTACGTAGCGTAGCAACGGGGGTGGGGGGTAGGGTCAGAACCCAACCATGACCCAACCATGCATGCACACGCACCTAAAATAGCGGTTTTGGCTTTCTATCTTTGGACTTTTTCCTCATGTCGAGCCCCAACTCCTCCCGCCATGGCACCACCACCCCCCCCCCCCCATGACACAATCCTGGCTACACCCCTGTTCTAGAATGTACAGAAAAACAAGAAAACACGAAATTTAAGTCGCGAAAACGAAAAAACACGGAGATTTACGAAAAACGCGGTGAAACACGGAGATTCACGGAAAACGTCTTCTCCTTGACTATAAAAAATATAGGAAAGAAACAGCTTGTTCGAAATGTGGAGTGCTCGAGTGACGTGGGGGCGCTAAGTTGATAGTCAGGTATACTCTTTGTATTTGCTTTGTAAAAAAGGCTTTGGAAATCACGTAATATGAGCACTTGGTTGAAATTACCTCATGAAAAGACATATTTTTGTATTCACAACCACCTACGGACTATAGACGTTGTGCATGTGATGTCACAGAGCGGAAAGTACGCCCTCCTTTGAGGGAAAAACAAAATAACATAGACAAGTGCAGACTGATTTGTCAACCAGTCGAGTACGCACACAGTCTGCTACTCGTGCAAGGAGAATTACTTATGCGTGTGGCCACCAGTTCCATTGTTTTGCCTCAAGAATGCCGTCATTATGTGGTCAAAGCACAAGTTCTATTGCTGAGTTTGATTTCTAAAGCCCCCAACTGTCACTTAACACTAAAAGTTTTATAAAACATAATTATGACCCAAAGTGAAGAGCGCCTTCAGTCCTGCATGGTGCTGTTAGAAATTGAAAGACACAGGGTAAATACAAGATAGATGCTTTATTCCCACAGGTGTTCTGAGCCGGAGAAAATGGAACGATTACCCAAAAAGATTGTGGACGAGATTGTGGTCAGGAGCAGCGTTGAAGTCTCCCTTCTTAACAAGAACAACTCTACCTGAAGAAACACATCTGCCTATACCAAAATAGTCTAAATTTTTAAGTCGTCCATTTCCATATATATATATAGGAATAGATATGGATTTCGTTACAATGCATGAAGATAGTATGTGCACGAAAGCCACACAGTAAGCATACGTCATTGACAGCAACGGCGTTTATATTCGAATAAAACGAACGTGTACCTCAAGGCTAAAAAAGTACATTGCAGAGCATGAAAAATGAATTCAAAGAATCCGACCCCGGTTTCAAAGGACATTTATGAGCTGACATATATAATATTGAAATTTATTCACATTGTGCAATGATGTCATTGTTGTCCTACTTAAACTACAGTCTTTGTATTTCTTTTTTTTTCTGAAATTTACTGCATCTTGCCGCAAATATGTGTGATAGCTTTCTCACTCTTATGGATGTAATTAGTTCTAAGTCCTCTCTGTGCAACACGCTATGCAAGCAAACAGGAAGTGTGGAAGGTCATAAAAATATTCAAAATGTCAAAGTGAATGAAAGCAGGTACAACAAAAAAGTCACAAATTGATTCGCATGATACTTTTTTGTTTTCAGTAAATAAATTTCAACACTTAATACCTCAACAATTGCTTGAGCTATGTCAATAGAAATTTGATGAACAAGATTCACCTTACACCACCAAAATATATACTTTTGAAATTTTAAACTTGAGGCACACTTTTAGCTTACACTTTCATGAGTATAGTAGTTTTCCAGTTTTCATTTTTTTGGCAATAGACATACTATACACTGACGATTTGGGGTTCTTTTATTTCGTTTGGATAGTGTAACCTGGTACACGGCAATTTTGTAAAAATACAATTACCACGGCATCTGTACAAAATGTTAATGTCATATATTAACACTGCTTACAATTTACAGCTAGTCACAATCACCACTTTCTAGTGAAAAAAAGTTTTTAAAAGTCAATTCCTCCTTTTGATTTAAATTCATCAAACAACTACAGTTCTTCCATTACTCGATCAAAAGTATGCAATCGATGGACAAACATCTTATAACTTTGAAAGCTATTTCATCTATACATAAATTGTTTTGTTGTTACAATATTGACCTCGAAGCGATATAACGTATTGGTCAAGAACTTCAATTAGCGTTTCAGAACGGGAAAATTGCTGCGTGCTTTAAGATTAGCGACAAATGCGGTATGCATTAGAGTAGCCAACTGCCAAGGCTGTGATTCACATTTGTCACACATACTCGTAAAACCTAAAATGGGAATAGGAATACATGGACCTAGTTACTTGTTAGGTCATTTCATTTGAATCGAAAGGCAATTGGGAACCGAAAAGAACAAACAAAAGAACAAAAAAAAAAGAGAAAAAAAAAAACAAAGAGAAAAAAGAAAGAAAAAAACTTCGTAAAAAATGAAATAGTTTTCTGAAAAAGCATTCAAGAAAATTGAAAAAGGCACTCATAATTTCATGTCTCCTTTTTGTACAAAAAAGTGACGAATGAGTTTTGGCATATTTTCATAAGAATATCAGATTCAGTGGAATGGCAACATTTGGCACATGTAAAATTTTCAAAAAAAAGTGTTTACGAGTTAAATGTTTCTTAACACTTTTGCTCGAAATTTTTAAACATGTTTATGTGAAAAACAGGCGTTTCGTAATCCTAAACATTGTTTTATAACACGTGTAACTGCTAAAAACTAAGTGTATAATTGCTTAAAAGAATTAAAAAAAAAAATAAACTAGTTTGAAAGGTGGGGAAAAGAAGGATTGAGTTGAAAAACATGTTTAAAGAGTGTTGAGTCATAACTATACCGAGGAGCCAAGTCCCTGTCAAGGCTTCTTAAGTGTCTTTGGGCAATGGATTGGTTAGTTAGTCAGATAGAGTTTTACCGCCCAGTTTCCAACCGATTGGTTTAAGCCGAGCTGGCCAGGCTTTTTTCCAGTTGAGGCTCACTGGCTTGTTTTCCCTACTCCATTGCTTATATGCGGAACATCACACACAACGGCAGTGGGTTCCATTTTAGAGTCTTTGATATAACTCGATCTGGGAATCGAACCTTTAGACAATGAAGGGGAAAACAATCTAGTCAACCACGACCTGAAAACAGAAATGGTCGGCCCGACTGAAACAAAATGGTTAGAAACTGAACCAAAGTGTCCTTCATCTTTCTGAACCTTACCTTTTCAGATACAATCAAGGCTCAGGCATACAATATGTCGCATTTAATTTGCACGACTCCATCGTTTTTGTAGAGGGGAGCATGGAGGCCTCGATTCCAAGGCGGGTCATACGGAAGACTTTAAAATTGAAACCTACTGCATTGTGCTTGGTGCACAACATAAGCGATGGGGTAGGGGAAACAAGCCAGTGAGCCGCAATCGGAAAAATTGAAGCAACAGGTAGGGCGTGAATTGGTTGGAAGCTGAGTCGTGATACGTCATCCAACTACCAGGTTACGGAGGAGTTCTGTTTTCTCCAAAAAAGGAAAAAAACCCGAATATGCTTCAGAATTCGTGTACTATACGGTACATCATATGAGATGTGGTAGACCCTATTTTAACGATTTTTAAAAAAGGAAGGTGTATTATTTGATTATTGAGCACTGAAAGACTGAGAAAATCTATAAAAGCGTCCTCATAAGCTTATGCCAGGTATAGGAAGGGTAAAATTGGGACAAATTGTGAGATTTTCAGTTACAGAGAGATCTTGCCATGTGATCTTAACTATTGGGTTGCACGTGGTGCTTGTCAATCGAGGATAAACCAGTTGCAATTTTATATCTTTAAAGATTTGAAAGGACAGCTACACATGTGAAGCGCAGGTCACACTACAGTAATATCGAGTCCAGATTTAGCTTGCATAGCTCCTATGTGGCTGCCGCCGCTTAGGTTTTTTTGCAGCGATGAGCTGAACGAAAAGACTTCGTCTGCTCCGCGGACTAATCCGGATTACGCTCCGATTTTTGTGTTTCACTAAAATTCTCCTCCATCTTTGTTCGGAAAGAAACAGAAAAATGCCAAAATGACTTGTGTAGGGTAGGACTGCGAAAATGAAAATTATGCTTAACTATTCTTTCATTGACGTCACATCCACAGACACTTTTTATTGGATACTTGCAGTCCGATAAAAGCTGTTTTTAAAAGTGACGTCACGACAGAATTATACTGAGTTTGTTTTAAATTTTAAGTGGTCATCTCATAAAAATCATGTACTTGTCACCTATTTTGTAGTTTGTGAATGTAAATCACATGGATATTTATTTAACTATATGTCTTTTGTGTTATTTATTGCAGATTGTATTCAGCCGACATTGCGGATCACGTGACATCCATGACCTTTTAACTGCTGCAGCGGGTGTCAGCAGGTAATATATGTATCAGGTCATGTTTCAGCTTTATTGAAATGTGTCTATTGCAAGTACTATTTCAGGCTTTAGCTGTATCGTTGCTAATTTTCAAGGTTATAATTTAAAGTGCAATAAAGTCTATGGTGGATTTTGAATGACGTCACAGATTACCATCGTCGCTACTTCGATTGGGAACGGATTCGATTCACTGTCGTGACAGCGTATTGGAAAACGTCCGCATTTTCGATGTTGCATTGGATCAGTTTGCAAGAGAAATTAAGACCACGGTATTTTGTGACGTCATACAGAATTTAGCATACTTTTTATTGCATATTCATAAGACGACATTCCCTCTTTAAAGGGGCTCATTGATTTGTAATCAAGAACATAATGAGAGTGATAAGGGTTCACTACCACATTGCCATAGTTAAAGTTACCAACATGAATTATGTAAAATAACCAATAGCTACGGAAAAGTTAAAATTTTGAAATTTCTGGTGTCCTGACTTGTAACTGTTTTTTGCATTTTCTTGAAAAAGTGTCTGAATACGGATATTTTACAACCGAATTGAACCGTTAAGTATATACTCACTCATAAAACAGTTATTTGTATGTAGGATAAGGAAATTGCCTAAGTTCAACCATTTGTCATTGGTTTGTGAAATAAACAGGTTTGGGAAATTTGTTGAATTTCTCAACTCAATGAGCCGTTTTAACAAGTTGAACTTTGTAGATATCTCTTAGTTGGAGTTGCAGCTGTTTACTCTAACGCATCCAAGGTATCGTAGGGTTTGGGGGTAAAACCAATAGCCATTGGCGTTCATCTAGTCTGTGGATAGGAAGCCCCATCCCCCCCCCCCAAAAAAAAAAACCGGAACCGGAACCCTGGATTATGTCCCGTGCAGCACTCGTCTATATACAACCCATCCACACAAATGCACGAGAACGCACACACAAACGCACACAAACACGTATACACTCTCATATTGACACGTGAACGCAACATGGATAGATGACCGATTAATGATGCAATATTATTACTTTAATAGACCTCAAGTAGACCTTTCTTGAAACCCCTTGCAAAGCGATTTTTGGTCATCTGAATACCACAATTTGTTTTCCTCCTTTTGGGTGTTGTCTCAGTCTGCTTGAATTATTGTGGGAAAATTAGATATTTTACTCCAAAATATTTCCTTCGGTAGGGCAATTTACTTCCTGCCCTCCAGGATCGACGCCCCGGCAAAAAGGGTCGACGTCACCACGGCCCTCTTCATTGGGGTTCCCCCAGACACTAAAATGGGGGTATTTGTTACTGCCAAACCCCAAATCCAAATAAATGCTACTTTTGATCAAGTAACTGGGGGGTTCGGGCATCTTTCTTCAAGGTTCCTGTAAGGTGCAATCTGAAGATTCTAAATATATTTACTTCGAACATTGCTGAAAAGGTGTACTCTTCTTTCCACGATGCTAACATTTTATATTTTCATGGAAAACAAAAAGGGGGATTCGGGATTGGGGTTATCTTTGTTTTTCTTGAAATGAGGGAGGGTGATCAAATCCCTTTTACCTCCCTAAAAGAACCCCAGCCTCCTGTTGTTTTTTTATACCCCAGGCCCCCACGATCCCTTCGTTGCATGCAATGTTAGAAGTCTGCTATGACAATAGCATTTCCATTGTAAAGGTCTTTATTGTATAAGGACGATTGTTAATTGAGGAAATGAATTAATGTCTGAAAAATCAAGTGACAAAATAACAGTGTCAACCATTAATGAAACGTGGGTGGCACTTCCGTAGAAAAAATATTGTATAAAAAAACAAAGACAATAAGTATATTTCCAAAATGTAGGTAGTCCCCTAGGAATAGGATTGATGGTCATATTGAGGCTTAGTAGAGTAGTATGACTTTGTTTTAGCATTAACCGACTTGGGAGTAACTAGTGATGTTTGCTTTGGTGGTTTTTGTGTTCATGAAAACTACGAAATTTGTTACTCAAAGTAAGGAGAACAATTATTACAGTTCAGCTTAGTCTGGTTGCAACCATGACCATTCTGGTAAAATATCTTTTACGGTCAAGATCAGTGTGCATTGGGGGTAAGTTTAAGTCCGCCCTTATAATTATAGTATGCCAGTCACAATGGAGGAAAAGTTAATCGCTAGTACACTCTAAAAATAACGGGGTTAAATTTGACTAGGATCGGTGTTCTGTTTACTCCAACACAATCACGGATAAACAAAGATATACAAAGATTGTAATTTGTACACAACTGTGGCATTACAAATTATTGTGCAATGCCTCATTTAAATTTGAGGGAATAACTCAAACTTTTTATATCTCGGCACAAGAGTGCCCTCTGAAGATGAAAGTTGGACTGTATGTTTTTGATTTTTTCACGTGTGTTACATAGACTCATTCAGTGTTTACAAATAAATGACGCCACCACTGTTCGTCAAAAAATTGTAAGTCGCAATAGTGAAATGTATATTCAATTTTTTTCCTTTCTCCGTTTGATCAGACAATTAATACGTGCAACATCTTATAAACACGCATGCGTCCTTGCGATTGCGCTATGCCAACCAATGCCAACCAAATGATCACGTAAGCGCGAACACTGCAATATGCAGAATCCAACCCTTTGATTTTACCTGCGCAATATGTGCAGTGTATTGTTTTGCCTAAAACGCGTGGGTTCTCGGGTTTGGGTTTTTTTTTTTTTTTTTTGTATTTGTTTGTTTGTTTGTTTGTTTTTTTTTTTTTATGCAACTGAGATATATGGCCGAAGTGGCACAGATTGGAATTGGGTGAAAAAATACAGAGAGAACAGGAGAAAAAATAAATATCTTTCTGAATTTTTCTGGATGTTTGTACCTTTCCAACCACACAAATAATAAACGACAAAGAATTTTAGAATGACGCTAAGTATATTCTTGGTAAATCGTGAGTGTTTTTATGTAAAAGCCTTATTTTTGTAAATATGTCTCTGAAAATGTGAGATTTTAAAGGTAAGGTTTTCAATTGTAATCGCCAACACTTACACAATTTTACTTTAAAATTTACCAAAAATTGCTTTAGCACAGCTCTTTGATTGACATGAAATTTAAAAAAAGGAAAAGAAAGAAAAGAAAATATAGCGTACCTCATGATGAAAAGCATACCGGTACACCACAAGTACTGAAATGAACACATCACGATTTGTATGCTCATCAGCATACTTCCTGAAGCAACAAACCAGGGTTGTTGCCAGGTAAGGATAAGCTTTAGACAGCTGTACGTGTGAGAGGGGCTATAGAAATAACATGGTGATAATTTCATAGATTCTTCATATACAATGCGCTCCCTGCTTGCGTCTGTCGAATGAATCGGGGGCATACATGAGTGTAAAATGCACTTTATGCTACTTGTTACACGATTCCATGATCCCTGCAATATTTGATATACCGAATCATTTGCTCCAATGCCATGAGGCATCACAAGCAACTAGTAACTCCCCAATAGCGTGTTTAAAGGGGGGGGGCACTGCCCCACCTCCCGAAGTCAGTCGGGGGAAAATCGCCGTCAGTCGGGGATGTACGTGAGGAAGATGAAAAATTTGAAGTTTGGAGGGATAGTGGGCATCCAAACCTTACCCACCAGGAAAATGGTTGTCAAAAAAAAAAGAAAAAAAAGAGGGGAGGTCATCAAAAATCCTGCGTGAACCACTGTAACTGCCCACTCAGGTACAAGATTCATTTCATTTGATTCTTCCAAAACATCGCAAATGAAAACTTTCAGGAATATACTTGGACAAATATGTTGAATCGTGCAGCTATATAATAGGCGTACCAAATTTTAAGTACAAGCTACATGCGCATCTCTAATACTCTGCAAGAGACCATATCAATATGCGAAGCATTATAAAACGCATAAATGAAATATAATTAGAATTCTACAAAGTTTCTCAAGGTTCAATTTTTTCAAACACAATTGAATTGCGTGCTTTGAAAAGTCGTGGTTAATTGAGTTTTACGTCAATATCTGTTATACAAAGTTGGTCGATTTTGAAAGAGAAATGTCCTCAACGCAGACAGTAGTCCTTGTAATGTTCAGTATTTTTTCGAACATTGCATGTCAAATCATGATAATTTAAATGTATGCGTTGATGGGAAGTATCCCATGTCTTTTAAACATTGCACGAGTATTTGCGTGCGACAGTTCAGGGTCACTCGGCAACGTGGCAACTACCGTACAGAGAGTACTGCGTTCCACATTATTGACCTGTAGCACAGTTCCACGCTTGAATGATGTATACTCCCAGTTATTCAAGTGACAGATTGGTACTTTTACCCACACGATTGTGTAAGAGTGTGCACCTGAGTTTGTGAGCAGACTTGCTAACGAGGACATAGTCTACTATCTGACTATAGAAAACTTGCAACCGGATTTTTAACTAAGCTAAGTGTAAGGTAAATATAGTTCTTTAAATTGAAAAAGACCAGTTTCCAGGCTAAGCAATTGACAACAGCTACCACACTTTTCCAGTTGCGGCTCACTAGCCAGTTTTCCCTACCTCATATTTTTATGCTAGACATCGAGCGCAATGGTAATAAGATTTCATTTTTTAAGTCTTCGGTATGACCAGGCCAGGAGAAAAACGCCAGGTCTCACTGTTGTTAGTCGGGTGTTCGAACCACAAAATTAAATGTTTGGTCAAAACCATGCCCTTGAGTTCAGCCCTAGTTACGTGTATTGAATTACGTATGACCTATAACATCCGATAACAACAAGCGAGTTTGGTCATTTGTTCCTAATGGAACTGTGGGAACCGCGGGTGGATGCACGTACCAAGTCCAGGACAACGCGTCTTGTAGTTCCCATGGACTTAAATACATGGACAGAGCATGTAACGTGTACGTCTATCCGTAGAATGTCGCCACCGTATAGGAAGTCCGTGGCAGGCACACACAAAATCGAAATCAACCCCCACATGTAAACGCTAGATGAGGGTTTACAGCTCAGTTTCTAAGCAGTCGGTTGGCTTAAGTCGGGCTTCGGCCTTATTTCCATGCAGTTGTTTCTTACTGGCTTGTTTTAAGTACTTCATTGCTTATGCTAAGCGTCAACTACAAATGCAGTAGGTTCCATTTTTAAAGTGTTCGGAATGACCCATCCAGTGGTCGGACTCCGGAACTCCCGGCTGCAAGTCTACTTAATCCTCTAGATCATGCAGTCTTTTTACACCAATGAGGCAGCCTTTTGTGCATTAAAAGGCCCAAAAACTACTCTTAGGGATGCACCCTTTGTTTGGACGGGTTTAAATTTTGAGGACATTTACGTACACATCCTCTCCTCCCTTTCCCCTTTTGCTTATTAAGACGAAATGGTTTATGTTCGAATGTGTGCATTTGCCAAAGAAATACCGCACTCCCTTCCCCGCTGACAGAAAATATTTTCAATAGGCCTGCGTGTCATTAGGTGATATTATCATATTACTTTTTCTAAAGTTCTCCCGACTCTCTGGCAAAGAGCCTTTTGAGGAAACCTAACTTTAAATTGCTTCCCAAAGAAGCTATACGCCCACTGTAGGACAACACTTGAACAACCTCACATCCCTTAGACAATTTACATCATTGCTGGTTTTATCAAATATTTTTTCTAAAGTCCTCCCGACTCCTGGCAAAGGGCCGTTCGGCGAAATCAAATTTTTCACTGTTCCCAAAGAAGCTATTACGTCCACTGAAGGACAATACGTGACCAACTTCAAGGTCTTCAGATCATTTACACTATTGGTCTGACGTGCATGGCTCCGTTTTAGACTGGATGAAAAGAATAGACACTACACATATTTTGATTTGATGGTATCATAAAATGACCTATGCATCTTATCTTGTTTATCTTTGTCATGTAGGTGGTCAAAGGTAACCTTGCGGGACATAAATGGCGCCCTCGTTTCGATATCACCGACAATGCCTGTCAACAGTGAAGAGTAAGTTTTTACTAAGACAAATGTCAACACCAACCAGTTAAGAGTAGAAGTTCATTATTCGGGAAACTTTAGAGTCAGATAAGTAAACGACTATCCTTTTAGAAAAAGGGATTCGATCAAGTGAAGAACCGTTACTTTGAAAGGTGCAATTAATAAAGAGTGACGTCACAGTGATACAACTACTATAGAAATGTCTACAGTTCATGCAAAGTGCCTGAGACGGAAAGTACTTGCTAGGCTCTATAATGTTGGAGGCAGGACACGTGACTTTCTAAACAAATTCTTCCGGGCGTTCATTTCATAACCGCAAATGTTTTGGGCATTAGAGAATTCCGCCCTTTGAATGGTGGGCATTTTTACTTTGACTTGCTTTTTAATCTCGAAGTACGGAGACCCATTTTTGCGATGAACCTTTAGATACTGGGTGTCCACGTTCACAATTGTTAAAGCCTGTATTCACATGCATCATGTGACTAGAATTGAATTCAGTGACTGATGTATCTAGTTACCAAATGAATCTCGAACATATAAAAATCGGTACAAATGTATTGTGAAGTTATGCTCAAAATGAAATTTGGCTCCTTGTTTACCTTCAAGGGACAGTGCTGTAGTTGAGTCCTGAGAGTCCGAGTAACGAGTCCGCCAATTTTTAACTTTCAAGGACTTTAGTCCCTGTACTTATACAATGGGGAAAATCAACCTCTCTGGCTGAGTCCTTCAAATTCTGAAATCACGAGTCCTAGTCCGGACTCGATTATAACAGCCCCGTCAAGAGGGTGTGGCTTAATGGATGAGAATTACCGGTGCTATGGCCGAGTGGATAAAGGCGGTGGCATTTGAAGCGATGAAGCTTAGCAATCGGGAGTTCTGGAGTTCGATTCCTGGCCGGGTCAAAGTAAGGTGGGTTTTTCATCCAAGAGCAATCTACGGTTTTCCCATCTGAACTGGCCTTACAAAAAATGCCAAATTTGATCCAAACTGTTGAATTGGTTGCCACCCGACGTGAAGTTGTAATTTAAAAGCCAATGGCTTCTCCCACATTCGTGGTCGCTTAGCGTCGTTAAACAACGCCTTCAAGGCCTGATTATTATTAGCTATTGAAATATTTCATTTCCCTGCTGTATTTGAAGCTATTAACAAAACTTCCTTCCAAAGGGGTTGAATCCTTGGCCAAATAGTTTCTGCAAAGTGACATCATTTGCATAAGATCTAATACTTTGAATGTTACGCTTACACAATGTTTCGTTTTTATCCAGCCCTTACAGGGGTAAATGTATGGCTAAAATGAAAAGGGGGTCATTGCATTATCAATCTAAAAATAAAAAAGTGAAGTATTACTAATTAGAATTTGGAAAAGGTTCAGATATCACTTTAAAAGGGTCGAAATTAAACCCATGAATATTGAAATTCATCCCCAAATAGCAAAGATTCACTTTAAATAGAGTGCCCGCAGTTACTACTCTTAAAAAGAGTGTTTAATGGATACACTCGTTAAGAGTGAATTTTCACTCCTCAACTCTTCTTGGAATGAATTTCACTCATATTGGAGTGAATCAACACTCCATTCGAGTGATTTCACACTTTTTACTCGATTCCGGAGAGACTAAGTTCACACATTTGTTTTTAGAGTATGGATTTAATAAGTCAGTTCGGTATTTCGTTTTGGTGGCTGTGCACATGCGCACGTCGCCCAAATCGTCGGGATAAACAAATCAATCCCGCACCTACAACACGTATTCCAAAATTTGGGTTTACATGAAATTTTGGTGAAATCATTCTTTCTAAATCCATCCATAACATTGGGAATGATCTCAAATGCGGTTTTGTGCAGTGGATTGTGTCTAAACTGTCTTTTAGTGTACAAAATTATATTTTAATCTGCCGTAAGTAGCACTGGGGCCCCTATTTTCGTTCGAGTGGCTAGACACTTAGTGTAGTATACACGTACTGACGAAAACAAGTTAACGCTGTTAGCCACGTGCTGAGCTTGGTTTGCATATCCCACGCCATTCCCCACAATTCCATGCGCCAACGAATTACGGAACTAGCTTATTGGGGTGACCTATTCCTATATACTAATCGGTCCCTTGGCTAACCTTTAAGTAAAGGCTTATATTGATCCACATCATTCTAATTTGTGTAAATTAATTAAAAAAAAAACAATAAATTAAAAAATCTCTTGGCATGCGCCCTTGGATTAGTAACATATTTCTATCTTTTTCCTTACAGTACCGCGTACATTATCGACGTGCAAGCACCAAATAATGGCGAAGGTTTGTACATCTTTAACAACTTGACCAATTAATCATAGACGCTACACCGTAAAAACGTGTTTAGCAATTAAACCCTTATTTTGAAGCCACTTTGTAAACAAGTTTAAAGTCTAAACATGTTTAGGAATTAAACACTTTGTGTTAAGCAAAATGTTTAGAAATATGACGCATGTATTTAACATCTAAACATTCGTATAAAATGGAGGCAAGTAAGAATTTATAAAAGGGTTTAATTCCTTAACACCTTTCTGAAAGTGTAATCATTCATATTTGACTAATAAATTACCAACTATTTTCAGGGCAGATTCCTCAACATCTCCCTGAGTGATCACGACAATGAATTTAAACGATGATTCAAATCGTTGACAACAAGGTTTAAAATATATGCGAAATTGAGTTATGTAGTAGCAAATTAGTGACATTTGAAAGACCAACGTGATCACTTTCTAATACATGGGCTTTGGATTGAAACTTTTTTCTTAACGCTTTTCAACTCCCAGTTTGTGAACAAGTTTAAATGCTAAGCACACATTTCTAATTCTTAAAGACCTCTCCTCTAAAGAAGTGTAATTGCGAAACATCAAGACTATGTTTCATAGCTAAGTGTGGTTACTGTCGAAGCATATTTGCAAAGTGGGAGAAAAGTAACTGTTTAATTGCTTAACACGTTTTACACGGTTCAAGGGGTATCTGCATTGCCACACCTTGACAAAAAACCCAAATTGGGTCACTTGACATAATGACACTTTCCTTCCGACTAGTTTCCTGGTTACATCCTCCTTCTCTGCCTGATTGCATCTTATTGTCTCAGTGAGAAAATAAACCACACCAAATGCACACTCGATGAAGTAAGGTTTCACATTTGATAAACTGATTGACAGTAACTAGTATATTAAAATACACAAAAAAGGGTAAAATTTAGAGGTAGCTAACAAACCAGTAAGTATGTTTCAATTGTTTTACACGCAGTGAGAACAAAACCGAAATATAGCTAAGGCCTGCCTAAGGGCACAGACCATGTAACCATCCCAGGTGCCAGTTACACCCCACACCGCCTTTGATTCACTGGGGTGTCTGTGTTGCATTCTTAAGCGATGTACCAGCATAGAATTTGAACATGCGGAGAAGTAACTTCCAGTTTTATTTAGAAATTAATAGTGAATAAGTTCCCCTACCTTCCCCGTTTGCCGTCTTTAAAAGAACATTTAAACACAAATGGATCAAGTGGTGTCTGAATTGACTAACCACGTTTGTCGTTCACATTACTAGTTTATGACGTTATCTGACTAAATTCGTAGTATTGGGCTTGAGAAATCAGTCCAAACGCAGTCAATGAGGCATTTAGAAACTAGTTTAATTGGGTCCCAATTTAGTATAATATTAGTAAATATTGTTGACTAACGTGGTTAGTCGATTCAGACACTGTTTGACTAATTGTGTTGTTCATTCTCACGAAGTTGACGAGGCTACGCTCGGTGTATCTTCATGATAAGGCCGTAACGTTAAACGTCTGATCCTGCCACTCCAAACAGTTCCTAACTAATTTCGGAACCTACCTACTTAAGCCCCTCCCACAACTGTCTAAAATTTATCCTTATCCAGACATTATCTCAGTTTATTAATTCAAAGTGAGTACACAAGACACCAATTTGTAATCGAAACACTATGAATACAGTACATTATGTGTAATATGAACTAATGTACTCTGCATCTTTTTGATCTTTGAGCTGTCAATCAAAGAGTTGTACCAATTAGAATCTCTGTGGACTACTACAAAAGTGTAGCTTGGGGTGAGGGGATTAGCCCTTTCAAACGGCACATTTGGTTGAAATTCGTACAGTACTTGGTTGACATTCGTACAATACTTGGTTGACATTCGTACAATACTTGGTTGATATTCGTCCATGGCAATATAAATTATTAGTATAATAAGTCAAAGTTGATTCACATCCAATAATTACTCACAAAAGGAGTTTGTTTGTATCGATGAAGCATTGTAGAGCGTTAGCTGAGAATGACAATTGTTTCTGTGTGTGTGTGTGTGTTTTTTTTTTTTTTTTTTTTTCATTTTTTTCTTCGAGTCCCAAGATGAAACACACAAACATGTGTATGCAGTATGTAGGCCTTTTTTAAGCTTCGTCATTTGTCGTTAGTATATGTGAAAGGAAAATTTCATGAAAGGACCCAATATTACGTTTTAACATGTAAATGGATTTTTATCAATTACTATGCATTGGATTTTATCACGCGTGGTAAAATGTGTAAGGAATTTAAAAAGTTGCACGAAATAAAAAAAGAAAAAAAAAATAATGATAACAAATTGTTCACTTATAAGCAGTTGTGTGCCTAGACATCTTGTTATGATTTAGCTTGTACTTATCTCATTTAAATCCGTAAAAAGGGGGTAATTTCAGTTTTCCTGCTGGCGTAGACGGAAAAATGATGTCTCTCCAAATCGCAAATAATGATCTGTTTTTTTATTTTTTTTATTTTACATGGAGAACAAAATATAATTAAATTTATCAACCTAGTGTCGTCATTGCATAAAGTTTACATTAATTTTGTTAAACGAGGTTCTGAATAACGTGATTCAAATTATTTTTATCTCAATACATAACATGTTTTGAGACATTGTCTTACCATCTGGTCACGTGTAACCAGTCCTATGTTCATTTTGCAACTAATACGTACTGTACAAGAAATTTTCTTAATTGACTGTTTGCTACTATGTTGTTTCGACTGTATTCTTTGGTCGGATTAGTGATTAGTCCCATGTTTAGCTAGTTAGAATTTCTTGTTGAACAGTGCGCATCGGCCCTTACTTTGTTTCTATGTGAAACCCTGCTTTGAAAGCATTGAGTAGTTCAATTTATAAAGGAAGACCATTTTGTCGAGTGAGAGCTTCTCACTTCGACGTTTTTGCAATATTTGGCCAATAGACATTTTGTATATGATATCACAGGGCGAAAAGTACGCCCTCCTTTGGGGGCAAAACAAACCAGCACAGACAACTGCAGGCAGCTGATTTGTCAACCATTCGAATGGGGACATATTCGGCTACACGCGCATGGCGAATTCTTGCGAATTCTTATGCGTGTGCCCACGTGTTCTATTGTTTTGACCCCAAGAATGACGTCAATGAGTCGTCAATGCACAAGGTCTATAAGACGGCAAAGGCAGTCAAACGAAAGATCTCTAGGGCAGCCGCCGATTGCATGCTGCCACGTTGCCTCTTCAGAAGGCATCACAGACACCCCAGTATATCAAAGGTACATGCTGAGCCAAAAGGGACATAAATAATTCCTTATTTACTGTCGAAATTAAATCGGCTTAATGTCCTCATCAATTAGATCTAATGTCAGCATTAAACGAATTTCTGTGTAAGCCAATTATGGCACATTTTCTTAATGCCGGCATTAAATCATGCAATGCTGACATTAATTCGGTTAAATATCTGCATTAAACAAGGAATTACCGATAAACAATACTGTGTGTAGTCAAACTTCCAGCTCACCGTAAACACAACTCGTCAAACAGTGCCTGAACTGACTAATCCCTTTAATCTATTATTTGAATAATAATTTACAAAAAAATTGACCAATTTGATTAAGATTCTTGCAAATAATAAGTTGGCTTGATTCAGTTATTACTGATATTCTTTACTCCCTTCTACAAAAATTAATCTGATGTTATCAAAAAATAGTCAAATATGAGTGACGTAACGTGGTTAGTCAATTCATACACCCCTAATTAGTGTTTATAGTGAGGACCTACAGTATTTGTGATAATTCTTTTATTGGGGATCATGTTTGGCTTGGTTTCGAACTGCAGCTTCTTCTAAGTCAAGTATAAACAAACTGTGGGGTTAACTTGTCTGGTCTGACCACAAAACCTTAATTCCAAAATATCAGTTTTCATCCCATTTTTAAAATTCTAACACTGGATAGGGAAAATAAGGTCGAATAATTACCGTCCAAAAATCCTTACCCTAACCTTTTACTATGATAATGGGACAACTTTAATAACGTTTAAAAATCGAAATCCCCCTCACTACTATTCGAAAGAAAAGTACTCAGAACGCACTTCAGTTGATCCCCATGCAATGCAGTTGTTGTAAAAATCTTGTAAATAAAATGAAAAGGAGGAATTTCCTACTTCCTAAAGTACAAAGAATAAATTAGGACATCCCTCTTATTGTAACAACCCCCCCCCCACACACACACACACACTAGTGAGAATTTCCCCCTGCACTTAATTCTTTAGAGCGGACACTGGATTCGACGTCGAAAACAATTATTTTCTTAATTGATAACGTCCGTGTGAGGAGTTTAATGATCAGGCTAAATGGTTCGTTGTTGGGGGTTGCTCCAACCGGCAGTGGACCAGGAGATAGCTTATCAAGGGGTGCACTGAAGGCTAGTATCCGTAGATGTAGGCTAAGGTGTTAATGCTTCTCAAAATGTTTTGTGAAAGTTACGTTTTCCCTTTAATTTCTAGATCGTTTAGTAATGGTTATGAGTGGGCTGCACCTACAGAACACCCTATTGTCATTTTAAAGGGGCACACTGTGTTCATATCGATACTTGAATGAGAATTTCATAGGGTCACTACCACATAACAAAGCTTGTAGGTAGCATAATGAGTCAAGTTTCATATGCAGTAGTAATGGGAAATTAATTTAAAATTTTGAATTTTGTGGTGTCCTCAGACCTGCAACGCTTTTGTGCAATAGATTATGGAAACATTTATTTGGATGTAGAATATAGGGATAGTCTATGTTTGATAATTTGTCACCGGCATGTGATTAAAACAGGTTTGGAAATGTTGAATTTCATGAACCACCTTAATAACTCGCTTTAAATAGTACTTGTCTATTTCAGTGTGCTCGTGACAACGAATGAATTGTTCGAGAGTGGTGTAATGAATAAGTCTATAGCAACCTATTTTTGAGCTCTCACCAACGTAAATGTTTACATGTGACTGTGTTCTATTCCAACATAGAACACCTCTAGCGATATATATACATGTATATATATATATATATGTATATATATATATATATATAAATATATATATATATATATATATATATATATATATATATATATATATATATATATATATATATATATATATATATATATATATATATATATATATATATATATATATATATGTCTATGACAAATATATATGTCTTTTTCAGTGACTGTGCTCGTGACAACGAATGAATTGTTCGAGAGTGGTGTAATGAATAAGTCTATAGCAACCTATTTTTGAGCTCTCACCAACGTAAATGTTTACATGTGACTGTGTTCTATTCCAACATAGAACACCTCTAGAGATAAATATAGTAGAAGTCATAATATATACGTCAATGTCGTGTACCTTACAACGAAACGGATATTGAGTTTGATATGGAAGATAAAATTTAGATCGGTCTCTATAAAAGAGATGTAATAGGCGTTGATGTCAATAAATCTCAACTATTTTCAGCTCTTAGATAGAGAGGATTAAACAAGATTTGTCGGTATCAAAGAGGGTGGATCGTGGATGCGGAAACGTCAACCGCCCTGAGAAAACTACGCGGGAGGTTTAATTATGTATTACTCAAAAAAAGAAGTTGCATATATGACGCCTCAGTATGAACAAAGTTGTTCAAAAGCAAGTTTATAGATATGATTTTGAATTAATATTTATTGTGGAATGACGTAAGTCAAACTTTATTGTGGAATTTGGTGAAGACGTCAGTCAAGGCTTTTTCAGATTTTATGAAAGAATTCATACATGGAAACAAAGTCTTTGCCCTCAACTCACGTTACGTAGTCTTTACTCTAGGCCTAAATCAATTGATTCTCTTGTGATTTTGTTTTATTGAGTCAAGTAATAGTGAATCCAGAGGATAAGCTAGACGGTAGCATTGGGTTATACCCCCTACCCCCTTATTAATGCCATTCTCTGATGCGGGTTTCTCAAATTATGAAAAATATCATAAGATCTTCAAAAGGCAAGTGACTCCTGATTGCATATTTGATTTGCAATATTTAAAAAAAAAAATTAGGGGGTCACATTCCTCATTTTAAGCCGTGGTCCCTTTTTCTAAGGTCCTTAAGACTCTCAGGCAAAGCGCTGTTCGGCGAAAGCAAAATTTAAACTGCTTCCCGAATAAGCTATTACGTCCAATAGGACAATACTTGACGAACCTCATGGCCTTCAGACCATTTACATCATTGGTCTATCATATATGGCTCCAGTCTAAACTCGGTGAATAGAACGGATATGTACAACTGTAGCAGTATATATCTTTTGACTAAAGTCATGGGTAACACATGACTTAAGTCAAAAAACGGAGAAGTCGCGGTCACACTTTTTTTCTAAAGAACTCCCGACTCTCTGGCAAAGAGCCTTTCGTCGAAACGAAACTTTATACTGCTTCCCGAAGAAGCCGCGGTCACAATACAACGAATTCGGATCATATTCTGCTTCGATTTTTGGTGAATCTTCACCATTTGTGGCCGATCGGAACCCAAAATTTGCCTATCTGTGTAACTATACGAGTTTTACTGCATGACTATGAAAATAATATTTTGTGCTCATTTTTTGGTGACGTCTCATTGACAAACATATGTGATTGGATTTTGCGGACGATAAAAAATGTACGTCGGTGTGACGACACGAAAAAAGTTAGCATTTTATTATCATGAAGATCTGATGCAAACATATATTTACAGTGGTTGAAAAAATTTTCAGCCATTTTCCGACCAGGGATGGAGAAGACCTAAACAAAAGCTCACAAAACGCGTATCGGAATCCTGTCCAAATTTGTTTTAGTGTGGCCTCAGCGATAAGGCCTGTATACACGAGCAACATTTGCAAAACGTTCCCAAAACGTTTCCAAAAAATCCACTGTCAACAAATCCAAAACATGCTTGTTTTCGGTTTGTTGCACATTGCAGACATGATTTATGTTTTGAAAATGTTTTGGAAATGTTGCAAAAGAAATGTCATGTCAATTCTTTTCAAAAAATTCTCAAAACATTTTCAAAATGTTTTCAAATTTTTTCACACGTAAACCGAAAACAAGCATGTTTTTGGTTTGTTGCAGGTGAAGTGTTTTGAGAATGTTTTACAAATGTTGCTCTTGTATACAGGCCTTTAGACTCAGGTAAAAATTGTCCCTTCTAAGAGTTATCTTGGTAATGCCACTACATCACTAACCAGCTACAATCACTTTAGAACAAACTAGGTAAATATTATGTGGAATGTGTAGTCAGTGATATAAAAGATGGAATTAAAAAATTAGTGACCTTATTGGCGTTTTCATTGTCATAAATATATAAATATATATATATATATGTGTGTGTGTGTGTGTGCCTGTGTGTGTGTGTGTGTTGCATAGGTTTTTGCTTAACTGGCATACACAATGAAGTTATCTCAAACGATTTACAAAGTATTTTAATTTCCCTTTTTTGTTGTTGTTTACAGCTAACGACGAGGTCTTACAAGGTGTTTTATCACACGTAGCAGATCAAGTTACCAAGTAAGTTTCATCATAATGTTTCTGGTTTTCTCCATCTCAACATAGCCTAAAGGCTTACTTTGAAGATAATTTTCACATGACGTCATAATTGGTTTGCCACGCCCACTGCAGGGCAAAAGGATCAAGAGTCATTACACCGGTCGTCAAATCAGCTGCTTCTTAGCTAGCTATACGTACTACACAGTTTGTTCCCAGCACTCAAGAAAGGGGTGGGGCTTGTGACGTCAGTAAAACACTCTACCGTGGAAACATTTCATCCATTGTTATCAAGGCACGTACCTTGAATTTGCCAAGGAGGTAATTAAACTTATACCCAGACTATTTAAGCGTTGTCACGAGTTTGTAAAAAGTGGGTAAGAGAAGCTTGACCGAAAATGTTACCCAGATCCGCTCGAAACTCCACTTCATAAGCCTTGTGAATTACATTAAGGCATACAAATATATGAATAGGTTATATAGTAAATCCTTAAAACACCGGGAGACTTTAAAACGGAACCTACTGACATTGTGCATGGTGCTCAGCAAAAGCAATGGACTAGGGAATACAAGCCAGTGAGCCACAAATTGAAAAAAGACCGTGGCCGGATCGACTTGAACCAATTGGTTGGAAACTGGACCGTAAAACTCCATTTAACCTAACCTTAAAACGCCGGGGTTAAAATGTAACAGGAATCAATGTTCTATTTACTCCCACACATTCCTGATAAAATTTCGTAGTTCAACTAACTCAAATCCTAATTGCTTTAACCAAGATTTGTGTTACCGTAGTGTTACCAGTATTGGCATTAAAATTTAACCAGAACTGTGTTGGAGTAAATAGAACACCGATCCTGGTTAAAATTTAACCCAGGTGTCTTAAGAGTCAGACTGGTGCGATATCACTATATGACATTCAGGAATGTGCCGACAAAATTATGATGAAAAAGGTCTATTCCCCTATTATCATCTAGACTGATGAAGTCTATTTTTGTATCGCTGGAACTGAACCACCATTTCAGGTGGGCGGGGGGTACGTAATAAGATAGGGAAACTTTGGTTTCATTCAGTGTCTGTAACCACGGGCAACAATTATTATTATACGATAATCGCATTGATATGTATAATTCTCTATAAATTTTTCAAATTGAATAAATGAGAAAAAAACGGGGGAATGAAATTCTCGTCACAACTACATGTCCCGGTCATAATGTTCTTCCTAACGGTTGTATACAATAGGGGTAAAATTCTTCAAGTGCAAACATAGAAAAGAAAAGAAAAACAAAAAACTTACACACGAGGGAGTGTAACAGCACTGAGTGGCTATTTTGTGAATAAGTTTCAAATTCGAAAAGTGCGACCTACTTAGAAACTCTATAAGTTCATGAGGGAACTTAGCCAACATTCTGGGTCAAATTTCGACACAATTGGACAATTTCAGTCTCATTTGGGTAATTATCTGACCCAAATGTGGTAATTGGATTCTTTCTGCTCACTTTTGCTTCAATTTGGCCCAGCCTTTTTCAGAATACAAGGTAAATAGATAGTGCTGAGGTTATGGATTTTTCAGCATTGCTAGGAAGCTCTAAAGCAGTTTTCTTTTAAATAAATATGGTGTATGTGGCCTCAGTGCTATGTTTAAATAGGCTAAGACCCTACGGGACTTTTCTGAGCTTCATAACTACATCTAAGAAGTCCGACTCCCTGGAAACCTTAAACATGCAACTGCATTTCACGGACTATTTCACTAGAACCACGGGCAATTAAACTATTTCATGCCTCTTTGACAAACAGACTAGGACCGAACGATTATTAAACTTTTCCCTGAACTGAAGTGGAGTCTCCCATTTTGACATGTTCGGGGGAAAAGATGGGCATTTTAAAATTCAAAATGGTTTTAAAAAATGCGTTGTGATGTAGGCTACTGTACATGTATCGGGATGATTCATCCTATCGTTGATGACTGCTCATCACTGAGTCCAATTTGGGTCACAATGTTCCATTCAAAACACTCTTTGAGAGTCAAGTACAAAGAATCCAACCGAAAATCTGTGTCAATTAAGCCTTTACTTAAATCAATAGTTGTGTCACAAATTCGATAGAAAGGGAAACTGAGTGCTAATTATGCGTGTGTGCCGTACCAAAATACGACAAAGCACTTTGACTTGCACTTGGTCTACAAATGTTGGTCGGGTTCAATTCTGGGCCACACTGTACTATTTATAACACTCGAAGAAAGTCACTCCGAAAGAAAGAAAGAAAGAAAGAAAGAAAGAAAGAAAGAAAGTCACTCCGAAAGAAAGAAAGAAAGAAAGAAAGAAAGAAAGAAAGAAAGAAAGAAAGAAAGAAAGAAAGAAAGAAAGAAAGAAAGAAAGAAAGAAAGAAAGAAAGAAAGAAAGAAAGAAAGAAAGAAAGAAAGAAAGAAAGAAAGAAAGAAAGAAAGAAAGAAAGAAAGAAAGAAAGAAAGAAAGAAAGAAAGAAAGAAAGAAAGAAAGAAAGAAAGAAAGAAAGAAAGAAAGAAAGAAAGAAAGAAAGAAAGAAAGAAAGAAAGAAAGAAAGAAAGAAAGAAAGAAAGAAAGAAAGAAAGAAAGAAAGAAAGAAAGAAAGAAAGAAAGAAAGAAAGAGAAAGAAAGAAAGAAAGAAAGAACGAAAACAAAAACAAAAAAAACCAGTTCAAGTAAATTTCCCAGTGTTCTCTATGCTGACGTCACAACAGGTTAGTTTATGTTGTATAAGTAGTGAGAGCAACATCCAAATAAAATACATAGGCTAATCACATCACGGAAAGCGATACAATATGTTTTAATGTATTTCAAAAGTATTTGAGATTAATATACAATACAATACACTATAAGTCTTTACGTGTTTCAAATGTGTACTCAAGTGTGTAATTATTAAGCTTGCCTCTGTCAAATTCTAAAGTTGGTAATTACAAACCACTCTATTGCGGTACTCTCCTTGCACTATAGCTTTAGTTTTGTTCGCACATCGACACTCTGTGTACTGTTAAATTCTAATGTTGGTAGTTACAAACCACTCTATTGCGGTTCTCCTCGTGCACTATAGCTTTAGTTTTGTTCGCACATTGACATTCTGTAAATGTCCTACGCATGATCACTGCAAGATTATCCACTTTTACAATTAGAAAATTTACTGCAGCTTTGTTTCCTGCAAATGCACACAATGCCCCCCCCCCCCCCTCCAAAAAAAAAAAAAAAAAAAAAACGAAACTTGCAAAAATGAAGGAACCTCTTGAGCATAGTGAAAAATCTTTCGGAAGGAGTAACTGTAATTTCGCGCCAATTCAAAGTTGGAATAAATCTAAGTAGACTATAGTTGATTGTAGTGTAGCGTCTCTCTTACTCCTTTAAAGCAGATGTACTCTTAAATCAAGAGAGTGAATTTAGTCACTGTCTACTAGGGTGTAGAGTGTGAGTTCACTCCATTAGCGTATTTGTTCTCTCCAACAAGCGTGAAATTCACTCCAGGAAGAGTAAAAAGTCACTCATTCACTAGTATTTGCAGGATCGTACTTGTTTTAAGAAGGATCACTGTAGGCACCCCATCAAGAGTAAGACATGGCCCTTTTGGAGTGAATGTCACTTACCCTGGACTGAATTTCAATATTGTCGGAGGGAAAAACCACTCTAATGGAATGACTCCACACTCTGTTGTAGGTTAATTAAGTCCACTCTTTTGTTTTTATCGTGAAACTTGTCTCAGTTATGGAACCGTGTCTGATGCCCTGATTGGTAGAGCAAGTTTTACTTGTCAGCCTGTGGTAGGCTGCTAAGATGAGAACAATGTTCTGTGGGAAAAGTTATATCTAAACCTTTGTGAAGATTTGTTTTCTAAACGAACGACTTTTTTCTATTGAACACAGGAAAATGAGCATTACACAAACTTTCGATTCCAAATGTCATAGAAACTCCAACACTTGGGCTACTGATATGCAGATATGGCTCTGTCCTATAGCCAACAGAAACTGACTTCATGGTCAAGTGGGTAGAGCACCCGACTTGCAACCAGGGGCCTCTGTAGATCGAATACTGACCGGATTGTACCAAAGACTTTAAAAAAATTGAACCTACTACCTTTGTGCCTGGTTGTGGTGGTAATGGAATAGGGAAAACAAGGCAGAGAGCCACAATTGGGGGAAAAAAAAACGGCCGTCGCTGGCTCGACTTAAACCAATAAGAAACGAGATGGGAGCGGGTGGTAAAACCTTTTCAAAGGGACTAAAGGTAAAGGAAGTTTGCCGTACTTGTATAAAAAGGAAAAAAGTACAAAACTTCCGAATTGTATATAACATGTACAAACCGTACTAGAATTCTATACGTAAGCTTTCTTCTGGGTGGATTCGCCACAATCTGCTCTGTCTCTCGAAGCAATAACGTGATTAATAAAAAATTCACCATCCACACAGGCAGCAATGTTTCTCTTAAACTGAGAATTCGTTTCTATGCCCAATAAATGAAAGGTGATGATAAAAGTAAAGAAAATTTATCTTCTTATCAGTTCAATTTATTATATCAAGACTTAGATTACTGACACTATACGTGATTAATTTACCTGATAAAGATATGCTTTGAGCTTAATTTTGCTTGATGGAAAGTATTAATTTTAAATGAATACGACCTTTTGTGTTAAGTGCAAAAGTCAGGCCCAGACCTGAAGAAACCCAGAAACTCGTGTACAAATAATTCGGATTGCAGGCGGGGGCGGGAATGCAGTAAGTTTCAATATCACAAAAAGGGGTCAACGTTTGAATTATTGCTCTCTTGGGAATGGGTTAAAACGTTTGATTTTGTAGTTGAGATTAGCTGCAAAATCGTGCTTTATATGGTGCATTTTGAAGTCCATGTTAACACGTAAACCAACGGGGTGGGGTACTCGTGTTGTACACAAAACCTTAGTCCCGCCTGGATCTGATATAGAATGGGGATGATATCTAGAAAAAAGTCCTTTGAGATATACCTATACGGCGTGAGATTGCTACAAGTATACGCTCTTGCAGCGGAAATCCAGTTTTACAACATATATAGTTTGCTTAATGGGACAAACAAACTGCCTTCCCATACCTGCACAACGCGACCTCGTAGATAGGAACTAACTCGAAAATTTCAATCTAAACATCAAAGAGTGAAATTTCACTCGCTAGAAGAGTGAAAATTACAAAATTCCACTCCCAAAGAGGGAAATTCACGTCAATAAGAGTGAAATTCACTCCAAAAGAGTGACATTTTACTCTTGATGGAGTGCCTACAGGGACCACTCTCAAAAGGAGTGATTCCTGCAGTCACTCGTAAAAGATTGGATTTATCTTTTCTTTTTGGGGGGGGGGATGAATTTCACTCTCCTTGGAATAAATTTCACTATACTTGGAGTAAACTAACACTCTCTTGGAGTGATTTCACACCTTTCACTCTATAAGAGAGTGAATTAGTTAGGTCTTTAGTTCTTAGAGTGTATTTGAAATCAGTTTTTCTCAGACTAGCCAGACTTGCAGTAGGGAGGTCGGGCCTACGAGTCCATATAAGCACTTTTTTAAAAAATGAATTTAAAATTCTCCCCCTTTCAATTTCGTTCATGTTGAATTCTCCTTCACTCCTCTTACATCTTATGAACATCTTGCATATTCATCATATCCAGTGACATTCATTTGCATAAGCTTTTCCTGTTTTAATACATTAGAGACTCTGCATTAACGTCTACTGACGTCATTTGACTTAGAAGACAAACAATGAAGCTAGAGAAAAAGTGCGTCATAGACTTGGTACCACATGACCTATTCTTTGCACATACACACACATTTTAGCGTTTGTGACACTTTATTGCGTGCGTACAGATCCATAGGACAAATATGTAAAAGATTTCGTATGGGGAAACCATACAAAGAATTATACGTCAATGGCGTTAGAAATAAATTAATTCCTACTCGAGGGATGATTTATCCAAATAGAGGGCGGTAAACAGATAACTTCAAATTTCCCTTTGTTATAGATCTTCCTAGTCAATAGTGTGTCGATGTTAGTAAATGTCTGTATATATTACGTCACACCCACAATGACATCCCCTTGCTTTTTCATGTAATCTACAGTGAAGTCTGGCCATATGTTAATGGTTTCCGTTTCTTTGTGTCATTTTCTTTCCCCTTGTCGTGTGCTTCCGTCCTGCGTCACCACCCTGCGTTGGATTTGCATATTCATGAACTGTCATTGACTACCACCTCTGGTGATTTTTCCGTTCTCGGTTGTCTTGGCCCGTTTGGAGCAGAGCTTTCCGTATTAACGAAATGAAGGAGGAGGTCGTCTCCAGACTGAACGCCATGGAAAAGAGAATGGAACGTAAGTAGAATGTCTCTAAAACTTTCTCTTTGACACCTGTAGCTAATATGCTGTGTTTACAGAAGGGACGTCTATCCTGGGGGCAGGGTGATATCCCCCCCCCCCCAAGAAGTATATTGGGGATCAAAAATATCGTTTTGTCCACAAAAATCTTGCAGGTTAAAAAAAAAATACATAAAACAGGATGAAACACAATATAACATTGTGAATAGTGGTATACAGATAAATCTCGGGCTTCAAGAAACGTTTATTTGAGCCTACTGAAGAAATAATACTGCATTTTTAATGCCAAATCTATGTTTTGTGTATGTGAGTGTCTGTGTGGGTTTGTGTGCGTGTGTGCTGGCATATTAGTGTGGGTGGATTGCTTATAGACGATCCGCATGTCTAGTTTCATTTATGGACGCTCGTCTCTGTTTCGACGGTTCAATCTAAAGAGAGTGAAATTTTATTTGTTGGAAGACTGAGTGAAAGTTTAATGTAAAGGTCATCCCCAAAAGGCCGGAATTTTACTCCACGAAGAGTAAAATTCTCTCCTGATCGATTGTCTACAGCGACCACTTTTAAAAAAAGTGACCCCTGCCGGCACTCGCTAACTAGTACAGAATGAATTTCCAATCTTTTTGGAGTGAAATTCCGCCCTTTTTAGGAGTGAATAATCCCTCTAACGAAGCAAATGCACACGTTTCATCCTATCGCAAGTTAATTAACTTCGCACATTCTGGTGGTTTTAGAGTGTATATATAAATACTAAGCTGAACCTGTCTAGCGTTAAAACTCGGTTTCTGCGCAATATCAGCTCAATGTAGATTTTAAAGAAAACTGGTACTCCTTGTTATCTGAAGTAAAAAAAAATGTTACTTTCGATGATCTTTCATAAACAATCTCTCTCTCTCAGTGACACTTTATAAAACACATTCGTTTTGGTGTGTCGTAAAGTCCCATCTAAATAACTAACTAACAAATTCATGAGCAATCTCCAAGACTCATTATCAGCCATTTTTGAACTGACTAGAATCGAACTTGACAATTAGTACATTATATACACGAGCATCTGATGGATAGAGCCGTCTTGTCAGATAAAGTAAAGATTAACCTGATGTTGTCCGCACCGTGAAAGCATACCAACCCTTAACATTTATGTTTAAACGAAAGCCCACACCGCCAATGATTTAAAAGTAATTCGTTTCTGATAAATCATTCAGCCAACAACGCAGAACGTAACTGTCTTTCCGAAATGTCACTGTCACTGCCAGGCAAGTTGCCTGGTTAGTCATTTATATCGAAAGTTAATTCTTCAGTGATTTCTATGGGAACAATTTGGCTCTATTTGTAATTCTAGGTAGGTTATATACGGAGGAAATAAAAATCTTTAACCGGTTTTCAACATCCCAGGAGAAGAAAAAGAAAAAAGAAAAAGGAAAAAAAAAAAACATTATTTGTGGAATGGCAAGATCAATCAATGTTGAATGTTCGCTTTGATGTACATCCCGAAAACAGCAAGTATATGTATGTAGGGTGTGTGTGTATGTCTGTGTGTGTTTGTGAGAAAGGGGGTGGTTCTCTTGTCCTGCCGGTGAATTTTCAGGTTATACGGAACATAGTAAAAATGTAATGTAACAAACAAAACTAGAAATGAACACACGGACAGTTTTGCAACACGTCCAGTAGCTCTAATTTTTACCATATAAAGTATTTACTTAAATAGGCAACTCTCTAACTGCATCTTTGTGACGAAAAGTGGGATTCAAGACGCAACGGGCAGCCACGTTTATAAGGCAAAGAGCACAATACTCTGTTCGTGTTGCAGTATGATCGCTGTCCTTTACTGTGTAAAACTTCAGTGGAAAAAACTATGGTCAATTCGACAATTGGTTTGTCACTGTGCATTGAACTAAATTTAGATCAAATTATTGACTAAAAGTATGGTCAAAGGTTACCAATTTACGATCAAATCTGAGTTAGGTTGCATAAAATTGGTGGCAAAGTATTAACAAGTAATAAAAAACAAAATTGGCCAAGAAAACAAATCCATGACATTCGATGTCTCTTTATTTCAAGTTATTCTATGCAGAAAATTCGCCGCATTCATTTGGCAATATATCTAGAAACGGTCATGGGAAAATGAACAAAACTTTCACCAAAATACATTTGTTCTTAAAACATCAAAAATAAAACGTGACTGTGGAAATTTTTTATCTGCGTTGGCCTATCAGGACATGACTATTGCAATTGACCATTTGAAAGGACAACTTGTTGGCACAGTGCTTTACAATGAGGATCAATACACTCTTAAAGTTAAAAAGTGCAATTTCACTCGTTCCAAGAAAGAAAGTTAACCTTTGATGGCATTCTTTTGTTTTAAAAGAGTTATAACTCCACAGTCAACCAGCGCAACACGGGTAATAGCTATTATATAAAAAGAGTCGTTATTTCGAATGCACACATACCTGACAAAATGAAGAATCTGTCTATTCTTTTAAAATCTCAAACAGCAAATAATCTGTCAAGTGGTATTTCTCGAGTATACACGTTCTTACGCAACAGGCATATTCCTCGTTCATTCAAAAACATTGGAAACCCAGTAGCATTTAGAAAACAGAGTTCGCTCAGCGGGGCAAAGTGCGATTGCTGAAAAATTGTTTCCGCCTAAAAACAATTTATGACTGGTACTCTAACATCTTTATGATTGTTACAAAACTTAAACCCTTTCCTAACTGTTAGTCTACCATATTTATGACTGATAATCTTTTTTAGCATTCATTCGAAACCATCACAAATAATGTTAAATGTTTCAGCGATATGTAATAATCTCTAATGATGAACAGCGCATGTCCCGTACACCGAAAACCAGCAAATTTGGAACTTGATAATTAAAAATATTAGTCTCTGAACATTGTAAAATAGAAACACTCCCATCCCAGGAGATAAATTGGATAAAGTTATTTCTCAGCGGACTCGTATTTTTGCCATTTCCCTTTTATATATTGCTTAATTTATTCCTTGTATATTCGTCGATTAGTCGTATATGTTCTAGATTTCCTATGTGTAGAGCTGATGAGAGAACTTCAACCCGTATGTATTAAAATTGTGTACCAATCACAACTTCAATATACATTACATTTTAGCTGCAATATCTGATACTTCTTATAAAATGATTCAGAGAGGTTTGGATGTTACAGCCCTGCAGTTTACGATTCACATGTGTTAAAAAACAGCTAGACCGATGTTGATATATTTTCTCCCATCAAAGCAATACGATCATAGTTGATGTATCTTATTTACTTCATACAACCACATACCATATACTTAACGGATAAAGGAATTTCCTTGCAAAATTGGCGCCCGATTTTGGAAATTTTCGTACAAATCCTGACTACTAGACATTAACGCTAATTTCAATCATAGTTGAATCCATTTTCCTGGGAGGGGGGATGGTTGAAATAGACAATAGCCAGTGACATTACTTTCACATGGTTCAGGATTCTGAAGCGGTCTCTGACCTAAACACACCGGCATTGTCAAAATTGAAAAGCAAAAGCAGTTATCTGCATGTTATGCAATTTTGATAGTTTCCCACAATAAAACTATTACAACAACTAATCGTACATTTATCTATGGCGTGCACTTCTTTTTCTTTATACAATGACTTACAGTGGCAGATTATTTCTCAAAATTAGCAAAATGTTACTAGAAAATATTTTCGTAGTAAAGCTTTTTGACAGCAAAACTGTTATCAAAAAATAAGAAACGATGTACTTCTTAATTATTCACATTTTTTGCCGTCAATCAATTTACTGTCTCTCAACATAATTTTTCAGGTCCAATACAATTATTAACTAATGTTAATTTATATCTAACTGATTTTTATGTAAACTTCAAAATTTATATTTATAGTTGTTTCCTTATTTTTTTGTAAATTATTACCACATGTAGCCCTGTAATCTTGTGCATCGGATAGATACTACTGAAAGTGTTTGTTTTTTCGGGATTGATGTTGAAGAAAACGTCCTAAGACGCATTTTTCTTCCGTTAAACGTTAAAGCGGTGTATTCAATTCATTGGTTGGTGACAATCACCACATTTTCCAAACTTAAAAAATAGTCTAGAGCCAAAATTTATTTTTTATACATTTAAAAACGGAACACAGTCTAAGCACTTTGGTGAGATTTTCGTTCATTTCTCATGACAGAGATATTAGCAACTAAAATGTATGTGACAAATTTGCTACATAGATTACTAAAAACAAACAGGCGTGATGTTATGGAAAAACATTGTTGGCCAATAGTTTGTTTTTACGGAACGTATACCACCAACTTAGTGCAACTAAACTCCGATAAACTGATGTCATTGGTGCTCCCTGAACAAAGGGATTTTAAAAACTTCATATGCCTTATGAGCAAGATAGCATACCTCATCAATTCAAGGTCAAACTAAAGGCATGAAACATAAAGAAAAACAAACATTGGCCAACAATGCGAATCCATGAAAATTAAGTACCTTTCTTTAAACAATTGACGTGCTTTTCAAGAAACCTGCCTGTACCCTGAAGGACTCTGTCTTGGTCGGTAATTGCAATAGCGAGAATTTGTTAACGTTTTAAGTGGGAACAATGGCACTTGTAATCTGGGAGTTGCTTACGTTTGAATTATGATTAACTTTGCCATGGCAACAGCTATTTTCAATTGTTTTCCAAAGTACGTATGGAAACTAATAACTTGCCTTTGTTTTTCGTTTGTAGGAGAGGGAATGAAGTCAATAGAGATAGATAAATGTCGAAAAGAGCTCAACTACATCAGGGAAGAACTATTTGCAGCTAAAAGGTAAGAAACCTGTAGAAGTTATGTAAAATGACACTTTTTGTACCATTTGGTGAACGCCCGTTTGTCTGAAAAGGGAAAACATAGTCATTGAAAAAGTCGAAACAACCGCGTTGATTATATACAGGTAATTTATATAGACATTTTTAAAACAAGTGATATTTTTATCATATACAAATCTTAATGGTTCAAAATGTTAATTTTTGCATGAGAAACAATAAACAAAACATTCTGAAAGAGAAGCAACCGTGAGCAGATTGTACAAACCAATCTATGCTGTACGACAAAGAGAGTTCTAACGAAACATCCACTGCCAATCTTTTAACTTATTCCAATATTGCAGGGAAAACGGAACCACTTTTGATGTGAAGGGTTCATCACCAAATTGACACAATACACTGTAAAAACAGAAATGTAATTTTACCGTGAAAACACTTGCAGCTAGGATTCCAAGAAGGGAACGTTACTGCAGTCTTTCAATAGACAGCTATATCTAATAGTGGTTGTACGTGTGTGCCCATGTTGTCCCTGAATACTTAACTAGGAAGATATTTTAGTGTGTAGGAATAAAAGTTACATTAATACTGGGTTTACTCACAGTTTTAAAAGACCGTGTATTTGGTCTAACGGTAAGAGCATCCACCTCTCGCGCGAAGGCCCGGGTTCGATTCCCAGGTCGGGTCACACCAAAGACTCTAAAAATGGAACCGTTGTGCGTGATGCACCGCATGAGCAATTGAGTAGTAAAACAAGCTAGTGAGTCATACATGGAAAAAAAGGCCGTGGTTGGCTAGACTGGAACCAATAGGTTGTAAACCGGGCCGCAGAGCTCTCACTAACTGACTGACTGACTGACTGACTGACTGACTGACTGACTGACTGACTGACTGACTGACTGACTGACTGACTGACTGACTGACTGGACTGACCGACTGACTGGACTGACTGACTGACTGGACTGACTGACTGGACTGACTGGACTGACTGGACTGACTGGACTGACTGACTGACTGACTGACTGACTGGCTGGCTGACTGACTGACTGACTGACTGGACTGACTGACTGACTGACTGACTGACTGACTGGACTGACTGACTGACTGACTGGACTGACTGACTGACTGGACTGACTGACTGACTGGACTGACTGACTGGACTGACTGACTGGACTGACTGACTGACTGGACTGACTGACTGACTGACTTACTGACTGACTGACTGACTGACTGACTGACTGACTGACTGACTGACTGACTGACTGACTGGACTGACTGACTGGACTGACTGACTGACTGACTGGACTAACTGACTGGACTGACTGACCGACTGGACTGACTGACGGCAACTGACTGACTGACTGGACTGACTGACTGACTGACTGGCAACTGACTGGCAACTGACTGACTGACCGACTGACTGACTGGACTGACTGACTGGCGACTGACTGACGGCAACTGACCGACTGACAACTGACTGACGGCAACTGACCGACTGACCGACCTGACCGGCAACTGACTGACCGACTGACTGACGGCAACTGACTGACCGACTGACTGACTGGCAACTGACCGACTGACTGACCGACTGACCGACTGGCTGACTGACCGGCAACTGACTGACTGGCAACTGAACTGACCGACTGACTGACTGACCGACTGACTGACTGACTTACCGACTGACTGACTGACTGACCGACTGACTGACCGACTGGCGACTGACTGACTGACCGACTGACTGACTGGCGACTGACTGACTGACCGACTGGCAACTGACTGACCCAACTGACTGACCGACTGACGACTGACTGACCGACTGACTGACTGACTGACTGACTGACTGACCGACTGACTGACTGACCGACTGACCGACTGGCATTGACTGACCGACTGACTGACTGGACTGACCGACTGACTGGACTGACCGCTGACTGACTGACTGACTGACTGACTGACTGACTGACTGACTGACTGACTGACCGACTGACTGACTGCAACTGACTGACCGACTGACTGACTGACTGACTGACTGACTGACTGACTGACTGACTGACTGACTGACTGACTGACTGACTGACTGACTGACTGACTGACTGACTGACTGACTGACTGACTGACTGACTGACTGACTGACTGACTGACTGACTGACTGACTGGCTGGCTGGCTGGCTGGCTGGCTGGCTGGCTGGCTGGCTGGCTGGCTGGCTGGCTGGCTGGCTGGCTAACAGATGTATAATTACTGGTTGAACACCGGAATACCAGCTTCATTTTTTCCGTAAAATAACGATTTTTAAAACAGTGTATAGAAGTGAAAACCAATTTTTTCCACTTTCGGGTGGCAACAAATGGCAACATTAGAGAAACGTCCTGAGCTAAAGCGCGAGACTTAAGTCTTCCCTGTTCCTGACATAAAATATTAAATTTATTGAAACTCCGTTCAGCGGTATCCGGTACGTACTAAAGAAAATATGGCCTAGTCTGCAATGATAGTTTTACTTATGTTTAAACATGTTGGAACATATGAGGGTACTGTCCAAGTGTACGATTGGGCAAATGCATTGCAATGTCGAAAACCGGTTACCAGTAAAACATAATAAAAGGTTTTTTAGAGGATATGCAAATATTGAAGAAAAAACCCAATAAAGTAGCTTTATAGGCAGCGGAATAAATTAATGCTATTCCTCTAACTGTCTAACACGTTCTACCCACAAATAACGACTGTCACACAAGTCGTCGTGAGAAACACAACTATAAACAGACTGCAAAGAGTTAAAAGTACCAAAATATTAACTGATTGCGGTCTATTGTGACCGACAATGAGATCTTAAAACAGAGACACTACTTTGCTGATAGTAATGGTCGTCAAAAGTTAGCTTGACGCGTATGCCCAATTTCTTTGCAGAGCGATTTAGGACAAAAAGATTGTCCAGGGGAGTAACTTTGTTTCAAAGCATGGTTATAGGGATCAGTTTATGGGTTAGGGACAGGCCAATGAAATATATTGACCTGTACTCATCAAAAAAAATAAATAAATAAATAAAAAAAAATAAAAAAAAATACCTGTACTAAAAAAAAAACTGCCGCAATTCAACAATTGAAGCTCGCCGAATTAAAATATGTCAACACGAAATAGGGTGTTGCCAATTGCCAAGGGACTGGTCGTTTCAATGGCATGACTTAGCCTCCTTAACGCTGGCGGAATATACTCGTGACGTAAGGGTTTGGCTTTGATGAAGTTTCGTTTAAGAGTCCAAATTGTTATTTTTTCTGTCTTTTTTGTATTTTTTTTTTTTTGTAATTTACAAACATGAACTTTACACTGAATGCCAACTCCATAGAATCCACCAGTACAGTTTAGGTGTGAATACTCAGAAGGGTATAGCTGGGGAGGGGTTGTAATGAACAAGTTGCGCCTGGCGAAAAATGAATATATCAAACCTCTTTAATGGAAAACCTAACATTACTTCGAAATGAAGAGGAATACAGTCACTCTAAAATCAAAAGAGTGAACTTAGTCACTCTTTGATAGAGTGAAAAGTGTGAATTCTCTCCATTAGAATACTAATTCACTCCAAAAAGCTTGAAATTCACTCCAAAAAGAGTGAAATTCCCTTAAAACGAGCAAAGTCTCACTCTTGATGGAGTGTCCACGGTGATCACTCTTAAAAAAAAAAAGAGTCATCATTGCAGGCACGCGCGGAAGAGTGAATTTTCTCTCTTCCTCTAGTCAATTTCACTCTTTTGGAGTGAATTTACACTTTTCACTCTATCAAAGAGTGACTAAGTTCACTCTTTTGATTTTAGAGTGTAGGTAGTTGAAATTACGTACTAGGTCCTGTATCTTCATAAAGCATCAGCTTAGAATAAATAGCCTTTGCATCTTATCGTAGACCGGTGGCTTCATCACTAACTTTTCTCGCACCACGCTCTTGTCTGCAAAACGATTAGTCCTTAACACGCGTATAAAGCAACAAAGTAAAACAAAATTTTTCGAACCATAAACGACCCTGGTAACTTTGCTCCTTCTTAAAAGCGTAGGCTTTAGACTCTATTTGTCTGCGCAAACCCAAGGTAGGTCGGGGCACAACATTCTTATGACGAATTAGAAGCAGTAATCATGAAAATAAAACACAAAATTTCACAAAATAAAAGAAATATACGATGAAAATGTCTCAGTATCATTGAGAATTATCTGTTAGTCTCTAAAGCTTTGATTTGCATTTATCATTGACGCAAGACGAATTAACGCTTATTACACCACTCAAAATATCTTACGTCTCTCTCTTAGTTTCTACGACAACGTATGATTTTCTCCTTAAGCTGTAAAGGTACAAAATAAGGAAGTGTAATTACCGACAATTATATTAGGGTCTATTCTCGACTGGTAAAACTTGAAAGGCAAACTAAGGAATGCATTGTGAAAAAATATACCTGTAATATGATGAGTGATTGGGGAACTTGAAAACAAAATTTGGTCGATTCAACTTGAAATAAGACTAAGAAACCTTACGATTTTAACTTTCGAATAAGTTGCTGTAGTCACGAAACGATTTTTGATATATTTTTTGTTTAAATTCATGCAGAAAAAAAATTCGCTTTTTATTCAATATTCAGCGCTTACCTTAGAAGTGTATTGCTTCCAAAATTGAAATAGGGCCGTCATTATTCCCTGTCGACGGTAACATAATCACTCATTTTCAATTTGAGACCATACTTTTATCAATCATTCCAAAATTTACTTTACTGCCCGTCCTACTGCGTCAGACGTAAATGAATCATGTGCAAGGTCACCTAAGGAATGATCTTGATCGGATCGAACACAATCATTAGAAAATAAAAATCTAACATTTTTTTATAAATAAAATAAAACCTTTTGTACTCTATCGTGGCAATGATTGGCAGGATTTGAAGACAACCTCCTGCTTTTTCTAAAGTAATCCCAACCATGGCAAAGGGCCGTTCGGCGAAACCAAACTTGAAATCTCCTGCATATAGTTTTTAACCGAAAGTCCCCCGACTCTCTGGAAAAGAGCCGTGGGCGAAAACTAACCAATACTCCCGAAGGAGTTCTGCTCCCAAAAGGAGCTACGTCCCCAAGAGACAACTCAACTCAACGTGACCAACTGAACGACCACACCATGCGGAGTCTCGTTCTAGACTGGCTGAATAGAACGGCCGCTGGCAACGGACATCCTTTACATCCTGCGTTTTCTTTCTGGAAAAAAATGAAGCCAGCGCAGCTTCTAACTTGACAATCTCCCGTCAGACAAGCCTCTCTCAACCCCAAAATGCCTGGGTTGTAATTGTCGGGACAACATTATCTTGGGTATGATTTGTCGTCGGAGGTAATGGGTTGACTTGCAGTCACGTTTTACCTAGTGCAATTTGAGTGACTTTTGCACTAGGGTATGCCTATATTTTAAACAACGGAAGTTTATTTGTACATCAAAGTAAACAAGACTGTTCAATCAGAATTACACTGTAAAGATTGAAGTAATACGTTTGCATACGTCATCAGTTTATGGTGTAAGTGGAGGAGTTTAGGTCACCAACGCTACTATATTATCAGTTGCGTTTGCAAAGACCGTGAAAGGACATTTCCGGAACATTTGTGTCAATCAATCGTTCGTTTGTAGCGCTTCACCGGAACTCTGTAGGGATAGGATATATTTGACTACCTGTTCTCAGGCTGTTCGGGAACAGAGAACAGTGTACATATAGTCAAACACAATCGAACACTTTCGCGACCTTTTCTTGCAACCAAACATCACAACGCCTCGCCGGTTTTGCAGCGAGAACAAACAGTTAACAAGATCGAGGGGATGTTAAGGAGGTACCTATTCTAAGCAATCTGGTGAAATTTGCATTGAAATACAATGCGTGGCCCAAGATATGAGCAAATAAAGTTGTCGCATTTTCAAAAAAAAGTGAACCTGAAGCAAGCACATATGACATCATACACGCACATTAATACACAGTCTTTTGCTTTTCTTTAAAATTTACCAAGGAAGTACTACCATGAATTGACAGTCGATTTCCTCCTCAACAGTCCTATATTATCAAATGCGATTGCCTAAGTGGCATGAAATCGCTTCAAACTCTGCAAGTCTCATGGGGAGCATTTAATCCTATAAACATGAAAGTAGTTGTACTTCCATGCGATAAACATCAAGGTCATCAAAACATTGTGAAAAAAACAATGGCGAACAAAGCATTCCTTGTAAATATGAGGGAGTGATGTAATCTCTGCTGCCCTCGATATCACTTTTAAACACAAATCTAGTAACTTAATTTGCTGATATGTCCAGAAAAACATGTTCGATTTGAATGGAAATTTCATCACATAGAATAGATTTAGTTCTTCTTCCACATTAAGAAAATTAAATTTTGCTTGAAGGGCAGGAGCAGTCATCCCAAATTGAAGTGGTGTAGTACACTGTCCAATTTCATGATTGACTGTCGAGAGTCACATGACAATGTTTTTTCTCTTCAAAAGTGAAATTTACTGGAAATAACTGCTTGGTTTACCTTGGACATGCAATAGTTCAATCATAAAATGTAATGAAAGGTACTTTGAAGGGAAATAAGATGAAAATTGTCTTTTTAGCTTTTTCTTTAAAATAACTTTGGGGGACTGCTCTTTACCTCTAAACTGCCCCTTCCCTTAGATACCCCATTCCCTAGAACATGTATCCGAAAGGAATAAATTGATCAAGAAATTTTCGGGAATCTAATTAAAATTAAGAGAAGGAAGTTATGAGAGTATGACACGACACGTTGGACGGACATGATTGCATTGAGAGACGCGTAACCATAATAATTGTAACGTCCTTGTGTTTGCCACTGCGGAAGGGGTACGGAATGTTCTCGATCAGGCAAGGACGGTTGTCGAATACAGCCATAGATAAACGTAGTCTTTAATATTAATCGAAAACGTTAAAGCCTGGGGGAAGTGCAGTCACCGGAAACCGTTATAAAAGCGTACGCTCTAAAAATGTTTTTAGCTACTAAACACTTACTAAATTAATCAATTAGAGAGTAAACACGAGTGTTTAGAACCTAAACATGTGTGCAAAGCGGGGAAAAGTGTTTTGCTATTTAGGTGTATATGCTTTCATAAAATCGCGAATGATTTTTTTTTTTCAGAATTTGTAATGTTTTGGTTGAATTGCCAATATCATGCTGTAAAAATAGTTTAGTTTAAACTGGTTTCGAATGATGGCCTTGTGTAACATTTTAGAAGATACTTTTAAGCTAATAAAATCAAGCAGAGACTTAACACCGTGAACACAAATTAGTTTAAAGGGTCTTCCATGATGAAACGTTCCCTCTTACTTTTTGCTACATCCTCCTTCTCTGCCTGATTACCTCTTATCGCTTCAGGGAGGAAATTAAGCTCACTTAATACAGACTTGATATAGTCAAGTTTCACATCTGATTAATTGATTGACATTAACATGTACTTTGAAATACAGAAAAAGTTATGTAACATTTGGGGTTAGCTAACAGGTCAGTCAGCATGTGTTATTTACTTTTCACGCAATATGAACACAATGAAGGCATAGCTCACATGAGGACACAAATCATGTAACAAACTCAGATACCGGTTTCACCCCACACCGCTTTGATCTACTGTGGTGTCTATGTTGCATTTTCAAGAAGGGGCGTCACAGTATGTCCAATAAACATGTTACTTATATTGGAGTAACTTCGGGTAATATTGGATTCAGCTCAAATGAATGGACCGAAATAAAGCAAAAATGAGATTTCACCCATGAAGGAGGTGAACTTATGTTTTTTTTTTAAGTGAACCTCAAGTCAAAAATTTCAAGAATATGCATCGACCAGCTTGGAAAATGAAATTTAACAGTCAAACTCCCATCTTCATATGACTTTCCTGAGGTGAGTTATGAAATGTTGAAATTTGTTCTATTAAAACAAAAAAGTATACTCCGTAATAATCTGTGACTTTCTTTTTTTTTTTTGTTTCTCACACTTCCTGCCTTTTTCTTTTGAGTTAAAAATGTTTTCATGACCTTGAACACTTCCTTTTGGTTACATAGCGTATTGAACAGAGGGGGCTTAATTAATAACATCACCGCAGCGGTGACGCCATAAGATTAACAGTGCTATCACACCTAGGTACAAGGGGCAGTAATCTTCAGAAAAACAAAGAAATACAAAAAAATGTTAATTGAGTAGTACAAGAAGACATCGCAAATTATTGCGCAGTGTGCCATTTTAATTTGGGTGAATAAAATTCAATACTGTATATCTTGGCTCAAGGATGTCTTATGAAGCCTATGAAGATGGGAGTTAGAATGTTAGAACTCATTATCCACGCTGATTAATGTCTCTTTGAATATTTGACTTGAAGTACACTTTAAGCTCTTTCTTAGGGACTGGATTTTAAACGTGAGTGCAATATGATATAGGCCTTTAGATCGAGTGAAATGATTTCATCCTATTTCTTAATTGCTTTTTAATGAAATCCTGCTAAAATTTTACAAGTATTGTTCACTAACGTTATGATGACTTTGACCTTTAAATACCATTTTTTATGCAAACCACATCAGGACCCTCTCATGTTTCGCCAAGCTTTTTGCAATGAAAAAATAAAGAAAAAGTAAACAAATAAAATCATAAAAACGGATTCGCGCAATTGCAATCTCGATTAACAGATGAAATGAAGCGTAGTGTTTGTGCGTGCACGTAAAGGGATCGTGTCAATGATATAAACTGTAAACTCTATATAACCTAACCAAACCAATGATAGAAGAAAAAATTAAAACGCGCCAGTGTACTTTTTACAATTAATAAATATTTACGACAGGTCTTTTATATAAGATATAAGTGTTGCGGCTTTTTGTTCTTTAAATAAAGGGTTTTTTCTTTGCAGTTTATGATTTTATTATGAAGAAAAGACTGAGAATACCGTATTGAAAAAAGAGGATTCGTGGCAAATCCATGGTTTCAGTAATTACACTCCTACACATTAACGTTCTCCTCTCAAAAAAGCAACTGCATTTATTCTATCAACGCAACAGTAGGCTCTTGTAATCAATTTGTTGGCAAAAAAATGAGCTTACCCGGACTATACTGATGCAAGTTGCAATCTAATGTATTACTACTTATGCTTTCCAAGAGAAAGTTGTGTTTTGGAAATGAGAGTTGTAGTTTTTCCAAACAACAAAACCCATTTTCAGAAGCGATACCTCCTTTGAGGTGCCTTCACACGAAGCCAAAATATACTGCCGTTAACGGGCGAAAACTTTTTCATATTAGATGAAAAAAAAAAGGTTTCTCACTCAGGAAATTTCCAAATCAAATTGGTTAGTATTAATATGAAAAAAACATCCCTTGGAACATGGTCTGGCTTTGGTCTGAACGCACATTTAGTCTACCTTTGAATCTCGCTTGACGTTTTATTTGCACTTGTCAATTTTTTAAAATAATTTCAAATATCTTCTTTTTACTACATATGGAACTTATTTGTTGGGCTGAACGTGTTCCTATTTGCATTAAGATCTTTACTTTTTTATTTTTCTTTTGCAAATTAAACAAAAACCATTCCAAAGGACCCCAATAAGTCGCATGATGCGAAGTCAATTTGAACGCGCGTTCACTGTAGTGACCTTTCAGTTCTTCGATGATATATCTGTTGCCCCAGTTTAAATGAAAGGGACAATTATTTCTGGTATACATCAATTCCAAGTGACATTAAAGACGTGCCTTTGCAGCCGTGGTGTCTTCAGTTTGATTGCCTAGCCTTGTGAAGTTTAATGCGTCTTTCATAAATGGTTGCAACGGTCAAAAGCATCACATTGAATTTTTCATAAAGGAGTGGATTAATGTTAACGTTACAAACAAATATATGGATCGAATTTGAGAGTACAGGGGGGATCGGATGTAACAACCATTTTTGTCGCGACATCACTTTAATCGCACGCAAACCCCTTTTCAAAGTCATAGCCCACTTCCGTCGAAATAATGGTATAGAGATTATGCAGGTGACGTCAGCGCGTTTCAATGGATCAAATGATTAAAGCAGGGAGGTGTTAGGACACCTCCGTGATTAAAGGCAGTGGTTGTGTTACCGAAACGCTCGCACCAGTACCTTTGTAACAATTGTTGTAAAATGGATGGAAAACAGAAATATGTGCAACGCAGTGACGTAGGTGCATAAATCATATAGAGGTCATGTAGAAAATTCACTGTGTTGCGCCTCTTTTTGTTTTGCCATCCAGGCGCCCAAAAACTGTTACTGTAAGGTGCTGCTGTGCGCGCGTTTCTGCGACACACGTACTGCGCATGAATAATCCATCTTATGTGCTTAGTTAAAACGTGCTGACATCAATAACTCTATACTTTTTCACTTTTATCATAATCACTGCCCACCGTTGCCACAGTGAAGATCACAATTTTTGTCACAATGGTGCTTCGTTGTTTGGAATCAATTTTTCACAACTCTACGTAGAAGTTCGTGACCCTTGCTGTGAAGAAAAGTGGGCAAAGGGTGTGACAACATTGGTACACTTAACTGTATCAACACTTAGTTATTGTGACGAAAGTGGTTGTTTATGACAAAAGTGATGTTGTGAAAGAAAGTAATGGTTAGAAGCTGTTTACAGCTCGCTTGCTCACTTGACCTTTCCCGGCTACATTTTACTGAGATAAGTTGAGAAATTGCTATGTGTCTGCCAGATATGTTCTCCAACCGAAGTTCAAAAGCATTGGGCAACTAATGCAAAGGTTGGCTGGACCCTTCACCTTGATCCGTCACGTCATTTAGTGGAACAGACGTTTAACAACTCGCCATCATACCCGGCAAATTCGTAGAAAAAACAGTTAACTAATTGGGATGTTTTTTGTCAATCCCAATGGATTATGGCAAATTAACCTGAAGTGTCCACGTGCCGTCTTCTCGTTGTGATGGACTCTCGTTTCAAAGGCAGATATAACTACACATAAAAACAAGCGAAAGAGATACAAACTTACACTTGATCTCCTGGCCCCAGTGCCAAATTTCCCAATTCCGTCTAATGGTGTATTCTCGTATCCATCGATACGGAGACTAGTTTTCCGTTCGCTATGTTTAAATCATTAGTCTTTTAATCATCTACCTAATTTACTATCACCTTAAGTAGACATAATTTATTGATGTAAGTAAATGTAAGTAAATTTGAGTTAAAACGTTTGAGAACTTCGTGGCGCTGGTTAAAGACGTCATTTTTTGTCTGGCTGATAGCATACCTGTTAAACTCATCACCATCTTATAAATCAAATCTCTTTGTTCATCGAAGTATGACTTCGTGGAATAATAAAATGAAGGATCATGAATTTCACATGTTTCATTATTTGTTTAATCAATAATTGGTTAATCTAAAATTGATCCACTCCTGTTGCCCAAAATTTTCCACTATGCAATTTGGTGTTACTATTTTCATAGCATGGTAATACGACTCAGAGCTTTACTTTTAAAATATTTTCGTGGTTATCAATAGTTGACGGCTCAGTACTCTAAATTTAAAAGTTCTTCTATATACGAAAGCAAGAAAAATTTTTAAACACAAAAGTGCAAGGATCCCTTAGGAAGAGTAATTTCTCTTACGTTTTTCCAATATTTTAATCACTTAACTTACAGCTTAAGGTACCCATGCTCAAAAATACGTAATAAAATTATGTTTTTTTTATTTTTTATTACAAGAATCGAAAGGAATTGCTTTCAGCTAAAGTTTAACTGATTGGAAACAAATCCGGTTATTAAACATTTCTTAAAAACATCTCCCTATCATTCCGCTACACAATTAGTAATCATTTCGGATTCCAAGGGGAATTGTGTGCAATTAACTCTGGGGCTCGAAAGGATAACCAAAGATGATGGTGAAACACTTTATATTGCTGCGTTTTATCCATACTGTAAAAATTGTTATGCTAGTTCAGAGTTAAAGGGCACGTCCTCTCACCCCAATCTGAAACATTTGTAATCGTCTACAGAGATTTCCTATTGACATGGCTCTTTAATAAGCAGCTATTTCAACCAATGCAGAGTATCACAGCTTATATTACACAGCATAACCTGTACTGTATTTTGATTCATTCACACTGCTCTTTCATTGTCACCCTGCAGCAACAAACTGATTGCGTCTGGAAGAGGATGACCCTTAGACAAGTGTGGGAGGGGCTTAAGTAAGAAGTTTTTAATAATTAGAAATGTTTGGGGTGAGAGAATTGGGCCTTAGAATGGTGTAATTTATTATTATGGGGTCAAAGGGCACAGAAACATGACGAAACATAAAAGCAATGGTTCACGCCAGAAGCGAGTTCGGTCTAGGTGGCTAAGTGGCTAGGTGGCTAAACGAACCAGTCTTGCATCTTCAACAGGTGTTCTAAAATTTGAGTTTACATGAAAATTTGGTGACATTCTTTCTAAATCCATCCATGATATAAAGAAAAATTTTTAGTGTGGTTGTGCGATTTGGGCTATGCCTTAGATTGCCTTTTTGGTGTTAACATTTTCATAATTTTAGTCTGCCAAAATGAAAAGTAGACCTCTTTTTTCTTGTCTAGAAACTCAGATTTATGCCTTGTTTGAATATCCCAAGTGTGAAGGGTTTTTAAGTGAATTTCAGAGTCTGACAACCTTTGACAACTTTAAGTACGTCATGCAAGCTATATTTGTTCATCCTTTGAAACGATTTGCTCATCATTTGTGCTCATTCAATGTTACAAGAAACTTTGCCGTGTACTACAAATCCCTAGCTCCATCCTGAAAGAAAAAGAAATAAAAAAGTCGCGTTTAAGAAAAAGGTCCGGGCCGTTTAAGGGAGGCAGTCAAGTACTTACATCAAAAATTAAGGCCATAAATTTTAGCCAATCAAAACGAGAAAGCAAAGAAAAAGAGGAAAAAAACAACAAACACTCAAAAAAGAACACCTGCGGACGGGGGACAAAAATTTCACATTGAGCATGCACCTTTACCGACACTGTTGACTATACCGGTTTATGATGTAGCTCGCCGCTGAACAGGTGCTGACCACTAGTGTGGCTTGGTGTCAGTATTTGCTGAATACGTTACGTTACATCTCACCTAATGTCCGGTTTGTATACTCTAAAGATAGGCGTGTACCTCATATGACTGGAGCATGCAACAAGTTATACGAATGCTTATGTTCAAAATAATACTTGATCATGATGGGGAATTTGCTCGGTTTGTTTAACCTTTACTACACGGCCTTCCATTTCCGTAGAAGGTTATGGGTACACTAACTGCTCATTACAGCTCATTTCTGCCAAACAAAACTTCATCAAGGGTTGAAGGTTACAAGGAAGAAATATTGCAAGAAATAGAAGACAATGTTATATCTCACTTGAAGAAACCATTGGGGAAATAATAGTAGAGTTAGTTCAACGTTGAAGAATTGAACATAGTTATACTTTGTAGTTTGAAGTCTACAATGCCGCGGAATTTTATCCATTCGTTACATACGAAAGTTATCCAGTTTTACACGACTGACTATTCTTTTTATTCTGATTTTTCTTCGTTCAAACAACATTATATATTTCAAACATGTTGGTTTACAGGTTCCGTGAAGAGCTCATCCTTCAACATGCAATTAAGCATGTTGCTACTACAGCAATTCGATGTAAAAAATATTTTTTATCTAAGACAGACCCAAGGGTGTTTTTGACGTAAGCAGGCTGCAAAGTGTGATCTTCCCGTAAGCTGCTTTCTATATGATCACTAATAACGCCCGTGGGGGCTTGGGTTGTGATCTCACTTTAAATGCAAATATGTGTTGCAGCTTTTCCCCAGCGAAGCTAATGTTAAATTCGGCTATATTCACAGAGATAATGAGATACAGTATGCGTTTGCCCATTAAGAATTTCATAGTATCAATCATCTCTATAATTACATACACGGACTGAAGCTGTGTCACTATAATTATACATTTACGGATTGAGCTGCGAAAAGATGACCATGTGCATGTTACTGTACTTTGATGATAAAATGGGTCACGCAGTCACCCTGTCTAGAGTACAGTAGTGTAGTAGACTGTCCTGTTTCACGGTTGGCTCTTGAGAGTGATATGACAATATGGTTTCTTCTCACATATGAAATTTACTAGGAACCATTGCTGGAGTTACCCGCGTTAAATATGCACTACTGCGGCCTTAAAATATTCTAATAAGTTTGTGAACAGAAATAAGATGAAAATTGTGAGATTTAGCTGTTGCTTCAAAACAAGTTGAGGGCTACTGCTCTTTCCCTTTAAGTGTACTATTATACAATGTGGTCGAGATGGAAGCAGGCTAATGGATGATGATCATTTACGACTCATTCATAATCGGTAATTATCCTAAACGTCTATTGGTTTATTACGTCCAGGTCAGTGACATCTTGTTTCTCAAAAAGTAATTGACGGTAATGGAAGCACGCACTAAATAGGGCTACTCCATTTTACTCGGAATTGTGTTGGCTTTGACGAGGTTGATATACAACCAAGATTTTGTTTCCTTTTGGTCTTTCAGGTCAAGACCTTGTTTATGTGTAATAGTTGAAGTGTTCATTATAAATGAAACAGCTATGAACTTGCGCATTCAAACAAATAAATGCAAAAGGAAGAACTGTAGGGATATTTTCTTTCAGAGATTTTTTATGAAGTATTATAAAGAACTTTTTAATGGATTCAGAGGCGGCTCCTCAGTAGATATGTAAACATCTCGGATGTTGTAAATATTTCAAGTAGCTCGGTTTAAGTCGCAATCGAGGGTGCGTTGAGTGTATACACATATCTCGACGGACACTCTAAACATTTATTCAAATGGGCCACGAAACGGAATCGGGTCAATAATTTTACAAGATTTGCTTCAAAATTCACTAGAAGTTGCTCAAAAATAAAACTATTCAATTCATTTAAGAGTCGAATCTAGTCAAACTTTTGACAAGTTTCTATTCGTGCCCCGATCGATTAGATTCTAGTCAAATTTAACTAGGACACTTTGAGAGTGGAGTCTTTTGAGTTGCTTAATGTAATCTGAGCAGATCTGAGGCGAACTGAACAAAATTGCATTTAACTGTTTCCAGGCAAGTCTTCGGTCTCTCTATTATTGACAGAATTATATACGACTTTATGAGTGTCTCACACAACAGTCAACCTTGCGGCAACTTTGGGGCATCCTATAAAATTTTCGTTTATAGTCATTTGCTTACGCCGAGGCCAGAGTTTAGGATTAAGTTGTATGTTTTACGAAATCTACCGACTCCTTAAAGATACATGAGTGCAAATTCGAATAGTTATAATTTCTTTTTCTAAGTCCTCCCGACCCTCTGGCAAAGGGCCGTTCGGCGAATCCAAAACTTTCACTGCTTCCCGGAGAAGCTATTACGTCCAATGAAGAACAATACGTGACCAACCTCACGGCCCTCAGACCATTTACACGATTGGTCTGTCATTCCAGACTTGAAGAAAAACATATACTAAACATGATCTTAGCCAAAAGGCCGAGAAGCGATCAAGTTGTTAAAATTGACCACGTTGGATTCCTTTAAAATTTTATTAGCTACGGGTGATGGGCGAATTGATTCAATCAAATAAGTTTCCTGTACCAAACGTGTAGGGGGGTTGACGAATATGTTAGACACGGAGGAACGGCCCTTGAAAAAGGGTGTTGTTTGTGACAGACGGGTGAACTTACTTACAAGTAGTCCCTTACACCCGCAATCATGGAAGTTCCGAGGTAGTACTTCCATGCGCAAATAACGTTTTGTATAGATTACAAGACGGTTGTAACTGATAGTTCAAAAGAAATTAAAAACTGTTGCTTCTCTACACCAACATATTGAAGAATCAAACTGCAGATAAATTTACCATTTTCAGACTGCACCTGGAATAACAGGACGTTCTAACAAAGATTTCGAACGTGTAATGCGCCATAGTTGGTCAACGCAATGCCCTAGCTGCTGAAAGAAACGTGATGTGTGTAGTGTGGATTACATAAAACAGAGTCGTAACGAGTCAAGACTCCAGTCACAAATATCCAAAAGGGAAATGACTCGATGAATTGTATCATGATTTTCCTCATAGAAATAGTACAGCGACTCGAGTCATTGACTCGACTCGATTCACACTAAAGGTAGCAAATGACTCGACTCCACCGCAAAATTGGGTGACTCATTACAACTCTGACATAAAATGAACATAATGTCACGTTTGGCACACTCTTATGCAGACGTTTGATGTGATCGTCCGAAGGCCACCTCAAAGTGAAACACCTTCGTAATTGTAAGTGTCCTGGTTGCAGCAAATTGTGCTTCATGCTTATCTCTCATTTGCAAAGCATCGCCGTATTTGCCTGGTCCGCTTTCAGTCTTAAGTGGTGTTCCTGCAGTTTACTGTACAGAATGGCCCAATGGCGCTTTGCATTAACAAAACTAGAAAAAAAAAAAATCACTTCAAACTTCAATTTTGGTGGTAGTTTAAGGAAATTCTTAATCGACACAGCTCTTTGATCGACAGCAAATTCCAAAAATGCAGATACTGTAGATCATATTACACAGCATTTACTGTACTAAGAGTGGTCTGGTGTTCTGATCACACACTGTGGCCTTAAAAACTCGCCCTGAAGCATTAAACTGAGAATGTGTCTGGATAAGGACGAGTTCCAGATAGTTATGGTTGGGGCTTAAGTAAGAAGGTAGGAGAATTTTTACGGTCGGGTTGAGAGGATTAAGCCTTTAATTAGTATACGACTATCCAGCGGCTAAAGCATAACTGCAAAATGGAGAAGCAAAGTAAAGTTTTGTAAAATGAGCATTTAACATTTGAAGGAAAAACAGTGGCAGAAAAAAGAGGACCCAAAACAAAATATAAGTAATTTCACTGAAGGAAATAACTTAAAACCGAATCGAACCCCTTTTCATGTGAAACACAAGTAATGGACAGCTCCAGCAATGAAACCACTATGTGCACTGTATGACGTCCAGTTATAAGTTTACTGCATCCCGAATGGTCTGTTATACTAACTGACCAACATGACCAGAAAGACTTTTACTCGCCGTTGACCAACCACACACGCTTATACACGCTGATATATTTGGAATTCCCATCTGTAAGAACAATCTTTACAGTTTATCGTTTACATTACCTTATTATTAACATATGGTGTTCTGTGAATTTCTCAACCAAATATCTACTGTTTAAGGTCGCTTCAAGCTTGCATAACAAAATATAAGGAGATACATAAAGGTTATAATGTAATACCGGCAAATATTTGTCAGTAGGCCTATTTCTTTATTTAATGTAACGCGTTAGTTTGTGTAAATTTACATTGATTTGTAACAGTGTAGGTCTATGCCACACGCTGTCACTTGTACTGCCCGTTCTATTGTTAATAAATATGTGTTCCGTAGACATAAACATCTTACGTCAAACATTGCTTAAAAGCAATATTTCAAGTGGGGGGGGGGGGGAGGGGGGCATAGCTACATACTTATCAAATAAAAGTGTGTTCAAACCTGTAGGAACATATTATATCAACGTGTAACCGCGTAAGAAGGTGGGAAGGGTCCACAAAAATTGTCCAAATAATTTTACTATATACAATTGGAAGTGGCACTTAAATGGACGATTTTCTCCTCACATTTACAGAAACGTGTATGGCGCATGCCACTTAAAAACAGGGCAAATATCAGCAATATGATACAAAACATTTAATAAGACAGAGATATGTTTAAGTTGGTGGGTTTGAAACTGTGGTGATGCGCAGATGCAAAAATGATAATTATCTTTTTGATTTCAAATGTTTTGAATTAAAATTTGGTACTTTATTAACACATTTGCGGGTGTTAACTATCCAGGCTGGTCTCGTTGGAAAAAATCCATAGTTTAATTAACAGAACGTGCTAAATAGGAAGTGTTTAGTTTATTTTCAAACGAAAGTAATTATCAGAAATGTTTTCTATCTTATCACGGGATCGGGCTTGCAGTTGGCACAATGCATGAAGCTTTATACTTTGTCAAGATAGTAGCTGTATCTTCTCACAGGCAGGCCAAGATCGTTTTCACTGCATACGCTTTACAGCTTATTCCATTGGGTGATTATTCCAGGATAAAATACCTTACACCGTGCTGAAGTACTCAGCTTTGAAACTGATCTTCAGTCTCTCAAGAATGAATCCAGAGCTGAAGTCTTGGCAAATTATAGTCACAGGCATTATAAACATTGCCTGGAGATGTATTACGTAGGCCACTTGCCGAATGGTGTAACGTGTTTAAAATTAGTACACGCTCTTTGGAAAACCTGTGAAAGCGACCCAGACTCTACGATCTGTTCAATAACATTTAGAAAATACGTAAGAAAGGTTAAAGAGAGTAGAAGAAAGAAAAAATAGAATAAAAACTTTGCAGTCAACTGACAACGTCAAGAAGATATCTCTTAATGCAGTTTTCCGTCCCTGGTCAATTATATTTGCATTTTGTTGTGATACGCGCACGTGGCTAACAAGATCTGACGACTACGCTAAGACTTCGCGTGACACGTGAACAAAAAAACTAAGGCGGCTTTTGTTAAATATATGCTAGTCTAGATTGTTGCTCTTCAATCAAAATTTATGAATAAGGTTAATCACTTGGTTACTAAGCTGGTAGAAAGACCCATATTTTTCTACAAATGTTTACCGATGACAATTTATTCTCAAAATAAACTTGGCGCGATTTGACTATTGTTTCTCTGCCTTCTTGTCTTCAAAAGAGATAAGAATGAAAACAGAACAGCCTGTATGAATTTGCCGTAATGAATATTGTTTGCTCCTACAGGGGCGGGTAAAGATCTGCCTGTTTAAAGGTGTCCGCGCTACTTTCAAGCTTGCTGAAAGCTAATTGAATACCACTATCCTGTTCCGTACTTTGCTCAACACTGTTGCATGACAGTTTCAACTGTTCAAACAGGCTACCGACAGTTGACAAAATGCAATTTATATGCAATATATTTCTACAAAATTGCAGAACACACAATTTATCATCTTTTTTTCTGTTCTAACTTGGAACTGAAGCCTTGATGTTCATGAGGAAGATATCAGACACTTTCCAGACACGCAACTGAGATTATTGTTCTGGTGTTATATTCGAAGTAAACAACGTAATATGAAAACGGAACGACCATTTCCACAATACTGATACCTATAATTTAGTCATGAACTATATACGGATAATGTACCGTACGATGTATAGGCAGATTTACTTCACAGGAGACTTGATAATATTGATATGAACACACGCGGTGGATATTAATCATTTGACGTATTTTCAAATAAACTTTGGAGTTATCATAAAATTCTTCCATTTGCATACTTGGCGGGTAGTAAACTATTCATAACTCCATTATATTCAAATATTTTGAATGTTAGAGGTCTCAAACTGTAAAAGATAAAGAGAAGGGCTTAAGGTCTCATGACGTTTTGAAATGTTAGAGTCTGTGGTACTTACTTTTAGCATTTTGGTCAATTTGCATTGAAATCCAATTGGTGGCCTCAAGATATAAGCACGTTAATTTGTCACATTTTCAACAAAACATTAAATTTGAAGCGAGCGCAAAGACAGCATATCCTTATATTAATGGACAGTCTTTCGTTTTTCTTCAAACTTTACAAGCAATTTCCTGTTTAATAATTCCATCTGATCAGAATTTGATTGAGTGAGTGGCGTGAGAACTTTAAATCTTTCCATTACCTACCGGAATTTCCTATTCGTATTAACTTCAAGGTCAACACAGCAGTTTTAAAAAACGAAGGGAAACAAAGAAATCCTTGTCAATGTGAGGAAGTGATATAATCTCTGCTGCCCTCAAATTTTGGAAAACAAATCTGGTGACTTCATTTACCGATATATCGAGAAATATATATATATCCGATTTGAATGGAAGTTTCACCGCACTGTATAGACTTGATTTCTCTTTCACATATTATTATATTATTGAAATTTTTGCTAAAATTTCCCCTTGAAAAGTTGTGAAGTACAAATTTTAACCAAGACTTACCTACATATCAATTTGAACAGATAATGAAAATGTTTGCACATATTTACATAAATTGAAAAATTGATAATATCGGGGTTTGTGATGTTTTCCGAAACTGTTGAATGGTAGTCGTTGACAGATGAGTTGTACTACTTGAGCCGCGCATCCGATTAAACTATGTTACTTTTCATACCAGAGGACTAAGTCCCTTTGGGTCTATATGGGAAACGTTATTTCTTGGTTTCTCGTGAACTGCCATATGTTAGGGTAACTCTCCAAAACATATATGTTGACATTGACTTTGAATTAACATCGGATGACGTGTGATTGATGTGAACATATAAATGTGTTAATACAATGCCATAACAATACCTACGGTATAACGTTAAGAACATTTAGCACTTCAACGTGTTATTCGACTTTTCTATGATACGTAAGTGTGTTAATAAATAAACGAGTTCGATAATTCGTTGCCGCGTGGAATTGTGGGGCGCAGCGTGTGATATACACAGCAAGCTCCACACGCAGTTTACCGCATTCCCTTGTTTTCGCTAGTACATGCATACAACACTATCTAAGGGTCTAACCAAAGAAACGAAAATAGGTGTCATAGTCCTTTACTTAACCGCATATCAAGATGTTTTTTTTTTTTTTTTTTCGTCTTCTTCTTTAAGTTTTTTCTTCAAAAAGACAACAATTTAGTCACAATTCACTACACTTAACAACATGCAAGATCCCTACTTATGTTAGGGATGGACTTAGAAACAATGATTTCTTAAAATTTTCATTTAAATTCAAATTCTGGAATTCGTGTTGTAGGCGCGGGATTGGTTTGTTTATCCCCGGGCGATGATTTCGAGGAAGTGCGCATGTGCATAGCCACCAAAACGACTTACCGAATCGCTTATTGAGAAACCCTACCTTTCATTGAACAAAAATTAGCTATTTACACGTTGAGGTGTAAATCAGTCGTTACATTGTATTTTTGAATGCAGTGCAGCGCGCCAGTCATGTTGCTTGTCAGCTTGTCGGCATATCTTTACGTAGATAGGCCTACATATGAAAAAAAAAAGGGGGGGGGGGTAAAAATAGCTGCTTAGATCATGCCATATAAGTTTGATGATTCAGTTTTCCATTGCATATAATTATTGTTATGATAACATGCTGGGACCATTTTATTTTTATTTTTTAGCCACCATGCCAAGTTTTGCAAATGCGCAGGACCGATAGCTGATAGCACAGAGAAACGGATCGTGGCTAAACGAGATGTGCCTTCTTATCCAAAGGTATTTGTGACTCTTGTCGGTTGTAGCGATACACTCGAAAACGTCCGGTTCAAATTGAACCTGAAACGGATCAAATGGACACTGACCCAAAAAAGTACAAATATTTGACTAGTCTCGGTTCAAAACGAACCGCTGTTTGTTCAAATTTAACCCAATTCTAGTCAGAAGTTTGATCATTTTTCGGTTCAATTTGAACCAGACGTTTTTAGAGTGTATGTGCTGTGATACACGCTACCGTGATGTGAGCATATGATAAATGGCTAACGTGAAGTAAAAACTTCACAGTATGGCACTCCATTAATTTGTAGTGCATTATAATTTAGTATAATACATTAGGGAGGTTTGATTAGTAACACCTCCCTGAATACATGGTGTAATACGTCGCTGTGTAAAATACCGTTGTTAATATTCATTAAATGCCAGGATATCCATCGACGCCGGGATTTGAAACTTGTTATCTAATTATATTTAAGTGCTTGTTTACACATCTCAATTTTGATATATGCCTCTTGCATTGCTGTCAGTGACTCGCTACATGTAGAAAGTGAATGAATGAAATTAAGATGTGTGAATGTAATTACCTGAACTAACCTGAACACTTGGGAGTGCACTAAAGTGCCGTGCAGTATACATATTCTAAGGATGTGTTAGGAGGGCGATATAACATCCTTTAGACTTTGTGAAGCCATTTTCGTTTCCAACGTTAACCATGCTTTTATGCAAAATTTCTTTTCTGAATGTTTTGAACAACTATAGAGGTTTTTCACTTGACGTCAAAATACTCTCCGGCGGCCATGTTGGAGTACATGTAACTACGTAGTAAACCACACGGGACACACTTGCTCAATGAATGTGTACACACCGTGCATACCTAAGTGCACACTGTGCAGGGCGTTCGGCAAAAAGCCACGTGTATTTGTCATGAATGTCCTCCAGCATGGCGGTTCCGTGACGTAATTGCAAAGCCTCTATAGCATTTTAAGTGATACGCTGTCAAAATTCCAAACGGGAAGACACATGTACCGCTTATATGAACTCGTTAACTTTTTATTACCAGCTGTCATGCAAAAAATATAAAAAATGACCCTCCGTCGTTAGTTAAATAGATGTAGTTCTACCGCCCAGTTTTCATCCAATTGGTTAGAATGGAGCCGGCCAAGACCCTTCCCAGTTTGGGCTCACTCACCTTCCGCCTTTTATCGCAGTAAATAATATGTTACTGGAAATCATCAGAGAATTTCTTTGCATCTGTCTTTTTTAATTTCTTAGTTAATGATGGGAAATTTGCTGAAAATGAAAACAATATTCTCAGCAGACGCCGTGTTTCAGTCGCGGAGGCACAACTAAAGTGAAGTGTATCGTTTTCATTCTTTTTGAGCATAAACATATTTTCGGTCGTCTCAGAATGCGGAATCATTTGAAATATCATCGCCCAATTTTAGACTCATACTGGTTTTCAAACATGTGCATTTCTTTCTCTATTTGAATAACACTTGAATTGAGACAGTTAGGGGTCCATTCACATTCGTTTTGACAAAAACACAGCCAACAAACGCCTTACAATTAATTGGATGCTCAGGTAGTCAACTGAATGATTACTGAGCTTACAAAAGGAAGATCGTAATAACATATTAACAAGATAATTTATTTATTCTGAAGAGCATTATCATCTGACAGATTTTCTTGAAGTTTCTCTATCCCCGCACTTCTCTGATTATTGATGTGGGTTGATTCCCTGATTAGCCATGTGGGCTGACAAATTGATAAGACATGTGGGCTGACAAATTGAAAAGACATGTGGACTCAGTAGCCTATTATTTTCTGTGAACCGAGCAAGGAATCCCCTCCCAATTTTTTAGGATGCTGTGCTTTGTGAAAGACAAATGAATCTAAGGCATAATTAAGTACATTTGTCTATTCTGTTTTCAAATTTATGATTTAAGTTTCATATTGTGTGAGTATTAGATGTCAAAGAAACGACTATATAGCCTTTTGCCGATACGATTGGAAAGCAGTTCGTAACTCTTTATATGATATATGTGTTTTATTTTCTTTTATTTTCCTAGTATACGTTATCAAACGAAACTATCGAATACTTAAAGAAACCAACATTTGACATTTGGCACTGGGAATCTAATGAAGTAAGTATACGATGGTAAATGTGGAATCCGAGATTAGAAGCTTAGAGGAAATGAGTTGGAATATATTCATACAAATTATATCGTCTTTGCGCTCTGGAACAAAAACGTCAACTTAGTCACTTTCTAATAGAGAGAAAGATGTTAATTCACTCAATCAGAGTGACGATTCACTCTAAGAAGAGTAACATCCACTCCGAAAAAGTGAAATTTAACCCATCAACGGGTCACTCTTTTTTGAGAGTGTTTTCTCTAAGCACTTACCTAAGGGTGAAACTCCATCGTTCGTTTGGATTGAACTATACAACTTGTACTCTTGTTAGAATAAAATTCGCTCTTTAACATTTGGAATTGAAGCTCACCACACACCCGTTGTGCATGAAATTACCAAAACAAATAATTGTCTCAACCAACTTACAGTTAAAACAAGTTGATTAACAAGCCTGTATCTTGTATCTAGGTTGTTGCACTTTATAAATATAAAAGAGGGAAATTTCACTCGTATGAAGAGTGGAAAGTAAACTCAAATTTACTATACAAAGATCGAAATTGACTTAAAAAACGAAGTCTCATTCTTAATGACGGCTTACAGGGACAACTCTAAAAAAAGAATTATATCAGTCTGAAGGCACTCGTTAAAGAGTGAATTTTCACGGTACTCTTCTTGGAGTAAGCTTCACACAAATTGGAATAAAATTCACCATTCTTGGAATGGAGTGAATTCACACTTTTCACTCTTTTAGGTAGTGACTTAGTTCAGTCTATTCTTTTTAGAGTGCACCTTTCATATATGGCACAACATTTTCCTACTCTACTAATAATTTTGCATTTTTTACAAATCTAATCGGCTAATCTTCAATGCACTTCCAGTGATTTTAAAAAGTGGCGGTTAAAATGTTAAAAATGGGGATGGGGCAAGCTCGGGCAGAGGAATATTTGGGGGGGGGGGGGCAAAAATCGTGTGGAGAGCAAACTCGAACGCGAAGAACACACTAATGTAGGTGGGGTACAAAGATAAAGCCCTGGTGGGGTCCAGTGGGCGAAGTTTCGTGGAAGTTAGAAGGTCTTAGCTTATTTCTGGTGAAAAAATAAGTCCTATGCAGGAGAGGTATACTATATATTTTTCGATTGTCCTAGATCGAAACTGACCTAACTTGGGGGAAGGGAAGCAACTGGTGGAAAGGACAAAATCTGAAGGGGAAAATGCCCCTTCATGCTTCCCCGCAGCCCTTCATTGTTTCGACATATATATATAACGGACATATCATTAACGGTCTAAACCTCAACTTTGGCAAAATAACTGACTTGGCTCTGCCTCGTCCGCTGTTTTACCAAATACAGAGTCCTGGTGTTTTATTCTTCAACAATCCGTCAGCCAGATGCAGTGTTTACTCTTCTGACATTATACCTGTGATTACAAGATGTAATAAAATATAAATTCACAAGATCTTTCTGACAATTTTTATTTACAGATGCTTTGTTTGCTAGAACACATGTACCACGAACTTGGGTTGGTTGAGGAATACAACATGAATCCTATGACACTGAAACGGTTTTTGGTAGGTACAAACTTTGCCTTTACACTCCCTTACTCCAAATCCAGATATGGGCCAGATATGAAATTTCATATATGGGCCAGATATGGATTTTATATCTGGCCCATATCTGCTGCAGATATGGGATTTATATCTGGGCCAGATAAAAAATTGGGCAGATAAAACCTTGATCTGTGCCAGATCCAGATCTAATCCATATATGGGCCAGATAAGATTTTATCTAGATGAGGTCTTTATCTGGAACAGATATGAACCATATAACGCAATACCATATATGGTTTATATAAAGGTATTCCATACTGATCCCATATAAAGCAGTGCCATATCTGGTTTATATAAAGATTTACTGTATTGATCCCATACTAAGGAGACAAGTCGGGACCATATATGACTGGTCCAAAATTTAATAGTGCACTACCTTTGTGTAAAGCGTATCAGAAGCCTCCTGAGACTTTTTTCTAAAAGTCCCCACGACTCTCTGGCGAAGAGCCAAGGGGCGAAAACCAAACGATTACTCCCGGAGGAGTTCTGCTCCCTTAAGGAGCTTAACGTCCCAAATGGACAAGTACGCCCTCCAAAGGGCAAACACTGAGTGGTCCTGCTCTAGACTGGCTGAATGAAACAGAAGCCACAACCTGGATGCAGTTTAACATGCCCAGGCTTTCCCCGAAACCTTAACATTTTCGGGATAGCTGTTCTCAACCTCCTGAGCCAGCATAATGTTAAAGGCTATCTGAACATCTTTAACAAAATTAAATGCACATTGTATAACATTGACTTCAGTATTTGAAGTTGTTAAATTACTTAATAGTGAAGAAAAAAACAGCTTTGGAATTCCTACTTTTAAATGTTTACACTGCATTGTTGGTTTAAATTATGATATGGGGCAATATCCCAACATAAATTTTGTTGAAGGTTTCATGATTTTTCACATATTACTTCCTTAATTACAATAAAAAGAAAATCAGGGCCCTAAATTCCTGACCACGCCCACATTGGAAAGTCATTTGCATATGTTAGTATAATATGGCTGAATATGGTTTGAATGTTCTCATTTTGGTTTGCTGATACTTGTTCAGCTTCCAGAGAAGGTTTTTATGGGGGACAGGTACACAAAATAAACCTAAAGTACTAATATGGCTATGTAAAAGTTTATATTTAATTCTGTCATGGTATTTTAATCAGTTATATCTGGCTTGATATGGCCACATCCAACTTTTTTGTATATCTGGGGAGGTATTTCATCAATTTATATCTGGCTTGATATGGCCATATAAAACTTTATTTGCATATCTGGGAAGGCGTTTCATCAATTTACATCTGGCTTGATATGGCCATATAAAACTTTATTTGCATATCTGGACAGGGATTGGATCAAGTTTTATCTGGCTTGATATGGCCATATAAAACTTGATATATTATATCAAGGCATCTAAATCTGGCTGTATATCTGGCTTGATATGGCCATATAAAGGCTTTATTTAACCAGATATATCCAGATATCAATCCATATCTGGATTTGGAGTAAGGGCTAGAAGGTAAATATATGCCAAATATTTGTTTTGAAAATTTTATGAAAATGTCCTGAGACACTTGAATACAAGACTAGGTAGCTAGTCGCCTTTGGTTCAGTTAGTTAGCTGACCACTGACCACTTTACCATGTAGGCACCTTTGACACTTGTTGAGGTTGTAGAGAGAATGCAAATCTCTTCGTCACATTTCTTCTTTGTCATCTTGGTATCACTTATGATTTTTTCTTCCATTCCTTCAATTGTCCAACTTTTACTATTTATTTTAGCCAGGGTTTAACTGCGCTTTTGAAATTTAACTCTAGCAACAACATGTTAATTCGACGCTCCCTTCTAGTCTTTATCTAAACCGAAACCGGATCCCACGAGCCATGACCCTAAGGATGATTGGCCTATTTAATATAGCTTATCGTTAAGAGGCATCCGAATTTACAAAGTACTTGAAACAAACAGGCATCTTGCCTGCATCATGGATTTTGTATTTTGGAAGACGACGGTTAACTTAAAATCAACTAATAGTAAATTGGAAGAACACGGAGGAACAAAAAAAAAATAAATAAATAAATAAATAAATAAATAAATAAAAAAATAAATAAATAAATAAATAAATAAATAAATAAATAAATAAATAAATAAATAAATAAATAAATAAATAAATAAATAAATAAATAAATAAATAAATAAATAAATAAATAAATAAATAAATAAATAAATAAATAAATAAATAAATAAATAAATAAATAAATAAATAAATAAATAAATAAATAAATAAATAAATAAATAAATAAATAAATAAATAAATAAATAAATAAATAAATAAATAAATAAATAAATAAATAAATAAATAAATAAATAAATAAATAAATAAATAAATAAATAAATAAATAAATAAATAAATAAATAAATAAATAAATAAATAAATAAATAAATAAATAAATAAATAAATAAATAAATAAATAAATAAATAAATAAATAAATAAATAAATAAATAAATAAATAAATAAATAAATAAATAAATAAATAAATAAATAAATAAATAAATAAATAAATAAATAAATAAATAAATAAATAAATAAATAAATAAATAAATAAATAAATAAATAAATAAATAAATAAATAAATAAATAAATAAATAAATAAATAAATAAATAAATAAATAAATAAATAAATAAATAAATAAATAAATAAATAAATAAATAAATAAATAAATAAATAAATAAATAAATAAATAAATAAATATATAAATAAATAAATAGATAAATAAATAAATAGATAAATAAATAAATAAATTTTTTTTTCTTTTTCCAACTCTTTTATTGATTTCTTCCATATTTTTTTTTCACGTTCTGATTCATAACCATTTTTTTTTCTCCACCGCAGTGTAATCGAATATACAATAGTTAAGGTTATCTACATAATTATACAAGTTACATATAACCAAAGAAAAAAAAATAGAAATAAATGCACAATGTAGATCAACAAATATAGTAGAATAAAGATTTAGTATTAACATGTAGGTTGCATGCCACGATAGATAACACCACTTCTTAAATACCTATCTGTGATAAATCTAATCGGCTACAATGGAGGGATATAACAGGCGTCTTTTAAAAGGGCAACAGAGAGCAGGACAAAGCAAGCAACGGAGCAAGGCTAATTCATGAGTTGCGGCAATGAATAGGAGAAGCATTTTTTAAGAACGTTAAATCTAGTGCGAAAAGATACGGGGGAATTTCTTTTCAGTGCAATACACTTTTCTACATTAAAAATAAATTTAAACTTGTAAAAGAACTCATTCGCATCGGGTTTTCTGTCATCGAGCTTACAACTAAAGATATAATATTTAATGTGAAAAATGTAGAAATTAAATGGATGAAAACTGGTCGTCAGTTTACCAAAAAAATAATCTTGCCTTGACAACTTAAATTGTGAACCAAAAAAAAGTTGCTCGCAATCTAACAAAAACGAAGAGGTAACATGACATGACCAAAAGAGATGTTCAATTGACTCTGTCTCATTAACACAAAATGTACAAACAGGGGAATCTTTCTTACGCATTAAGTGCAATAACTTATTAGTACCTAATATACGATGGAGAAACCTGAACTGGAAATAATGAACTTTAGCTTCAAGACGAGTACGAGAGGGGCTAGTAAAAATTAGTGCCCACTCATCCTCACTAAAATCAAATGAAACTGCCCATTTCTTACAAGCAATTGGAAAATGAGAAATTTTATTAACAAGGTGAGGGTAGAGTAAACGAGAGACTGAGGTTATCGAAAAAATCGCCTCACTAAAATCTATATCCTCACTTGTTTCCTTGGGATCATTAAATAATTCATTCTTCCAAGACCTAGGAATTGCAGAGCAAATTCCGTAAAATTTTGTAAAAGGGTATCTAACCTTATATTTCTGAATGAAAGTCTCATATGAAATGCGGTTACCATTACGCATATACAATTGTCTAACATATGATAAACCTGCTTGGTGAAGCATTTTATGGTATAATATAACATTATCGACTTTAATGAAACTATTATTCCAGATCAACTGATCCCCAAACTTACGAGTAGGTGGCTTAAAAGTGACATGACTCCAAGCAATACAAATTTGTCTTATAAAAGTATTACAGACAGATGATACATCATTCTCCTGAAAATTACATTTAAAGGTCAGCCGCAGTCCCCCCAAAGGATTATGCTGCCACCACTGAAAAGTTTTTGAATCTCCTCCCCACTTTGATCGGGGAAACTCACTTGGTAAACTAAGTTCACTACACAGATCATAAAAGCTGTAAAAAGCCTAGGATCATGTGTCCTTGGATCGCCCTGAGGCGGACCAGCTAATTACATCTGCTTTGCTTGTCCTTGGTTGCCCAGTCTACAACTGTGACACACGCGTCTGGTCATGAAGTTTTCATTTATGTCATTTGAAACCCAAATCAAAACATCTTCGTCTGCCTAATAACCTTCTCTTCAGCAGTGGTCAGCATTGATTGTTGTAAAGCAGTGCTATATTATGAGAAACCAGTGTAAAAGTATTGTGTGCTTGTTTACACCAAAGAGCCGTATGTACACTCAGCAAAGCTATTATGTTTTTATACCTTGTCACTATATAACGCACTGACGAGGAATGGTAACTCTCTGTTTAGATTTAGATGAGTGTCTGGTAATACAACAGCCTAGCTTCATGCAATTGCAAAGAGGCAATACAATTGTTTCTCCTCACTTCTCCCACGTTTTCACTCCTTTCACTGGTAAGGCAGTCAACATTATTCTGTATTATGCAAAGCATAACTTTACCAGCAATAGTCGGTCAATGCACTGTAAAGGACTGTAATTCGAAAGAACTATAATTATACAAGTAAACTTTATAATTTTTTGGCTATAGCCTGTACGAGAACAATTGCTGCAAGCTCATACATAAGGCTTCTGAAGGAAAAATTATCTCCCCGAAAACCCCACTGACAAAATACCAAAAATGTTTTCATCGGTTGAAGTTACAGGATTTGAAAATTATTGTTTGGGTGGTGTGTGTGTTGTGCGGGATCGTAAAATGAGGACAAGAAATGGTGGAGATAACAAAACCGTCTAAGGGACACTACATTGGGTCAAGGGACAAGTCGCCCCCCCCCCCGGCAGAGATTATGCCCTGGTGGGGATCTGGCGTCGAGCAAGAAGTCATCCCCCAGAAAAAGATGTCCCGTTAGGCCATGGGTGGGTCCGGGGAAGAAATTAGTGAGAGCTCAGAGCATGATTTCATGGAGGCTAAGACGTTGATATCGAGGTGAGAAAGTACATAGCCAGATAATATTATTTGGGTTCTGGGATTGTGTATAGGCAACAGGGAAGCTAAAAGGCTAACAGGGAAATACCTCCAGTCCAAACCTACCCGCCCCTTCAAGTTTATGCTGTTTCTGGGAAATTTTCTCTCTTCGTTCACTTTATATCTTCGCTGGCGCATCTAGGATTTTAGCAGGGGCCTATGGAAGGTACATCAAACCTTTTCTAAGGAGGCATAAAGTTTGAAATCTATTTACACTGATCCACGGTACGAAACTGTACATTCCAAAACTCTCAAATGAGGACACCTTAGATCCAGACTTTACAGATAAACTGGACTTACAGATAAAATTATAATGTAACAACGACAATCTTCAGGCCACATGCTATCTCAGATATATGCTAACAGGAAACGCAGATTCTTCAATAGTCCCAAAAATTTTCAAATTTCTCAGTCCTCACTGGAAACCCAGAATGTAAATTATGTTCTGCAATACAAGCTCCATATTTACAAATATTTGTTTGAAAGAACACAAATTTTAGGCGCACTCTGCTCGACGGAAATTACTTTCTAATTCCGTTGTGTTCACACTTTAGGAAAAATCGGAAAATTTTGGTGCTTGCCCCTCTTGAAAGAAGTTTAGCTACACCACTGCCGCGGGGCTCATGTATCTTTATGCACCCCCCCCCCCTTAAGATAAGGCATTGTATTTGTCTACAGGTTTGGATTGCTCGTAAAAAAAAGTTATTTGCAATAGCTCTCCGAGGTACGTTGGGCGTGTGACAGTGAAAAATGGGTTTTGAATGGTTTTAATATGTGGGCATTGGTATCGCAAGACATGCACGTGTCATGATGACATGCAAAAGTTCCTTACGCAAACTCAATCACGGAATTGATAAGCAGGAAGTGCCGGCCCTTATCCAGACTACTTTTGGAGCAATTGGCTGGGGCCAACCGGCCGACAGCGGCAATAGTGGTTGGCAAAGATGTACGAGGCAGGGAAGCCGGGCACTGAGGGGACAGGCTAGCCACAGAAATTTTGCAAAGGATCTGAAATCCGGACATGGATATGGAAAAATCGGCTAGCTATTTCAATCTCAAAAGTCTGTCATGCATTCTTAAAACACCTAAGACCTTTTAACTCTAAACATGTTTAGAAATTAAACACTAAACGTTCAACAACTGAATGCGTTTAAAACTGACTCGGAAATCCGGGAAACGTCTTGGAATAAACACGACGGTGTGTGTAGCATCTAAACGTGTTAACAAAGCGAGGAAAAAAGGTGTGAACGATTAATTTCTGAACACATTCAGACATTTTTAAGAATGTGTTTTAACGACACAGTAAACTTGTAACTTCGCCCGAATTCTCTTAAAAATTTGCCAGACGAAAGAGCCGTCATAGAGATTTTTTATGACAACTAAAGAATAAAAAAGTGTTACATATTTGAAGAGCTCATAAAACAGTCATCATTCTCTTCTCCAAGTCGTTCCCAGCATTTTTCATAAGTGGCCGAATAGCCTCCGAAGTTGAAAAGGTTGCAAAAATTCGCAACATTTTGGGGAAGCTTTTAAAAAACAGTTATTCCATAGACTCTAAGTCTTTTCCACGATTTTCCAGAGTTTGGAAACCGAATAACCAAATCCTTTCATATATTTGGCAGGAAAACAAGAAGCACCGTAATTAGGTAATGCAAGTATGGTAATCTTTACGAAGAATAAAAAATATTTCAAAAATTCTCGACACATGTGGGCAGATTATTTCTTTAGCCAGACTTTACATTTCTGCGCGGCAACTTCGCCCGAAATGGCAGAATCTCAGCCGAATGTTTTCCATTGCCAGACGTGAAGGTGCCCGAAGTTATCCCCTAAAGATCAATCACATGTCATCGTGTGAATGACGGTACCAATAGTCACAAGAAGGCTGAGAGAGAGTGACGGAATGTTTTGGCAGCCTGTGGTCAGTTGGTTAGGTTGTTGCAGTTTCAATTTGAAAAATGGATGAAAACTGCTAAGATACCTTATGGTGCTGTGGACTCAAAATTCGCGCAACGGACCCTTTTATCGGTTTAACTTGACCCCTTCTCCTTGGCAAAAAATTGGACCTTTGGGTTCCAGCGTCGCATACACAAACATGTTTAAATTCCGCTGTGTATTGTTTTCTCCTGAGACGATACATCACCATTTCACCGAATGGTAATTTTAGCCCAAGCATTGCCAGCAGAGTTAAGAGGAATAGAGGCTAATAAGCCAGTTCGGTAATTCATTTTGGTGGCTAAACACGTGCACACATCCTCCACATTGTCGGGATAAACCAATCCCGCACCTACAGCATGTATTCCGAAATTTGAGTTTACATGAAAACTTCGTGAAATCATTCTTTCTCAATCCATCCATAACATAATGAGGAGAATCTAGTGTTGCTTTGTGCAGTGTATTGTGTCTAAATTGTCTTTTTGGGTGTAAAAATTTGCATTTAAACTTGCCTTAAAGTAGGACTGAGACCCCTATTTTCGTTTGAGTTCACTCGATACTTAGTGTTGCATGCACATACTGACGAAATAAGGCAACAATGTACGCTACGTGCCGAGCTCGGTTTGTATATCCCGCACGGTTCCCCACAATTCCATGCGGCCACGAATGAATTACCAAACTCGCCAATTGTGGAACACTTGGTCCACGGTATTTTCTTTTTGTGACATCAAGAACTGAAATGAATGGCAGTTATAGAACAATCTAGGTTTTCACATTTTTTTCTTTAACATGGGGTACAACTTCTCACTGAAGGGCGACTGATCAGGGCATTTCCAGCATAAGGATTGTGCATAAAATGCAAACAAAATATAGCACCATTTTGCACCTAAGCCCTTAGAGACAGCTAGAAATTTCAAACAGGGCAGGAAAACATCCCTCCTTATAAATACATACTCGAAGGGCGGTAAAGAGTTGTTACAATACGTCGAATTTGCCCAATCGTCATCACTCTCTTTGTCAGCAAGAAACAGATTAATAGAAAGAAGTATAAATGAGCAATGCGACACCAACAGACAATGAAACGAGCGATCCTAGATGGCCCAAAATGTGGTCAGCATTGTGCTTGACAAATACACTCCGGATAGACCGTGGCCTTGATAAAATTATTTGGGAATATGTTTATCCGCCAAAAAATTGGGGGAACATATCATTCCCTCCGGCAAAATAGCCTAGTACGCGACAAAGTAAAAAGTTTGTTTAGAAGAAATCGTGAAATTTGCGAAATTTTTAGTCGAAGCAGGTAGAATCTACATGACCACCAGATGTCACTTTATAACTACGACTACAAATGCTAAATGAGCAAAAATAACGCATGCCGTGGACTTGACAAGAAGTTCCATACGGGTAATATTAGCCAATTGCAAACAACCACTCGGCATTGTTAACAAGAGTATCTCTTCCAGACACCAACAAATTGGGTCAACCAGTGGCGTAGCTAATGGGGGGAGGGGGCGGGGGGGGCAAGTTGCCCCCCCCCCCCGAAAAATAATTTGGGGAAATTTGATGAATTTTCTTATTCTAACAAAAAATTTTCAAAATTTTTGTGAGAATAAGAAATTGTGAGACATTTTTCATACATAATTCGTATTTTCATGCAGAAAATTAACCAACATTTCGTCAGTGTCGCATGAACCGGCCCTACTTCGCGTTCCACAGGAACGTCCTCGCCGCGTAGCAGATTGTGCTCTCCTGACAGTCGTGTATACGCGCGGGTGTTATGATCAGTGCATTTCAATGCACAGGAAACTGTTACTCAGAATTTAACAACAGCTGATACAGTACAACTGACACTGAAAGGCTCTAAATCCGAACTTATCCCCTTGCACACAGTCTCTGCGTTGTACACTTTGGGAATTCAGTAAAAGGATGTGAAAACTGACAAGTCACTAACGTAGACTCCCGAGGTTATATTGTCCTACAAGCTAGTAGCGGGAGGGGTTTAAACTATACCGATTTTACTCTGTGTACATAACGATGGATGGGGCTCAAACAATCCATGGCCAACGATAAACTTAACGTTAGTCTAAAAATTAGAATGAACGGGGTCCATAGGCATGCTTATATTTTGTTACTTAGCCTAATCCTTGGAGGCTTACAGGCTAGTTCGGGAAAATAGCTTTCTGCTCACTTGGGGTGTAACAATAAACGGGTCCATGAGTACCTTACATCCTTCTACACTTGACAGACTGCTGTTCTAACAGGATATCCTGTATGATCGAGCCACTATTAGGCCGAGTCCTTTCAGTGGCTTACGAAGGGGCCCATTGGGTCATGCTCCCCCCTCACCGATGCCATTTTTTTTTCTTAAAAATACGGAGTCAAACTTTAGTAACACAGATTGTTCTTCAAACGATAGCATATGTGGCATCAGATTGCATATAAGGACACCCAATTTTTCACTGCAAAAATTTTCAAACGGGAAGGATTGCCTCTGCAAGGCCTCAGTGATGCCAATTTTTTTTAATTCCTACAAATAGGCAAGTTCTGTCAAATTCCAATTTTTACTTAAAAAGATGGACTTTGTATCCCACTGGTGGATCGATTAAAATAAAGACTACATGTTAAGATTCTCTTCACAAGCATGAATACGCTACTTTTGGCCATCTGAGGGGTCTGATTTTTCGAAATTTTCTTTACGCTCCACGCCAACCAATGGTGGTGCTTTGCCTAGTCTTTTGGGCAAAATTACATTTTGGGGGTCAAATTTAGCTCTTTACTCTCTGATCACTTTGCAGTTTGGGAACATATTTTGAAGTGAGAATTTTATTGCAAACGACAAAAGAAGATAGCCACTCCTTAGATTCTTCGTGTAAGTATGGAAAATGCTATTTCCGGCCACCTCATCATGAGTCTGATTTTTCGAAATTTTCTCTACGCTCCACGCCAACCAATGGTGGCGCTCCGCTTAGATAATCTTTATGATAAAGTAACTTTTTTTGGCCAAGAAAAACCACAATCCTGTAGCGATCAATGCCCTTTTATTTTGACTCCTAAAAGTGTGCAAATTTAATGACAAGTTTTTCTTCGTAAGGTAGCATAAATGGCACAAGAATGCATATAAAGACATAAAAGTTTCAGTTTTAACCCCATGAACCACAACGATTCAACTTTTAACACTGTTCCTGTCAAAGTCGAAAATCTTTCACCATTTTGCATCTAGGCTCCTTGAAAACGTCAAAAAATTTCCAGACACTCGTCCCCTTTGACCAAGCTACATGCCCCCCCCCCCACCCCCCTTCAGAGAAATCCTGCTTACGCCACTGCGTTACTACGTACGAATAAACCAGATATTGTTTACCAAATTAATATACTTTGTTTTTTCCGATTGCTCTATGTTGAACTTTAAGATTAAAATGCAGGTAATATTTCAAAATTACATGGTAATGTTGTTATACTTGTAAATTTGCATATTTCATATGAAATACATACACATTGACCGGGAAAAATTTTGGGGAATTTCATACCTTTGCCCCCCCCCCCCCTGGAAAAAATCCAAGCTACACCACTGGGGTCAACCCTTTTGAAAATTTCTGGAAACAATCCGTTTCCAATGATTAACTGCTGCACATGCAGTCGTTCCCGGCACACCTTATGCATCACATTAACATACTGTACACATGGCCTACCTTTATTCCCCAGAAAATGCACACTTCTTTCACACAAAATCTATGAGTTGCAATAAATGAGCTAAACCTTGATGTGTGGTGATGCAGTAACTTTTCCAAGGGGGAGGAGGATATACCATCCCCACCCCTAAAGTATTCACAGCTATCCGCCATTTTGGAAAATCAATCGGAAGCAATGTAACCATGACCTTTTGGTTGTACAGTATACTGTAAGTACGAATGTGCTTACGAATGTTTCAAATTTAGCACCATTTTGCGTTTCAATATTATTTCTCATGTTCAGTTTTCAAGATATTAGCTGTTGAATGAGACAAACTTTCCTACACAGAATGAACTCATATCAAGGGGACGTCATAGATTCACATTGTTGGTCAATGCTTTGTTTTTAGTTATAATTTACCATAACAATAATATGAAACTAAATTTTGACACAGCACCATATGTGCATCCGAAGCAATAGAATTTTAAAACTTTATATGGCTGTGGGACAAGATACGGTAGCATCCCTAGTCAACTCAAGGTCAAACAAATAGGATGAAAAATAAAGAAAAACAAAACATTGGCCAACACCTACATGTATCCATGACATCACACCTCCTTGCTTCATGTTTACATTTACATACAGCAAATGTTCTAACTTCAATTGCTACAGTAATATGTCAAGAACCAAACATGGGAAATGAATACAACTTTCACTAGAATGCTTAGAACGTGTTCCTCTTTAACATATCAAAAATAAATTTGACTCTGGACTATCCTTTTTAAAGGAATAAAGCATCACAAACACACCAAAATATACATGCTGCCATGGGTGCATTGGTTTCTCTTATCATTGAAACCAAAAAGCAATGATTTTCTAAACTGAATGGAACATACATCCCTTAGACCCCTCCCTAACAAAAGGACAGTCACACCCTGCACCATCTCTATTTTTAAAGGTGTCTTCCATTGAATTGGGCATTGGAAGGCATCATTTTACATCTTAGTTTTCCCGAAAGGCAAACATTTTTGAATGGGGAGAGGGTGTCTCCCCATTTAAGAATGGAGATTTTACACTCTGCCCACTCCTCAATGCCTGCAAAGTTCAGAAAGGGGATGGTTGATGTTCATCTCACTTGTTCATCCTTTCTCACAAAAAGAACAAAAAACACAAGATGCACACTGCATCATAGGAGAAAAGCCCACTTAGACAGGTTCAAACACACCCAGATTTCATTGCAGAGGAGGTGCTGATGGACAACAGCTTCTGTATGCCCAGAATGCTGTTCATGTTCAGTAAGTGGGGTACAGTAGTATGCACAAAGGAGGTTTGTACTTTAACTAAGCCTTCAACTGCTTGTATAGAAGATATGATTGAACTAAACCACACTGCTACTATTAATATATCATACAGTATGGGTAGGATTTAAAATCCACACTGTAATAATTAATTCCAATAATTGACTTATTGCAGACTGGCAGAATCTTGATGATCATCAAGTTGAGAAATTAATTTGTCCCCACCATGTACAGTTCAACCCTCTACCATCACATAACACGGAAAATTCACAACACACTTACATTACTATGTTATGCATATCAAGATTGTAAGAACAAACTGAAAGCCTGAAGGCTCAGTGATATCTTGATGTGAGGAAAATTTGGGAAATTCATGCAGCTATTGCATACCCCTGGAGAAACCCCTTCTTGACCATTCTTTACTGCATCTACTGTACATGTTGACTTTAAAGTGTATCCAACTTTCCAGTCTAAAGATATCTTGTTTACAAGATTTTTGACCTCTGGTGACCTACAGGACTGTAACCTTTCCCCTTTTATGACTTGACATAACCTCTGATCTTCACTGCAAGCTATAAAAGCTTTCCTTCCATTACGATAAAAAGAATGCACGATTTTTACAGTAAACAGCTTCTTTTGACCTCAAAAATAAAGACCTTTTGATTCCACCAAAATCAATAAATCACCTTCCTCTTTACAAAGCAAGTCAACATATACCAAATATGAAAAGTGTCTTTTATTGCTGTCATTTACAGGTACAAGATTGTCAGTTTTACCTCTGTTGAATGCAGTTGTGTTATCCTTTCAATATGAAAAATCTACAGTATCCACTAAATAGAACAAGTGTCAGTCATTTGTATCAACAAAAGACCATAAAATAATTACGATTCCAATAGAAAGAAGGCCTATGTTAATTCATTCCTATGGCTGCCATACTATTGCTCTGGCTGTCACATATCAGTCTTCATCCTTCTTGATTTATGAAGGAATACCTACTGTAGAAAGTGCGAAAGTTGGTCAACTAGCCCATTGCTTTTAGCTGTTACAGAGACATCCCAAGGAATCGACAAGGTTGCAAGAAAATGAATGTGATAGTTCTGATGAACCTGAAGGAACCAACCAGAATGGTGTCACTGTGGCAACTGAGTAGAGATGTGCACTAAAGTTGAGAATGTTTGCTGCTGCCTTCACATAAAATAATGCAATGTGTCACCAACCAATTTGGGAACCTTATACTGGATCCTGAGTCTGTAGACCTCGGCCATCACCTACAGTAGATGTGTAGCTGTTACTCTGCAATGACAGACTAAACATTAACACACATGCGAGCTACTGTACAGGCACAACATGTTTTGGAAATGATGAAATCGACTCCAGGTACTGTAGGAAGAATTACCATATGACCTTGTGCTGTTTGGGCAATGCAAAAACCGGAATCCTTCTCCAAATGGCCACTACACTGGATTTGTTCCATCTGTTTTAGCGACCAGCAGTCCACTTGTTCTTGGTACAGTTTCACTTGATATCTGATTCTATTACAGGTGTCATTCTGATGCATTCTTGTACATGTTTATAATCCTTTGGCTGCTTTCTAAATTTTTGCAAAAAACCTATCCAGAAGAGAAGAAAGAAACATTGCTGAAGGAAATTACTCTCCCAACACAATAACAAGAATGCAAAAATGCATGGAGTTTTGATGATACATACAGTCCATGTTCTTTTCAAAAAATGCTACATTTATTGTAAAACAAGGTGACCCAAAGTGACCTTTGACTCCACCAGTGAGTAACTGGTTTTTCTTTTAACCATTTACACTTCTACATTCAAAAAAGCCAAATTTCAAGCTGTGCCTTAAGATACCTGGATATTCTGCAAACAAGGTTTTCAGAGTTTGGTGCCAGGTGATACTGTACTACTGTAGAAAACCATTGACCTCAGTCCACTGAAAACAACTGGGACTTTCAACTCACCATAACACATCCACACTAATTATGCAATCCATCCAGTTTTTGTACGTTTGAGCTATCCTATTAACAATGTTTCCATAGTTTGACTTAGAACTGATGACCCCAAATAACCTTCAACTTCCACCAATGACTACAGATGCCATCTGAGAGTTGAGCTCTATCTCACTTTCCTACTGTAACTTAGTAAAATACAAAGTAGAAAAGGTTTTCAAGGTTTGACCTTGGATAACTCCAGGTTAACTTTGACCTCGCTCAAAATTAATTGGGGCCACCCTCTCATCATAATTCATCAACAAAACAAGTTTGAAAACAATCCAAGCTTCCTCCTTCCTTGAGATATCATTCAAGAAAGGATTTCAGATTGACCCCCTTTGGTCCCAGCCAACCTTTGTTCTGTATCCAAATTAATAGATTCTCCTTCACATTATACATGTGATGCATCAACATTACTGTATCAAGTTTGAAATTGATCCAATTAATTAACCAGAACGCAAAAATGCATTGAGGTTTCGATGATACTGTACATACATGCTCTTTTCAATGAAATGCTACATTTCTTGCAACAACTGGTGACCCGAAGTGACCTTTGACTCCACCTGTTAGTAACTGGTTTTTCTTTTAACCAAAACATTTCTACAAATTTCATACTGTGCCTTAAGATATTCCGCAAACAAGCTGCTTACATCATAACGCATCAACATTGAAAGTTTGAAATGAATCCAAGTTTCCTACCTTGAGATATAGTGTACAGTAAACAAGGTTTTCTGAGTTTGACCCCAAATGACCTTTGACCTCCACCAAAATCAATAGGGTTCTTCCTTACATCATAACGCATCTACAGTACATATCACGTTTAAAATTAATCTAAGTTTTCTATCTTGAGATATTGTGTAAACAAAGATTTTGGTTTTTGACCCCCTGTGACCCCAAATGACCTGTGACCTCAACCAAAATAAATAGGGTTCTTTCTCTCAGTAAGGGTATCTGTATACCAAGTTTGAGAACTGTCAGACTTTCCCTTCTCAAGATATCGTGTAAACAAGCAAAGTGTCACAAACACACACACATACATACACACACATACACACACACACCATCATGAATGCATAGGTTTCTCTTTTCATCGAAACCAAAAAGGGTAGGCAGTAGCATTATCTGATACTACTGTACGTATTCAGTCCCTTGTTTCAAAAGTTTTTACATTTTTATGCGTTCTTAACGGACATTCTGTCTTGTAATTAGACCAGAAGCATCTTTGTGCTGTGATGTGGGGTTAAAGACAGCAGATACTTTGAAGTACTGCTCTGTTAGGTTTCTCAAACCTTTAACTAGACATGTTTCTGCTCTCCTTTTTAAAGGCCCTGTTCTCTCACCCCAAACAGTACCAATTCTCCTAACCTTCTTACTTTAAAAGCCCCCCTACAATTGTCAGAAATCCATGCTCATCCAGATACTGTACAATCTCAGTTTATTACTTCAAGGTGAGTAAAGAAAAACTCAATTTATATAATTGAAATACTCTCAGTACCGTTCATGCTGTGTAATATAAGCTTTGGTTCTCTGCACTGCTTGAACTTTGTCAATCAAAGAGCTGAGCCACTGCCAATTGTAAATTTTGGTACACCTGTACCAAAATTGTAGTTTTGGGTGAGAGGTTTGGTCCTTTAAATAAGAGTCAACCTTCCCATATCTGATTTCAAAACATTGCAAATCTTGCACGCATTTACACTTTTACAAGGAAATATCACTTAGTTACTACAGACTTTCATTTTCCAAGCATGCAGAAGTACAGTATGCTCAGTTACCCCAGACTATATGCACCTGTAGAGTTACAGTATGTGTTGTGTGCTCATGCATGCTGGTTCAATGCTTTTAACAGAGTGGGGATAGGGTTTGGAATGTACAATTCCTTAGGCATATTGTAGGTGCAAAGTTCGACTTTCCATGACATGACGGCAAATTATTGTTGTGGTGGCCAAACCGGAGCCCTGTGATGGAAATATTTAATGAGCAAACAAGCAATGTGAGCCATGACGGTAAATTCCATGGATGCATCACAGCTGTGAAGTGGTCATGGGTTTTTACAATTTCATGCAATAAGTTTTCCTGAATCAAAGTTGGCCTGGGGGATCAGGGATCTAAGTGAGGTTTAATCCACATCCCTTACCCCTTTGCAAAGTTTGAAATTGGGTCATGTCCTTACAGTAATGCAATCTCAGTATGCTACCTTTTGAAGTAAATTTTGAAGTGTTTCAAAATTTCTGTACTTTTTGGACCTAAAAAAAAATTGGCATTGGTGAAAGGGCTTTTGGGAGACAAATCCTTTCCTTTGATTTTTTCAGAAATTAGGTATCCCACAAGCAATATGGTGCCACAAAGGGTATGCTTTGTACATTATGAAGCAAAATTTGTGTTACTAAAAGTAAATTACATTCAATATTTTTAGGATCTCAAAAAAATAGCATCCGTGGTCTGGAGGGGTGTGCATTCAAACAGTAGCAGTGGCATAGCCCATGCTGCTAGAATTGAATGGGATGTTTTATCCAATGTTACACATCCAGATCGGAGCTGCCAACAGAAGAGGAACACCACCCGTGAGTATGCTGAGGTAAACCTCAAAAGGGGGGTGAAGGACCTGCCTTAGGACCCCTGGAGGGATGTAGTGGGCAAAGCACTGGATTTTAGTAGTTAAGTGTTTGTATGGAAGACTTTCTGAGCCCTCAATAACAGATTTATTCCATGCCAAAGTCTACAATGCCTACATTCAGCCTGTCAGATTTCAAAACCCAACTTAACATTAATATTGTACATGATCATGATTCAAGTGGTATTGAAAATCAGAACATGACATTGGAAAATCGGAACAGAACAAATTTTGTTGCAGAAAAGCAGAACTGTTCCTCCTAAATTGGAACAGTTGGTAGCTCTGCGCGTCTTCTCTGTTTAACCCGTTTAAACCAACCTGAGCAAATAGTCTTTGTAGAGGGAGAACACCTTCAACTGATATTGATCTCAAAATACCTGAACAGGAAGTTCTCTAATAACAGTTGGGACTCTCACTGTTTCACCATGAGACTTCACTGTTTCAGATGTCCGCTCACAGTCACATAATTTGTCAGATCTCACAGTAAATTTCTTATGCATAGAGGTACAGTATATACATAAAAGTACCCTATGGAGCATTTAAACAAATCGTTGCAATAGGTCTACTAAATTCATCTTCGAGACTTTTGTTTGTCATCCCCAAACGGCTCTTCACCAGAGTGTCAGAAGGACTCAGAATTATATAGAGCCACTGACTTTCTACAGTCTACAGAAGAATAATACTGTAGTTCAATACAGATTATCCGTTCTTCTGTCATCTCCTCCTAAAATTCAGCCCGACCCTAATACAAATAATATGCCCTACAGTAATTAGTTTCCACTAAAATTGTAGCATACTCTTAAAACAAGGTTATGATACCATTGTTACAGTAGTTAAAAAAATTGTGTATTTGACCAGGGCATATTTCTCTGGAAAATGTAATCACATTACATTTTTTCATGTTAATTCAATCATACAGTATTCAATAAGTAGATTTGGCCAGTGTTGCACCATCAAAAGAGTGAACAGGGTGGGGGGCGTCTGTCGAATGCATGGTCATATGGGAATTTTTCTCTGGAGGAGGGGGGGGGGGATTTTTTGCCTGCCACACCAGATCTCATCCCATTGTCTATTCTCTGGCAGATCTAACTTCAAGATGCTGTCGTGGAGCTTAACCAACCTGTCGGGCAATCCTTGGCCCCACCCCTCGATTTGGCAACTCTGGTATGCAAATTATGCAAGTTGGGTAGTTCCAAGCTGGTACTAAAAATGATTTAAAACATCCTCCAGGTTTGAGAAACCAATCTCCATCTGTCCAAGTTCATGTACTGCGGTAAATTTCAGTGTTTGTTATTTGAAGGTTGGCAGGTCTAGCTGAACATTGGATAACTGAAATTAGTACATTACTACTCGTAGGTATTTGGCTACAAACATAAGTGAACAAAAATTAGTTGTTACCTGTGATTTTGTGTCTTGTGTGCCCTATACTGTAGGTCTGTAAGCACTCAAAAGTAAGTAGAGTTACTCTGTCTAGCTTTGGCTTGGCGTAGGCTTTATCATGACCAAAATGCTATTGTAACAACACTACTAGTACTGGCCGTAGGCATACTTGATAGTTGATACTGTTGGCCTACTGTACTACGAGTATGATATTTTGGTAACTAACAGGTAACCTCTGACCTAAGCTAATGCTCATACTTGGAACCCCATAAAATATGAAAAGTTTAGACTAGTAAAGGCCTATAATATAGGCCTTACTTACCATTAACAGCCCGGTTCTGTGGCCACAATTTCGTCGATGTACACCCAATACTGTAGATGGGCAGCAAATTGAGGGAATGCTCGGCTACCGCTGTCTTCCTTCCACGGACGCTTCGAACGATTCGGAGAATGCAACTTGGTCAACCTGCACTTCTTATCGGTTGTCTTTCTATGCCTTTTCCGAGCAGATAGTGTAAATGTCCTTCTGTCACTAACAATTTTAGTAATACTAGTAAGCACAGAATATGAAAGTTTCTCTTTTCGATAGCCTATTACGTTATTTCACGTTTGTTTGTGGGGTACTTAGCTTTCCTTCTTCGAATGGGTTCAATGAGTACAGTATATACTGTACAGTAATGTACTGCCCACTGTATATAATACAACAACGTACCGTTGAGATTGTGTGTGTTGTGTATACCACCGTGCGTTTGAACATTTGTAAACAAAACCATGTGACCAATATCCACCAATCAGCATAGCCTTCGTTTTGAACTGAGACGGAGACTAACTGTCAATCATGAATGACGTCAAGAAATGGTTCGTACAATCAAAAAATCGATCAGACTACTAGAGACGTTCATTTTGGGGGGACTGCTGCTTCCCTTTAAATAAAAACTCATTACCAAAAGACGCGAGTGAGTTATCAAAGAAGATCTTCCAGTACCCTGTTTGATTGGGATCACAATATCTCCTAACCCAAGATGTTTTGAGTGCATCGGCAAAAGATGGAATGTGAACAATTTTTAACCCCCCTCTTTGAACTGGATTTATCATTGTTACGCGTCTAACTTTATCAGGATTGCCGCTCCAAATAAACTCAAAAATAGCACTCTGAACCAGGTTTAGAAATGAGGTAGGAGGGGTTGGCAACACTTGGAAAAGAAAAACCAACTGACTAATTGCAAAAGATTTCACAATTGTGTTCCTGCCAATGGGTGTAAGATCCCTGCTATTCCAGACTTTCAATTGATGTTTAAGTCGTGACAATTTCTTCTCATAATTCAATCGAAAAAGGTCGTCGCCATGATGTGAGAAGGTAATACCCAAGTAGGTTACTGGTTCCCTCGAAATAATCAAATTAAGTTTGTCGATATAACGAGGATAATTTGTGACAAAGGGGCCCAGGGGGAAAAGTTTACTCTTATCATAATTAATTTTAAGACCAGATGAACCTTTAAATTTCTTAAGACAATTAATTAAAGCACACATACTATCCTCGTCTCCATTTAAGAAAAACACTGTATCATCAGCATACTGAAGTAGCTTATATTCATTACCCAAAATATTAATACCTCTTATTTGCCTGTCATATAAAACATATCTAGCAAGAATATCAGCGCAAATTATAAACAAATAAGGACTTAGAGGACATCCCTGTTTCACTCCCTCTCGATAGGAAAAACCAGTGGCAAAACCGTTATTGAGAACACAGGCAGTGCTTCCGGCATAAAGAACGCCGACCCACCGGCGAAAGCTCTCATTAAAATTACAATAAATTAGACTGTTATGAATAAAATCCCAGTTCAGGCTATCAAAAGCCTTTTCATAGTCAATGAAGAAGAGAAAGCCCGGAACCCTATGATGAGATGTAAAATCAATTAAATCAAGTATGAAACGGATATTCTCACCTATAAAACGACCTTTTCTAAATCCAGTCTGGTTGTCTCCAATAATATTTGTAAGCACAGGTTTTAATCTAGAAGCCAGGACCTTTGCAGCAATCTTATAATCAGTATTGAGGAGACTGATAGGCCTGTAATTAGTAAGAAATTTATGATCTTTGTCGGGTTTAGGAATTAGTGTAATGATACTTCTACTTTGCTCAGAAGAAAGAGAGAATCGATTGTAGGCATAATTAAGAGAATCAACTACACATTTTCCAATTAAAGGCCAAAAATGTTTGTAGAAGTCTATCGAAAGACCATCACTGCCCGGGGATTTTCCACTCGGCATGGACTTTAACGCATTCCAACATTCGTCAACGGTTAAAAGGCCATCACAAACACTGGGATCGTATTCACTTCCTAAAGGATTGAAGGCTGGAATAGTACTAAAAAAAGAAGAACCTGTGCTAGGTTTGTACCTATAGAGATTACGGAAAAAAATTAAAATTTCATGGAGAATATCCTTTTGATTTGTGATGTCGGAATCACCGTTGCCTTTCAGACAAGAAATACTGTTGTTTGCTTTGTTCCTACGTTCCAAGTTGAAAAAATACTTAGAGCTCTTCTCACCATTTAATAAATAAATAAATAAATAAATAAAAAACGAACCGAACCGAACCGAACCGAACCAAACAAAACCAAACAAAACAAATCAAATCAAATCAAGTCAAATAAAAAAACAAAACAAAAACAAGACAAAAAACAGCAACTCTAAAGATAACGAAATAGCTACGCTAGAACTGTCTGCATTACTTAGTGTATCTTCCGTGCAACCCTATACAATGATAGTTTGAACGATGTTTTGAGAGTGAGCCTTCACCTCGTCCTTTTACTTACTTACTGTATGTTTATGCTATTAAATGTTGCCTTACCAGAGTTAATGTGTCAACTGATCTAGCCACGTTTAATGTCGTAGCGTCTGCTCTCAGCCTTATCAAGCGTAAGAAATATGAGAAAGAATCAAGGTCTTTTAGAAAAAGCGTTTTCTTGAACGTACGTTAAGAATAGCAGAAAATCAGAGACATCGTTTGAACTTGCGTTTTATTTTCTGACATGTATCTTGAAGCGTAATAATTCTTGTTTGTCAATGCAATTGCACGAGTCACCTTAACTTTCGCAGACCTAAAGCAAGTCATCTATTTGAACCAAGTTTAAACAAATGCAAAAAATTCCTTCAGGCGTCTTATGCATCGATCGAAGTCTTGCGGAATGTTTGCAATGAATGATTCATGGATAGGAAGAATTTATTCTTGAAATGCTCGTAGATAGGCTTCCGTTGCAGCTGGTAAAATGCATGTTTGGGAAGTGGATCGCACAGGTTGTTGACAGAGCAAACGACTCATTGACATTATCAAACGTTAGTAATGGGATATGAACTGAAGGTTACTTCAAGTCTTGAAATTTCTTTCGTACTTTATGCTTCAAAGCTTAGAAAATGAATTTAAATGGTTTATTACTCATCTTTACAGAGTATTCATGAGCTCAGATAGCCTATACAATATTGGAATTTATCCAATCGGTTTCAAAACGTTATATTCTGCAATAGACCTTTGTGAATATGATGTCGAGGTACGAAAACTACGCCCTCCTTTGGGGGCAAAGCAAACCAACACCGACAAATGAAGACAGCTGATTCGTCTGTCAGTCAAATACGCACATAGTCTGCAAACATGTGCAGGGCGAATACTCATGCTGTGGCCACGTGTTGCATTGTTCTGCCGAAAAGATTACATCGGTGTGTCGTCAATGTACAAGCCTGGTCAATAATTTGAACCCTCTGCATGAACCGGTTACAATCGAATCACATTAAATTTCTGTTCATTCTTCTTAAAAGGATGACGTTTCACTATGCTTTGCTATACATACAAATGCAGTATTTAATGTCACGTGATTAACGATACACAACATGACAATCGCCATCGTACCGTTGCGATACTTCTCCCAATGTGGCGATCACTTTTATCTAAAGCTCCTGTCAAAAACTTCCGGATTAAATTACGTTTTAAATGCATTTTCGTTTTCAAATTTATACCTAACTTAGCAAACCTTGAATATACCAGAGCCTTGGCAAAAAACTCCAGGGCCCTTCAAAACTGCCTACGGAGGGCAGCAACCATCACTCAATACGTATTTACCATTTGGAAAACTGCAGTATAGAACGCTCTCCTGTCCTCGCACATTGGAGGCATTGTAGGGGCTAGGGTCCAAAATAGCCCAATGTCGTATTTTTGAAAGAGAACAAGACTCGTCTGAATTTTAAACAAATGAAAGAAAATATCTTTGTAATAATACTCTGTGTTTTCCTTTTCTTTTCTTTTTCAGCTTTGTGTTCAAGAGAATTATCGCAACAACCCTTTTCACAACTTCAGGCATTGTTTCTGTGTCAGTCAGATGATGTATGGAATGATACATTTGTGTGGACTGCAGAAGATACACAGTCTCTTTGACTTAGGTATCCTCCTAACGGCGGCAGTGTGTCACGATTTAGACCACCCTGGCTTTAACAACACGTAAGTGTACCAAATAAAAATGTTTGATCAAGTTTGATCAGGATTTGATAGAGGACGGTTTGGAACAAGTCACATTCGGTCACATGCAGATTTTAACAGATTCATGTTTTTTCTTTTGTGTGTGTGTGTGTGTGTGTGTGTGTGTTGGGGGGGGGGGGTATTTTATTTTTACCAGGGCAAAAACAGCGCACATCTTACTTTTAAAAAGATGTGCGAGAATTAAGTTTTTTCTAAACACTCTTTGTCCCACTTTGTAAACATATTTAGATGCTAAACACACCTGTTTAATATTTAGACATTTTCGTTTTTAACAAGTGTAATTGTTTAACATTTAGTGTTTAATAGCGAAATCTGTTTAACATTTTAACGTGTTCACAAAGTTGGGACAAACTAAGTATTTAATTGCTAAACACGTTTTTTGGAGACTGCGAAACGTTATGTCTCACAAACCTTCGTAATAGCCATTTGCTAAAGGACATATGACACGCTTTCAAACCTTTCTAGATAAGAAATTGATAGTGGCGGCGCTACAGGGGAAAACGGGGGGAGGGGGCCCCGATGATTTGGGGCTTCCCCCACTTCCCCTCAACTAAGGTCAGTCACGAGTTGGGTTAGACAAAAAGTGATATACCCCTCAAAAGACTTCAATTTTCTTCCAGAGATATGCTAAAACCTCCGGATTTTCCCCCTGGACCCCACCTGTGGCAACGGGCGTTTTGGTCTCGGTTTCGGAATGGGACCGAAAAAATTTTCCCCCAATATTAGCCTCGAAATTTTGACCTTCTAGTGCCGCCACTGGAAATTACTATTTGGGAATCTACGATAAGCATAGGATTACTGTACTTAAAAAAGTGATGTTTTGTAAGTGTGTTTTGAATAATCCTTTTACAGGTATCAAATTAATGCCAGGACAGAACTGGCCATCCGATACAACGACGTATCCCCACTTGAAAACCACCATTGTGCCGTTGCCTTTAAAATTCTGGGCAATCCAGAGTTTAACATTTTTGCCAACGTTTCCTCCGAGCAGTTTAGAACCATCAGACAGGTTCGTGCGAATTTTTTTTTCTCTCTATTTTGTTATTTTGATATTTTAAGATAAGTACCACTGAGTACTTACAGGCAGTGATGTAGTCTAGTCTGAAATCGTGGTTTCATAATATCACGGACTAGGCCAGAGGGTTGATTTTCACCCATTGGACAAGTAAGGGAGTCGATTGAGTCCTTGAAAGTTGAAGGTTTCCAGACTCGTGACTCGAAGCCACCAGATTCGACTTAATTACTGCCTATATACAGTCCTTTATGTTCGGTATATGGCTTTGACTTGGAGGGAAGTGTTTACAAAAGGGCACTGTTCCGTGTATCGCTTCCATTATTGTTATACTTATCGTATAGTGTGAGCCTTCCTTATCCTTTGTTGTTATCATCGTTATCGTCATAATTCATCACCATCGCCGGCGTTGTTATCAAACTCTTTGCAAAAACAGTCGCCATCGTGGTCTGATTTTCACTTCATTTTATCGTATTCATCATAACCGTTATCGTCATCATCATCTTAATTTCTCTTCGTTGTTGCTTCCATCATAATTTCTTACTTATTACCAAAGTTGTCATTTCATTGTGATCGTTATGACCATTTATCGTCATGGGTATTGTCCTCGTTGAAATTGCTTTTCCTGCGTCCGTCAGAAAGAGACCATCTGCATCGATATCGTCATCATCCAACAGCCCAATATACATCACGACCATCACTGGCCGTCGCCATCGCAACAGATACCACCATTGCCATATATACCGCCACATAGCCATCGACGCCACAACTACTGCCATCAACTTCTTTCACCCCCCACCACCACCGCCAACACATACTCATGTAATCATACTACTGTTCATACGACATATTTTCTGTAAGACTTCTGCAAACTTTGTTTCTTTGATCCAAATTTGTATCTTTCTTCTTCAAATATATTCCATTGTTCTAAGAATTACTACCAGATTTTCTTAACATGCTCCGTCTGCTTTATCTATTTTAAATATTTGTTTTATTTTGTTTAATCATTAGAAAATAATCATGTTAATCCTCGCGACGGACATGGCAAGGCATTCAGAAATTTTGGAGAAATTCAAATCACAGATCAACGCAGGATTTAATTTCAAAGATGCTGAACACTTAAACTATGTACGTATTGTCAGTTTCTTTTTCACTTTGCCTCCTTTTCTGGTCTAGGAACAATTTTAGTCCCCTGAAGTTTACTGTCCTTGGAGTTAACCAGTCAACACGCTTACTAAGTTTATACCATGTTGCTGATCTGCTGATCGGAACTTCGCAAGAAAAAATGGTAAAACAGCAGCGTAATTATAGTAAAATTCCACGCAAGGAGAATAATGTCCATGTACATAATTAGGACTTCAAGTGTACAATTTTTAGAGTTCACGTGGTCGAGGATGCGATCCATCGGAGGTTTTTGTCATCACATTTTTTATTTGGCAAACCTTCGATTTAGCAAGTTAGTTAGTTTTACGGCCCAATTTCCAACCTATTGGATCAAGTCGAGCCGGCCACCACCTTTTCCCAGTTGTGGCTCACTGGCTAGTTTTTCCTACTCCATTGCTTTTGCGGAGCATCACGCACAACGACAGCATTTTTGGAGTCTTTGGTAAGACTTGACCTGGGAATAGAACCTCCCTCGTGAGAGGCGGATGCTCTTACCGTAACACCAAACACGAGGTCTAATTCGATTGAGCAAGGAGTTGTTATATGCTATCCATATAAGAATTCCTTGCATCTAGGGTAGGTCTACCAAAACATGTGAGTACAGTAAGTAGTTGAATAAAGTTATTAAAAGAGACGCAAAATAAAGCAGACAGATGATAAATTCAAAAGTTCTTGTTGTTAAACTTAAACGAGACAGACCAGGGAGCTGAAACAGAACTTCCCCATACTGCCATCCGCCTGGATTGACTCTGCATACTACTGCAAAATTTTGTTTGATATCCTTGACCAACAGAGTACACGGAATTTCTGCCAATATTTCTTTCTTATTTTTTACTTCTCTTGAATCAATTTCTTTGAAACTCAATTCCGAATGTTCGATGCGCGAGGTAGTGAACTAGGGCGGCGTATACAAACAGCTGCATTCTGGAAGAATTGGCAGCTTGTTGAGATCATTGAAAATCATTTCGATCAATGAAAATCACTAATCAGAAGCCCCTCTGTCTTTTACACATGATCACATGATCATATAATGTATATATTTTTTACTGTATAAACAAAAAAAAAAAGACGTAAACAGTTATTTTTGTGATGCAATATTTTCTAAAGGCACATGTAGGAATGTAATTAAAATAGTTTGAGTGAATTTCTTTCTTTTTTCCTTCAGTTGAACATGGCTCTGATAAAGTGTTGCGATATTTCTAACGAAGTTCGACCAATGGAAGTGTCAGAACCGTGGGTTGATTGTCTATTGGAAGAGTATTTTAACCAGGTATTTTTTTCTCTCCCCTTTTGTTTATATCGATATCAAATTTCACTCATATTCCGTTTTCTTCTTGTAACTGTGGTTCTATGCAGTCTAGAATACACTTTCACAGTGCACTATGCGTCACTTTATATATATATAGTTACCGGTACTGTGCGTTTTACTTCCGCACTGGAGATGAGAGAATGTTCGAGTGACACTCTTGCCCTAAAAAGTCTACTTTCAAAGCAAACTGACAACTGATTAAATTGGCACTTGATCGAAATCGAATAAAAATATTGACTTGAATTACTTCCACAAAAAGTTAGAATCCACTTGACGAGATTCGGTTCCTAGCTTAACCAGACGTTTCATTATCGTGTGCTGGTACTTTTCTCACCGAAATAAGGTCTAGATAATAACAGTTTGTCGAGTTAGCGCCTTGATATCGATCTCTGCAGTCCAATTACTTTCGGTAGTTAAAAACTTAATTATGTAGAAACAACATTATATTATAAATCAATTCTAAATAAAATGAAACTTTTTGCAACATCTCCCTTCTGGTCTGAGAAGATCTTATCCCCTCTGGGAGGAAATAAAACACAACTCACACACTTGATGTAGTTATGCTTCATAACTGGTTAACCGTTTGACAGTAACGGATATATCAAAGTACATAAAAAATTATGTAACATTTACGGCCAGCTAACTAGCCAGTCAAGTATGTGTGGATGCTTTCCACACAATGTGGACACAATGAAAGCATTGTTCATTTAAGGGCACAGATGCATGTAACAAACTCAAATACCGGAAACACCCCATATCTCCTTTGATCTACTAGGGTGTCTATGTTGCATTCTTAGGAAACAACGTCCGGATATGTTTGCCAATAAAGCCATTAGGGTATTTCTATCTTCACTTCATAGCCGTACGTGGGTAATTTTATAAAAGGGGCAAGAGCATTTTTTTGCCCGAATAATGTCACCATTTATCATGTTTTGCCCACGTTTCTGTCCGAATGGACCAATTGCTTTTACCCGAATTGGGAGGGCGAGTGTCCCCACACACCCCAGCCTCGTAGGCCTATGCTTCACTTGAATGAGAGGGGCATGGGCACTTCCGCAAAAATCCTACCATGTAAAAATCTAAAATGAATGGGTATGTTCCCAAAAAAGTGGGACCCTGTCACTTTGTCCTCCAAATTTGACGCTGATGAGAATTGTCAGTGAAACATCAATGTAATGCCAAATTTGTGGCTCGAGTCGCGACTTGCTATCAGTGTTACTGTTTTTTTTTATTGCGGAATTGAACTTTTACATGAATTGAGACAGAGTTATATTTCAAGTTTCTGATTATAATCGGAATTTAAGCATAATCATGCAGACTAAAAAAGTGTTTGTTTTCATCTTCAAACTGATTAGAGTGACCGAGAGAAGATGGAAGGCCTCCCATACGCCCCTTTCATGGATCGAGACAAGGTTACCAAACCGTCCGCACAGATTGGATTCATCAAGTTTGTCCTCATCCCTCTTTTCGAGAGTGTTGCACAGGTAGGTTAAATGTCATAATTTAATCTAAGTTTTTAGAACCAGTTTATTTAATTAACTAATTATGTACAACTTTTTGAACCACGTTTGGTCACTGCCTGCATGGTCAATTGGTTAGAGCATCCGGCCTGCAGGAGTGGGGGGTCTGGAGTTCAACTCCTGGCTGTATCCTACCGACCGACCGATCAACCAACCTGCCGACCGACCGAACGAGCGAGTGACAGGCAGACGCACAGACAGGTAGACAGGCAGACAGAAAGAAAGACCGACGGAAGTCTAAGAACCATGTATTGACGTGGGGGGAACGAACAGGAATCTTGTCAATATTTGACGAGAGTTGTTTCAAAACTGGGTAGAAATGGTAAAAAAATGAAACCACTCGTTCCATATGTGTGGGGGAATCCAATAAGTATTTAAATGTTTGAAAATTCTCGGTTTGTGCTCCTTAATTTACATAAGGTTATTTTCAAATTTGACCAGGAAAATTTTAAGTTCAGCATTCTTTGATTCTAAGACAAAAGAAGTAAATGTGGGAATGTTTTACTATCTTTTCCTAATGAAAATGTCTTCATTGGCGTTATTTCGGAAATTAAAAGTGTTATTCCTGTCATAAGACGCCTTCTGTCCATATTTGATATTTTTTGTGGGCACGGAGGAACAGCTTTTCGTCAAAGTTCATCAGTTTAAAGCTCATTACTGGATTTATGATTTCTGTAAAGCCCTCCTTCATTCTTAAGAGACTCTGAGACATTTAGCTTAAAAAAAGAAACTAGACAAAATAAGGCATAAAAAGGCATGGTTGTTGGACAGGTATCACACTCCGGAAACATCTAGTCAAATGAGGCACGAACCGGGATATTGTCAAATATATTTGAAAGATTCGCTTCAATATTGACTAGAAATGGTTCAAAAATGAAACGCTTCGTTTCATTTATGAGTCAAATCTCGTCAAAGTGTGGACAAGATTCCGGTTCCCGCCCCAATCGATTAGATTCTATTCAACTTTGACTAGGAATGTGTAAGAGTGGAGTGTCCTCATTTTTAACTCTTGGCGACAAGCACTTTACAAGTTTTGTTCTCTTGAGCATGAAGCGTACAGACGAAACCGGACAGCAAGTAATGGTCTGATCAGAGAATTGCTAAAGACTCCCTGGTCTGATTTAATTCGGTCATAACTGGGGTCTATTATCTTTTAATCTTTCAATTTCCTTGCTTTCCTGTATCATGGGTGGTTGTACACTAAAATGTATCTTCATTCCCTCAATTTCACTGAATATGGGGATTTGAAATTCGTGTAGACAATAAATGAAGACGAAATAGGCTGATGGACCCCACTAATGGCTGCCTACAGTCACTAAACAAAATCGCTTTTGGGTTTCGTCTGCGTTTGAAACACAATTTAATTTGGTTTCGTCGTACAGATTTTTGACGTGTTGAATGAATGTATGCTGGTGCCGCTGAAAGAAGCTCTTCAGAAATATGAAGATATGAAGGACGCCGAGGAGGCTAAAACCAAAAAAAGTGCAATGGTAAGTCACACCGAGACTAGTTCGAGGGCGCAAGACGAGTTTTTTTTACAACGAACTGCAAATCTGGTCTACACGAAATATTATTCTTCAATTGATTGACTAGTTTCTTTTAATATTTCCAGTACATATATCGTGCCGCGATAGTTGTTCTACCTTGCACAGACTTCTGATAGCGCATGATATCACTTTTTTTTCGTACAAAGTTTGCTAATGGAAGGAAAGTTTAATAACACTTTCCTTTCCCAAGCTTGTCATTCACTCTAAAATAGTTGCGTTAATTTTAACCCATTGCTTAATTCCGTCTGCCAAACCCGTGACCCTAATAGCAGGGTAAATGCCAATCCAAAGTTGGTCAAAAGGTATCCATGTGAGGTGAAATTTTCCTAAGAAAAAGGTAATTCTGTAACCGACTTGTGTAGCAATGTATATACTCAACGAATGTAGGTGGCGGCTTACAGACCCAAATATGGAAAGAAGTTTACCCAATTGACTTCAGAGTTCCGACCTTTGTGAACACTATAGCTACCAGCCGGGGCTAAAATACTTTTCCATTTAGAGAGTCCGACAAAACCAAAATAGAAATAAGAGAAGAAATTATGCTTGGCAGGGCATTTCTCCGGAATTTCCACGGAAGTATAAACAACAAATAAAAAATAATATTTTGGTACTGGGCCTGAGATGAAGGCGAGGGGCTGGTCTATATCAAAGAAACCGACAATTGAGCGCGTAAGGCATATCTCGTTGTCAATTGTTAATGCCAGACATTTTGTGCACTTCAACATGGGAGAATATTACCGGAAAACTTACTTTTACGTTTGTTGCCGATTGCTTACAAATTCAGAGGGTACATGAGTTATATTTTACTCTGCACGCAAGTAATGTCCTCAAGGTTCAAAAGAAGCCGAACGAATCTAACGTGTGCAGGTGAAAAATCACTAGTTAGAGTTCAGTAACTGTAACAACATTCTAGGCAACCGATATAGTCGCAAATACCTATAACACCATGATTGTGCAAAATCAGTTTAAGTCCCCTGGAGAGCACCGGTAAAGGAACATTTATTTCTTTATCTGTCCTATCAAATTATTGTTACTAAGAAAACATGAGAAATGAAACACGTGATAAGTCCTCGTACATGAAGGCCGTGTGAGACGTAACATTGAATTCATTCAGCTTTGTTAAAAAGGATTATTTTATCCACATTACTGCCCTCTATCGTACAACACAACATGCATAACAATTGTCAGTGTGTTGAAATTTATTTCCAGTTCAAATGACTGGGCAAACCATGCAAATTAATAAAATCAACTTCCTGGATATAATCTGAGACGACAGCCCCCCCCCCCTATACATACACCTAATTTTAAAACGATGGTTTTAAGAACCTTTATTTGTTATTCCGTCACCGGACGCAGTGAATAGACAAAAGTTCCCCGGTCCACGAAGACCTAAACAAGAAAATATCCCCAAACTGCTATGTTTTTCATGCAATTCTAATATTTTTGAAAAAAAAAAAATAGATTCTCTTCCAGGGTTGGTGCTAGGGGCTACATCTTTCCACTTATCCGAGGTTTCGCTTACTATTTGGGTTTATGATTTTCTATTTTCTCATCTGTTTAAGAAAAGTTCGTGAGAGTAAGAGCAATATAAAAATGCATAAGTGACGTGTGGAAAACTGTTGATGGGCAAAGTTAATATTAAAAACTGTCTAAAGTTATCTCATTTCAGCTAAAAGTCAACTTGAAGCTAACAAGTCTTCTACCTCTGATATGCATTGTTAATAGGTTTTACTAAATATAAATAAAGGTGTTGGAGGAAGAAATTGAAAGATATTATCAAAGGGAAATATTACGTTTCAATTGCTCGATCGTGGCATTAAAAGTAAATAGCTATATAGTCATTTTCAAATCATTTAGTCTCAACAATAAACCCCAGCAACAGCTTCATCACCTCAAAATATTACGCTAAAGAAGAGTTATGGAAGTTGCATATTTGACATGTTGAAAGTTTGGTTGAACAAATTATTCTTGAGCAACAAACATCTGAATTTTTTCTCTAAAAGAAACTAGTTCTTGAAAAGAATTCTACCATACTGTCTTATTTGTAATTATTTATCACTCTTTGCCAATAAATAATGGTTTTAAAAGAATGAAATTTCCTCGAAAAACAAACGCAATATTTCCTTGTTTCAAAATAAACTTAGAACCATTGTTCTTACCTTTTGTGATAAATTCCTCGTTTCGAATATTAATGGAGTAATCGGAATTTGTTTCGTAAGTTTTTCACGAGGTCAATTCTGCACCACAGTCATATATAGAGTTAAAACTAACAAGAATATGATCTGTCATCATGGTCTGACTTTAAGATTAGTCACCGTATACGGTGACTAATCTTGGATGAGGATGTCTAGTCTTTCATTTGTGTGTGTAGTTTTTCCCAATATATACTATAATATCAAATAATATAATATATATCTATATCTATCTATCTATCTATCTATCTGTCTGTCTGTCTGTCTGTCTGTCTGTCTGTCTGTCTGTCTGTCTGTCTGTCTGTCTGTCTGTCTGTCTGTCTGTCTGTCTGTCTGTCTGTCTGTCTGTCTGTCTGTCTGTCTGTCTGTCTATCTATCTATCTATATATATATATATATATATATATATATATATATATATATATATATATATATATATATATATATATATATATATATATATATATATATATATATATATATATATATATATATATTATATTTTTTTTTCTTTCGTGTCCCTTTACGGGCTCCGTACAAATCACCTTTCAACTCACAGTCATTAACTCATAATTGACGTTGATTCTGGGAAACAAAGATGAAGTGCTGGAATTTAAAAGGTTAAAGCACAAATCAAAGACTGTTTCTTTTGGCATTTTTTGACAACTTTAATGTGCACCAAAAATGCGCAAAACTAACAAAATATTACACATGATCACGGGCTACTGCCGTGATTGGTTTCAGTGTAGAGGAAGCTGTCTAGTATTGCATTTGTGTGGAATTTTTTAATGTTCAGAAATTTTCATTCAACAGTGATTAACACAAGACTGACGTTTCTTCCAAAAACGAAACGTATTGCCTTGCGAGACTCTTTCTCTCCGGGGAAGTTACTTTTTGCCTGACTCCAGATCCCACCCAAGCCATAATCTCAACCCTACTGAGAAAACGAAGTCCACCCTATTCAGCAAGGTTTTGACCAATGGGGGGGGGGGGGGGGGGGGGGGGTGTAGCTGCAATCTTGTCGTCTCGCACGGTCATGCCTGAAAGACCTCTTCCATGTTACTATATTCTGGTGGACAATCAATTCAGAGGGTAAAAGAAGGTGCTTTATCAAAAAATGAATACTCTCTGTCAATTTTTACTATGATCTCTATAACAGGACGGTGTGCTTGGGCCTGTATCTATCCTGTTTGGGTTAGTAACCCACATTTCCTTCACTCTGAAACTAACACAAATTTTGGTTAAAACAACAAGGATTTGAGTGAGTTTAACCAGGATTTTCGTTAATATATAACCATGTTTGTGTTGGAGTAAACAGGCACCGTTCCTGAATAAAAATTTAACCACGCTGTTTTAAGAGTGTTTCTTTTCCTTGCTTTAACAGAAATAAATAAAATGAAAAGTGTATATACAACATAGTGGAGGCGAAGACTGTTGACAGAGCCTGACTGAAATCATGAGACCTTGGAAGGCGGACGGTAGCCTGCTTTTCTTTAAGTATCGTGCACTTATTTCGTCAACATTTCATTTGAAAGTCAAAATGCGCATCCTTCAAGTCAAATCACTCAAGTGGATGACGGCAACGTAACACCATATTTGTTAGTCTTGATGTGCTGTTGATGTGAAAACTGTTATCTTCTTTAGTGCCATCTAAACATCTATACATAGCGTTGTACTAAGTAGAACGTGTATTTTTTGTGTAAACGTTGGAGTCGTCTTGTTTAAGGGCTTCTTGTGTTGGATTTTTAACAACTTTCAACCGCGTTCAATGATGCAGTCGAAGGGTCGTCTAATCGAGTAACGTCATATAACTTCTTTCAAATTGTTGAGAAATGTTAGGGTCCACTATATGCAAATTAAAGGGCAAGAGCAGTCACCCCAACTGGAAGTAGTGTAGTACACTGTCCTGTTTCATGATTGGCTTTTGGCAGTCATGTGACTTTTTTTTTTCTCTTAATGTGAAATGTAAAAGAAGTAACTGTTTGTTGTACATTGGACGCCCCAATACTGAAGTTATAAAATGGGACTAGAGATATTTTAAAGAGAATATTAAGAGGAAAATTGTGATATTTTTAACTGTTGCTTCAAAATAACTTCTGGGGAATTCTCTTGACCGCTTTGTTAAATTCACTTTCATACCTTGCTGTCTGTGGTGACATGTTACACTGAAATTTAACGACGTTTTTAGTGATTGAATACGATTAAATTTTTGAAACGTTTAGCAATTGTTAACTTGAAGGCCTACTTTCGTAGGCATGTCTCCCTCATTCGAGTTTTTATATCGACGATACCGACGAAACTACGCTGACGTTATTACTCTGGCGCTGTTACACCGATGCTATTTTCTAGTAATCATGGTCACGTGAAAAGAGAGTGAACTGTGCAATATAAGCCTTTACGCGATGCATTTAGACCGGACCTTCGCATCACATTTATAGTGTGTGTAGGCCTACATCTATGACTGTGGCTACTAACAATTATTTTAATTCCGTCACCTTCATTCCTGGGAAACGAACGTGCTACCGAATATTTCCCGAGTGGAGTTTGCGACATTCGTAAGGCTGAACCAGTGCTGACCAATCATATGGTGCCAAGAATTTCACATCAAAATGAAAGGGTGGATCTACACATTTGCATTAGACTTGTAGCTTTAATGTGCGTAATTTAATGAGCATGCTCTCTGAAAACGCCGTGAAGAAATTTAAACACCGAAAGGGGCCAATAGTTGTCCATGATTACATTTCCTGGTTGAAAGTTGCCAGAAGTACGGGCAAGAGAAACGTTTTCATGGTTAAAGTTCGGACTCTCTTGGTCGAAAAATAACATTTTACTGCATAGTAAAATTTTAAATCTGAACAGAATATTGCGTTGAAATTGACAAGGAATTGTGTGGACAACTATTGGCCAATATTCTTGTTACATTCCACTAGGATATAACCAGTGAACAGGAAACTAAATGCTTACCTTATATAAGCGTTTTTATTTCAAAATGACCTGCCGCGAGAACTCATTGTTTGTGGAAACAAAAACCAAAATTTGTGACCTTGGTTGTTTTATATTTGTATTTATATGTGTTCATCACTGTTCTCAGGAAATTTCTGTACTTTTCACTATTATCGAAATTTTGTATATATTTCTGACTTAAGATGTACCAAAAAGAAACAGTTTATCTTCAATATGATAATTATATTTTACGCTTTCGCTGTAAATATTTTACGAAAATCAAAGGCATTTACAACAGTCCATTTGTATTAGGGTGCTTTCACGCCACCAACAAATTAAATCAAAGCAAAGCAAAGAGAATTAAATACAGTGTTGAAACTTCTCGTCGAATCCACTTTCCGCAGTGCGTCAATAAGAGTCTGACAATAATTTTCAATTAGGTATTTAATCCTTTTTTTCTTGCTGTATTTTTCTTTCAATTGTTTTGCTCGATATATTCACCTTATAGACGAATCATATCAGCGCTTGTGTATAGTGACTGTAGGCAGCAATTAGTGGGGTCCATCATCCTTAAATCGTCTTCATTTATTGTCTTCTTGAATTTCAAACCCTCATATTCGGTAAAATTGAAGAAATCAATGAACAATTTAATGTACAACGATCCATGACACAAGTAAACAAGGAAATTGAAAGATTAAAAGGTGATAGATCTCGGCTACAGCCGACTAAAGTCAGACCACCATAATCTGTCTGGATTCGTCTATAGGGAACAGTCCATATATTGACTGCCTGTTTTGACAGTTTGGCGATAACCGTTGGCTTTAAGGGCATCTTTGGAACTGCTCCTAAAATAACTGAAACCCCTTTTACTGTACATATATTTGCCGTAGTTTCTAAAACTATAAAGACATGTTTGGAGAATTTTTTCTCCTTGTTTTGTACAAAATGTGCTTTACACTGTTTCAAATTCAGTTGTACTTTCTCAACGTAGTAAAAATAACATACCGGTATGTCTACTTATAAATACTAGCCAGGCCGTTACACAGTATGCAGTGAAACGCCTTTGGCAAGAAGCCAAAACTTTTATTAAGCATAAAGTATTTTAAGAGAGTCAAAACACTACACTAATTGAGAACAAGATGAATTCTTAATTGTTTAAAGCACCTGGCCATATGGAACGCCATTTTAACTTTATTCAGGTTTTTCAGAAATCTCGAATTAATTTCAGATATTACAAAATTTTATTTCAGATATCTCGAATTAATTACGTATATCTTTAAATGGTTGCAGATATCTTGAAAAATCGGAAATTAATTCGAGGCATTTTATATAAAACGGCCTTAAATACAACCATGCATTCACTGGTGATTTTAATATATCAGGTTGGGAAACGCCGAGAGTGTAACGCTGCATGGGAGTGTTTCTCTTTCCCCAATCTATCCGAGGGATTGCACCTTAACATTTCCCATGAAAATTTGACCTAGCATCACCATAAGTTATCATTTTAATTTCGCTTACTACTCGGTCTTCTTCCTACTTATAGGGAACGCGTTCCGTGAAACTTAGGGGTTGGAATTTATTATGAGCTTTCAATGTTAAAGAGGTCACCTTTGAAGTGTACCCGAAGTCAAAAAATCCCAAATAGGCCTATATGTTAAACAGCATGAAAAATGGATTCCGGCAGTCTAACTCCCATATTCATAGGATATTCTTCAGCCAAGATGTAAAATATTTATTAATTACTCATCGTAAAATGGTATAATGCGCAATAATTTGTGATGTCATTGTTGTGCTATTCAAATTAAATTTTTGTATTTGTTTTTTTCAATCTGAAAGTTGTTGCGCCTTGTGCCAAGGTGTGATAGATCGCTTACTCTCCTCGGGTGTTAAAATTAACTAAGCTCCAACTGTGACACATGAAAAACAGCAGATCAAGTGAGTTGTACAACAAGAGACTCGCAATATTTTTGCGCAACGGACCAATTTGTTTTAAGTGAATAAACTTCAACAATTGCTATCTCAGCTCAGAAATGTCCTTTGAAGATGGGAGTTGAACTGTTAGAATTCATTTGTCATGCTCTTTAATATATATTCTTCAATTGTTTTGACTAGAGGTACACAACAATGATCTGGTAGCATTTTATTTGAAAGTAGGACAAAGACAGGCACTATTTTCACAAATGTTTGCATCATAGTACTTCGATAACTGATTTCTCCTACGGAACATCGGGGTTATTCGAAGTTGTGAATGGTAAACATTAAAACCAAAGAAAATAAATTTGAAAAAAAATCCAATTATAATAAAAGAAAAATAGAACGGCACCTGCACTCTTCGGGCACCACAACGTATTATATATTCGTTTTTATTTGATTGGTGCAAGCAGGAGTACAGTTTTTTATGTATATGTAGAAGACTTAGAAGAACGTTGTGCTTTTTGTACAAATTTTCTACTACATATTGTGGTAAAAATTAATTGTTGGGCAGTTTTGTGTATGATTATTTATGTACTTCTAAAATCCCAAACTCTTACCCTGCATTATTCTTGTTGCCAAGTATTTTTTTCATAAGTGGCAAACAAAATTTACATCTCAGAGACATCCGAAACAGTCGCTCACCGTATATCGGACTTTGTCTGACGTCACAGGTTTCTTTTTCCGGAACGTGAGTTCAAATTCTTTCAACAAAACTTTCGATGTGTAACTGTCCATACCCACATTGTCTGAAGACAAAGCGTGTTGTGTCACCTGGGAACAAATTTAGTGACTGGCTATCGATCAGTTCGGAAGATAACCTCTTTCGGGGGGAAATGGTTTTTCACACGGTCGGGGGGAAATGCGGCCATGGGTGGCGCCACTTTCAGATTTCTCCCTTGGTGCTTTGCGATCCTACCGCGCAAATTAAACGGAGACAAACGTTCAAAACACCTGGAAAATTACATCCATCTTAAGCGAGAGAAATTTTGGAATAATTAAAAACTTTCTTGCTATGAGAACAAAAGAGCCGAATTATTGTAGTGCGCCGCACTACAATATTGGCATTTACTGGCCGACTGACAATTTCTTTTGTGAAGCCTGTTATGGCCCACAACTCATTTCCCTGCGCGTACCGTAACTTAGTTCGTACAAATATCCATGCTCTACCCTTTAACAATAGCAGTAAGTGCAATCTGTGGCCGTCTTTAAACAAAAATCAACTTCAGAAAAGCAAATACCACACTTACAAGGCTGATTAAAGGAGTTAGCTTCATGAAAGAGCATTGCGGATAAATTTCCAGAAAACGCGATGTAATGTGGTTCGGCCTTTTCACACTGAAGTGATAAGCCTGGAGAATCAATCGCTGCTTCCAAATTGGCATACGTAACACGGCGCCATTGCGTCCGCTATCGTTGAACAGTATCAAGGCGTTATGTACAGTATCTTCATCTAGCTACTACGGAGCAGAGTATTGCCAATTCCCTGTACGGAACGAATTGGCTTTACTGCATTGGATTAAGCGACTTGTGCTGCAGTTCTATTATCATGCTTTATTTCAGTGGTAAAAGCAGAAGCTATTTTGACAGCAGTCTGACCGAAACGTTTTGACAGCATGCATGTAGCATGCATTTCGAATTAACGAAACACGGATGTTAAAACACACAGCGTCAACACATACAGTTATTCGGCCTTCCACGAGACAGTTGTCATATGCATGCAGCGGTGCAGTCAGAGAGCTTGAGAGGGCGTCATTATTTAACAAAAAGAACGGTGAAAGAGGAGTCGAGAACCGATAAAACCATTTTAGGCAGGAGTAAACAACACAACAGAGCATAACGTATGGCTAAGTAGGCTACTCAGCACGAGTCCTTGAACGGCACTATGCTTCGTCCACTTCATTTTACTCCACACTAGACTGTATACGGAGTAGGTCCTACCGTAAAGCGCAGTACACGGTCTTGTTCAAGGACTACTCAGCACTTGCTTCATTGTTGGCAAATATGCTTCAAAATAAAGCTAGTGACTGACTATCACTAGCAGGTCCGGATTTACTCCATCATTGGTTACTCTTCTATGATTTCTTTATGCGTCCAGCCAAGGAGCTGGGAGACAAGTGGTCCATCTTTGTACTATCAAGAAATAGGGTTGAGAGGAGTGGCCAAAAAGAAACAACAGCCCCTCTTCCCGCCATGAACAAATCCTAAAGTTCAAATAAAAACTGGGCTACTGTACTAACTGAAAAGACATCTCTAACACGCACTACAATTCTGCGTATTTGCAAGCAAATGCAGTTCTAGTTTTGTTTGGAAGTTCACCACACAAATTTGAGATATCGAGCAACCCTGTCACGTTCTGCGTCCTGAGTTTAATAGCGAGCTTTAGATTGCACGACGCGGACCTCAACTACAACGTTATGACATCATTCCTTGCGTTGCCCGTAGTATTTCACAACTTGGTGCATAGCGTCGTTTCACACTGTGTTCGAAGCGGCATAGGCACAAATGACGTCACTTCGTCGTAGATGACGTCCGCGTCGTGAAATCTAAAGCTCCCTAATTACACACTCGACACAGCCGCAAGATTTATACATTTTGTCTACAGATGCGCACTGTGTAACAGGGTATTTCTTGATTGGTTGTTGTCATTGTATTGTATCGACTGCATTCTTTGTGAAGGTTAAGGACTAGGTTAAAGATTAGGGCTAACGTCAGCAAGTTAGGAAATTTCTTGTTAAACGGTGCGCATCGCCCCAGAAAGTTGTGTGAGTTACTCGTGCTTGTAATAATTGTGCTCATTAATACGTTTTTGGAAGTTTCTTGTAATTTTACTTGAAACCATTTTGTTCTACCAAATGCTAAAGATTTTTAAAGGAAACCAGGTAGTAAGAGAAAGCTTTGAATGTCACCCGAATTCCGGTAAACATTACACTTTGATTTCGAAAGATTGTATAGAATCCTTTATATCGTCACTGTATATTAGTCTACACACTAAAACGTGTTTAGAAATTTAAAGAGCCTTTCAGCGAAACCAAACTAAAAACTGTTTCTCGAAGAAGCTGTTGGTCCACTAAAGGACAACACTTGACCAACATCAGGGTCCTCAGGCCATTTACATCATTGGTCGACAAAGGTATGTATTTCTTGGTTTTATGTGCCGTGACAAACCGGTTCCTTTTCCGCGTATCTTTAGTACACTGTAGAAACAATATTGAACTTTATTGAACGACCTGTGTTTCGGCAAAACGATTTGTGGCGATATCGATACTCTAAAAAGGCCTATTCAAGAGGCACTCACTTCCAAAATTTGGTTCCAGTTAAAAAAAAAAGTTGACTTAAATTTTAATCATTTCTGGAACAACATTATTTCAGTTAAATGAGATTAAGCTTAATGTTCAGTTTCTCTCTGAATAGATTTTGTGAATGGTTAGATGCCATTGTACAAAAAGTTTGCATATGCATGGAAGTTAGTGAAATGAATTTTGAATGTGCAATGCGTATAGGAAAGGACCAAATGTGTAAAAGGGAGGGGTGTATGGTCAAAATGTGCAGAAATCTGAATGTAAATATGTGTAACTATAAGCATTGTTGCTGATTTGTACATTCAAAATGGTTAAAAATATATTTTAAATCTGATTGCAATGATAACTGATAATCTATTATAGCGTAAATTCACTAAGGGAAAACCAATCAGTATAGCATTCTAGAGTGGAATATGTTGTCTTTTGCAGATGTAAAGCTTCATCATATGGAACGCGAAAAGGACAACTTTTTGAAAAATATTGAAAGATCGGTAGCAATGACTTTTAAATTGATAAGTTCTTTCCCATATTTCTGGAGGTGGTAAAGTTGATTTACAATGGTAAATTGTAACGAAGGTTAAAAAGAATGTTCCGCTATCGACCCCAGTGGTATAGTCACGGGTTTTCTCAAGCGGAGATACATGCTACCTGTTGAGTCATCGTTGGCGTAAAGGGCAAGGGAAGTCGCCCCACTTGGAGAAGTGTAGTGGACTGTCCTGTGTCATGATTGGTTGTTGGGAGTCACGTGACAGCAATTTTCTCTCCAAATTCGAAATTTACCAGAAGTAACAGCTTGATTTACCTTGAATATTTAATATTACAGTTAAAAACTGTGATAAAAGATACTTTGGAGAGAAATATGAAGAAAACTATGACATTAAACTGTTGCTTCAAAATGAGTTTGGGGGGCTGCCGTTGACCTTTATGAGAAGGGCGTGCGGCCTTGGAAGATGCTAGAGACATTGAATGTCCTTGCACACAGTCTTGTGCCAACTATATTAAGTATACCTTTGAAGTAAAATTTTGTGTTTACATATTGTATGTATTTTAAGAAGCTAAAAATGACGTAAGTGAAGGGGGCATGTCGGAATCTCCTCCCTCTTGTTACGTCACTGTCCATCGAAGACTAGACGAATGAACTACTTATCCATACAAAGCTGTTGAAGAATAAGGTAATGACAATTAATCTCTAGAGGTCCCGCAGGTAAATTAAATATTAGATCCCTAGGTCTATTTTCCCCAACGAACTATTTTTATGCAACCAATTCGGACAGGACCCCGCTACAATTTTTTTTTCGGGTTCTTATCAAAATCTTTGGTCGGAGAGAGCCCAAAACTTGTCAACCAGTGTAAACACATAGATAGCCCCACATGTCTATGAAAATAAAATACGAAAGGATTTTTTTCGTGACGTCACACCGAAATATATTTTTTAATCGGACAGCGTAGTCCGATAAAATAGGCCTATATCTATGGTTGTTATGCCACGAAATAATAAGCATGAATTTTGTTTTCTTTGTCCTTCGGTACAAATCATGTACCTCACATTTTAGCAATTTTTCGCCCTTTCCGACCCGAAAAGGGGAAGATTTTAACAACTTATTCACAAAAATTTGATCGGAATCCGATCCGAATTCGTTGCATTATGACCGCTGCTTTTAGGACTGGAATATTTTATTCAGTGTGTTTTTTAAACTTTTCATTTAAGCGTCCGTGAATTCTGTTTGTATGTTAACATTCAGCACGTTCCTCACTTTCTGTAAGTACGATTTCTTCACCCCACTGCAATGCACAGTTGGAATAAACCACTGAAAGAAATCTGATCTTGTCTCTGTCATATTTCTTCACTGTTTGTCTGGTTTGAGGTCACAACAGGAGTTGGTATGTTAGAGGGCTACTTATTCTGAGCATTTTGGTGAAATTTGCATTGATATTCGATGTGTGGTTCTCAAGATATGAACATGTCACGTAAAGTTTTCACATTTCCAACAAAATGTGAACTTGAAGCAAGCACATATGACATCACATCCCCACATTGATGGGCAGTCTTTTGTTTTTCTTTAAACTTTATACTGTATTTTCTTTTAAACAATGCCATGTTATTAAAATGTGATTGCGTAAGTAGCATGAGAATTTTACAAACTTTGCATCCCCCACAGGGAGGTCATACTCCTATTAACTTCAAAGTCAGCACAAGTCTGATAAAACAAATGGAAACAAAGCATTCCTTGTCAATGTGAGGAAGTGATATGAGCTTTGCTGTCCTCAAAATCACTTTTGAACACAAATCTACTGATTTCATTCACTGATATCTCAAGAAATACACGTCCGATTTAAATGGAACTTTCACCACACTGTGTAGATTTTGTTCCTCTTTCACATATGAAAATTAAATTCTTGCTTAAACTTCCCCTTTAAGTACTCCTGATGGTTTAAGTACTCCTGATGGTTAAAGCTATTCATTTAGTTGGTTCATGGAATTCAACAAAATTTTCCAAAGCTGTTCAGTTTTCTCCACACACAGACAAATGGTCAAACTTAGTTAATCCCCATATCCTCCCTAGTGTTTGTGGGATGTAGGTTGCGACCGAGGTCTCAGAGCGCACTTGCTTCCGAGAGGTACTAAGGGGGCTCCCTGCTCCTAAGATCTGTAATGTTTGGGTCGTTAACTGTGCAGTATAAAAATATAAAAGAATGAAATTGCACTTGTCAGGAGAATGAACGATATAAAGTTCTCCAAAAAAAGGGTTGAATGACGCATAATGAGAAGAGTGAAATTCATGAGCGAAATTTTACTCTTACTACAGGGATCACTCTTAAAACGAGTGATCCCCGCAGACATTTGTTTAAAATGAATTATAGTCTTCTAAGAGTGAATTTCACTACTGTTAGAGTGTAATAACACTCTAATCGGGTGAGTTAACTGATAAAAGAGCGTCTTTAGTTCACTTCTTGTTGTTAGAGTTTGAAACAACGTGATTTGGTGCATTACTATTTTGCATGCATAAGGAACATTTTATTATATACCTTATGAAATATTTTGTAAGTATAACCTTACAGAAATGAAATGCATTGAAATTGGTGGCAACAAATTTAACATAATTCTACACAGATGCATAATCACATGACAGCATCAACTTAGTGAAAGATGTTCGTGCTTTTCTGCATAGGCTTGTCACTATCACGTCCTCCTGATATAGGAGCACTACATATTGCCCCTTACCAGACGCGTAGCCAGGGTTGTTTCATGGGGGGGTATCATGGGGGTATCATGTGGGGGGGGTTGGGGCCACGACGTGAGGGAAAAGTCTTCGGGTAGAAGCTGAGAAAAAACCCAGACATTTTTAGGTGTTTTTTGCTTTGCAAGGTTGGGTCATGGGGGGCTCTAACCCCAACCACCCCGTGGCTACGCCACTGCCCCTTACGGTACCTGTAGAGGAGGTGAGTATGCCCTCATTGCTCCCAACCTGTCCAAGGGTTGTCGCGGTGCGCGAGAAAATTTTGGTCGAAAATGCCTCACAGATCGCTGGAATTGGTGTGTACTTTTCATTCCTAGTTTTTACCGCATGCATATAAGTGAGGAAACACTTGTAAAATCCACAACGTTTAAATTCCATATTTCATGCATGGCTCAATTCTAAAATGGAATAAATAGTAAACTCATAATCGGTTTTTTTAGGTAACGTAAACGCTTCTTTGGGAAGCAGTAAAAGTTTTGGTTTCGCCGAACGGCCCTTTGCCAGAGGTTCGGGAGGACTTTAGAAAAAGAACACTATGACCTTAGTCGAAAGACTCAAAAGTTAAAAAAGGAAGAATAAAAAATTTATTTATAAGGAACTCTGTGAAAAATGGTATTCAAGAGTGCTTATCTAAAGAGTGCCATATTGCCTCACTTTGTGAAGATGTTTAGATGCTAAACACGGTCACGTTTCTAATCCTTGTACATTACCCAGGGGTAGATGGGATTGTAGTTTTGTTGAGGTTACTGAGTATCATCATGCAGATTTAGGCCCTCTGACCATATTGGAGCATTCTCCCGGGGAAAAAATGTGGCTTCGCATTTATTGAAGTTTTATATTTTATTTGTTGCCATAGGTGTACCGTAGTGTGTCAGTTTGGGAGGGGGCGATTATCTAAGTCGAGCACACAGAAATTTTTGAAAAATTGAGAACCCTCGGAAAGCAGGAAATGGCATTTCCTGGGCTCGTAACTAGAATTAAATTCCTTGCTTTCAGATTTCTTTCGCAATAAAAATTATTTTCACTTCATAATACCGCCCCAAAACGAAGAATGATTTACAAACACGCATTGTTCTTTTCAATTATCTGTTTGACTTAAACACTATATGTGCGGAGCGTACAGAAAATTGTTAAAAAACTTAACCCCTAAGATAGCCGGAATGGCATTTCACAGCCTGTAACTAGAAATGAAGCCGTCGTTATTTTGAGTTTCACTTCAATATAGAAAAAACCTAACTTGCCAATGACAGTTCGGGAGATAACCGTTTTCGGGTGAAAATGAGAATTCACCCGATCGGGAAAAAATTTGCAGCATGAATATTCATGAGCACTTAGTGTGTACCTCTTCACAGTCGTCGCTTTGTTTTATAAATATGTATATGTTCAAATGCAAGGTAATTGTTCACCGCCTCCGACAGAAATCTTAAGAAACTTTCAAGAACGTACTAATGGGCTCAATTGCCTGCACGAGTAACTTACACAACTTTCTGCAGAAAAAATTGAGCAGATCTTGCGGCTGTGTCGAGTCTATAATTTAAGCTTAGGGCACAGAACGTGGCAAAATTGCCCGATATCTCAAAATTTGCGCTGTGAACTACCAAACATGATCCGGCTTTTTTGTTCCCCTAGCAACAAAGTTTCTAAATATTCCAAAATTTCTCTTTCCTAAGACCGATTAAATTTTCCAGGTGTTTTGAACGTTTGTTTCCGTTTAAAGTGCGCGGTAGGATCGCAAAGCATCAGGGGAGAAATTTGAAAATGGCGCCACCCATGGCCGTATTTTCCCCCGATCGGGTGAAAAACCATCTTCCCCCGAAAGAGGGTATCTCCCGAACTGAATAATCAGAAAAGTACCAGATAAAAAGTACTGCTAAAATTAGATGGTTTTGTCTCTTATCGAAGGGGAGGGAGGGGCTATATGCAACGGAATTAAAAACATAGTATAATGTTTTTGACTGCATTAAGAACTGAAGAATCTTCGTTGATTTCAATTGCAAGGTCTACTAAATAGATGAAATTTTTAACGTGACTGCCCGAACTCCAGATTATAAATGGTTTAACTCCCAACGTATTTGAAATATGGCACTTTACAAGGTGACTTCAAATAAATTCTCAGTCAGACTTAGGGAGAGATTTTCTCACACCACTGTTTATCATTATGTGTATCTGAAAACGACATGGCCGATATTCATTACCTTGTAAGAATCCGGCTGTCCGGCCGGGGAGGCCAGATAGCAGACCATTGGGTACTGCACGCACATGAGCAACCCCTCGTCTGGTTTTGCAAGGAGAATTCCGCGGAATTGTGAGTTTCCTTGAAAAATATGGTCTTCTAAAATGCAAGATCAAGAAGTCGTCCGAGTGGCTACATACCAACATGTTTTATCGTGAGTCTGTAGATGAAGACTCCCCGACAAAACTGGATTTTCTCAACAACAAGGGGGTGGGTAGCCCGTCCCCGACGGAGGCACGACCTTGCCCGCACAGATCGGAGATGGGATGAGGGATAGAAGAGCTAGTAAGAAGTGATAAAACCCGATTCAGATATGCTTTAAAATAGCGAAAAAATAGTTAAAAAATAAAAGAATCGTGGTCATCCAACCAGTAACTTCAGTCCTTTACGTTTAGTCCTGTCAGAAAAATTGCCGTCCTTCCACAACGGGGGAAGAGATAGGACAAGGTACATAGAATGAGGTGTAAGAGACTTAAGAAGTGATTTAAAGTCGATTCCGATGTGTATTAAAATAGCATTACAAAACAAAATATATGTTCTAGATGGCCCATCAAGTAATTTCAGTCCCTGAGGTGTTTTCTATTATTTTTTTTATTTTTTAAGCCTCCCCGACGAAACTGCCGACCTTCCCAGCCGAGGGTGGGGTGGGGACGGGGACAGTGTTCCCCGAAGGGGGGGGCATGGCCCCCGGCCCCCCGCTGGCACCACCCCTGCATTTCGACCACCGTAGGCTTGACAACTTGGATCACCATGGACCAAATGTATTCACTCCATTTCGAGCCATTAACCAAGACAAACGGTGGGCGCGGAGGCTCATCATTTAACTCCCCCCCCCCTTTCCTGGAGTTTCAAAATTACCATAATGCTTTCGGGGAGTTGTTTGTTGCAACTCCCTGATGCGTTTTAGTTTGTTTTAACCCCGCCCCTTTGTATAATTCTCTCAGGGCTTCCACGAAAAATTGATGAATCGTTCAGAAGCACATCACACTTTTCGCAAATGAAAGGAGACATTACAAAGTTAACCAGAGTATTTGCAGCTTCAAGTTACATAATTCATTTCATAAATTAAACAACGGGTGACTCTTTAAAGTCGTCACAATTAACTATTTCTTTAGTTACAGTGATTAACAAATACCACATCCACATCGCGTAGGACGAACAAAAACATAATTCTTCAAATAATTACCACATTTTTGTTATAACTACCGTGTTGCCACGGCAACCGATCCCTGTCAGAGGAAGTAATAGTTCTCGATTTCTTCATAGTTAAAGCCACACACATTGAATTGGTTTGAACATCGTTTCCCATATTCCCAGTTACGGTATTAAAAAATTTCGTTTTCAACCCACGTAACAACATCCGCAGGTACGCAGGTATGACTTGTAGTCAAACTATTTATATTGATAGGAAAATATCATTGAAAAAATACCTCTTGGTGTGGTCGCTCCATGTACGTGATTTTACAGTAGGTCTACCTCATATGGATGCCCTGTGTTATGCGATACATCAGTACACAGTGGCTGGCGCTCACGATAAACATTAAGCGTTTGTGCTTAAAAGTTAATTAAAGCAAGATAGCGTAAGGTTAATAAAATGCTGGCTGACTTTTTCGTATATCTATCGAAACTTTCGGGATCCATCGGCAAAGGCCGGGGTGGGGGAATTTTTACCTTTTGAAATTCGCCGTCCTGGAGGAATGGTCAAACAAATGATCCTTACCCCACCCCTCTAATTGGAACAAATAAAATGAAACTAGCGTCATGTTAAGGCCCGACTTTATTTTGTCTTTTTAGATAGGCCTATAAGGTCAATTTGAAACCGTTGTTATGTAGGCCTATATATATATATATATATGTTAGGTCACGTATTTCGTTTTCATCATCTAAAAAAAAAATAGTAAAAAAGGGTGTTGAAAGTGTCCTACGTCCAAAAATTCAGGAGGACCCCTTCTAATGACTCATGCCTGTGATTTCCATCTTCTACGTACAGTCTCCCTCGGTGTTGTAACTCCTTTCAGGAGTAGTTCCATCTTTTCTACCACCGTGAATCCCACAATGTGCTATAACGTTTAGGATATACGTACACGGCCCACTGCAACTTTTTGTGCATGAAATAATGATCTCTCGGGTCGTTTTTGATATGGATATGCACCTTTGAACTTTGACGACAATACGGACGTCAATTGCCTTAAACTGGGTCAACTGAAAGTTATAAACATATCCTCAGGCCTAATAGAAATTTTGTGGCTAACTTTTGTGTCACTGGTTCCTTGGCGAACAAGTACTGAACGGTACGGTAAAACTGTAATCATCTTTCGATTTGTGAGTTGGTTTGTTTCCAGGCTATGTACCGAATAACCGTTCCTTATACAAGTTACTGTTTCTTACATGACAAAGTAATGGAAGAAGGGCGAGGGTAGTTTCCAACTGAGTGGCAAAAATTAAACTGGTGTGGCTAAAATCTGTCCGGTTATGGTATTTTTTTATTTTCTGGGGCAGGGCCGCTACCTGCCTGGGAAGGAGGCAAACTTCCCCCATTTTTCTAATCGTACTACACATCACGGTGTTTAGTCACGGTACATGGCCCCCTACATAAGGCAGTGTTCGAACTGCCCCAAGTTTGGATTGTATACAGTCTGTATATGCATTTCTATGTAGTAGCAGGTTACCAGACAAGCAACGTACTAGACTAGTGCTGGGTACTTTTCCCGCGGACTCCGCCAACTGTACCCCCACTAGGAATTATTATTGGACTATACTGTATATGGCAAAAGGTTTCCATATTTTTCTTTAACTTGAAATGTATCTCGTGATCCGCTCAGGCACCATTACCATGCATGCCGAAGGGCGCTGTAGCCTGACTATTTATACTCCGCAATGCAATGATGACTTGAAAGCGAGTATGAAGAGTAACTACAGGCTGACAGGGCCACTAGGTGTTTAAAGGGCAAGACCAGTCGACTAAAACTTACTGTGAAACAAGAACCTTATCTCAAAATTTTCATCTTATGTCTCTTCGAAGTGTCTCTCACAATATTTTAACTTGATTTCAATATTAAATATTGGTAAACCAATCAGTTACTAGTATAGTAAACTTAACATTTCAGGAAAAAAATATTGTCACATGACTCTCAAGAGCCAATCATGAAACAGGACAGTCTATTACACTTCTTCCAGTTGGGGTGACTGCTCTGGCTCTTCCACCTGAACACAAAGTGGACCACTGGAGGCCTTCCTCCATGTCTTTACTACCCGGGTTACCCATGCACAGACGGTGTCCTAGGAATCACGTTGCCATTTGAAACGTCTATGTTCAGTTGTAGTGTCCCTTTAAGCAATGAACCCCTGGTGACGTATCCAGGGAAACTAACCACGGAAAATGTGCTTAAACTAAACTCGTCGGTCTCCACAACAGAAAAGGCCTAGTCATGACTCGAGCTACAAAAATTTGTCAGCTCATCGCGAAGTTCCGTCTGATGATATAAATTATCCAAGACCGAGTCCCACACTCTCGGTAAATGTTTGCACATGGAATGGCGAGTACAAAGTATAGGCCTATGTTCTAGCAAAGCGACAGGTACATAGAGTATAATGTTTTGACGGGAAGTCGCCCACTCGCACTCTTGTCGCAAGTGAAGAGAGGAACACGCCTATCAATAAATCCGTCAGATCAGGTCTTGGAACTTCCATGGTCTATCAAGCTTCCGAGGTTTGATATGACGGAATATCCCGCTGTGTTCTGAGTCTGACGTAGGCTATATATTCTTTTTACTTTACACCTTACTTGCAGATCCGTTTTGTGTAATTGAAACGAAACTGTATGTGGAGCATTGAATGTGTACAAGCAATATTGCTACCAATTGAAGATCCCTGAAGAACCTTCGACATTGCGATAGCGAACAGTGAAGCTTTTATTTGTAGTTTGGCAGTTCAAAACATTGGAGTGTTTGTCTTTCACTGGATATTAATAATCGCAATAAAACGTTCGCAGTGATTGAAACGGAACACGTATAAAAAGATTGCACGTAGTTTTAGAAACTGCTGATCAACTTTCTTGTTAACATGGGTGGTTGTATGAGCGGTGATGCGTCTCGTCGTGGTAAGTAAAGATTTTTTATTATAAATACTATGATTTTTACTTTTCTCTTGTGCCTAGGCCTAATATAGGCCTACGGTGTCTTTCTCTTTTTAGAAATAAATACGAAGTAGGCTATATAATGTATAATGCAGAAACCAATCCATCGGTGTTTCGGCTCTTCCTGGAAGTACATCATTGCAATCATTTCTTCTACATGGCCAACTGACAGTGGAGGACTGTAAGTTATCTGTCATGCGTATCTTCTGTTTGTTTTGTTTATCTCGCAAAGGAATGGGGTCGCGTAGTGTATAAAACAGGTAAAGCCTATGTATAGTAGACTTAAGACTTATATATAGACTTTTTCTAATTTGCTGTAGGCCTATACTAATGTGCTTCACATGCGCACATGGGTTCAAATCCCGCGTGTTGTACGTGCGCCCTAAATGACTCATGCTAGGGGGCACTGGGGAGGGAGATACTAGGTGCATAACAATTTTGCAGTGGGAAGTGGACTCCACTCACGCCGGAAACGCCACTGAGCCCCGGCGAAGCGCGATGCTTATCGGGTCGGGTGGGGGTCAGATGTCAAACCCCGGAAACTCGTCGGTTTTATTTATTTATTTATTTATTTATTTATTTTTTTTTTGTGAGGTATTTAGGTCGTTATTTAAGGGTTATTCTATTGATTAAAACACCGATCTAAAAATTTGCCCCAGGGTAACTTCAAGTAGGCCTAAGAATTTTTGTAAAACATCAAAAAAAAAAAAAAAACAAACAAACAAACAAACAAACAAACAAACAAACAAACAAACAAAGAAAGAAAGAAAGAAAGAAAGAAGGAAAAAAACTACTACCAGTGTATCCGGCTGACAATTTGAAAAAGGGGAGATGAGGGAAAAAGTTGATGGGCAGTTCAATGTGAGTGACCTGGTGGGGTCAACTAGGGTGCGAAGTCCCCGTGAGCTCCTGGGTACTATGGGTTTTGTGAGGCATTAACGTGGTATTTAAAGGGTGCTTCTGTTGTCTTGACACTGGTTCAAAAATTCTTCCAGGCGTCTTCCAGTAAGATTTTATTGGTAACAAATCCAATGAAACTACTGCCAAGAGCGCATCCGGCTGACACGTTGAAGAAGGGGAGCTGACCTAAAAAGAGAAAGAGAAAGCAGTTGATGTTCAGTGGAATGTGGAAGGATGTGGGCCTAGGCATAATCCTGCATGAACTCTGCTACCCAGGCGCGTAGGCAGGACTGTGTCACGGGGGTTGGGGTTGGTGTCATGGGGAGGGGGGTTGAGGCATGATATGAGGAAAAAGTCTAAGGATAGGTGTTTTTGATTACGTGTTTTTTGCATTGCAAGGGTGGGTCATGGGGGTTCTAACCCCCCAAACCCTCCCCATGGCCGCTTCAGTTAGATGGTGTAGTCGAAAGTGTAGAGACAATTTTGAAAAACGCAACCCCCCAGACAGCTTGAAATGGCATTTCAAAGCATGTTTTTGTGATATTTTCATAAAACGAACGTGAAAACTACTGCCTTTTCTAGTCGAAAGAAAGATCAAATCTTGAAAAATTTGGTAATCACACTCTGACTGAAATATCAAATATCAGTTTGGGGAGTCGAAAGTGTAGAGACAATTTTGAAAAACGCAACCCCCCAGACAGCTTGAAATGGCATTTCAAAGCATGTTTTTGTGATATTTTCATAAAACGAACGTGAAAACTACTGCCTTTTCTAGTCGAAAGAAAAATCAAATCTTGAAAAATTTGGTAATCACACTCTGACTGAAATATCAAATATCAGTTTGGGGAGTCGAAAGTGTAGAGACAATTTTGAAAAACGCAACCCCCCAGACAGCTTGAAATGGCATTTCAAAGCATGTTTTTGTGATATTTTCATTAAACGAACATGAAAACTACTGCCTTTTCTAGTCGAAAGGAGAATCAAATCTTGAAAAATTTAGTAATCACACTCTGACTGAAATATCAAATATCAGTTTGGGGAACACAAGACACAAGATTTTCCGAAGGGAACGTGCCCCCTCCCCGGTTACACCTTGGCGACGCCACTGCGTGAGCATGGGTTTTTTTTCCAGGCAGGCATACTCCGGCTTGCCCCCACTTGGTACAGGTTTGCCATTAACATCGTTTTCTTAGCCGATGAAGCTTTGCTTGGATATTTATGTAGATTTTTTGTATAGACTTCATGATTAACTAGAGATGGGTGCGCATACTTGCCCATTGCCTGCGTAGCAGACTGTGGGACATATTCCTTGATCAGTCTTTGTTAATTCTTGAAGGGGGACCGAACAAACTGAGTCCGCTCCGGGGTAGCTTGCCCAAGGCAGCCCCGGCAATTTGGCGGACTCAGCTCCTTCAAGTAGATTAACCAGGCCCCTGACCAGAATTCCAGCGGCGGGCCGTGTCAGCAATGGATCAAAGGCAAGTTGTGACAATGGGGAGTAGATGCACTGAAATACTCGATTCAGTGTGATCAAACGTGAACAGACACTATTATTGCAAAGGGGTCTGATTGACTTTGTAGAAGGGTCGAGCAAAGAGGTCTACCAAATTTCCCCTTTGTCAGTAGCCTGTGAGTAGCATGCAGACACCATCATCACATCAAATAACGGCTATTTTTTTTTTATAAAGACAAGACCCAGTCGACTCATATTGGGAAGAAAAGGATGACATTCTTGTTGCAATCTGTGTGCAGTCCCTCCAAAACGTTTTATTTTTTCCTTCTTTAAACTCCTTAGGCCTATATAGGCTACGGTTGTGAACATCAACTCGCGAAAACAATCACCTCGGATGTTATGGGTTCAACCGGCCAGACCTCGATGCACATTCTGAAAACATGTTTAGGAATTAAACACATTTTCATCCCACTTTGTTAAACGGTCAAAATGCTATAGACTAAGCACCATGTATTTAATTCCTAAACACCATAGCATTCCATATCATGTGTTTAATGTCTAAAAGTTAAAACGTTACAAAATGGTACACTGAGTAACAAGCATATTCAATTTCCATACACAGTGCGGCCATTGGGGTGGCCCACAATTTGGCACGTTCCACTTTTTCAAGAAAGTGCTTGCAGCTGCGGATGTGATACCCCCCCCCCCACAAAAAATAAAAAAGGAAAAAAAGTGTACCACGACTAAAACTTACAGACTATTTATTCAGTAAAAACAAACTTGGAAATCATCCTGTACAGGACATAATAGCCTAGATGTAATGCAGATTTCTTGAAGTTACACAGGAAAGTAAATGGGAAGGAGAAACCACTATCTCTGGAACGACGAAACCCCCATACCGATGTTCCCCAAAATGATGTTCTTTCCGGTTACCGGGCTACCTCGGTCTTGGGTTTCAATGCTGGGTCACCCTATCGTCGATTTGGAATTCCCGAGACCACTCTGAACCGACAAAGCCTCTGTTCAGATCGCCCGATTCCAAACTAATGTCGGACTTTGAAAATAAAACCGCGCAAAGACCGACTGTGACGAAACAAAAATGCAAACCAAAGTGACAAATTAGCCGAAGCGTGTGCAATTGGGAAGTGGTGACCCGATTTCCGGAATAAGTCGGACGGTGGGAAAACCAGCCAGTTGGTGGAAATCAATCGGGGTAAAAAAAAAGTGGAGGGGCATATGGACAGATAGATTCCTTTTTTAAGTTCTAGACCGGATAGTGCGTAAACATGAATTGATTTCATTGCGGTGTTCGGTTTTTGACTGAAAATTATCAGACCGCCCGGAACCAAGAGAAGTCGGCTCGGTCAGACTACCCTCCCCGTATAGGCGACTTCAACGAGATCACCAAAACCGATTCTTCGGTTTCCGGGGCGCTCTCGCTTTGGTCCCTGCCTTAAGCGGTCTGTGCACACCTTTGAGGAATACATGCAGGACCACTACTACAACGCGAAAATTTGTATTTCGAATTAACCGAGGGAGACAACGAAACCAAGTTTGTTTATGAGATTGCTGAGAAAAAGCCCTTTCTTTAAAAATGAATCCAAGTTACTTTTGGAAGGCGGGGGGTGGGGGGAAGGGGGGAACCCCCTCCCCCCACCCCCTCTGTTGGAAACAAACAAATGAAACCAGGAAATTTAAGTGCCCGTTATCCTACAGCTCTGTTAAGTTACACAGACGACAAAAGCTATTTGGAAACAAATGATGGCTCCCTGCACAGCTACATGAACCAGGGATCTTCCTAGTACTTCAGTTTATGCATGAACTAAACAAAATTTAACTGACACAGTTCCGCTTGCTCGAAACCGGGGAGTAAATTGGAGACTGCTCAAATGCAGTCACTGTCATCTGCTAGCCGGGAAACTTTTAGCGCGGATGTGAATTCTCCATTGTCCATCAGGGTATAATAATTGGGGTCGGGACTTAGCTAGTGTTGTTATCTGAAATAGGGTCGACTCGATGAAAAGCTTTGGAACCCTTGCACTGTATCCATGCGATGCTGCCAGCAAATCAGCTGTTGGCACTCGGCGCATGGCAATGATCAAGTGTAAACAGCCAGCTAGCAAATTCAGTGTGACCTTTGCCCTGTAACAATATTCCTTTCCGGGTTTCTATTTCATTGGCAGTTTGCCAGCAACCGCCCTTATCTTTTTTTACAGTACAGTATGTAGTTGTAGATACATGGAAGGGGTAACAAACATTCCATGAAATCACAACCCGCCACAACTAAATACGTCTGGAGCCTGTTTACATGCCGATTGCAGTCGGAAGGTCTGGAGTTCGACTCCTGTCCGGTCCGTGGGTCATAACGAAAACTTAAAAAGTCGAACCTACTGCCATTGTGCTCGATTACTCGTGCTCAGCATATCAGTAATCGAATAGCTCCCTGCAGCAATGGTCTTGGGGACAACAGGCCGTTTAAGTTAGCCACAGCTCCAAAAAGGTCGTGGCCCGTCTGTGCAATTTGCCCAGATACTGAGCCGTACTTCATCCCAAAATCATGTATGACCCGCGGAACCCGTAAGGTGGGGGCTCATCTTCAACTTTTTCTGCCACAGGCACTTTTTGGTCCACCTAATTGCTATTTTATTGTTGAACATTTCGGGTCGCTTTTGTGGGTACTGCCCCGCTTAAAAACTCGCTTCGCAGTCCCAACATCCCCGCCCCGATGTAAGGAGTGTTATGACGTAATTTGAAAACGTAATATACATAAACGACCTTCCGTGATTGTGACCAAAACCTATATTCAGATAAGGCCTAGATCATGTCATGAATTCGCCTACAACTTCACTGCATGTCGGGTGCTAAAAATCTCAACAATTAAGACTGTAAGATGTGGACAAAAAGTCAAGAATGTAGCCCCTTACAGGGTTTAATGGCCTACTCAAAGCAACCTAAAGACAGTCCGAGTCATTTTAATTTAATAAAGTACATTTTGAAAAGACTGCAAGCCATATGCAGCATCGTTTTGTGGCTTTTCTATGGTATTTTTCTTTTCTTTATTACATCGAGGACAATGCATACTTCAATGAACGGATAATGACCTAATTATTATACTGCTGAATAAGCTGAAATTTGCCGCACGGTTTGCTTATTGAGAATTAGATTCATTATGAATGTTTAACCAATGATCCTATTAGCCTATACGTGTACAAGCTAGCAACTCCCTGCTTAGATATGCAAAGACGCGCACGATAGTGCAGTTACTTCAGTTGTCGACGGTGACTCATTACTCGTAAAAATGTGCTTTCTTTATAAATCCCCAAAGGTCACAAATATCATTGAATTGGGTTAGCATCATGTAAAATGTCTTTGAGACGATTTTTGTAAAGAGCAATTTATACGGGCACGCCATACTGTTAAGTACAGGGACTTTGTCAAAACTATTGTCACGGCAGCACAGTGACACTGTAAGTTTAACCCGTCTGAGACTGATCGAGCTCTGCGCAATACGCTCTGTGTGTGTCACACAACCGGTCACTAATTTGGAATCTGGTCAAGACCTACGCAACTGCGTAGCAGGCTGTATGGTGTATTCCTTGTTCACGGACATGAAGCGGAGACGCTTGGAAAACAGAATCCGCTCTGTGGGGTAGGTCAAGACGGACTTGAGTCACTGGATTTCATCATTGATGAGGAACCCGGGCCCCGGAGACAAAATGATGACTGATCTCCGCACTGGGAAGAGATGGGAAGGTTGTACCCTTTACCTTTGAAAAAAATGGCTGGACTGGTCAAAATGTCACAGGGAAGCACCCTTGCCAATACCTGCGAATTCACTCCATTAGATTGTGAATTCACTCCAAAAATAGTGAAATATGCTTCTAAGTGTGTCAAATTTAGCTCTTAGGTTTTCCCATGGCAGATATCAATCAAAGTTTCCTCTTGCTCTTATAAGGGCCCATCCAAACTACACTATTTGTAGTAGTTCACAGATGAAATTCTCAATTGTTCGAACTCTTTGATTGACAGCTACTGTAGTTCAACAAATGAAGAGTACTAAAGCTGCATTACATTACATGTATTGTACTGTTTTGTTTGGAGGGGACTAAGCCTCTATCTGAGACGATACGCTATGAAGTATATCTTTTTTTATTCGTGGGCAAAGCGTCGGACTAAAATATATTCTTCTAAGACCTGAATGAACTATTGACCTGGAACAAACTCCGTATGCCTAAATATTCTCTTTTCTATTAAGAACATTTATTAAGTAGTGTTTTTGATTTGGCGTTCTAATTAGCTCTCCAAGGGTTCGGAAATTATCCGTCAATGACCTTATTAGATACAACAGCTGCCAGACTATCTAACACGGTATGCAGTCGGCACGTTAGGAATGCAGTTGGGTGGGTTGAGTAAGATCTACAATCGAAGTGCGTTTAAATCAAAGTTTAAACATTGTACACCATTGATCATTACATCGTATGATAGACGGTCGCTTACAAACGACTCTTCGCGAGAGGTAACGGCATGGCCGCACGGGACGGGGTGGGGACGGAGGCTTTACTCCCCTCCCCGTCCCATTGCCCAAGACTTCGGTGTCGAGGTCAGGCAGAGAATATGCCCTGGTTGAGGATCTGGAGTCGGGCAAAATGTCAACCCCTCCTGAGAGAAAGAGTCCGGTACGTGCGACCATGCACAAAGACGTGCACTCTAAAATCAGTTGGAGGTAAAATAATCCCCAACACTGGCCACGTATGTGAAAAAAAAAACTGTAATCGTGCCAAACGTGTCCAAAATGGTTGAATTTACGGGTGAATGATGTGGCTAGCCTACTTGTTGGGTGATCCACTACTTGGCTGACTAACTATTTGGAAAACTTATATCCAATCTCTGTATTGTCACATACGTGATTAGCTCTGAATGAACTTTTTTCCCAACTGTTTTTAAATTTAGCTCTGAATCATCTTACATAACTCGTCTATTTCCACGAAGTTAATGCAGGGAAAACAAGCAGAGCCTGTCACATTCAGACTGTGCCCAAAGGGTTTCAAGGGGGAAGTCCAGTATAAGCTGGGTGAAAGTAACAATGTAAATGTCGACTACAAAATATCGTCCCAGGGATTTCCTACTTCACTCAAGAAACGAGCTCCGTTATTGATAATCTCAAATGTACAAGGTATGATAGTTTGCGGAGTGGGAGATACCTTGCCACACTAACTGAGATAAGATATAGTATATTAGTCTATTCAAGAGGATCACTATCATCGTTTGACGTTTAAGGTTCTAGATTCTTTTTTGGAAGGGGGAGGGGGAGGGAGTAAAAGTACCTCTAACTTTCCAAGAACACCGGAAATTGCATTTACAAGTCCGACTTCGGATGGCCTGCTCCGATTTTCATCTCTCCCCCACTCCCCATCTTTCAAATATATATCTTTTGAACACATTTCAAGTAATTAATTTTGGGAGTAAAAAATGTTTCGATTGCCACGCGCCTCCCTACACCTCTCTTATCGACGTCGCTGGTTCCTCCCCATTGATACATCACCCATCCCATAGGAAAGATTCCGAGTTATTAGCTATTCCAGCAATTGTCAACCAAGTAAATGAATAAAAAAATAAAAAAAAAAATAAAAAAAAAAGTTTCTGTTTTATATTTCGTTAACGTTAACGTCAATCTTAATCGTTTATTAAGTTCAGTTCTCATCGGAAATGACACAATTGAGACTTTCAATAAAATCAGGGAACTGTTATTTAGACCCTGATAAAATAAAATTGCCCTGGAATGTAACTGTGGTCACATTAAGTTAGTGGATTATGGGGTTGTACTTCTATCGCTTCACATTACACTGTAAAAAATGTCTGTAATGTTACAGAATTTTTGTACAATTACAGAAGAAAAAATAAAGAAATACCAAGAGAAAACATAAAAAGTGCTGTCAATGAGTTGGCAGCACTTTTTATGTATTCTTTTGTTTTTCTTTATTTTATTTTCTGTAAATGTACAGACATTTTTTACAGTGTACAGAAGCAAACGTTTAGACCTACATTGGGGGTCATTCGTATACTTAATTAGGTCTTCTAAGTGCATTGTAAGTGCATTGACTGCTAAATTGATCAGCATAGTAACACAATTAATGGAAAAATCTATTGAATTAACAGTATGATTATATCTATAAAAGTACATTTAAAACTATAAATAATTATTAAAAAAGAAAAAAAAAACAATATTGGCCCTTTGCGCAACTTCATATTATTAGGAGCTGACGACTGCCAATGCTGAAAGGTATATTTTACAATCTTCGATATCCCCGCGGGAGAGAAGCGTAAAAGGATGTTAAGTTATAGAGACCTTACCGGCCTCTAAAGCAATAAATTACTATTGCGTTTGCACAAGCATGGGGTTTTGATATACCACGCACGGTAGGGGTTGGAAGAGAATGGGCCAGCAGGGGAAAGGGGATTTGACCCTGTTTGTATGGAGTGAGACAGGGCCTTTAAACTCTCCTCAGATGCACATTTCATGCACTCTGAAAAAAGCATCTACACTGTTAGAAATTTCTCTGTAAATTTACATAATTTTTATGGCAAATTTTTTTTCAACCAAATAATGTTTTTTTTACAGCCAGACTGTAATCATGAAAAAACATTAAGTGTTTGTTTTTTCTTTACAGTTTTTGCATGTAAATTAGTTTACAAATGTCTACTGTAAAATCGAATTACAGAATTGTTCTGTTTTTTTTTACCTTAATTTTATGTGAATTTACAGCCTACTGTTTTCATTCTCGGCGTTTTAATATTTATTATAATATCGCTTTTTTTCCTTTCATATGTTATTACGTAACATACACTTCACCATTACGTAGATCAGGTATTTGCTTATCAACGTAATGTGTCGTTACGAAGTTGTTTTCAATCACAACACAATGAGGGTGCTTTGTTGTCATATTGTTGGCAAGTAGACTGCTATCTCTAGGAGTTTTGTAATTGGAAAGTCACATTTTGTGTACAATATAATAATTGTTTTTAAAATAAATATGACAAAGAATGCAAATACATTGGTTGCAAACATTTCCAGACAAGGTAAACAATAAGTTTATCACTTCCTGATTAAAAAACGCCAAAAAAGATATTATTCAAAGCAACAGCAATCCTTTTGTTAGGAAAATGCCTACAAAATAAGCTCCACCCATTTATGCAAAATGAGATATACGTCATAAAGTGGTAAATTTACAGACTCTTTCAAGTAAATTTGTGAAACGTTTTTAATTCGATCAAGTGCATGGGCGCCTGTGGCGATGAGTTGACATCAGTATACCAATTGTCAGTATAATAAATGTAAGTTAATTTTCGAATAGGGCCATAAATTTGCCAAAAATGTTTTCTTTTTTAACTGAAACTTAGCAGAACGATGCATGTTATATATTGAAAATTTTCTGGCTATTTCTTATTTATTTGTTTGTTTGTTTGTTTGGGCTTATTTTTGTTTCTTTTTCAGCTTAAAAACAAAATGAATGTTTGTTAAATGACAGTATATTTATGTGAAATCAGAAAAATACAACATACTGTTAAAATTTCTGTAAATTTACAGAAAAAGTTTTACAAAGCAGTAAAATTTGGTTAAAAAAGCAGACAGAAAGGGTTTTTCAAATAAACAGAAAATACATGTTAAACAACCTTTTTTTATTGTAGCAATACAAAGTGTCTGTAAAGATACAGAAAATCTCTATTAAAAGTAAAATACAAAAAGTTTAAGTTAAAAAAAGTCTGTAAATTTACAGAAATTTTTAACAGTGTATTCAAATGGGGCACGAACAGGAGTCTTGTCAAATATTTGAACAGTTTGTTTCAAAATTGACTAGAAATGTTTCAAAAATGAAACTATTGGTTTCGTTTTTGAGTTAACTCTGGCCAAAGAGTTGACAAAATTCCCAAATGTTTTTTTTTTTTTTTTTTTTTTTTTTTTTTTGTTTCCATCCTTTATTGAGAACATAATTATGACCAGCAATATATACATACATACAAACATACATACACACAAACATACATACACACATATATACATACATACATTCGTACTTTCATGGAGAAATAAGTAACAGTTTGTCCATCCTGTATCTGGTACCATAACATAACGTTTAAAATAGTTCAGTTTTTACTACTTATCCTAGTTAATCAAAGAGATAATTACAAAAAGCAGTTTTTAGAGACTCAAACTTAATAGGGTGATGAAAACTTGTGGAAGAAAGACGTTTCTCCACTTGAAGTAAAAATTTAAAATTATGCAAAAAATCAACACAGTTAGGTATCTCCTTTGACATTCTTTTCCTATGGATGTAATGTTTAATATTAAAGATGAGGAAATTATAAGGATGACTTTGGCAAAACCTATACCCAAAAAATAGATCCTGCTTCGATAGGGAGAATTGTTAGCCTAAGGCTCTCTGCTCGACATCCAAAATAAAATTTGATACGAGGGCACAATCCCAAAATATATGACTTAACGTTTCCTCATACTGATTGCAAAAAGTACACAGAGCATCATTCCTTTGGTTCATTAAAAAAAGTAATCTATTTGTACCCAAGATCCGGTGTAAAAATCGAAATTGAAAATACTTTAACTTACTATCTCTAAGAGAGCTGAACGGGATTTGGAAAATAGTTTTCCAATGATCTGGATCTATATTAAACTCCCTGTTCCATTTAACAATAGCTTTAGGGGGGATGGTAATTGATCTAACAATAGAAGTATAAATTCCTCTTGACAAAGAGGACATTCTCCAAATAGAACCTACGGTTGTGGCAACATTCTCGTCAATTATCTCTACATCAATGGGTGGGATCCTCCAAGATTTTGAAATAGCTGAGTATATACCATACAAAAGCGTAAAAGGAAAATGATTAATATTGAACCTTTCTTTAAAACAATTAATTGTGAGAAAACGATTATTAACGTCTAGAAGGTCGCTTACATAAACAACACCCTTATTATACATGAAATCATAATACACCGTTACGTGATTAACCTTAATATGGGAGTTGTTCCAAATTATTTCTCTTTTAAAATTGTTTGTTGGAAGGTAATAGGAGTAAGTCGACCATGCCTTACAAACATCATTTAGAAAACGATTATCAGTTACAATATCATCACCTTTAAAATTACAACTAAAGAGAAGCTTTGCACCGTATTTCTGAAGATGTAGGTTCCCAAATGATTAGGTAAATTCCCAAATGATTAGATGCAGTGCTATACAAATTTGTCGAGGAATTTTTCAGAGTGTAGGGGTTAGAAGGGGATGGGATAACAGGGGAAAGAAGTTAACCCTGTTTGCATGAAGTGAGATTGGGCCTCAGATGCACATTGCATGGTATCCCATGTGCACAAGAATTCGGCCTTTCAACCTTCGACCAGAAAGCTCCTTACTTCGACCCAATTGAAGTCACTCTACGCCGACGTTTAATTGAGGGAATTAAAATTCCACCTTTGTTTTATATCAATACTCTTATAGAAGTATTACCGCCGTGGCTGTCGCTTTTATTCCTCTTGTTAATATGTCTATATATAGAAGGAGTAATTTGCTACGGTTATTCATTATCGGAATGTACGTCCTGAACACTTCAGCTGTCGCATAAATGACCATTCGTTTTGTTTAATGAATTATCGGTTGCATTTGAACCGGAGGGCGACAGTGAGTTGGTAGGTTATGACAATCGCACACGTTGGGACGTTACACAACATGCCGACATACACTGCGAAAAACGATAGGTTTACAGAGCAACAAAACAAAAAGATAGAGAAGGATAACAGAAAAGTTCTGTGGACCCAAGTTCTTTACGTTTCTCCTTGTTGCTGTTGTTTTTTATCTGTAAATTAACAGCGATCTTGAGATATTTGTACTCAGTAAGTTAGTTAGATGGAGTTTTACGACCGAGTTTCTAGGTTAAACCAATTGTTTAAGTCGAGCCGGCCACGGCCTTTTTCGAGTTGTGACTCTCTGGTTAGTTTTCTTTACCCCATTGCTTATGCTGAGCACCAAGCACAACGGCAGTAGGTTCCATTTTCAAAGTCTTCGGTAGGACCTGGCCAGGACTCGAACTTCCGACCTCCCTTACAGTGTAAGACACCTGCAGGCTTTGTTGACATGGTGCTTTATGTGGGCGGTGAGAAAGGGTGTAGGGGCTGTGGCGTAGCTAGACACTTTTCCGGGGGTCATTCCCAAGCACCCAAATTTCCGATTTTTTTAAAGTATGAACACCATTTCTCTGCGGACGCAATTTGCACTCTAGGGACGCAATTTTGCACTCTCTAAGCATACAGAATGTTTGAAAATACGGAGCTGGTATTGGAGAAAATTTTGGATTCTGGGTACCCCATTTACGAAAATGTGAAAAGTTTGGGAATTACTGAAGAATCTGTATTTCTTATTGAAAAGTCTGATATTCCACGGCGACCAAAGATCTTTGTTACTACACAATGTTTCCTAAGGCCTACAAGTTGAAGCTGTCTGGCGACATTTTAAGAGTCAAGAGCTTACTTTGGAGAAAATTTGGCATTTAATGATAAAAAAAATCATGAAAATAGCACTGTACTTGCCGATATCACTTGATTATCTGATGGTTTTGTCTTTTTCAGATTTCGAAAACGTTTACCAAACTGCTTTATGGGGGAACACGACTGCATTAACAACTGCTAATTGCTGCGCGCTAAATGCGTGGAAAATGTTGCACTTTTGAATCAAATAATTACAAAAATGGAGCGCTTTTCTGGAGGGAATTCGGAATTCAATTAAAGAAAGGTTGTTGAAACCACACTGTAGCGGATTGGTGTCACAAATGGCAAATCTGCGTATTTTTCACTTTTCAGAGCCGGCCCTGCCTCCGTGTATCTACCCCACTGAGTTGGGGTGAGGGGGGATGCATGCCTTTAAAAATAACCTGGATTAATCCACATTTCGTCTCTTATAAGGCCCAATTCTCTCACCCCAAGCAGTACCAATTCTCGTAACAGTCTTTTTAAGCCCCTCCCACAATTGTCTAAAATTCATACTCATCCAGACAAAATGTCAGTTTACCGTTGCTTCAGGTTGAATATAGAAAAGCACAATGTGTATAAATGTAATATTAGCTTTGGTACTATGCATTGCTTGAAGTAGCTTCCAGTCAAAGAACCGCCCCCCCCCCCTCAAATGTTTCCAAAGTATGGTCTTCAATTCTCTCCCCCCCCCCCCCCCAAAAAAAAAGACGTTATTCGATATGACATGAATAAAACGTAGCCCTTTTCTTAATCTGGGCAAACTATTTCAGCCTTCTATCTCATACAAATGTCATATATTATTTATAAAATACAAACTAATGCGTAATTGTCAAGGATATAGTTCGTAATTGTTTCAAAATTTTAGCCCAGTACCGACCGCACAGAAACGTTGATAGCGCTATCAGCACCAGTACTGTACCATTACCAGTACTGAATCAGTAAGTGCTATTGGTGCTGGTAGCGCTATCGACGCTTCTGTGCGACCGGTTCAGGTTTACAGGGTCATTCGGCCACTGTTCATATGAATTGATATGATTCGAAAAGTCATGATTTCAATTTATTTTCAGGCGGGTGTGCAGCTCCTTCAAACAAAAAAAGTCCAGAACCAAATTTATGTTTGATATTTTGAAGAGGAACATATTCTAGGCATAGCTTACTGGTGAAATTTTTACTCATTTCCCATGTTTGGTTCTCCAGATATTAAAATTGAAGTTGACATATTTTCTACAAAGGGTGAACTTGTAACAAGTAGGCGTGATGTCATGTGTTCACATTGATGGACAATGTTTAGTTGTTTTTCTCTAAAATTTAACACAATATTTATACAACTTAACTGTGACATGTTGTTACAATAAGTGCATCCCGAGCAATGGAAGTTTAAAAACTTAATTTACCTTAGGGGCAAGATAGCATCTCTAAAAAATTCAAGGTCAAACAGCAGGATCAAAAATAAATAAAAAACAAAACAAAACATTGACCATCAATATGAATACATGACATCGCGCCTGCTTGGTTCAAGTTTACTTTTTGTAGAAACTGTGTTAACTTCAATTGCTAACATTTCGAGGAAAGGAAATTGCAAAGGAAAGCTCAATATAAAGACTGCTTAAATTCTACTTTCAGATGTACAAGCCTGGTAAATGCAATCTCCGGCCAACTGAGAGGTCGCGATTTTTCAATTTTTTTTTTACACTCCGCGCGAACTGATAATGGCGCTCCGCTTAGATAATCTTTCGGGCAGTCAGTCACCACTTTTCACGCCCCCAAAAAGTATTTTAGCACGACATCCCCTGATACTATGTGAAACTTCTTGGCAAGTTGATTTTTGCCACCCCCCCCCCCCCCAAAAAAAAAAAAAACTAACTTCCTTGTATCCGCCCTTGGTTATAGACATTACATTCAAGCTACTGAGACATCGCGCATTGGTGAGATTGGAGATGAATAATGAAGCAAAGATGGACATTCCTTTTCAATGTGATAAATTGGTACATCTCTGCTGCCTTCACAAATTTGTTAACTGATATCTGGAGAAATGCATGTCCGATTTGAACGGAGCTTTCCCCCAAATTTCGTAGATGAGTCATCCACATATGATCATCCACATAAAGTTTTAAGGTATCTCATGCGGGTACCTTTAAACAGTTAAACAAAAAAAAAATATAAATTGTTCCTCTTTACCTCTTTCAAATAAAACCATTTCATTCAAATGTAGAGAATTGACAGACAAATTGGAGAGTTCAAATCGCAAGCTTTCGACACAATTACACAGCGTGAATCACAAGTAACGTGCCCCTAATCAGCTAATCAAAACGAATTGTGAAGAGCACATGCGGTGGGTCATCCTAGCAGGTCCTACTGCGTTGTTGTCCCGAGCCATTGATATGCTTTGAAGCCTGAGTTCATAGAAAACACTTCAAAGAGTCCCTTCGCAGTCATGATCATATTTGAATGCCAGTACTCATTCTCATAAGTATAAAGTCTCATGTACATTGTTTGATATTGAGAAGCAATAGACTGAAATGAAATCTGTGAAACATTTCAAGTTGGGAACCACATTATATGTTTACGTGGCAATGGACTATATATCATACGGCCGGAACAGGTGCGTTCTACTTAAGCTGCACTTGAAATGAAAGGGGGATGTAAAGGAAGTTCCAAATGTTAGGCTGTTGAAACTAGAGTTGACTTTGCCGCCATCCTGGCGGTTCGTGTTAACCCTGTTTGTAACATAAAACACACTAGCTGGGTAACCCTCTTGGCCAACAACGCAGATCACAATTCCCTCCAATAGTTTTCAAGGGAATTGATTCAGGGAGCGTAGAGGATGTGGTGGAAGGGGTAGCGCATGTGATTGAGGATTTCAATGACCGCTATGAAGGGTGCTGTTGAGGCGAGGATTTCGATGGTTGAGGAGGTAAACCCCTGATTATTCTCCTAGATAAACCAAACGCTGATTTTATCGTATTTGGGACGAGGACTGGTTAAAATTGCGAAAGCGCCCTCCTTTGGACCCTAGTCTTTTGTTTGTCGGATGTCGTCTACTAATCCAACGATTTATCAGTGATGTAGTGAGCTGGTAATTGATCATTCATGTAGTTTGATAGGCTTTCTCTCCCCCATCCTTTTTGTCGTTGGATGCATCATTCGCAAACTGTGGCCTACTTGCCCCATATCCGTAGCACAGCCCACTGTATATTTTTCAAACCTTTTAGTATCTCCCTTTTTTCATTTTCCTATAAACAGGCTATAAAAGACGATTCCGAAGAGATGCATTAAAGGCGCACAACGACTACAGAGCACAACACGGATCCCCTCCCCTCAAGCTCAACGGTGGACTAAACAGATACGCACAAAGATGGGCAAACAGATGCGCACGTAAAGCCACCCTTCAACACAGACCTAATGGCAAATACGGCGAAAACATTCACTTTGCGTATGATTCCAAAGGCATAGAAAGTATCACAGGCAAGTATTCCTCAGTTCACTCATTCACGTTTGTTTTACAAGGAAGTGCCGTGGTGCAATCCAGATACGCATTCAGAAAAAACCGACTGGAGGCGAAGGGGGAGGGGGCATGATTAGCCGGTCTACTTTTAACATTCTCTACTTCGAGAAGCGTATGTGCACTAGACGAGGAGAAATGCTACTTTGACAAAATAAGTACCCGTAGTCATGAAGGTATAGTTGGCACATGGTCACGGTGGTTTATTTGAGTGGTTTCCTCCTTCAGTGCAAGCTTAGATCTTCTAACTGCAATTTCGGTAAATCAAATTCAAATCTTACACTCTAAATACGTGTTTAGCAATTAAGCACTTATTATTCCCCAATTTTGTAAATACATAAAAATTCTAAACATGTTTAGCAATTAAACACTAAGTGTTTAACAGTTAATCATGTTTTAAAATGAAGTGTTTTAGAAATGATACACCCGTGTTTAACATCTAAACACATTTACAAAGTGCACATGGGGCAAAAAAGTGTTTAGAAAAGCGTTATATTCCTAAACACCTTTTTAGAGTGTAGAAAAAAGGACTGAAGGGAAAGCTGAGCGCTTCGAGACCCTTTCGGGTCCCGCGTAAAAGAATAGTCCAGAGTCAAATTTAAATTTGATATGCTAAAGGGGAACATATTCTTAGCACTCTAGTGAAAGTTCCACTCCTTTCCCCTGTTCGGTTCTTGAGATATAGCTAATTGAAGTTGACACATTTTCTATACAAAGTGAACTTTAAGCAAACAGGTGCGATGTCATGGATTCACATTGTTGATTAATGTTTTGTTTTTCTTTATTTTTTGTCCTTTTGGTTTGACCTTGAATTAATTAGGGATGCTACCTTGACCCTAAGGCATGTAACATTTAAAGCACCATTGCTCAGGATGCACCTATGGTATCAATTTATTGGAGTTTTGTTGCACAAAGTTGGTGGTAAATTATAAATAATAACAAAACAATTGCCAAAAATGTGAATCCATGACATCACGCCTGTTTGCTTCAAGTTCATTCTATACAGAAAACTCTCCCATTCATTTGCTAATATCTCGAGGATCGAACATGGGAAATAAACAAAATTTCACCAGAATGCTAAGAATACGTTCCTCTTTTCAAAAATAAATTTGGCTCTGGACTATTCTTTTAAATACGTCCCCCTTCCTGATGAAAGCTGAGATATTAACACTCTCCATTACTTCACTTCTTATGCAAAGAAATATTTACGGCAAGTTTCATTCCGTTCAGTATTCTGTATGAATACGTACAAAATGCGTCGTATCGTTGGTACGGCAATGGAAAGAAATGCCGAGCCAGTATATCAAGCTGGCGTCGAACACTCGACTTAGAACCTTTTTTTGACGTTTGTTGTCTGCTAAATTGTTGGGTTGAAATGCTTTGCAAGTTGGTCAAAAGCTACAATGGTCCGGTGAAACTTCATCAAGCAATAGGCATTTTTCAACCTGATTAAGTAACTTTTCACCCAACAGCTAAGTAGGAGGCATTCTTAGGAAAAAGTTGACTGTTGTTGTGTAATGGAAAATGGGATGCATGAGATTTTGACCGACAACGATAGTCAGCATTCACCGTGTTTCTTGAAATTTACTCTTAATGTGGTGGCGCTCTTCATAAATGCCCTCTAAGAGTATTTATTAACTAGAGGCCAAGGTCTAGTACATGCCCTGTACAAAATTTCGGCCAATTTGAAAGCAAGGGCAAGGTACAAAATGGTTTAGTCTCCGACGGTCAGCCGTTGCACTGTGACGACAACATTTTGGAGTTTTTTGAAACCTCAGAAGAGGTGTATTTTCCCTTGCAAGTCTCGAAGAGTAAAGGAACAGCAATACTTTTGTTGCTGTAGGAACATCATTTTACATCGAGTTCAACTATGCAAAAGTTGGCGTCACAAATTAGTAGCATGTCGCCAATATTTGAGATTTATTTTCAACTTTCAGAGTCGTAAAGCGAAGTTAAAACGTATTAAGTTGCCTACTGAACCGCCTCGCTTATAAAGGCATAGGAACTGTTAACTTCTGTCTTCATTTGACTTGTTGCAAGGCATATAGCGTGAATGCAAAGCAAGTTAACAAAACGTTACCTTAGCAACAAAATTCCCTACGAAACACTTGCCGTCGATTACGAATGGAGGCTTTAGTAGTCTACCTTAGATAATATAGACTGGAATAGACAATGGCACCTACCTTCGCGTGTGAGTCCTCGAACTACAAATCCTAGGCTAAATAACGCCAAGTGTATTCCACACTGACTATGAAGACGTACACAGCTTGCTACTTATACAAGATCAAAATACATGCAGCGTATACTAATATTTAAACAATAAAACAACAACTGCACCGTACCTAACTTGTGTGTAAGCTATGACAAAAAAGAACGCGCCCTTGAGCGCATGCTCAGGCGCGCTTTCATAAACGAGCGTATTTTTGTTTTGTTAAGGACGCGCGCGAGTGCACCACAAACCTTACCCAATCATTATCTGGTTGTGGCAGCGCGTCTATGCGATGCACATAACCCGATTTCGTTAGTGCGCGCAATAAAGTACTTGTGGTGTATTTAAAAAGCGTGCGTTTCATTAAATTCCAAGTTATGTTTTTTAAATGCGTTTCCGCGTCTTTGAGGCTAATTCTGTGCACCACATACGCAGGCAAGCCCTAAATAGTAGCAAACTGTAAGAGAAAATGTACACACGGAAGAAACGACTGGTTGGTCGAGACTCTGCAAATTCGTACCTTCTTTGGCCTCCATGGTCGGACGTTCCGCCATTTTGACCTTGGACTCAATAGCCATGTTCCCATTTGATCCAGGGAGGTGGATCTTGATCTACCGAGGTGGATCAAACACTAATGGGAACGCAGATCAACAACACTCACTCAAGATCAAGATCCACCGATTTTGATCGACCGTTCGGGGTAGATCAGATCCACCGCGCTGGATCAAAGTTTGTAATGGGAACACATCGGTAGATCAAGTGACCCTGGATCTCCGGTTACACTCATGTATGTTTTTGTGATACATCGATACGAAATGCATGGCGGGCCGACTTGTAAACATTGGTGACCTTTTCGCGCTTGCGCAATGTGTTCATAAAACACGTTTGATCTACCGCGCTCACTCAAATGGGAACGCGGATCTCGATCAAGGTAACTGATGTTGATCCACCTCGGTAGTTCAAGATCCACCTCCCTGGATCAAATGGGAACACGAATTATGCAATAAATACTCTTAGAATGCCCTTCTCTATTTATGTAGTCAAACCACGGGGATGTATAAGAGCTCTTACAGCCCTCTTCCATGGTCAGACCAGGGAGTTGTCTCTAGCAATTTCCTGGTCGAACCGATAAGTTTTTTCAACAATGAAGCCGAGGTAGCAGTTCTATGCTATGTTTACATTTTTAGGAAGCGCCATCAACTTTTTTTCTTTCCGCCTCCTACATTCAAGTCTAATTGTTAGCTACTTAGTGCTTTCTCTGACGTCACACTCCCTCTTTTGACGGGCCAACACTAGTGTATTATATATTTAATGTGGCTAGCAGCTGACGACCCACTTGACTGGCGCGTAAACACTGTTCTTTTTTCCTTTTTTTTGCCCAACAGTGGGCGTGGCTTACCAATTGTGACGTCACGTGAAAGTAATCTGTATGGATAAACCTAATCACTGGTGTCAGTAACTTATCGATATTTTATTCTTTCTTTTCGTTTAGGTGAAAGTGCATCGAAAGCTTTCTACGACGAAATTTCACGCTACAATTTTAATAACGCAAGGTTTGCATCGGGCACAGGTAAGTAATTCTGAGTATTTGCCCGCAGGGGACTAGAATTACCAGGTCAACATGGGATGCATCCTAGTAAAGTTATACCGAATGGAGTCGTGAAAACAAATATGCGTAAATAGCAATGACTTAAATGTGTGGAGGTGAGAGTTTAAAGTCAAATTATATAAATATTTTGCTTTTTACAGTAGCTGTTTCTAACTGCTCCGTAGTAGGAGATGACCTCTTCAAAAGCACAATGATAACTTGCGTTCCCCGAACTGCAGTCATCTCAACTTGAGGTAGTTGATTAGACTGTTCTGTTTCGTGATTGGCTCTTGAGAGTCATGTGACAATTCATTTTCTCCTTAAATGAGAAATTTACTAGAAGAAACCATATGGTTTGAATATTCTATATTGAAGTCCTGAAAATATTATGAAAGTCACTTTGAACAGAAAACAGGAAAATTGTGAGATTTAGCTGCTGTTTCCGTCAAAATGAGTTTACGGTGACTGCTCTTACCCTTTAGAGGAACAACTAGAATTTGACAGAGGATGTTAATCTTTCGTTTCAGCACCTCGTTTTACCTTCGAACCTGATTGTTTACCAGAATCAAAAACCATTTGAAAAGGTTTATCAGTTTTGAAGCAACATTAATCTTGTGTTAATTATTGTTGACTGGAAATTCCAGAATAATTGTCGGGTAAAAAAAACCTGAATAATTGTCGGGTAAAAAATTCCTGAATAATTGAAGCAAGCACATACAGTATAACATCATATCCTGAAATTAATTAATGTTGTTGTCCCTTTTCCCTCACAACAAATTTTCTCCTCAGCAACCCAGTATTATTAAAACGTGATTGCATTAATAGCGTAAGAACTTGAAGAACTTTGAATCCAACCCCCCCCTCCCCGGCCCAATCCTTATGAACTTGAAGGTCAACACAACCGTCTGGGAAAAAAAAAAACACACACAGGAGAAAAACACATTTGTTGACAATGTGAGAACGTGATTTGAACTTTGTTGCAAAAACCCTCCATTTGGAACACAAATCTAGTGACTTCATTTGCTGATATCTCGAGTAATATACTGATACATGTCCGATCCGAATGGAAGTTTCAACACACTGTGCGGATTTGGCTCATCTTTCATACTGTATGAAAAAGAAATGTTTGCTTACGCTTCCCCCTTAATAAATATAACCAAAAAAAAAAAAGGTCCAGATTGCTTCCTTAAGACACATTTAATTTTTATTAGCGAATTCATGTGGTGGGTATGATGGCAGGCTACAACCCAGCGTTCTTAAATGTTACAATTTACTCTGATATATAATATAGCAATCGTTCGCACGTAAATTCGGACCGGCTAAGATGGATGCTAACAGTGCATTGAAACAGATCTCGTAATACGTTGCATTCTCTATATAAACTGTCCAAAAGTTGAAACGTAATAAGTGGGTCTAATTCTTTTCGTTTCTGCTATTTGCAAGTTGCCGCGTTGTAACTTCAGTTTCCTCATATAATTATCAAAAAAAGGTTCCCTCCTCTTCTTTTTTTTATAGACTATCTAAAGTGTACATCAAGTGAAATGAAAGGCAAAAATATATATATATATATATATATATATATATATATATATATATATATATATATATATATATATATATATATATATATATATATATATATATATATATATATATATATATATATATATATTACACAGCAAAATGAATTCTAACAGTCCTTCAAAGGATTCTTAAAAGTGTACCTCAAGTCAAAATATTCCAAAATTTAAATAAAACAGCATGAAAGTGAAGCTTAACAATCCGACTCCCATCTTCATAGGACATTCTTGAGCCCGGATATAAAATGCTGCAATTATTTGTGACTTTCTTGTGGTACAACTTACATTACCTACTTCGTTTCTCTTTAATATTAAAAACGTTTTTTTTTTCTGACCTTGAACAATTCCTGTTTGCTTGCACGGCATGTTGCACAGGAAGGGCTAAATCAATTACACCACCCCATAAGAGTAAGAGTGCTGTCACTTTAAGAAAAATTACAAATATAGTTATTTGAGTAGTAAAACAATGACATAACAAACTACTGCACAATGTACCATTTTTATTTGAGTGAATAAACTTCAACATTTTATATCTTGGCTCAAGAACGTCCTATAAAGATGGGTAGGGTGTAACCAGTCCTGGCCGTCCGAGGGGAGAGGGGGGTGTGCGGGCAAGATTGAAGAGGTTTCCTGATTTTGTAACAATTGAGCTGGCGTACACTGTGGTTTGTTTGCCACTTTCCCGTTTTGGGGGCATCGGGTGGGGGAGGGTGGAAAGCTGTCCCGGTCACTCCACTAGTTACACCCCCGAAGATGGAAGTTGTACTGTTAGAATTCATTTTCATGCTGTTTAATATATATTTTTATAATTTTTTTTACATGGGGTACACTTAAATTTCTTTTTCCCCTTCCTTAATTGTACCAAACGTCCCCTCTCCTGAAGCACTTCCGGGGTTTAGTCTCAGGCACTACCCTATCCCATCGCAGTCTTCCAGTATCAATGCAACTGTGAGGCAGACAATATTTAATTTCAATTTTCGCTGTTTTTTCAGGTCATTTTACTCAGCTTGTTTGGAAAGGCAGCAAATCTGTTGGTATCGGAGTAGCGTTTAATCCAAAGAATAAGAATCAAGTCTATGCCGTCTTCAATTACGACCCTCCAGGTAACGTGCAGGGGCAATTCAAAGAGAATGTTTTACCACGTCGACGATGAAGTCTTGTGAGATGACGTTCATGAAGTATGTGACAACGTGGCTGATGACGAGCGCCTTATATCGAACAACTGTGTATATGGTCTAGGATTCTAATTTCAAACTTTTATAACTAAGTGCCTTTGTTCTTTGAGAATTTCTTTCATGATTTCACAGTTTGTGCCTTTGAATTTGTTGTTTATACTCTAGTTTGTATTTCAAACGTTTAAAAAAGTATCACATTTGCCTTTTGTGATAGTTAATTTTCTAACCTTTTTATGGCCTTAATTTCCCTTGCCGAATGTCGACGCACTTCATTCGTCCAAAGTTATATAACATTCGCAAGCAGTTATCTTTTTTGTTTTGAAGTCGTGGTGGGAGGTAAATCAGCTTTCTGCGTGGTTTTCTCCAATTGCAAAGATAAATTAAACACCGGAATATTCAAAAGGTGTATCATTTTATGTGGGGTAAGGGAAAGGCTATTCTTTCATGCTTGTCGCTGCTTTTCCTGTATAGACAAAGCCAAAGGGCAAAGTGATTATCAGCAACTGCTTGCCACAGTGCTAAAATCCCAGGCTCTTTTCAACTGAATCGCGTAGTCAAATGCTGCAAACTATAGCGAGCAATCGGTATCATATCGAATTAAACCACTTTGATTCGACATACATCAATGTAAATAAGTGTTTGACGAGTTGGGTGGGTGTGTTTACTTAACTTGATATACCGGTACCGAGGTAACCAAATATAAATTGGTATATGCCAAGTTGATTTGAATTGGTTTTTGTCAAAATAAATAAGTATACATGTCTGTTGAAACTTAGAAAAAAAAATGTCGTAAATTTTCTCCATGTTCCGGGTGATTATGCAACATTGACAACAAAATCCTGGCTACGTCTACCAGGGATCTTAGATTAACCAATAAGCTACCTGGTCATTTCTGGTTTTAAACAAGTTTTTGTTAATTTGAATAAGAGTTCTTGGGTAAATTAACCCGGGTTGCGTGGGAGACATACCTGACCTTTCGACGATTCACCAGGAGCTAGTCAGAGTGTATGTGTTCAATTGAGTTAGTATATGCCAAATTTATTAGTATGTGTCAAAACTAATGTTGATTCACTATTATATCATACCGATTGCTCGCCATATAGTATGCACACAAAACAGCCCCGAATACAAACAATTTATTTGTAGGTCTTAATTAGAGACAAATGTCTATGGTTCAGATAAACAAAAAGTATTGAGAAGCTGCTGATGGCCCCCAGCGATGACGGACAATTCTTACTCGGTTGCTTTAGTAGATTTGTCTGTATAGACTCGAAAATCGGTTTAGTGTATAGCATGCTTAAGGTAAATCAGACGGGTGGGGAACAGAGGCTTTGCAAATTGTTACTGCACGGATCCGCAAATGTTGGAGGGCAATCGTGCCAAGTACACATGTCTTTGTGCTAAATGCAGTGTAAATTGTGCACTATGGTATACACGGTGTGAACCCATTCATGTAGCGAGCGGGTCGACTGTGGCATGTGCTTCGTAGTAACATGTTTTCCAACATGGTCGTTTATGACGTCACATGAAAAGCACACTAAAGGGCATTATTGAAATGAAATGTAAACAAAGAATACGTTTAAATGGTCTCTCAATTGATTTTGAAGAAAAGGTGAAGGAAAGTTTGCATTTAGTCTTTGTCAGTGCCTTTTAATTAAGAAATTACTAAGAAAAAATGATTTTGTGGGTTGCTTTGATGCAAAATGTAAGCAGGAAATTAGTGCCTTGAATGTATTTTCCAGGTCAGTGAAAAGAAGAAAAGGTTCCTTTTTGTTGTTTCTTAATAAATATGGACATTTTGCATGTGACATCATAGAGTAGAAAGGGCGCCCGCCAAAGGAGGCAAGCAAGTTTGCAACTTGTACCAACAAATAGAAAAGGGTATTTTTCTAAGTCGAATGCACTCATATTTTCCTACGCACGTGTTCAACGTTCACGTCGTGAATTCTGTGATATTCAATGCTTTCCTCAAAATGACGTTACGTGACGGTCAATCCGTAAGGTCTGTTTTGATAATGCCTATTGTAAATATGTTTTTTAAAGATGGCTCCTTATGTAGGTTTATGGAATTTGATTTATTCCATATGTTTTTTGAATAAATTAAACGATTTCATTCGCATTGTATTATCAATAACACCAAAATAATAAGGAACGTGATGTTGTAGACTACTGCGCAGACTGGAACAGCAACAATGCAGGAACTACTTTGCCAAATTTTAAATCATCTTGTGAAAATTTTACGTCGAGATTAAAAAAGTAACTTAAGTTAAACGGAATAATTTTAACGATTGCAGAGCTTGAAAGTGAATCTGGTTAATTGAAAGTCCTATCTGTGTCACTATTACATGGAAGTTTATGGGAAACAAAATATGAAAATATGTATAGGCCTATTTACCCGACTTTAAAAAGTGTAACATTGCGGAACAGTTCTTGAAGACGTGTTGATTTGTGAGAAGACAAAAATCTTCTTGCCAACGACTCAGTCACACGGACCTTCCCCTGTCCTAGGATTTGAAACAGTCGTACCGAAGACTTTAAAATTGAATCTCCTAACACTCTGCTTGGTGCTCACCGTAAGCAATGGAGTAGGGAACGCACACATGCTAGTGACCCACAACTGGAAAAAAACCCTCATCGGCCCGACCTAAGCCATTTGGTTCAATTCGGAGTCGTTAAACCTTAGTAAGAAAAGTAACGTTATACAAAATTATACACTTTGTCTTTTTTGTTTGCCTGGGAATAATCAACTTTTGAAGTCTCGGCACATGTACTGTAAGTAGGAGGGATCGACGAGAAACATTCATTTTGAAACCACTAGTAGCACTAAGTAGCTTCTTTAGTATTGTTCTATGTTACATTTCATGTTCTCTGAACAAGCAGAGGGGTTTTGATGTGTAAAAGAAAGACGGGGACTCATCAAGAGGGAGCCTGTATTCAAACCAAAAAAAAATATTGTTTTTCTGCACATTCTATTTCAAATGCACGCCAACCGCGTTGTCATTTTCCTATGCTTCAGTTTGAGTGTAGGGCGAAGACAATATCTGGCCAGAAGATTATCACTTAGGAAAATCTCTATAGGTATAAGTGACACCTGAAACTGTTGTTTGTACTACTCTTCCGTTGTAACATAGCATAATTTGTGTTCTTCAGCTCGTATTTCGTTACAGTGTGAAATGATAATAGGGAAAGTGAAACTTAACATGTATATAGTTCTGTTTTCTTCTTCTTTATCACTATAGACCCTGTGCATATGATGTCACAGAGCCCAAAGTACGTTCTCCTTTGGGGGCAAAACAAGCCAAAACAGACAAAATGCAGACAGCTAATTTGTCAATCATTCGAATACGTGTATGGTTGGCCACAGTGGACATAATTCCTTATTTGATGCTGACATTAAATCGAATTTATGTCCGCATTAATTCGATTTAATGTCAGCATTAAATAAGTTTCAGTATTGACCAATCACAGCACAGATTTTAATGTCGGCAATATATCATTTAATGCTGGCATTAATTCGATTTTATGTCAACATTAATTCGATTTAATGCAGACATTAAATCGATTTAATGCTAGCATTTATTCGATTTAATGTCAGCATTAATTCGATTTAATGTCAGCATTAAATAATTAATGCAGACATTAAATCGAATTAATGCTGACATTAAATCGAATTAATGCTGACATTAAATAGAATTAATGCTAGCATTAAATCGATTTAATGCCAGCATTAAATCTATTTAATGCAGACATTAAATCGAATTAATGCTAGCATTAAATCGACCAATCACGTTGCCATATTTGACATCTGTGATGTCTTACCAATCAAGATCGATGTTAGTAAGGATACTCGGGTGTGCACCTGAGTCGCGCCGAAAAACTCCCACGCCGACCGCGTCGGGCCGGCCATCACATGCACACAAATCTGCAAACACAATCTGACTGCTCCAACGTTTGGCGCCAGCAGATGTTGAGTCAGTGCTACAATCCTCGACAAAAATACATGGGACAAACCCCGCTCCCAGTATCAATGTTGAAGTTTCAGGACGCCTTGGGCTGCCGCAACATTGAATGGGGGAGTGGGGGGATGGTGATCCGTTCATTGCTTGTTTTGTCCCATCATTTTTGTCGAGGATTGTAGCCTAAAGTACAAGCGACCCAAATACTAGGTCAGCAGACTGCGGACTAAGTCAGTGCAGGCCTACATCCTGCTGTATTATAATATGCATAATAATACTTTGAGTAGTACAGCCTACAGGCCTGCTTTACTGATCAAAGAGTCGGATCGTTGAAACAAAATTCCGCCTTGTCTGCCCGCACCCTAGAACCCTTACTAACAGCGATTTTGATTGTTTAGACCTCAATGACGTTACATATCGCAACGTGATTGGTCGATTTAATGTTAGCATTAATTCGATTTAATGCTGACATTAAATCGAATTAATGCTGACATTAAATCGAATTAATGCTGACATTAAATCGAATTAATGCTGACATTAAATTGAATTAATGCTGACATTAAATAGAATTAATGCTAGCATTAAATCGATTTAATGTCTGCATTAAATCGAATTAATGTTGACTTAAAATCGAATTAATGCCAGCATTAAATGATTTAATGCCGACATTAAAATCTGTGCTGTGATTGGTTAATACTGAAACTTATTTAATGCTGACATTTAATCGAATTAATGCGGACATAAATTCGATTTAATGTCAGCATTAAATAAGGAATTATGTCCACTGTGGCCAACCATATACGTGAATACTCTGCTACAGGTGTAGTGCGAATTCGCATGCCTGTGGCCACGTGTTCCATTGTTCTGCCCAAAGGATGACGTCAGTATGTCGTCAATGCAAAAAGTCTGTAAATCCAGTAACATTCAGTCATTGGTGGGGCGTAAGAATGGACAATATCATCTACACCATTGCTGTACTTACAGCAGGTTTACTCGAACCCTTAAAGGGTTGTCCTCTCACACCAAACTACAATAAATGTAGTAACCTACAGAAATTCTCTATTGGCTCAGCTCTTTGGCAACTAATTCAAACAATGCAGAGTATCAAAGCTTATGTTATACAGCATGAACTGTACTGGGAATGTTTTGGTTTATACACATTGCTCTTTTACAATCACCCTGAAGCAATAATCGGATGAGATTGCGTCTGGAAGAGGAAGAATTTTAAACAATTGTGAGAGGGGCTTTTGTAAGAAGGTTAGGAGAATTGGAACTGTTTGGAGAGAGAACTGGGCCATTTAGCTATTACATGTTACGGTTCCATGATTGAATGTATCTCCCGGGTAATATTTCATTATGACTTTCACTTAGCCGAATATTAGACTCAGAAGATTATACGGCTCTGGAAATGAATGTTCAATAGCGCCCCTAGAGCACATCTCCCGTTTACTGAATCTTAATTGCAACTTCTGAAAATGAATATAACAGTTAAGTGTTTTCTTTCTGTAATCGAGCGTTATCATCGATACGCCTGATTTATGTATAGAAAATACACTCTTAAACACTAAATGGTCAATAAGATCATTTATTTGGTCAACTACCGTAGGCACCTGCCCAATCTATGGTGGTATTGTAGATCTAAAGTATGGTCAAAAGCATACAAATTCACGGTCAAATCTAACCATTTATTGTTTACTCTGACTTGGTCAAGGTAAAAAATTTGGTCTTTCGAATTTTAGTTAAGTACATCACTTTGAAAGTTCGTGTAACATGAAAATGACATATTTTGGGTATTATTGGGTATTCTATGGAAAAACTTGAAAAATCAAGTGAACAGCCTCAATTCCCATCAAAATCCGTCAAAAATTTATCATTTTACACATGAATTTCTGATTTGCAAATTATGCAAATATTGCGATGTCATTAGAGGGACATGCGATGTATGACAAATGTTACTCTTTGTTTTTACAATCTTCATTTCAAAGACATTTATAACATTGGTTTTCCCCGAGGGTTTCACTTCAGAAGTTTAAATTGTGTCCTTGAAAATGATCAGTATCAATTAGCAAACCATAAATATCTGATGAGTAATTAAGAGATAATTAGTAAAGGATTAACAAAACAAGTGTCAGCAATATTCAACACTTCCATGCGAAGACGATTACACATTCGAATTTGCCGTATAGTCGTCTGACGCGATATTTTTGAGGTAAAGTTCATGATTCCTTATGATTAGATTTTCATGATAAAACGCACTGGTTACTTATGTAATAGAAACGGCAGTCATGTCAACAGATGTTCGGAGTGGGATACCTCATCCATTTAAAAGGGGTCTCGCCACCCTTTCCAAGCCCTATAAGTAACGAGCATTCGTTCGATTCTAGAAGGATTCAAAGGGAAAATGAGTCAAGGAGATCAAAATAAAGAATGATGGAAACACTCGTTTAAAGGAAGGATTAAGATTAATGCAACAGGCAAGGGCGGGTCCATGATTTTTTTTTTCTAGGAGGGGGCGTGATCACCGTCTCGAGTATGAGAGGAGGGGTTTTCACTTCATTGTTGAAACTTTTTTTTAACAATTTCAAAGGTCCCGAATGCAATTTAGTGCAATCTAAAATATGTGACGATAACAGTTTTTATGAAAATGGCTGGGAATTGAGGTTAGCCTAAAAAATAGTCCTTTGACCTCATTAGTGTGGGCTAAACGGCACTTTATCCCATGATTTTCACTGGGACTAGAGCAACAACAGGCCTGCAAATCGAAGTCGGCTACTTAACTGGCAAACTCGAGGGTGCTTCCGTACGGTGCGCAACCAATTAACCTCTTTGACAGGGCAACCGATTTTTTCGTGGCAAGTCTATTGCTATGGGAAGAAAGCCGGATTTACATAAAGACAGAGAGAGAGAGAGAGAGAGAAAACCGTGTACATCGAACGGGATTGGAACTCATGCAGACGTAAATGTAAAGACGATTGGTGCACTTCAGCTGAAATAGATCATTCTGGCACTCTACGACGCAATACCCCTCATATCTTGGCTGTCAAGCCTTTAAGGTGGAATTTTGTCCACATATCTTTAACTTCGATCCAAGGAGTCCCGGCGACCGCAAAGTGATGGCGCTATATACCTATGAAGCTGTTAGAACTATTCCGTCTCACATAATAACCCATCTTCGCTTATCTCAAACTAGATTTTCAATTATGTAAGCCTATATACGATAACTTGATTCAAACTTGCAAGGTGCAGATTTGCATGCACTTTTGAAAGCGCGTGCACTTTGTTGTTCATTTGGCTTGATAAAATGAGACCTGATTTGTAGGAATAATCTTCCTTCTGACGTTCAGTCATATTTAAAATTGGCGTTCATTAAACTTTTGACGGCCAAGAACGCGGCAGGGATCGGGAGTAGGGTCGGCTGTTCCATTTTTTACCACCATTGCCACTTTTTACCCGTTACAACGGCTATAGAAGAATCCGATCAGCGCTTATTTTAAGTGACTCTAGGCAGCCATTAGTGGGGTCAATCAGCCATAAATTGCCTTCATTTATTGTCTACATGAATTTCAAAGCCTCGTATTCTCTGCCATGAGGGGATTGAGATACAATCTTGTGTATAACCATCCACGATACAGGTAATCAAGGAAATCGAAATATTAAAAGATGATAGACCCTAGTTATGTCCGACTAAAATCAGACCATCACTTGCTCTCCGGATTCGCCTATACCCCCGAATCCGCTCCTATTAGGGAACATCACTGCCTTGTCTAGCACTGTACAGTTGATCAACTACCTGAGATCCCTTAATACGTCTAGTACTTCTTAAATCACCCTTTAAGAAGTACTTGTCATTGAGCAAGACACGGCCAAGTACGTCAAGACTACTACGACCGTTTCGATTTATGAAAACCCGTATAATTACTACATCCAGTGAAAAATGAAAAACTCATTTGATCTTTCAAATATATGCTAAACTTATTCAAACTTTAACTTACAACCACTTAACCGGGGAACTTTTCTTACCCGGGCCGGTGACATCTTTAATACCAAACATCGAGAGGTGCAGTGCACTACAGAGAATTAATGGGTGTTTAAATATTCCTTACTGATAAAGGTGTGCACGGACCGCCCGGAACTGGGACAAAAGCTGGTTTCGGGCAATCTCGCTGAGCTGGAACCGACAATGGGGTGGTCTTACCGTCATGGAACCGACATGTCTCCTGTCATGGACGGTCTGACTATTTCAGACCCAAACCGAGAAAAACCGATGAGCACTGATTTTTGTACAATTTCGCCAGACGGCCGAAGTTCAGTGGCCTGCAGAGTGAGTGTGCATGCGATAGTTCAAGAAATAGTGCATTAAAATTTGTGTGAGTGTTCCATAGCCCAGTGTTTCTGAGGTTAATTAATTTAGATCACTACCAATATTTATTCCTCAGGAGATCTTATCTTTAAGAATGTGCACATTTTTTTATCTTGCACATGCGCCTCGCTGTACGCCTGGCTCATTGTAGCCGCATACTAACGGTAGGGGAAAGCCGTGTAATTTGGACCCCCTAATTACAAAGCCCCACAAAATCAGAGATAAGCGCAACCAACTGCTCTAAGGGGCACTATTGGGAGATACATCCTTACATTTCCCAGGGAAAGTTATCGCTAAAAATAGAAAATTTTTTGAAAGTGGTCCAATTTACACCACCCATGTGTAATTTGAACCAACAAGGTGTGTAAAATGAACCACCTACCGTGTAAAATGACCGGGCAATATATTGATGCAAAATTTCTAAAATCATCATGTGAATTAATAACAGAAACACTTCTCACACCCTTCCTGACTTTTAGTGTTATATTTTAGGCCTAATTGATGTTATTTCCCTTTAAAATGACTTGCCCTTTGCTTGCCTTCACCATCCCAAAGTCAGGCGCCGCAACGTACCAAGTAGGCACAGACCAAGTTCAGCAATTGGCGCATGGCATGGGAATTACGCATATGCCCAAGATTATTACTAATATAAACTGCGAAAAGGAATGAAAGGGTGAGCAAATTCTTCTATGTAGGGTACTCCTACTGTCTATCCATTTCCATGTGTGTAATTAATTGAAGCACCCGGGCCCACGTGTTTGTAATTTGGACCGGTCCATTTTACACATCATATCGTTTAATGTGGACGAGCTGTCCATATTACACACCATGGGTGGTTCAAATTACACGATGTTACTAACTTTACCCAAACTCCTCTAGCCTAGCCAAGTGTAGCTTTTACCGAAATGTAACAGCCCAGCACTCAATAGGAATTATTATATTTTGTCATAGTCATTTTGCCTTGGGGAGAACAAATCATTTCCGAGTAAAAACCCAACAAAGTGTCAACTCGAAAATAAGATTAGTTCACCAGTTTTCAATAAAAACCATACAGAATTGTGGAAATCACCTTAATCTCATCAATTGCGAAGTCAAACGTGAGTGTTCTGAGTTGTTAGGTATCAATGACACATAAAAGTAAGATACCCTCTCCTTCTGTGTTGGAATAATGCCGGTGGTTCAAATTACACACCGGTCCAAATAACACGGCTTTCCCAAAATTTTCGAAAACTTGTGATTGGTTCAGCCTTTGCTTCATAACACAGAACAGTGCGTATTTTCTGTCATAGCCACTCTGTCCTTTTTACTGGAAAAAAAAGGTGTATGGCGTATGTAGCGGTAATTGAAGGATGCTTTTCTCCTGAAGATAGGAAAAAATCATGGGTAATGGAATGCTTCCACAACATAGATGTCTAATTTAAGTCTCTTAACTTCAAGTTTATGTTTTCTAAACTGTTTTTTGGTTGATTGTTCTTTGGTCTGAAGTTTGACCCCGTAGGTTTAACCCGTGCCAGATTTGCCACTTCTTGGTAAGCTTTAAGTTGCGATATTTTAGCGAAACAGTAACAGAATATGGTACGCTTTATCAGTTTATGGCAAAAATGTTGCCTCTGTTTTTTCGGATTGGTTTCGGATGGTTTGACGTTAAGGCTTTATACAGTAAGTTTCGGAGCTTTGAGCTCTCAAAACCGAAGTTGGGTTAGTCTCGGTGGTCTGAGAAGGGAACATTGTCGGTCTCGGGTGGTCTTGGTTCAGTCCAAACCGGCGATCGGGTGGTCACGACATCGAAAACCAGACCCACGCATACCCTTACTGTCTGGTACTTCTGCGTATTGCTGTATTGGTTACACAAGATTTATGCTGGGGTATTTGTTATGTTCTCTGAAAAGATTAAGTAGCGAAATAGAGACTGATTACCTCCTAAAGGGACTGTTTGCGATCACTTGAGTCAACTAAGTCATTAACACTGAATAAAAACAGTGCACTTTTTCATATTCAGAGAAATTTTTCCCACTGGCTACCGTACATGAAATATTACTGAATATTGTGGGGCACGTGTTTTGTGCGTTTTAATCCTTATTTAATCCTTTTTTACTACCTGTAAGGTCTGTAAACCACGGTGACCACTGAAAACACTGAAAAATCAATTTCCTAGAAAACAGTAAATTGCGGTTAGATATTTCCTCCCAGTATTTCTGTGTATTTCAAGATCTACATAGCCTGACAAATCGAAGCAACTAAGTCAAGGCGGCCTACTAGTATAAGTGAGGCAATCGGTCTTAAATTGCATCTTTTATTTTTATGCATATCTGAGCCTAGTGGGTTAAAGGGGAGCTAAAACAAAAATTTAATTTTTATATGTGTAAGAGGAACAAAAGCTACACAGTGTGGTTTAAGTTCCATTCAAATCGGACATGTAACTCTCGAGATATCAGAAAATGAAGTCAGTAGATTTGTGTTCCAAAGTGAGTTTGAGGGCAGCAGAGCTTAGATCATTTCCTCACAATTACAAGGAATGCTTTGTTTCCCTTTGTTTTATCAGGTTGTTGTGTTGACCTTGAAGTTAAGTGGAATTGGACCTCCCTTTGAGGGATGCAAAGTTCTAAAGTTCTTGTGCCACGTATGCAATCGCATTTTAATAATATGGAATTGTCGAGGAGAAAGTTTAATGAAAAACAAAAGACTGCTCACTAATGTGGGAATATGATGTTATATATGCTTGCTTAAAGTTCACTTTTTGCTGAAAATGTGAAAAATTAACGTGCTCATATCTTGAGAACCACCCATTGGATTTCCATGCAAGCACCCCTCTACCATACCAAATCCTGTTGTGACCTTAAACCCTTCATTTAGTAAGGATGGAAGTCAGTTAAGTGAACAGCTTTACATCACAGCCTATGTGTACACAAAAAGATTGGGGAAGTTAGTGTTGTTTGCCCCATTTACGGCCAAGTAGACCTACATTCAAGCAATTAAGGGTTTACGCTTTTTATAAGTTACTGTGTTGTGTGTTTCAAGGCGGTCCATTGAACAGCAATAATTATTTTTACAACAGTGGTGTCCCGCGCTGCCAAAACATACCTACTGCGCAAGATCAATTCGAGATAGGCCTATCTGGAAAAACTAGAGATATCTGAAATTCAGTTTCAAGATATCTGAAATAGAACTATTTAGAGATATCTAAAATTGAATTACAGATAGCTGAAATAGAATTTCAATTGGAGATACCTTTAATAGAATTAGAGATATCAGATATTGAATGCAATATATGTGAAATTGAACTAAAGATATCTAAAATTGAATTAGAGAAATCTAGCTGGAATGGGATAACAGGTACCTAAAATTGAATTAGATACATTCGAAATTGAATTAGAGATATCTAAAATTGAAGTACAGATATCTGAACTAGAAATTCAGATATCTGAAATTCTTCGTTATATCTAGATATCTAAAATTACTTAAAGAATATCTGCAATTATTTCAAGATATCTTCAATTAATTCGAGATATTTCAAATAAAATTTTAGATACCTGAAATTAGTTCTAGATATATGAAATTTCTGAATATATGTTAAAACGGCGTTCTATACGGCCGGACCAACCTAACCCACCGGCGTGTGCAGGGGGGTCAGCGGGCCACGCCCCCCATTGATAGGGGAGGCAAATGAGAATGGGAGGATGCTATACCGCTAGACTGTGGCCAAACACGCGGTCCGGAGGGTGTAGTGAGCGCTCCCCATTAGCTTATTTTTGATAATTTTATGTTTATTTTTACAATATTGCTAGTATTTCCCCATGAAGTTTTATACCGTAAACGGGTCTGGGAGATGCCTTTTCCAGCGATCGGGGAGGCATTTCGGACCAAACTTTTCTTGCGCTCAGTGCAAACCTTAATATTTTTCAGCAATAGGTGTATATTTGACTTCAATGCGGTTATTTTAGTTCATAAAATACATAATAATAATACCGTACAAATTATGCCCCAAATCACGTATTTTCACATTAAAAAACTAGGAAGCCTCACATTGTGGCTCCCTCCCATACCCTCCCCCTCGCGCGAAAGCGCGTTCGGGCTCGGGCGCTTCGCTCCTTCGCATCAGTTTTGGCCCCTCTATGATGAAAGATCCAGTAGACACGCGCTTGACCTCACCGTTGGACCAACATATAAAGCAAGTCCACAATGTAACAAGGGTGTAACCAAGATTTTATCACCAAGGGTGGTTGTGGATGAAATGATGACTGCTCAGGCCTACCAAACGAAAGAGCCCTTCACTGGAAATTATTCGCTTGATCACCAGATGCAGAATGTGTCACATGTGGTGCTGACCGTGTGCTTGGTCTAAAGGTAAGAGCATCCGCCTCTCACGTGGAAGGCTCCTATTTCCAGGCCGAGTCATACCAAAGACTATAACAATGGAACCTACTGCCGTTGCACGTGATGCTTCGCATAAGTAATGGAGTGGAGATAACAGTCCACTGAGCCGCAACTGGAAATTAAAAAGGCCGTGGACGGCTCGTCTTGAACCCAATGGGTTGGAAACTGGGCCTCGGGCCTCAAAACTCTATCTAACTTATTAAAAAAAGCTACCACTGCCCCTCTTCAGAGTCCCTCTCTTTCCTCGATATTTCTTTTTCCGTCGCGGGGGGTAGGGATGGGGGGTGGCAATGGTAGAAACGAACCAATCGCCCCCGGCTACCTCGTTGCAAAGGCTCACCGCGTACAAAAATACCACATGTTACCAATGTGAGTCGGGTCCAATTGCAAATATTATAATACAGTTACTGTTCTCTACGCTCTAAAAATAAAAATGAGTGACATTTAACTCATTAGAAGGCTGAAAGTTATCAACTCCACTCCAAATGAGGGGAAATTCACTCCAATTAAGAGCGAAGTTTCCCTCTTGATGGAGTGCCTGCAGCGACCACTCTTAAAAAGAGTAACCCTTGCAGGTACCGTAATGGTATAATGAGTGAAGTTTCATCTAATTGGAGCATGGAAGTACTACCTCGGAGGTAGTACTTCCATGATTGGAGTGAATTTCTCTCTTCTTGGAGAGAGTTTCTCTCTATTTGGAGTGACTTCACACTCTAATGGGACAAATGGCATACTTTGCACTCTTTTAAAAGTTACTGTGCTCACTCTTTGGTTTAAAGAGGGCAAGCAAGTGAACGGTCTGTTCGATCTGTTAACAGAGTGTACAAACCTTGACCAACTTCTTAAGTGCCCAGTCTACGTACATCAACAAACTTACACGTTTCTTTGTACGTCTGTTTGTTTACATGTTTTTCTCCCTAATCCAACTTGAACCGATCCATGACAACATATGCAACCAGGACGATTGACTCCAACCTGTAGGGGCGTTCCACATTTATCTCTTTAGCTGCCATGGTTTCTTCCATTCACATGTTACGAGATAATGAACCATGATGTGAGGACAACGCACTTTTTCTGGGGAAGTCCATTGTACACATTATTGATTGGAAAAGATCATTGTTTAGCACTGACCATCACACACGGTTTCCTGGTCGGACGTAGCATACTCATTCATTGATAAGCAGTATCACAATAAAGACATAATTTTGTTACGAGTCGTAAGATTGAATTACTGTGTATATATCTATTCGTTTTAGTTCTGTACTTCACACTGAGGAAAAGAGTTACAAAATTTTCATTAATTTTTCTGACGGAGTATTTTCTAGGCTAAGACTTCACTTTTGCTTTTAATATGGGATGCGCTAACAGTCAGAGCACGAAGACAAAGGAAGGTAAGTTTTTTTTTGGAGTCGCCTTTCTTCTGAACAATGAACGTCATCTCCTTGGTAACAGCATCATGATAAGTGTGACTTTGGAGGGCCGTTCGTGGGCATATAGCGCTGTAGGTAAAGGAAGCATGTAGGCTATGTTTCGTTTGATATAGGTTCATGGATATGAAAAATTTGTGAGTAAGCAATACCCCCTTCGAATATGTAAAAAATAATGATTCACGGCTTCGAAGTTTGCGTCAGTATCGTATAGGCTCGAAGATTTATACGGCGTTCGCCATATCATCAAGTGGCCGGGCAGATCTTTCTATAAGTAACATAGCCTATTTTCAAATGTAAAGTAAGAAATTTAAATAAAGTAAAGAAATTTACTGATATTTAAACATTCTTAAAGAAATCCAAAATTTCATGCAATATAGAAAAAAATTTACAAAAAAGTGTGTATACTTTTTTGGGAAGGATATTTACTGTAAGCCCTGCGTTATACAGTCACCAAGTGGGCTAAAATTAGTATCAGATGGCTTTCAGAGGCGTAGCTAGTTGCGCGAGGGTGAAACATTAGGACATTAATGTGCCCAGCCTTGTAGCCAAGGTGAGGGTTTCCCTCCCCCTTTATTTCCTATTCTTATTTACACGGCGGTAAAAGGCCCTTTTAAGTCCTTTTGGGGTTAACCGACTCTCGTGGAGGCCTGGATACGCCCCCGAGTTTCCATATACTGTATGAGACCACATCCTTAGCCTTTACAAGTGACACCGGCCAATTGCAGTGCGGTTTCCCCAAATTTCCTTCGAAAATATTACCAGCGTTTTGAAATTAAAGCTCCTAATTTCAAAGGACACAAAATGGGAGAATTTTGTTTCTTAAAAGTTCGTCGGAGATCCTCAATCCGTGGGCCTACAGTACACATTTCGTAACCCCAACAATCTGCAGTCTCCCCGAAAATCTCGGATTTTTCTAATAAAGTAGGTACAGATCTGATGCCTCAATGATCCTTAAAGGTCAAGAGCAGTCCCCTAAACTACTTTTGAAGCAACAGATAAATATGTGTGACATTTTTCCTCTTATTTTTCTTCGAAGTGTCTTTGATCCTATTTTATAACTTCAATCTTGCATATTTAATGCGAAACAAGAAACTACTTCTAGTCTAGTTAATTTTGCATTGGAAGAGAAAAAGGGTTGTCACATGACCCTCAACAGCCAATCATGGAACAGGACAGTCTGCTACACTACTTCAACTTGGGGGGGGGGGGGAAGGGTTGCTCTTGTCCTTTATACTAAAATTTGAAATTTCCAATGGCCTGTCAAAGAACTCATTTCATTTTTAAGGAATGCGGTTTTCAATGCATTGCCAAGCTTCATATTTTCAAACATTTGTTCCGAGACAAAACTTTTTGCCGACATGGTTCGGGCGCTGAACTTAAATCCTTATCCCTAATGAAGTGATGCTCACATTTGCAACAACAACAACAACAACAACAGCAACAACAACAACAACAACAACTTTTGAGCTGGGAGTTGCAACAGAGACAGCTTTGAGTAAAGCGCAGGAATCGTCTGTTATTCCACACCCATGGGCTTCCGCAGAAATTTTTACAAGGGGGGGGGCAAGGTCATTTGGATGATTGAATTGTGTACACTATCTAAGCGGAGCGCCACCATAGGTTGGCGAGGGGCGTACAAGAAAATTTTGGGCCTTACAAACCCTCCAGATGGCCGGAAACGACACTTGGCAAGTGTTCTAAGGTGTATGTACCCATCCCTGAAACAGGAATTTCATGTCTGTAATTTTAAGATTTTTAGAATTTTCAATGTAAAAAATTGTGGAAGGGAAATCTGCCTCTCGGTCACGGCCTCGCACGCCTATGCACGATAAAACTTACAACTGCCAAACAGCCCATATAGGCCTATATCCGTTACCCAATTATGAATCATACCCCCCCCCTTCCCCCATATTCACCTTGATATATCCCACTTACATCCGCGCGTCGCCACTTGAGATCAGCACGGGACCAAATCAAGACCAGCGCATTCATCAATAGTCGGATGCCATATGCAGACTACATACGTGACAACTGGTACAATTTTGGCAGTTTTCACAGATACAAATTTCCAATAGGTACAGAATCACGAATGATGGTCCCCAAATTACGGTTTCACTTTTCAGCATACCATCTTCTCTTTTGCTATTCCTGGTCAAATGTCCGCATATTTCACGAGTAGAAACTGACAGCTGTGAGTGAAGATATTTTGATGATTTATTTTAAATTTTTTTGCATTTTAATTTTTAAGTAATTTTTTCACAAGTTTGATTTTCGGGGGGGGGGGGGGCAAGTACCCCCTTGCCCCCCCCCCTTGCGGACGCCCATGTCCACACCTACGTACAGTACACGACAGACACTTTTTGAAAAGACTCTCAGTGACACAGCCCACTGCAAAAACCGAAGCTTTCTGTACATTACACAACCTACAGTAGGATGTATTCTGGCCATGGGCCTGACCGCCTAACTCTTTTTCAAATCAGCCTAAATTGCTCCTTAAGGCGCCTGTGTGCTGCAAGTTTTTACCTTGAAAATAGAAGGGTTTGGAAATGCCATACAAGTGATGTCAAACACTGAATGTTCTTTTTATTGGCCGCCTTTGACTTTTGAAGGCGTAATAATATGACCCTTTTTTACAACTTAATAAATTGTTGTTTCTGACCTAGAGATGAAATTGTAAGGCCGTGTACATAATGCATTGCTTCAACTACCCAGCAACTTTCTTTCTACCTGGCAGAATAGACAACTTTGGAAATGTTCACAAGCAGTGCATTTTGGGATGGGTCAAAGGTTACAGTTAGTTGCCCCTCTACCGACAGAAGCCGCATTACACTTATGTACTGTACCATCCTCAATTTGCAATATGGTTACAAATGCACCGAATGCAGCTAACATTTAGTGCAATTCGCACTTTGCTGAATACCTCTCGAGGCGGACTCGTTATGTACTGGAATCTCCCATGGTGCGAATATGAATGAACCAGCACTGTGACTTTGCCCAACAGAATGATACACATATGCATGCAGACAATTCTTCCAGCAGACTTCTGCAGTTATGCGCATGCGTGCACGTATAAAACGACTCACAGTGTACATTTCACCTCGTGACCTATCCATCAGTTTTGAATTTCCGAGCTTGTCTATTGAATTATTGCACGGGTAGGGTCATAGATTAAAACGGTGCCCGGTCATTTTTGCCCCATTGTCATTTTGTTTCAAAGGGTAAGCGAATTCTCCGTCACGTCTTTCAATGTAGTGCATTTACTGCATGGCATTTTCTAGCGCATTTTAGCAGTTGGTTCAGACCGAATCTGACACGAATTTAAAAGTATAAGAAACTAACATCGTAAGACAAGGGAATACCCAAATTCAGAGTAGAGGCGGGGATTTCCCAATTGGCGATTTTTTCAGGGGAGGGGCAAATCCGTTCACATGTATTAAGTCAATGACAAAGCCCGAAGTCTCGGGGGGGGGGGATCAAGAGGATTTTCGCCCCTTGCGATATTTTATTAGGCTTCCAATCATTTTTATGCTTAAACTTGGTGGATAAAAAGAAGACTTAATTTGAGTTTCTATAGACGAATTCAATCAGTGCTTGTTTTTAGTGACTGTATAGGCAGCCATCAGTGGTATCAATCAGACTTATCGTCATTTATTGTCTACATGAATTTCAAACCCTCAGATTCAGTTAAATTGAGGGAATCAAGATACAATTCAGTGTGCAACCATCCATGATACAGGTGAGAAATGAAATTCAAAGATTAAGGTAATGGACGTACCCCCTTATGTCCGACTAAAATCAGAGCATCACTTGATTGGAATGATTAGTCTATATCGGGTAGCTCTATCACTTCCGCTATAGCAACTTTTGAATTGTCAGTCACTCCTACAAGATGTGGCATAACCTGGTAAAGAGAGGCAAATTAACTAAGAAGGGAGAGGGGCTTCTGAATTGTTGACATCATTTCACTTCCAAACGTCACATCCTGTGGCATTTCTTCTTGAGAATACAACATAGGCACCCCACTAGATCAAAGGCGGTGTGTGGATGTAATTGGTATCTGAACTTGTTACATGATCTGTGCCCCAAAATGAGCTTTGCTTTCGATGTTTTCACACTGCAAGAAGGGCAATTAACATATGCTTTACTGGCCTGATAGCCAAGCCCAAATGTTACGTAGCTTTTGAGTATTTTAGTAATGTCTGTTACTGTCTATGGTTTAATCAGATGGGGGAGATGACTATATCAAGTGTGCGTGCGAGCTTCATTTCCTCACTGAAGTGATAAGAGTTTATCAGGCAGAGAAGGAGGATGCAACAAAAAGGTAGAAGGAACATTTCATCATGGATGTCAAAATGCACCTTTCTGATTATTTAAATAATAAAAATTATCACTTTTAAATTAATAATATTTTTCATCTCTCCCTCTGTGCCAGCTATTTGTATTTGTTCGTAAAAATGATGACGATTTAAATGCAGTACATGTAAGTGTAGTGTCCCGGACAGTGTAGGTAGCGCGAACAGTGGCGGAGCTAGGGATTTCGGTCAGAGGGGGCGAAAATGGTCTGCAGAGGCGCTTCGAAGGAATTAATAACCCGAGCCGCAGCATGATGAAAGCCACGGCTTTTCAGATTTTCCATTTGATTTCCGCACCTGGTAGAAGACTACTTTGCCATTTCTCCTCTGCAAGTTTTTTCTTTTAAAAAAATGTTTAAATTTTCTATCCATGGACGTCCGCAGAAGAAAATTCGGGGGGGGGGGGGGCAAAATTCTTCTCGGGGGAAAGCTCCGCGCCATCATGAGTTGGCGCAGAGCGCAAGTAATTTTTTGGCCCAAATGCCCCTCAGATTGCTGGAGATGGCATTCCTAAGGTTTTTTTTTTTTTATCGCATATCAATAGGGAAAATTCTGAGTGAACTGTTACGAAATGTTGATGTTAATTTTGTTTCGTCTTTTTTTTTTATGTTTTCTTCGTTTTTCAGGGTTTTTTTATTTACCCAGGGGAGGGCAAGTTTCCGACTTGCCCCTACCTGCGGATGCCCATGTTTCTATCCCTCTCTTTCACATTCTAAAATGAAGACGGTCATTGTACTATGTGTAATTGTCAGGTCTCGATTTGAGATTTAAATGTAATAATGCCGGGGCTACTTTGTGAAGATAATAAGAGCTGTTAGAGCTAAATAGAAAGCAATCTTACAGGGGGAAAAGTTATGAAAATTAATCACCATAAGGTGTACATTTTTTGGCATTTGGATATCAACATAAGTACACGAAGAAACATTAATTGCAAAAGGTCTGCTTGGTTCTCTAGATACCGAATTCATAATTAATAAAAAAGCCTAAACCTAGGCTTATTAGATGCAGTACAGAAATAAGCATTTTCATGGGATTATTGTGCAGTGTCAGAAATAGCTATTTATCATGAGGGTGGTTACGTGAAGAAAAGAAAAATGGAAACTGCTCATTAAAACTCTTAAACTATTACCACTATGATAACAGTTTTATTTTATTTTAACCTGAATATTCTCCTCAAATGATATTGAAAATGTTGTGGAAGCTATTTTGGTATCTTTATAAACTCTCTTTATTGTCTATGTTGACAATTATTCCCGACAATAAGAGGCTATTTGCGATACAAATATTGTTGCGCCCTTTGCAACATCTTTTATTGGTCGGGACGGTGAATTTAATGTCAATTTGTGTATGTTGTAAGCTTAAAATCGCACTTGGCGTGGAAGAAATTAGCTTAGCACAGCTAAAACATTCATAAGTTAGTTCATATAAAGCACGAGGATACGTTTCGGCAAAACCTATCCCTATAGTACAGAAGATTACCCTTTTAATCAGAATAAAGTGCATATGGTACAGTTATTTGTGGCTGTTTGAGCATTTTGTTATCTGGGTCTTAAAACAACGCTATTAAATTACTGTATGTCTTTTGCCAATTATTGGTGCAAGAGGAAAGTATGTTAAAAACCCCAAAAGGGCGCCGACAGACGATTTTTGTCCGTCGGGGGGGGGGCGACCGCCCCCAGACCATATGGCAGCTCCGCCACTGAGCGCGAAATATTATGTTGCACAATAGATCCCATGCATATGACGTCATGATTGAGGCTAGCAGGGGTATTTTTTTAAATAGACCTACTAATGTACGTTGCAATTGAATTTTTGCATCCTACGTCACGCTTACATGAGAAAACAACGTGGACATGGCCGCAAGTAGTGGGGTTCGTAGTAAATTTACACTGCAATACTCGCGTTTACGATTGGCTGACAAGTCAAAGTCTGGATTTGTTGGTGTGACTTGCAATGGCGTTTATTCCTCTAAATTTGAAGGCGTACTTAATTTCTCTGTAAAATCATGCATTTCAATACCATTTACCATCATGGATCACAGTAGTGACTGGTGATTGTGGAAGGGGTTGGTATTTTATTTTAGTACTTAAATTTGTTACGAGCGAATGGACTCTTGTCTTATTGAAATCTCTGAAGGTTTATAATTGCACGTAGGTATAGACGAATCCGATTAGAGCTTCTTTTTAGTGACTGTAGACCGTCATTAGTGGGGTCCATCAGCCTAAATTCGTCTTTATTTATTGTTTACATGAGTTTCAAAGCCTCATATGTTGTGAAATTGGAGAATTCAAGATACAAATTCGTGTACAGTACAATCATCCATGATAGAGGAAAGCAAGGATATTGAAAGATTTAAAGGTGATGGACCCCAGTTATGGCCGACTGAAATCAGACCTTCACTTGCTGTCCGGATTTGTGTACACGGTACTGAACGTTTTGTGTTACAGTCTTTAAACGTGTTTTAATTTTCCTTCCCATGCGAGAAAAAATACTATCATAAATCAGCGCTGGGTATTACATTATTTATTGCATTCCCAAACGCTCTTTACTGTAAACATTAGCCGAACACCAAAATAAATGAAAGAGCAAAATTTTAACGGGCACATGTAGCTTTTTCACAAGCAAATTATATACGAAGGGCGCCACCCCGATGACAATAATGGAGGGGCTCTGAATCATAGCTCGAACCAAAATAGATTTATTTGACAAACGTATCCATGCGAGCAAAATATATTTTTAGGGGGTTAGCGGATAACCAACAACACAAAAATGAATACAAAATCCATTTCTGGCCATGATGAAACTTTCCTTCGTACCTTTTGAAACATCTCCCTCCACTGTCTGATCGCATCTTACCGCAGGAGAGGAAATGAAGCATTCCATATAAATACACTTGCTACTGTCGGATTTCAGATCTGATTAATACAGTATATCAGCTGTACAAGATATACCAAAATAATCAAGAAGGTACGTAACATTTGAGTTTAGCTAACAGGCCAATCAAGTATGTGTTAATTGTTTTCACGCAACAGAAACACAATCAAAGCAAAGATCACTTGAGAGCACAGATCATGTAACAAATTCAGATAGCCCTATTGCTACAGTATACACTTTACACTACCTTTGATCTACTGGGTTGTCTACTTTATGTTGCATTCTCAAGGAAAACGTCACAGCATGCCGATCTGGAATATGTTTTCGTTCAGACACTTTCCGGAGCGTTTCTTCTCAGTCAATTGTAGTAGCGCAATGCTTTAACACCTTATTTTCTATTACGCTCAATAAACGGCCCGAATAATTCGATCCTTGTGCTCTCTTAAATACTTCCACGATGATTTGATAAATGTAATTTATTGACCAATCGGTTAAACAAGAAGTCAGTACAAACTGTTTCAGGAAGACCAATCCAACCACTGAACTGTGACTCTATTCATCTCCCTACTGTAGTCTAACCTCCTAAATTCTGTAGGGTCCGGCGGTAGAGGAGTTTGGCGAAGTCGCTGAGAATACCTAACTAACTACAGAGAAAGAGAATCAACAAGCAACCAATGTTAAGAAGATTGGCCTTTAATTTTGTTTGAATTTCACCAACTCTGACGACCGTCAATTCTGTGACATCGCCCACCGTGGCATAAACAACTTGCTTACAGTGCAGCAGGAGGCTGCCTTGCTCACTATGGCAGTCAGTCTTCTCAGGTTGGCCTTGTTTCCTGGTCATTAAAAGCGCCAATCCTCTCACCCCAAACTACAATATTGGCAGGGGTTTACCAAAATTCTCAATTGGCTCAGCTCTTTGATTGGCAGCTACTGTAATTCAAACAATGCTGAGTACCAAAGCTTATATTACACATCATGAACTGTACTGAGACGCTTTTGATGGAGCTTTTCTACACACTCACCATGAAGCAATAAACACAGATTGTTTCTGGATGATGATGAATTTCAGACAATGGTACTGTAGGGGCTTAAAGAGCCAATCCTCTCACCTAAAACTACAATTTTGGTACGGGGCTACCGAAATTCTCAATTGGCTCAGCTCTTTGATTGGCAGCTAATTTAAACAATGCTGAGTACCAAAGCTTATATTACACAGCATGAATGTTACTGAGAGTGTTTTGATTATATAAATTGAGTTTTTCTATACACAGTTTGAAGCAATAAACTGAGATTGTATCTGGATGAGGATGAATTTCAGACAATTGTGGGAGGGGCTTCAAGGGACAATCCTCTCACCCCAAACTACACTTCTAGTATAGGGTAACAGAAACTCTCAATTGGTTCAGCTTTTTGATTGACTTCTAATTCAAACAATGCAGAGTATCAAAACTTATATTACACTGCACGAACTTTTCTGATAGTGTTTTGATAATACACATTGAGCTTTCTATATTTACCCTGAAGCAATAAAATGAGATTGTGTCTGGATGAGGGTGAATTTCAGACAATTGTGGGAGGGGTTAATTAAGAAGGTTAGGAGAATTGGTACTGTTTGGGATGAGAAAATTGGACCTTTCAGTAAGAGGGTTAGGAGAATTGGTACTGTTTGGGGTGAGAGAACTGGACCTTTAAGTAAGAAGGTTAGGAGAATTGGTACTGTTTCGGGTGAAAAAATTGGGCTTTTAAGCTCACTAGGATATGGTCTTGAGCAGTAAACCGCTGTCGTACCTAGCTTGTCTAGCGCCTCTGCGGCTGCAGCCCCCTTTAGGCTGCATCTCTAAGGGATGAACTGAACGAAAAGACTTCGTCCGCCCCTCGGGCTATGTCGTACCTGCTGAAGAAAGCAAATTGATCACTCCGACGGGCAACCGGCTAAAAACAGGTGAAGTGGAAGAATACAGTATTTTTGCTAGAATGACAAGATCATGTTGTTTTCATTGCATCGTTTTCACAGGTAACCCTACGACACAAGCAGATCCGGGGTCACCTGAAAAAAGCGAAGTCCCTGTAGAAAATGAAGCTGACGTTGCAGTTGAAGAAACTAAACAAGGTAACTTTAAATTCAATTGATATGTCATTGATTGCTTCAAGGTGAAAAAATTATGTGAACTATTTGGAAAGAAATCTATACTATAGTATTCCATTGGCGTAGACAGATAAAGAGTACGGCGTGTTAAAAAGGGGGAAATGATACAACCAAGGAGTTATAACAATGGATTTCTAGCAAAAATACTTTGAAATGGAAAAAAAATGATTTCTAATGATCCAAAATATTACACCAGATTCTTTCTGGGAACACCCGAACACTTATACTTGCACAGAAGGGTAGATCCTTTCCCATGCTAACGTTTAGACCTTGCAAGGGGCCTCCAAGTGTACAAAAACCTGGTCAGTGCCAGTCTTGACCAACCGATGAAGATACTGCAAAAAGGAGGTTAATCTTCCTTTTCTGTGATAATCAGAATATTTAACAATTGAAAGTACAGTTGAACAAATTGTAAAGGCCAAATCTTCTCACGCCAGATAATTCAAATCACAATGATCTACGTACTGTACAGTACCTAATCCCCTTCTTCGGCTCTTTAAACCGGCCCACATCCGAACATAAACTACTGTGAGTACAGTATATCGATTCAGGATGAAAACAAGTCCCAACGGTAGTCAGAACATTCACAGTATAGTGCAAGCTGTCTTGTGGAATATTGTTGAATATTTTTCGAACTTTACAGTACAGTACAGTATGTCAATCAAAGAGGATATCTGAAGACACATACTACATTAATTGTAGTTTGGAGTGTAATTCGACTACCGTTACACAATCTTTGAATCAATTGCAAACAAGCCTGGGACGCTTTCATCTATACTCTTTATTTCAGTGGTGTGTGCAGGAAAAGTGAAGGGGGTGGTTGTGGCGATGGTGGTGAGAGGGTGGCAAACCAAGAAGTTAATCTTTTTAATCTCACAATTCAGAAATAAAAAAAAATTGAGGCGGCTACATTTCACTATTGGACAGCGGCGGCACTTCGACAGGTGGCATGAGGGGGCATTTGTCTCCCAGATTTGTCCTTGCTTCCAAGTTGCACCTAAGTTAGATAACTTCTAGTGTTAGGTCAACAGAAAATTTAAGTGAATACCTCTCCTGGGACTTCATTCCTTCACCCATAGATATTCTTAAATAAAACCACCAAACTTCCCAGGGCTCCGACGCCTTTACCCCACCTGGACTTGTCCTTGAACCCCACCAGCAAAAACGCCAACTTCTCGTTCAGGTTTGCTTTGCGAGGAAAAAAAAGCCCCAACAATTTCCTTTGCCGATAGTTAGTTCCTCCTCCTTCAATTTTGAAATTCTGACACTGGCTCTGAAAACTGCAGTATATAAACAGGCAAACTAACAGAACGACCCATTTCAAGCCTGAGCCAACTTACGTATTGCAATGATGGCTATTGCAATGATAAACAACTATTCGTTAGATTTACTACTATACGTTAGATTTAACACGCGGATCGTGTGGCAACACAACTCTCCTGTCACAGTAGCCTACTTTAATTTCGTCTACAGATGCAAACACATGCATTTTCGGAGGATTGATGTATGATAAAATTATGCGTTCAGCCAGTTAAAATAATTCAATGTAATGCATATGAGTGTGAAAGCCAAACGATTTTAACACTATTTTTCGAAAAGGGTGCGAGAAATGTACAAAACTGTTTCCCTTTACATACGTAGCCAAATAATTCATACGGGGGGTATTTGTAAAGAAACTTTAAATAAGGCGAAGAAAAAGAACTGCCGCAGGATAAAGCTGCAAGAATTATTAGCACATATTGAGACTGAGGCAAATTTGCATATCAACTTGTCAAAAATCTTCTCTGTTTTTGTGACCCACAATGAATTTGACGTCACAAATGCAAATTAACATATCTTCATTATTTTGCAATAGAGGCAGTGATTATAAAGCTTAAAATATGTACAATAAAATATTATAAAATAGGAAACTGCTAGTATTAATTATATTACGAGGTATAACTAATGTAAATTGTGCAAATACACTGTTAAAAATTTCTGTAAATTTACAGACTTTTTTTAACTTAAACTTTTTGTATTTTACTTTTAATAGAGATTTTCTGTATCTTTACAGACACTTTGTATTGCTACAACAAAAAAAGGTTGTTTAACATGTATTTTCTGTTTATTTGAAAAACCATTTCTGTCTGCTTTTTTAACCAAATTTTACTGCTTTGTAAAACTTTTTCTGTAAATTTACAGAAATTTTAACAGTATTTTGTATTTTTCTGATTTCACATAAATATGCTGTCATTTAACAAACATTCATTTTGTTTTTAAGCTGAAAAAGAAACAAAAATAAGCCCAAACAAACAAATAAGAAATAGCCAGAAAATTTTCAATATATAACATGCATCGTTCTGCGAAGTTTCAGTTTAAAAAAAAAAACATTTTTGGCAAATTTATGGCCCTATTTGAAAATTAACTTACATTTATTATAAAAGCATACTTAGTTATTACGTTCTTATAGTTATAAATATCATACAACTGGTGTTTTGTCACACATTTTTAAGTAAAAAGAAATTGTAAGGCCCTAATTTCAGAGCACTGACAATTGGTATACTGATGTCAACTCATCGCCACAGGAGCTCATGCACTTGATCGGAGCAAATTAAAAACGTTTCACAAATTTTCTTGAAAGAGTCTGTAAATTTACCACTTTATGACGTAAATCTCATTTTGCATAAATGGGTGGAGCTTATTTTGTAGGCATTTTCCTAACAAAAGGATTGCTGTTGCTTTGAATAATATCTTCTTTGGCGTTTTTTAATCAGGAAGTGATAAACTTATTGTTTACCTTGTCTGGAAATGTTTGCAACCAATGTATTTCCATTCTTTGTCATATTTATTTTAAAAACAATTATTATATTGTACAAAAAAGTGACTTTCCAATTACAAAGTTCCTAGAGATAGCAGTCTACTTGACAACAATATGACAACAAATCATCCTCAATGTGTTTTGATTGAAAACAACTTCGTAACGACACATTACGTTGAAAAGCAAGTACCTGATCTACGTAATGGTGAAGTGTATGTTACGTAATAACATATGAAAGGTAAAAAAGCGATATTATAATAAATATTAAAACGTCGGGAATGAAAACAGTAGGCTGTAAATTCACATAAAATTAAGGTAAACAAAACAGAACAATTCTGTAATTCGATTTTACAGTAGACTTTTGTAAACTAATTTACATGCAAAAACTGTAAAGAAAAAACAAACCCTTAATGTTTTTTCATGATTACAGTCTGGCTGTAAAAAAAACATTATTTGGTTGGAAAAAAATTTGCCATAAAAATTATGTAAATTTACAGAGAAATTTTTTAACAGTGTACTACATGTTCACGAATACAGAAATATTTGCCAAAATGAGTAATCTTGTTGTTATATGAAGTTCTTTAGACAGGAAACTAACAGTAATACCTCTAACCTAGGCGTAGCACATGTTCTACGATATTTAACGACACAAAGTCTGTTACATGTTATCTTGTATCTTTCGTTAGGAGTATGGTGTGGTCAGTATCCTTCCAGGGAATATGCAGTCATTTCAGTTTTAGTGTAGTAGAGAAGTAAACCCTTTTATGCGATGGCTCTTGAGAGACCCACCTTAATAGCAAAAGAATGAACTTCTTAGACACTAAGTCTTTCTGATAGAGTAAAAAGTGTGAATTCACTCAATAAGCCAAGTTCGGTAATTCGTTGCCGCATGTAATTGTGGGGCACAGCGTGAGATATACAAATAACCGAACTCAGCGCGTAGCGTACAACTATCTTTGTTTTCTTCAGTACGTGAATACAACACTATGTAAGTGTCTAGTCATTCGAACGAAAAACAAGGTTCTCAGTCCTACTATACGTCAGATTTAAATGCAAATTTTTACATTGAAAAGACAATTGAGACATAATCCACTGCACTCAACTACACTTGAGGTCTCTCTTTACGTTAGGGATGGATTAAGAAAGAATTATTTCACAATTTTTTTGTGTAAACTGAAATTATAGAATAAGTGTTGTAGGTGCGGGATTGGTTTGCTTAACCCGACGATCTGAAGCAAGTGCGCATGTGCATAGCCATTAAAACGAATTACTGAACTGGCTTATCCGAGTGCTAAGACTACCAAAAGGTGAAATTTGCAGCAAAGTGTCATCCTTGACGGAGTATCTAAAGTGATCAACCTTTAAAGAGAATGATCATTGAAGACGCTTGTGCAAGAGCGAAATTTTTCAATCATCCTTGAGTGAATTTCACTCTTCCTGTCTTCTTGGAGTGAATATTTTATTTTCATTAGAGTAAATTAAGACCCTTATGGAGTGAAGTCACACTTTTCACTCTATTGCAGAATCAATTTGGCGGAGTTCAGTGTTTTGAGTTTAGAGGTCATGTGACACCACTTTTATTACTAAATTGTAATCCTTGCTTGTCCCGAAAAGACTCCTATGGGTTTGAATAAAACTGTAAAATATGCAATACTTAGGTCTCAAAGTGTCATGACAAATATGAAGAAGGCAAACAAGAATTAATTTGCGAGATACAACTGCTGTTTCTCAATGATATTAAGCGATCGACTACGTACAGTATTTCCTTTCAAAGTTGTCCTGAAAAGGATAAATAAGAGTGTATTGTTTACCATACAGCACGCCATCAATCTCTATCTATTCAAAAATGAGAAGACCTGGTCACTTTGGTCGCTTCCGTGTAAAAGTCGAAGGTCAATGACTTTTTTTCCCTAAAAGGTGTGGAAGGTCATACTCAACGTTCCTACCTAATAGACGCACTCTAACAGTCTAAGAACCTTGGACAACAGTCAAATTGCAACTGCTCGAAAAGAGCTTCCTTCTCTTACATTTTATGCATGACGTTTGGTGACGTCATTAGGATTTAAAGTCATGACTTTTAAAGTCAATTATCTCAGAAACTAGGAGCCAAAAAATCGTCAAAACCGTGAAAATCAATGAATAAGATGTAAAAAATACTTTCGGTGCCTGGTTCTGAGTGAACTTACGGGTAAAAGTGAGGATTTTAGTCCATTTTATGAAACGTGTAAAATGGGTTTCAAATGCTCTGCAAAATCGTTCAGCGTTTATTCTATGTTGTTTTAAACTACTCAGTTTTTACTTCAATAGAAAGAAAATTTTGTTTTCTATCTATTGGTACCATTTTTGCACTATGAAATATTCTCAATGAGTCAGGTACTCGGCAAATTCCACGACGAATCGATTGTAGCGCCCAGAGTATATAAACAGTATTAGGCCTACTTTCGCGAAGTGAACGTTAATGGTCGTCCTATATGTATAACGTTACAACAGCAGCTTAATTCATCCTCACCAGTATTGTTCCCATTTTGGAGAAAATGGTGTGATACTTGCTCCTTCGACATTTTTGCAACAAATTGTTTGTTTTAATGCCATTTACAAATTAAACTAATCAATAGTGTTGCACTGGTATATACTTGTTTGAATCTGATATACCTGTATACACATACAATATATCATGTAGTCATCATAGCACTGTAACTACACAAATAAGCTCTGTACATACAGAGAAAAACTGCATCTTGTTTGCACTAAAACACTGAAAATCACCTCACTTTAAAAAGAGTTGGGCTGACTAAAAATCTGGTTTAAAAATCTTTATTCTAGGAAACTGTATCAACTTCAATTCAATGTTCATGCTTTGAAAAAAGTTAAAAATAAACTCTATGCATCATATACACTCATGCAGTCAGCAAATATTGAGCAAGAAACTGAATGAGGGACCTTTCTAAAAGGGCCTGCTTAGACAGGAAGGGCCTTGCAGGAAAGATCATCAGTACAATGTTTAACAAGCGCTTTTGATTTTTCTCATTAACTCTTGGTAAAATTGAAAAATACTGAAGGCAATTAAAAGCAAATACCAATCAGGTTGCAAGGGAATGAGTATGCCCAGCTGATCAGGTTTGGCAAATGGGATTTCTTACTTTCAATTCCTTGTGAATTTCTTTTCACGTGAATACTGGTCCTAAAATTTACATGATGATGGCTGGACTGTTAGGATAGTAATTCATCACTATCCTGTCCTCTTGGGAGAGGACGGAATGTTCCAATTATTTCTACTTGCCAGTTTGATATGCCTAGTAGCTCAAACATTCATGTAACAATACAGTATGTTTTTTGTGGAGGAAACTACCTAAATGTTGCCCAATATGATTCTCCTTTATGTGACCACCTTAATGATCAAAAATAAATAAAATTAATGTAACAAATCTAGGAATGAATGAACAGTTTTCACTTCATTGAGTGCCACATTGATGAGAACCCATTTTAAAACAAAGTTGGGTATACTAGGGTGTGACAAAACTAGCTGCCAGTGAACATACAGTATCATGGATGTCATAATAATCAGTAGTAGGCTTACTGTAATGCAGTTTAGCATTACATTGGGGTGAGCTTTTGGGACAATTCAAGTCAGCCAGTGTAAGATTGAGTTTGAGGGAGTGGGAACTTGTTACTGAATAAAAAGTGATATATGCTAGGCATGCCATACAGCCTTGAACACTGTAATTCATGTATCCGAGTCCACAGAAACCACTCCCTCATTTAAGTTAACCAGTATAAAATGCTAGTCACAGTTAAGGTGGGAGTACATAATTGCCCATGAATGATGGGGTAAGGTTTTTGAATGATGTAAGTTTATGAAGGATTAGAAATTATATAAATTACAAAGCTGGCTCTATAGCCCATGGGACTTCATAGAAATAGACATAACTTGAACTTAATAACAGTACAGTATACCACTATACTGTAGGTCTATTATGGAAAATGTTGGAAAGGAGTGAGTTTTTCTGTTTGCGGCACACTGAAACTATCAGGTAAGAAAGAATCATAACCCATGGATATGTCCAGACTGAAGTTGAACCCTCTAAATTTAGGGTGTGGTTAATCCAGGCTGACTTGGTCATGATTCATACACCTCTGCAGTCCCACTATCCCAGGTTTACTTTACAACTAGGCTAAGTTACATGCAAGCCCCCCATGGCCACAGTGCCAGCATTGTACTGAATGTCACTGAATATGCCATGAAAACTAAAGCTTCATACTTTAGAGACTGCAAGTCTGCAAACAACACTGGAAGTTTTTTAAGATTGTAAATGCAATGGGTACCTGTCCTGTAAATCCAACAGTATAATAGTCGTTAATAATTTTGTTATGGTCGACGATTTGTGAGCCGTATTGGAATAGTACCAACAGTAACGTTATAGGATATATAACGTTAGCTGTGTACCAATACCATATGTATAGTACATACTACATACATATTGTACGGTAAATACCCCTTCAGGTTTAGCAATTGTTTACAAAACAATTTGTAAATTAAACTACGTAATTTTTGTATCAACAGAAAGCCTATGCTATAATCTTCAAACGTCGATACAAAAATATCGTTTTACATCCCTCAATGAGTCGGGTACTCGCAAAGTTTGAGGTCCTAATTTGAGACATAAGAATCGAATGCCTTTTTGGGGGGACGTATTTTTGCAGTATATGTTTGAAAAATTCTAAAAAATCTTTGATTTCTAAGAGAAGGAAAGGTCAAAATGTCCACTTACCGAGTCGTTGTGTCCATTTATACGCCTACTTATACATAATTCAACATGTCGGGGGAGACCCCTTGTCAGTCACAGTTCCGCGAAATCTCATTTGCGCAGACTTTCAAGAAGGCGGGAATGCTAGAGAACTGGTCACGTGACTTCATTAACTGTACAGTTGCGTGTATACTGACAAAATATATGCTGGAGAAACGAAGCACATCCTAAATTTTGGGGCAAGCTTACAGTAGCTACATTTTGGGGGAATATTTTTACCGCAGATGGGGGACCATGGTGGTTTGCCTTACCTTAAGCAATTTTCTCCCTCAACAATTCAGCATGTGCTGTTTTGCCGTGAGGTTTGTTACTGTAGGTGTTGTCCTTCCGTGGACGTAATAGCTAATTCTTCGGAAAGCAGTTTTAAGTTGGGTTTCGCCGAACGGCTCTTTGCTAGAGAGTCGGGGGACTTTAGAAATTGTGCTGTGTTTTCTAAAAGTCCTCTCGACTCTCTGGCGAAGAGCCAAGGGGCGAAAACCAATCATTTACTCCCGGAGGAGTTCTGCTCCCTTAAGGAGCTAAACGTCCCAAATGGACGTTTTAGTCAGGTTCACTATGTATTTTCGTTGGCAATCATGGTAGATTAGGTAACCTCAACATTTTTGGAATCTTTATTACATGGAGAATCTGAAAATCAATGTTTACATTTGCGCTGATACCGGTATGGCCGCCATTTTGGATTTTCAAAATGGCCGCCGTAAAAAGACATATTTTGCTCTATTTCTTGCTTTACATACCCTCAAAACCTTGTAAAATATATGAAGTCTTTGTTTTCAGGTACAAGGAATCCATACTCTGCATAATCAGATTTCTGACTGTTACAATTCTTTCTTTTTGAGGAGGGTGATGGGCCCGTATATAGTCCCCCCCCCCCCCCGGAGGGAGGGGAACTCGGGCAAACCAACCAAACAAAATTTCTGCTCCACCAAATGAAAATTGAAACTACTATAACGGGCATTAGGAGAAGGTTCTATGGCCTATGCCCCAAGCCCAACACTTGCCCCCATCACAACGGACTACGGGCATGGGCAGACGAGGCGGGGGCAGGGGGGAAGACTGCTCCCCAAATTTTCTCAAGACCTAAAATTCGGGCAGGGATCTGGAAAAATTCGGGCAGCCGTTTGAGTCTCAAAACCTGGTTTGTTTCTACTTACACAGAAAACTCCTAGGGGCACCCTAATTCCTTCAAACACTTGGCCGAAAAATAATAAAAAAGCATCATAGTCACGGTACAATTTTCATGAAAACTCTAACAGGTACCAAAATTTGCGACACATTCGGGCAGCTTATGAAAAGAACAATTTTTCGTCAGCCTCACTTCATATTCTTGCGCAAACCTTCGCCTGAAATGACACAATTTTCAGGCAAAAGTTGCAAAAAATTTCTGGGATATTTTTAATTGCCAGATTACAAGGGGAGAGAGGATGTAAAATGTCCCCAAAATTTTGCCCGAACAAATTATTCAAAAGCTATGTCATGCAACTAAACTATCCCATTATGAATAAAACGTAAAGGTATCGTGAAGATTTCATTTCGTTTTTAATTTTGTATTCCCTTGCCTCAGGCAAAAGGAGTCTATGCCGATGATTTGGCCACGTTTGTTTTTATTTAATTGGTACGGTTTGTCGGGATCAAGTGTGCCAAAACCGTTGATATGGACTTAGGTGGTTTGCTCACTAGGAAATGATTTGCGAACTTGTTTGTTTAAATGCATATAAACAGGCTGCTACCTTGCTTGGTAATCGCGCGAAAATTGAGTTAATCAGTTTTTAAGGGCAAATTCGTTGCATGGCATCCCCCACTCCGGTAATTCGGGACTCTGAATCTGAGCTAAACAGGCTGCTAAAACACACTGGATCTTTGTGAAGTTCGACGAAACATATATTCAATAGGCAGCTGGAATGCGATGCAATGCCATCCTCCCTCGAAGTTGCAAAGCCTTGGGCTTTTGGAGGGTTTCTGAAGTTTTTCAATTTTCCAAATTATATTGATGATAATCTCATGCTACATGATGTAAAATAGTTTGTAGAACGCGCAAACAAACTCATCTTCCAATGATTTATAGCTTAATGTAGTCATCCAATGGTAGTGGTACATTTAATCTGGGAGTTTTCTGACCTTTTTGTAAATTTGCTCATTTTTGATGAAAATTTTATTGCAAACGAAAGTTCAAAATATTGATGGCTTTGATTCTGCTTATAAGCCTGGGAAAGGCCATTTTCGGCTATCTGAGGGGTTTTGATTTTTCAAAATTCCTTAAGCTCCGCGCCAAAAGATGGTGGCCCTCCGCTTAGATAGTCTTTCGAGCAGAATTACATTTTTCCGGCAGGAAATCCTCTCCCCCTCAAACTGAAATGCTCCCGTACGCCTATGGCTACGGGCCCAGGGTGGGGTAAAATGCAACAATAAATTTTAAAAAAGTAGCAAAATGACGGCCAAAAATTTAAAATTTCCAATCCAAAACTGAAAGCATATCCCCGTCCGCTGGCTTTTTTCTTATACAGTTTTAAGTTGTTTTCGAAAAAAGTGTTTTGTTAGAATAGCATCACCACAGGCCTGTTTAGCAACGTTCTACTGGTACCGGACACATGAACTGATTTCACTCAGATGGTTCAAATGTTTTCGCCATATTACTGGTAGTACAGTGTCTTGAATTCAAACTATTAGAGGACTAGAAAGGATCGCAGGCTCACGTTTTGGACACCATTCTAAGGGTTAAAGAAGCGTAAAAACTTTCTTAATTTCATAAGGTTTAAGCAATTAAGTTCAAGTTGCTGATCACCTCTGTTTGGTAGCTGTATAATGTTAAAGGGGGCAAATGACTTGGAACATTTTGGGTGGATCTCGGTCATACTGTGAACTAAATGCACGAGATTAACTTCAGAATTCTTCACTTTTACAGCCTCTTTAGTTGGTTGTACAGTGAAGGAGTCAGAACTTTGTTCCGTAAATTAATGGGTTATTCAAAGTCAAGATTATTGGTCTTATTTGGGATGAGGAAAATGGGCTACAGGTCTACAATTAGTTAGGCCTACACAAATTGTGAGGTTGGGTAGGGGTATTCATTAATCCCAGTTAGAAAAGAAGTTGTATGCTCGTCCCTCCCCAGACAATTGAACTGTTTCTGTTCTGTTTGAAATCCCAAATTGGTGACTTTATGTAAATGTGAGTCTATTCAAATCATAGTATTATAGCTGTATGCTGTTACATTTTTAATAACTTTTTATAACCTCTTGTGCTGTGCTAATTAAATAAAATAATTGAGCTAATTAACTAATTTGCAAACAAACTTAACCCATAATAATTAAATACATTTGAAAGAGTAAGTTTCATTCTCCGTTGGAAATAAAACTGTTCGTTACAAATATCAATCTAAACCAGAAATAGAACGGGATTATATCGATTCCGGCCTATTGTTTATGTAGTTGCGAGGGCATAAAGGTTAATATATTGTTTTTACATATTAACTATTGTGGTGGAGGTGTTTATGGAGGTTGTTCTTGTGCCTTTTCAGTGCATAACCCATCATGAGTGAAGATCGCGAAGAAAGCAATTGGCGTTTGGGCATGTCTAAGGAGTCTGTAGAGCAGAAACTATGCATCATTTGCCCCGAGAAAAACATTAACAAAAGGTCACTTGTTCTAAACCCTTGGATAGAATCTTAAAAGAGGTTATAAATGGTTATAAATTCTGTAATATTCTCTATGATGTAAGTATATTACCTTATCCAATTTGAAAATCCCAAAATGGCTGCCATAAAGGGATCTCTCCAGATTTAAACATTGATTTTTAGTTTTTCAATACCATTACCTTTCCAAAAATGTATAAGTGCTTAAAGCTATCATGGTTTTGAAAGTAATGTAAGTTAAATAAAGTGGTTAGGGTAATAAGCGGCGGCAAAAGTAGTACAAAATATTTCTTTTACAGTGGCCATTTTGAAAATCCAAAATGGCCGCCTTAAAAGCTTTTCTCCACTTAAACATTGACTTTCAGTTTTCTTATGCTATAATCTTTCTTAAATGTATAAATTTGCAAAGCTACTATGATTTAGAACCAAATACAATAGGTTTAGGAAAGTGTTTAAGGTAATTAAGGTCAGAAACAGAAGAAAATATGTATTTTACAGTCGCCATTTTTAAAAACCCAAAATGGCCGCCATACAAACATCTGTTCAAATGTAAACATTAGTTTTTAGTTTCTTGATGCTATAAGCTTTCCAAAAATATATAGGTTTCATAATCTACCATGATTGCCAACGAAACATAATTTATTGACATAGTGAACCTGACTATTTGTGCTGTGTTTGCTCCACTGTTTTTAGAGTGCGCCAGTATCCAGTGAAAGCGCAGTAAGCCGATTTTGCTGAATTAGAACACAGTCACTTGTTAAGGAAACTTTACGGGCATGACTTTCGATAGGATGCATTTGCGTCACCCAAATTACAAATACTGTACGAACTTGCGCTAACATCGTTTCAGTGGTATATGTTTCGTTAATGCTAGTCACTATACTTTAAAAGGGGCTCATTGAATTAATAGCGATACCTTAAGCGTGAAAGTGGCACTATCACATGGCGATGAAATTGTTAGCATAATGAGAAGCATATTCAATAGTTACGGAAAAAGTTCAAATGTTGAATTTTGTGGTGTCCTGACTTGTAATGGGTCTTTTGCATGCAGCAATTTAAAAAAAAATTGTCTGGTCACGAATTTTAAAACCGAAGTTGAATCGTTAAGAAGTTAAGAACTCACTCTAAAAAACATCTTGTCAAATGGGGCGCAAACCGAAATCTTGCCAAATATTTGAAAAGATTCGTTTCAAAAATGATTAAAAATGGTTCAAAAGAGAAACTTTTCGTTTCACTTATGAGTCGGATTTAGTCAAAGATTTGACAAGATTCCGGTCCGTGCCGCAATTGTTAGATTCTATTCAAATTTAACTAGGAATATTTAGAGTGCATTATTATACTCTAGTTATTTGTGTGTACAGTAGGAGTATGGAGATTTTCTAAGTTTGACCATTTGTCACTGGTTTGTGAAGAAAACGGGTTTGGAAAAAATGTTGAATTACATGAACAAAATTAATGATCTCCATTACTTTTGGCTAAAGACTCCAAACGAGGTTGTACTTTTTATTTTTTCAGAAGAATCTCAAGAAAGCAAAAACGAAGAATCACCACCGGCAGAGGAACATACACCGCCCGCGGAGCCAGCACCGGAGGAAGACAATACACCGGCAGATGGCGGTGAACCGGCAGGGGATACAGCTAACGAAAATGAGGAACCAGCTACAGAAGAATGAATAAATGACAGAAGGATATGACAATCGTTGACTGTGTTTCTACAGACATACTGTACGCTTGTCCCCAAAGCTAGGAATGAATGAATGAGTGATCGCCTTGAAGAGCTAAAGAAGATAACTATAACTGACTTCAGCAAAACGATATGTGTTTCTCCAGAAGTACGCTTGTCCTCAAAGTTATATACTATTAGATGACAGAAAGCTACTGCAGAATTTTTGAAGGAACCCAGCAACGCTTACATAAAGGCAAAATTTTACTTTTTGTCATAAAAAAAGAAGGAAGAGATTGTCTAAATGAAATTATGGAAAATTTGTAACTGATGAATAAAATTTCGCGTTATATAGATTTTCCAGTATAAACACAAATAAGTAAAAACGGTGTTTGAATATTGACTAAACATGCTAGTTTTGACTAATCTCTGATAGCATCTGACTAATATAATGGGCAGAGACAGTGTCCCAATTTCAATCAGTGTATTAGTCTGTTGTGTTTCATGATTGGTTCTAGATAGCCATGTGACCATATTTTGTTAGTAAATTGTGAAATTTAGGAGAGTAACTCACTGGTTTACCTTGAATATCCAATGAAGAAGCCTTGGAATACTGTATGCTGGAATTGAAAGAAGAAGAAACCTGTGGGAATGGCTGTTGTTTCAAAATAAGTCTGAGGCGACTGTTTATCTTGTCCTTTAACAGTAACTTAATGGACATCTTCAATATGAGTTAGGCATTGGTCAAGGACAGAAACTTCTAGAAGTCAGGGTAACATATTAGTCAATATTATTGACTTACGTGATTACTCGATCACACTGTTTTTATTAATATTTGTTTTTGGTGAAGTCAGGCTCCCCCAGTTTTATGATAGATAAGATGCAAATGTCCTGGGGTACAGAAACTACACAGAGATTGGTCATCGCGAGCTTAATACGATAAATCTACCAAGATTGATTTACGGGAGCCTTATTCTATTGAAATAGTTATCTCTACATTTTATTACATTGAATAATATCGCTTGTCCTCAAACTCTATAAAACGTGTTTAACAATTAAACACCTATTTTTTCCCCACTTTATAAACACGTTTACATACTTAACATGTTTAGCGGTTAAAAACTAAATGTGCTGCAATTAAACGTGTACAAAAAAACTATTTAGAGACTAGACGCGTGTGTTTAGCGTCTAAACGTGTTTTCAAAATGGGGGCTTTAAATGCTTAGAATTTTAATCCTATACAACTTTTTCGAAGTGGATTGTTAGAAAAGTAGCAACTTCACATATAATTTTTCACAGAAAGATGCGGTCCCAATAAACTTACGGTACACCGAGAAGAGAGTTTCAACTATTCCTGGTCAACGCTTTTTCGGTTGCCATCCGACGAAAAATACATTTACGTCCGAAGAAAAGTTATTCTGTACGATTGAGTCAATGACTATACAAGAGAATTGGTATAACAGGATTATGCACTACAGGGTGTAGCCTCGATTTGTTTTTATTTGGGTTGGCAACTGTAGGGATTGATCGCTTGACTTGGGGAGGAGTCTTTGATCGCCTTTCTGGAGGAGCGTTTATTCGCTTGTCGAGGGGTCATTGATCACTTGTCTGGGGACGGGTCATTGGTAGCTTGTCTGACGGAAGGGTCGTAGGTGATGAGATACCTCACAGACTTTGAAATTTTGTTTTGAATACACTCAAAAATCAAAAGAGTGAAATTGGTCACTCTCTAATAGAGTGAAGAGTGTGACTTCACTCCATTAGAGTTCAAATTCACTGCAGCAAGAGTGAAAATTCACTCTTCTGCAAGAGCCTGCAATGATCGCTCTTGTTTTATGAGTGATCAATGTAGGCACTCAAAGGCTTAACTTATGCTTCTTGGAGTGAATGTCACTCTTCTTGGAGCGAATTAACACTCTAATGGAGTGGATTCACTTTATTCACTTCAACAGAGAGTGACCAAGACTAAGTTCACTCTTTTGATTTAAGTGTGTATTTCAGTGTCTTTGTTCCATACCGCTCCCTCGAAAAAAAAAAAAAAATCAGAATTCGATGGAAAGGGGTATCACCCCTGACCCCTAGATGCGTCAATGAGACTTGATGAGAGAATTGCTGTCATTTATTTTTTGAGTCAATGAAACTCATTCTGATAAATGAGTTGAAGAAAAAGCGTCGAACGGTCAGCGTGTCCCGTTGAAATGTTTCACTCAACTTGACAAATTAATATCAAAAGATAATTATGTTGTAAATATTGTGGTTTCCTAACATGAATATTTTGTTTCTCTCAATGATAAAAATAAATTTAACGACTGCTGGTAATGGTATCTAGCACGAACATATAGATGGATACTTTGATTTGTTTTGTTTTTGTGTTGGGGCTTATTTTGATTATTCGTTTATTGTTTTTCAAGATTGAAATCTCTGTGCAGGAGCCGATCAATTATCATAAAAACACTCCTCCCATTGAAACTAGGCGTCATGCCTTGTCCAATTTTCTATTTTTTAAATTTTTTTAAATGTTTTTTTTTTTTTTTTGTGGGGTGGAAAACATCAAATAACCAACTGACCCTGAGATTTCTACGAAGTGTTTATCACAGCTCAACAATGACGAGAGATGTAGGTTACTTTACTACTGAAATATAAAGAATGCTCGTTTTTAATTATAAAAAAGGTTTTCCTTAATTTTTGAACATGAATTACCTATTTTATATGTTTGTTTTGTCCCAAATTTTAATCATTTTTTTTAATCATGACAGATTGGACTGGAACTTTTGAACGCTATCACCGCATTTTTTTAATTTCTTTTTCATGCATAAGTTAAAGGCCCAGTTTTCTCACCCCAAACAGTACCAATTCTCCCAACCTTCTTACTTAAGCCCCTCCCACAATTGTCTGAAATTCATGCTCATCCAGATACAATCTCAGTATATTGCTTCAAGGTGAGTAAAGAAAAACTCAATTCATATAACCAAAACACTCTCAATACCGTTCATGCTGTTTAATATAAGCTTTGGTACTCGGCATTGTTTGAATTGGCTGTCAATCAAACAGCTGAGCCAATTGAGAATTTCGGTACTACCGTACCATAATTGAAGTTTGGGCGAGAGGTTTGGCTCTTTAACTCAATTACATCCGATTTTCATGGTTCGAGTTTCATTTGGTACCGTAGTTAGCCACTGAATTCGATCCTAGTCACATTAAACATGGAAATATAAATCATTTCTTACAAATCCCTTCAAGGTGGATGTCAATTACCTTGAGGGTAACCCCCCAAAATACGATACTGCACTGCGAGATGCGGAAATCAAAGTCAAATTATTAATGCCCACTGTTCAAGGGAAGGGATTCTCTAACGTTACAGGAAATCCGTTAAAAAGGGTGACATTTCTTGTCAAGTCTTAAACTTCACCGCTGTGATAAAGACCCTGAACGCCTACAGAGGTTTTGCAATTACGGTACGTCACAGATCCGCCATGCTGAAGGTCAATTAGGCCAAGTACAAATGGTTTGTGCTAAACGTACTGCACACTTTGCACTGTGGTATACGCGTTTCCTACGTATTAAACGAGAAAGCGTGTCGAGTATGGTGAACTAGGTAGTTAAATGTACTCAAACATGGTCGCGAGGGAGTATTATGGCGTCATATGAAAAGCCTCTATACTTTCACAGCCGGTGTGCTTGATCTAGTAGTTCAGCATCCTCAGTTCTCGCGGGAGGCAAGGGTTCGATTTTGAATCAGATATAACTAAGAACTTAAAATAGAACCAACTACCATTGTGAAGGATTAATAGATGCTTCACTTAAAAAAATAAAAATAAATAAATGGGACACGAACCAGAATCTTGTCAAATATTTGATAAGATCCGTTTCAAAACTGACTAGAAACGGGTCAAAATGAAACCATTCGTTTCTTTTATGACTGTTCTCGCCCTTATTGATTATATTCTCTGCAAATTTGACTAGACATGTTTTAGAGTTCGATTGTAGGCATTGCTTTAGTGGTCACAAGACAAATTTTTTGAGGACTGACATTACCTCCGGCACTGGTTCTAATTTTCTTTTCCCGTTTCATCACAACTTGAACATTTTGAGCATTTTGGTGAAATATCAACACTCTTTTCTCAGAGTGGTCCCTGTAGGCACTCCATCAAGAGCTTAGGAGTAAAATATATAACTGCCACTCTTCTAGCTGGTGAAATTTCACAATTTTATTCTTAAAGTGCAGTAGGATGTCATGTAGCATATTTTTAAGCAAGACCACAGGAAAATATGGTATGCACGGCACTTAAGTCTCTTTCTACAATCTTCTAAAATTTTAAAGGCCAAATCTGCTCGCCGCAGGCAGCTGCAATTCGCCTGACCTATTTGCTTAATCCTCTCCAACGACTTTCTTTCACGCGGAGGGCCCGGGTTCTATTCCGAGGTCGAGTCATAACAATTAAAGACTCTAAAAATGGAACCTACTGTAGTTGTGCGTGATGCTCCGCATAAGCAATGAAGTAGGGAATCAAGCCAGTGAGCCACAACTGGGAAAAGGCCGTGGCCGGCTCGACTTGGACCAATAGATTGGAAACTGGGTGGTAAAATTTTATCTTACTAACTAGCTATCAAACTAACTAACTAACCCACGACTTTCTAAAACTCATCCTCATCCACACCAACATCAGTTTATTGCTTCAGTGTGTTTTTGTACGACCCGCAAAGTTGTGACATGCAGAACAGGTTAAGAACTTGAACACCTTAATCTTTGTAGAGAGTTAATCTAAGCTAAGCTGAAAAGTCAAGATACAAATAGTCCATGCTGATGATCCTAATTGAATTCACTTGCAAAAACTTTCCACTTTATAATCCAGTTAAGAACAGCACCATGCAGTTCAGAACAACCCTAGTTGAGAATATCAGTTGGTAAATCCAGTTCAGCCCAGTTGAAAGCAGCCCCAGTTGAGTTGATAAGCCCAGTAGAAAATCCTAGTTGAGAAGCCTCAGTTTGTAAAACCAAGTTGAAGATGTTCCAAACTACGCATTAAGCCCAGCTGAAAATTCCAAGTTAAGTTTCGTTGAACTCAGTTTAACTGCTGTTCAACTGGTATTTATACTGGGGTGGCTTTTCCTTGTAGGTATGTCTACATGATGGGATATTTTGTTTGTTAAATTTACCCGACAATTCAAGGAGGAAAAGTTTAGCACTATTAAACTTGGTTCATGGAGCCCTAATTCCAAATCTTATTGCGTAAAAGTATAGACGGTTTGACTACCGGTTTTGAAAGCTACTGATTCAGAATACTGCCAAGTGTCATGATTCTTTTACGCGGGTGGTGAATATTATTTGTAAGTTTCCAATTCTGAAAATGAAAACAGAAAATGAAAAAGTTGAATTGTTACCAGCAGTGAAAATTCTTATTGCATATGATCACCTGAAGTTTTTCCCTCAAAAGCAACTTTTTGCATCTATCATAACTTGTTTGGTTGGTACTCTTAGAGGAGTAGTGTGCACAGTTAATACACAGTTAATTAAAAACCGGAAAAAATCCACTGAGGAATTGAATAAATTTACACCAACGATCCTTGTTTATTTTCGGCTTTGTCTCTGAATTAATCATGGATGAATTACAATTTATGGCGTATATTTTTATATATTGTAAAGGCCTTGTGCACCAGGTGAATTTATTCCTAAATTTGAGGTAAACTTAATATCGCTCGCTAGACATGTGGCTCAATTGCGTTGATTTCTGATTCCTTCATTTCTAATCCACTGTGACCAATTCCACGAGGTTGCGAACGCCAACCCGTCGTCGTCACCAAACATGGTGGGTCCTCCACATGCATTGCGCAGAACTCGTTCCCCCAAAACGACAAAGCGAAATGTGCCCACCTTTTTGTAACTAAAATTCGACGCCCGCATTACTGTCCGAATAGTGTTCTTCCACTTCACTTTAACATGCAATCCCTCCCTCACTTCTTTCTCACAAAAATAAACTAATTAAAAAATCTCGAACAATTGTCGCTTTTGATCTGCTTTCCTTGGTCGTGAGAATGATTCCCTCATGATTTTTTTATTATATAAATTCATTTCTCTTCTACAAAAACAGCTCTTTCCATTCAGTTCAATACCGTTTCGTCTACTTTGTCTGCAATAGTGTCAGATCCCAGTTTCAGACATTTCTCAAGGAAACCTACGGATACAGTTCCTACCCAGTTCCACTATGTGACAATCATTCGTTGTCATGTTGTCTAAAGTGGTGGAGCTCTTCTTCACACGTTGACGTCTTGGTCTTGAGAATAAGACCTCACGAGGAAAAACGAAAATAAAATAAAAAGGGCATCTTATTTCTTTCAAACTCTCTCCCGGTGTCTAATGAGACGGTTGCTTCGCCGATGGCTCTTTGCCAGAGCGTTGGGAGGACTTAAGAAAAAATAGGACGGTTCCTTCTTCATTTAGCATCATATCAGTCACTCTTGATGTAAACAGATATTGCAGTAATTGTTTAAAAATATAAGTTACGAACATAACAATGTATGTTGTTGTTTTGAAGACTTCACCATACATCTATTCAATTACTAATAGACTGTCTCTCACAGCTTTTGAAATATATGACGATTTTAAATGATTCATAAAAACGTTTATTCATTACACTACTCCGATCCTCCTACTCTTCTAACTTTCAGTTCCTCCCACAGCTGTCTCAACACATCCTTATCCAGACACAACCCCAGTTCCTCGCTTCATGTCATACCCTGGTGCACATACAATGTCCTAATTTGAAACCAGAATACTCGCATAGACGAGAAATAAAAACGTGTTATATGAGCAATTCTGATTTTTTTTTAATTTGATGTCAATCAAAGAGATGTTCTACCAGAGGATTTTGGTACTGTAGTCAATGTCTGTTTGGGGATTGGGTGTCATTTATTCCTTCTCCAGCTGTAAAACTGATGAGCCACACTCGAACTCAAAAGACACAAAGTGCTGTTCCCTAAAACTTCGTCTACAATCATCACTTACTATGATTGTCAAGATCAAGATGTTTTACAATCTTTGGATGGATCATTCAGGTCTGCGCTATTCCATTCATCATTTATCCAACTATACTCAAACAAAATAAGGAACACAAAATAGTGTACTTTGAACCGATTTGATGAGGAGGCCTCTAAAAGGGAAATGTTGCGTTTTAAATGCCCCAACATAGCATTAAAAGTAAATAACAACAGTCATTTTCAAATCTCTACGTCTCAACAATAAACCCCAGCAATGGCTTCATCTTCTCAAAATACTATGCACAAGACGAGTTATGGAAGTTGAGGGATGCTTGTTTCTTGAAAAGAAGGCTACCATACTGCCTTATTTGTAATTATTTTCCAGTCTTTGCCAATAAATATTGGTTTCAAAAGGATGGAATTTTCTTGTAAAACAAACGCAATATTTCTCTTTTAAAGCCATTGCATCAAATCATTTAATCATTCATGTTAATTGAAAAGAGGTGCAATTTTGGATCTTTAACCCGGTAAAATTTAGAATAAGTATCTTTACTGACCTTACTTTCAATGTTGGCTACAAAATTTTGATGATTAGGAGGCAACACTATAAGTGTCAAGTGCATTTCAAGCTAATTCTTCCGGTAGGTGTGACGGTTGCAATATATCTTTGTATTGACGAATCTCCGCCCAAGCGAAAACGTTAAACAAACCACATTCCCTTTTTTTCAATGATAGAAGGCAACACTATCAGTTTCAAGTAAATAACATTCATAAATATTTGTTTATAAATTCAACTAAAATTCGATCACTACACCAGTTGATGTGATAATTCATTCTGATCATTTCACTGTCTCGACATTTGGCTTCGCCTATGTAGTATTTATATATACATTGAATAAACTACATTACGGTGGAATTTTAGAAATTAGGCCAACATTATGCGTAACTATGAATACACAGCTTAAGCAGAAAATAAAAGGTAATGCTTAGTGCATATTTGCAATTGTAGCCTACCTTAAAAACAATCTATTGAAAAGGATAACATGCACAACCTAACTAAAGACTGTAACATGTTTAAAAAATAAAAAATGTGAGTTTTTGTTGACTAACATTTCCTTATTTAAGTCCCAAATCAGGACAAAATTTTCACATGTGTGATATTGAATATTTTGCTATACAAAGCGAAGAAAAACTACCAAAGGGCTTCACAATTTGCATTAACCCAGTTGGCTTGCCTAACACAAATGTAATAACGATGATGCTGACATAACCCATCAAACTGTAAGAAACATTGTCTCAATTTGCATTTCAGTCTCTGCAGTATTATGGCCTACAGGGAAGAAAACCTGGTATTACGGACACTTCAGATAGAGAGGGTGATATTAACTTTTCTGTGCCAGACCAACAAACAAAATATTAAATTGAGTATAGATTCAATTGTGTATTTTTACATGGTCTTCTTCCATCTACATGACCAACACAAATGGGTCATGGATTGGAGTTATAGGGGAAATAGGCAAACTCCCAGAGAAAAAAAGAAACCAGGAAATATTAAATTGAGAAAATAGTCTTCACTACCATTCCGTTCACTAATTAAAGTGTACCTCAAGTAAAACAAAATCAAACATATATATTAAAAAGCAAGGGAAATGAATTCTAAAAGTCTTATTCCCATCTTCATAAGACATTCCTGAGCCGAGATATAAAATGTTGAAGTTTATTCACTTAAATCAAATTGGTCGATTGCACAATAATTTGTGACTTTCTGCTTGTACAACTTTCATTACCTGCTTTGTTTTCCTCTGAAACTAGAAATGTTTTCATGATCTTGAACATTTCCTGTTTGCTTGCATAGCATGTTGCACGAAGAGTGCTTAATAAATTACATCACACTTTAAGACTAAGCGTGCCATCACACCTTGGTACCAACTGCAGTAACTTTCAGGAAAACGAAGGTATACAAAGATTGTAATTTGATTACAACAATGACATCACAACTATCGCGCAATATACCATTTTAGGTAACTATGTAAACTTCAGCATTTTATATCTCAGCTCAGGAAAGTCCTATGAAGATGGGAGTTGGACTGTTAAGATTTATTTTTCATGGTCTTTAATTTATATTTTTGAATTTTTTACTTGAGATACAATTTAATAATAATAAAAAACAATGACGAAGAAAGAACATTGTACATTGGTGACAATTATTATAATACCAACAGACAATTGCGTCAGAAAAACAATACAAGAGTATTAAAGCATTTTTCCCAAATTTCAGTTCCCTGCATACGAAATATTTTCTCTTGTTATGTGATGCACTATGATATATTAGCTTTTATGCATTTTAACCACCCTCCCTAAAAATTATCACATTTTCAACATAGGGCGAACATCTCCGTTAGAATTTGAAAGTCAACATCTTCCTGCGAATTTCCAAATTTTATCCCTGGGTATTGACGTCTTAGGAGTAGAGCGTAGTAGAGTATCATTTTTTCTACTCAATGTTGTGAAAAGAACATGGCCAGCCAAGCAGCCGACCAAGCAAACAATTGAATCAATAAGGATGCACTCTTTTAGTAGTGCTTACATGGATCACCTTTTAAAAGAGTTGTCCATGTGGGCACTCCATCAAGAGTGAAACTTGCCCTTTTGGAGTTAATTTCACTCCTTTTAAAGTAAATATCGGCTCTTTTGGAGTGAACGTTTACACGTTACCTCTGCTAACAATTTCGATTTCAGCTTTTTTTTCATTTGTTGAGTGCACGAACTTCCGGGAAAGGCCTTCTCGTTTCTTAACGGTAACCTTACAGGGGTTGTGCTACCCAGACTAGCAATATGGCGATGTTTTGTGCTGTTCGTATAGTAAAGGATTGATCTGTTCCTGGTATGGGATGGCAAGTGTCTCATTTATCACACTAAGTTCTATATCTTCCAAGGCCTGCCGAAGGTTGCTGACATCGTAAATATTTATAAGATGACGCTCCTTCATTATATTAAGCAATGTTATTCCTGGCTTGTCATTGTTTTTCCGAACAAGATCAGCCTTAGACTCGAGGAAGTTAAAATAAGTTGCCAGAAGGATACAGTGATCGTGAGTAAGTTTTCCAGAAACTTTCACAAGGAGCTTTGCAAATTCACCTGGGGGGTAAAGTAAGAACTTGAAGTTCAAATTCAAACCTCTTCACAACAAATGTAGGTTACAATATTTTATTATGGCAAAGCTAAAGAAATAACACTTCAAAGTAGTTGCATTTTGAGTTAAACTTTCCAATAGTATTGTTAAAAAATACCCAGTGTTAATAATTCTTTTTCATTTGAGTGAATCGAAAAGCATGCAAGAAATTGACATCATTTTCTTAAAATATTTATACACGATTTAAATTGTGAGAACTGGGTAATTACAATAATTCTCATCTCCTTAGACAAGACTCATGGCATAGCATTCGTTGCTGACTTGTTGTTATCTTCATTCGAATTTATTTCACTTCTGAAATCATACAAACCTTCTACTAATAATAAATTGTCTGCATTTTTTCACAAAAATCTGTTTAAATATAGTCCCTACGAGCTGTTTGATGCGAAATCGGACTTTGTTGCTCTCTCACTTAAATAGTCAATCATATGATGTCATTCCACTTGATGCTAATTTTGACCGGGAATATTTCATTTTTTATTGTCTTAATAGAGACAAGAAAGCTGAAAATAAGACATTCCCGCTTACTTTAATAATCTGTAAAAAGCAGTTACCTGCAATTTTGGGTTAGGAAACGGAAATTAGAGTTCCATGTTTCGAAAAAATGAAAAAATATGTGACTTTTTATATAGATGCAAAAATACTAACGTGGAATAGCTGTTTCCTGAAAATATCCACTTGTAGCCGAAGACATACTTCTTTCGGATGACCCTTCTTCTGCTGGTGTTGCCTGAAAAGAAATGAAGTATACCCTGAAATTCCTACCAAAGGAACTTCGATAATGGCATTTTAATAGGAAGCAAATGATTGATAAAGCTCATAAAGTTATTCTTTAAAGGGAAATATTGTGTTAATATTGCTCCGACAAAGAGTACAAAGAAAATGGCTCAGATACTGTTCAACAAATCAGTCTTGATCATAAATCCAAGGAATAGCTATCTCTTCAAAATACTATGCGCAAGAAGAGCCATGGACCTTGCATCATTTGATATGTTGGAAGTTTGGGTAAACATATTATTCTTGAGCAACAAACAACTAACTTTAATTCTGTGGGAACCTTGTTTTTTGAAAAGATGGCAACCAGGCTGCTTTATTTTTCATAATCTATCAACCTGCGTCAATGAATATTAGTTTGAAAAGGACGATTTTTTCTTGCAAGATTTCTCTTTAAAAGACCGGCTGTACCATATTTAATAGGACCTCACAGTAAAGCTCAGACGGAGTGTTTACAGAAATATCACATGAATATTACGAAGAGTAATGCTACAAGTAATTGTACAATGTATTATTAGGTTTTGAAGAAGTAAATTTTAACATTTCATATTCTGTTCAAATAAAGAAACTAAGACGTTCAAGTTGCGGTTTGAATATTTGTGCGATTTATTTTAGAACCGCTTATTTATATACTCTGAAATTCCAGACTGCAGGTACACTTTCAGAGCGTAATTTTGCACAAAAAATATTTCAACGCAAAGTAAGGAATAAAATATGTCATTGTGCACCCAAAATATCAAACGACTCGAATGCTTATCCTCATATAAATGCATGACGCTACTACTGTAAAATTACTGTAAGTTACTGTAAAAATTGTACAAGTGGTACCGCTAAATGAAGGCGGAAAACTCATTGATGCATAATGAAAGCCAAATTACTAGATATTGACATGTTAATTATTGTAACTAAAAGGAATCTTTCAATCTCACGTAGGTCATTCTAAATTGCTTTTAAACGAATATTGCTTTCCTGGAGGTCAGACCTATAGAGTAAGATGATGTCCAGGTTACGTTGCTCTCTAAGAAAGTTATTTTGGCCTAAACATTAATTTTTCAAATGCTTTGCATTAAACTAAAAGGAAAAGAAAAGAGAAAAAAAATTAACATTGAAGTATTTGAAACTAGACAAACTTCGTTAAAGGTTCAAAACTAAAACTTCACTGAACCATTTTAAGGTAAATGACACGTCCCTAGAGACTAAAATGTTTACATTTTTGTTGCAACCCCTTATCAACATGAACACTTTAAGCGGAACAAAAGGGATGGTCTCAACTGACCCTAAGTTTTTTATTTCCTTGCAAAAGAAACAAAAAAAAAAAGGAAAGAAAAGAAAATCACAACTTAAATAACACCATAGTTAATCGAACTCTTTATAATCTTTGGATCTCAACAAAAGGAAACTTTCAGATAAGTTATTGTTTTCTCTTAGTCTGAAGAAACACAACTTTACAAGGTGCTTCGAATCGTTAAGGTATATATAAAATTTTAATAATAATGTTTTTATAATTAATGTTAAGCTAATGTGAAACTGCTCGTCAATAATATGTTTCATTATAAAACATTAGGTCAATGTAAAACTTTTTACAGAAGACCAAACCTGTGCCGTTTTGCCGACTTCGTCCCCATCATGATCGCCTTTGAGATTCGTTGATTTATTTATGTCAGCTGTCATTGCACTTTTATCTTCTATTGACTTCCGTAAAAGATCTTTGGTGTGTCGTAGATCCTTCCTAGCTGATCCAAGGTTTTTCTCGATAATGGAAAGTTTTGACTTGCACCGGTCAGGTTCAGCTTTAAATTTGTTTCGGTCGAAGATGGCTTTTTCGTAAAGATCGTTGGTTTGTTGTAAGGTTTGTTCGTTTTCCTTGTACTCTTCTTTTAACCTTTGAAGGTCTTGCTGAAGATTTTGCACTCGTGCCTCATGTTCCTGATTTAAAAAGAAAATCCATGCAATTGCATTCTGTGATAGTAAGTATTCTCCCTTTAAAGTAATAGTACTCATGGCATGCACAAATGTACATTATTGCAGCAATTGCAGAGTCCTTTACTGCTGTATTCAACAACCCATTGTATGGACTGTGAAATTTAAATTACCGTGTCTGAAATATAAAATATCTTTAGCAAAACCAGGGAGGTCAATAAGTTAAGGGGTAAAGTCCATAGTCATAGTCATTAAAGTTACATTCCTTGCTTCAGCAATGTAACTAAACGTGATTGGCGCTTACTTTCCGTGCTATTTATTGATAAAAAATATTGCTATTGTATTAGCAGTGACTGTCGATTATTTAACGTTTTGCTCTCCTCAAAAGCTTTAGATTGAAACGAAACCTTCATATAAAAGGTTGGTCTCCCTTACTCAGATACTTAAATGGTCAAAATCACTCTCCTCAATGGCAGCGCTATGGTGGGACAAAGGGGGCATTCTGTCCCCAGATTTTGTTCTCACCCCCATTGCTCCCAAATCCGGTCAGTCAGGAGTACGGTTAACCGAAAAATAAAAAGATAACTCTCTAAAGACTTCATTTTCCATCCAGAGGTATGCTAAAACCTCAGAGATTCCGGAGGCTTCTCCCTTGGACTCGACCCCAGGTACCATCACTTTGGGCTCGTTTTTTGCGCTGCACCAGAAACGTTTTTCCCCCAACAATATTTTTTCCCTCTGTTATCCCCTCCACATGTTTGCCATTCTGGGGAGACCACTGATTGTCCTGATGGGAAATTCAAGACGTCTAAGCTACAAATGAGCCTTCAGGTAAATTTGGTTATTAATCAAGCATTTTTCCTACTTTTTTTGTTGATGAGAACTGGCGCATCCCCTTTCCACGAGGTGGATCGTTAGTTTATCACAAGGGGCAATTCAAATAGGACTCGAAAGCCACTAGTGTGCTGGATTTCTAAGTGGGCATGTTGTATTCTCCAATCTTTCGTTTACTTTATCAATTTTGTCACATTCTCTTGTGTTGCACAATAATGCACATGCCGTCACCACCAAAGAAACGCTAGGAAGATACAGAGTAACTAAACAATATTGTGACACATCTGATAAACCTGTACCTTGATGTATTTCTCATGATTTCACATACCCTTGTAAGATTAGTTGCAATGAGATACAACGGGCTACTACAAGTGTACGGTTGAACTGCACGTAATATGGGTCATTAACACGAGAAGTTTTTATTAACCATCAAGTTTCACTGCTTGGGAAGATTTTATTGATTACAAAGGCTAAATCTCTGACGTCAGGTGAAATAAATAAAAAAGAAAAACACCTTTTTGCTACACCACAAATACCAGGAACCTAAAACCTAACATTTGCCATTTTTTTTTTCAAGTATAAAGTCTAATCTCTTGTAACTATAGCAACTTTAAATTTGACCAAAATGAGAAGATAGCCGTAACATTTTTAAGTGACGAGATTTACATACATATAAATACATACAAACGAAACAGAGCCAGACTAACTTTTACCGAGGACGATCGGTATTTAAAAATCACATGTTTCTGACATTTATTTCACATTTACCGTTTCTAGCTGCATCTGCAAGCGTTCATTCTCTTCATATGTGTTTATCCCCCTTTGCAGTTTTCGTTTAGTGTCCTTGTGAAACTCTGGAGCTGTAAACAGAAAAAATAAGACATTTCAATTAAGTTCCTTAATTTTTTCTCGATGCTGCACTTTATGTAATTCACAGCCAGGTCACCAAACGCACATGATATTTCCGTCGGTAATGTCTCTACCCCAGTAAATAAATATAACAAAATCAAAACGTCATATTGTCCCCACAAGTCGAGGGTTCGAGTGGAGGCAGCTTCCTTAAGAATGCAAAGTATTCTAGATGATTCCTACACTCTTAAAAAGTTGGTTAAAAAATTCACCAACACTGGTCACGAATGTCAAATACCTGAAATTGGGTAAAGTTTTCCACTTTCCCCCAATATGTGTTGTTTATTTGGTTACTCCACACGCTGGTCACCCAATAAAGTGGTTAAACATCTTGGATAGCCCATTAATCACCAATTATTGGGTAAACTTTAACCAATTTCAGGTATTTGACATACGTGACCAGTGTTGGTAATTTTTTGTAACCAACTTTTTTAGAGCGTAGGCAAGTACTCTTATAAAAGAACACGTTGTTTAAGATCACAAATGTTATTTCCAATTCTTTTATGTTCATTAAAAACCTAACAGCCTGATCCCACAGAACACGCAGGTATACCGCCCAAGTACCTAGTTAAAAATCTATTTCAACAGCTGCACAGTTACTATGATAATTTGCCTACTTTTAATGTTCCATTTGAAATATTCATCAAACTTGAATTTGACAAAATGAATATCAAGAAGGTGTAAAGTTAATCCACAGAATGTGAGTTTATGATTAAAAATTTATTCCTCGTTTTGGAGACAACTTTGTATCAAAACATACCCAGTACAGGTAACCTCGATAAGTACATAACTTTTCCAACTTTTGAAGCGAAAATGTCATTCCTACTACAAGTTTCGTAACAATAGGAGGCAACACAATTTCTACCTTAGTTAAAGTATAGACCAAGTCTTCAATGTCAAAACTATATTTAACAGAGCATGAAAAATGAGTTCAAAGAGTCCAACCCCCAATCTTCATTTGACATTCATGAACTGAAATATAAAATGCTGAAGCCTTTACACTCAATTTAAAATGGTAAAATTTGTTATGTCATTGTTGTTCTATTCAACTTACAGCCTTGGTATTCATTTGTTTTTCTTAGACTAAGTGAACCTTTCACCGATATGTGATAGGTTTCTTCTTACTCTTACAGGGTGATGTAATTAATTAAGCCCCCTCTCCTCTGTACTATAGGTTCTGAAAGGGAACAGGAATCTTTCAAGGTAATGGAAACATATCAAAAATAAAAATGGGAAATTGTAACTTTAACAACAGGAAATTAACAATATATTGTGCAATGAACTATTTTGGCTTAGGTGAATAATTTTCAACGTTTAGTATCTCAACGATACAACGAGCTTTATCAGTGGGAGTTGGATAAATATGATTCAGTTTGCAACCGCTTAACTATCTACTTTTAAATTTCTAGAATTGGGTTACACTTTTACCTTACAACATAGGCCTCTTTTTTTAAAAAAAATGGAATTAAATAAATAAATACTCACTCCTTAACTTCTGATAAAAGTCCACCAAGTAGGAACAGGATGATGTGATCTGTAAACTAGTAAATGCCTCTACCAGCTTTTCAACATGCAATGAATCAATAATACCTTTCTCCTCTAAGGCAAGAAGAAGGTCTTCCGTGGGTGTTTCACTCTTCAATATGGCGTCTTTTTTATACCCAGGGAGGGTGAAAAAATCTGTCAGTTTCAGGCAGTCATCTTTCTCGATTCCTTGTTTCAAGGTTTTCTTCAAGTAGTCATAGCTGAACATATCTCCCTGAAATAAAGGACAAATGATGTTGCAACTTTCAAAACCAATACTTACTTCCGAATCGGTGTTTAAATTTACTCAGTGACTAAGGAACTTAAAGAACAAGAGCAGTTTCTCCAAATTACGAAAGCAAATCATATTATTTTCCTCTCATTTCCTTTCAAAGTATCTTTTGTTACAATTAGGATGTCAATTTTGAATATTTAAGGTATATCAATCAGTTACTCCTAGTTAATTTCACATTTGAGGAGAAAAACAAATGTCACATGACTCTCAAGTGCCAATCATGAAACAGGACAGTGTACTACACCACTTCAGGTTGAGTTGAATTCATTTCCCGTTTAATGTTAAACAAGAACAAACAAACAAAAACTCTAATACATTTAGTCTTGTGCTAAATTTGTTTACCAATGCATCATTTGTTGATAATGACATCAATAAGGGATTTTTTAAACCGTTTCTTCTTCGTCCATGGCTTTTACAAACGGGTTAGTGTAGATTCCATTTAGTATTCCATTTTATCTGACACATTAGGCTTTAAAATTCAGTGCTCTGGATTAATTTTGCAGTCTTGACAATAACAACCTCACTACAAAAGGATTATTTCAAATATAAGTTTTAAAATGGGCGTTTTTTTAATAATCATGAGCATTTACACTTATCTAACAGGGACAACGTCTTATTTCAAAAACATCCAACTATATCTTCAAGGAGCTGTAAGAGAGGAAGGCATAGCGCATGCGTACCCTTTTGAACTAAGTATCTAGCTGGGACTATATGTTTGCTTTCTGTAAGTTCCTGGGATTCTTGTCTTTTGAGAATTTTGCTTTATTGAAAATTTCTTTTTGAAGACTAATTTCGTTGCTTGCTTCACCTGAGAGAGCCCACATCATCAGTATCATCAGTGTCTTATTGTCAGCAGTGAAAGAAAGCAAATACATATTTCAACAATGTTCCGCTGGGTTCCATTTTTTTAAATGGCGCAATGTACTTTGTTATCGCTTTTTGAGCAAAAGTACCCTTTTGGCTACTTCAGGAACAACCCGGAACTTATTATGTTCCCTTAAGTTTGGCTTGGTTGGAACATCATCATCAACAATTAGACTTTAGGTTTTCGAATAGGTACATTCTTTTTTTTTTAAGGAAGAAAGTAACGGGATTTTCCAACTTAAAGTAGGCAGTACAGTCGTTTTGATAAAATGAAAACGTTGACATGTTTTGGATTTAAGACGTTATGATCAAAAGCAGCTTACTGACAATGGTCTTGTTGTGGATTTGTTTCTCCTTCCTACAATTTACTTATACTGCCACCATCTGTACAGTGATGTGAAAGTGGCCCAAGCGTAGTCACTTTTAAGCTTTCTTGTTTCCCATATCTACGAACGCTAGAATTTATCTGAGTAATCGCGGTCCAGAACAAGGCATCGTGGGCTCACGAACTCCGATTTAGCCTAATGTCAATAGTTGAAATGATATTATAGCTTTACTGATTGATTGAGAGTCAAAATTTGTGTGTAGTCCTTCGGCGAGTTGGTCGGTTGTGTATACCGCTCTTCGGCCACCGAGAGGCTATTAAGCACACGTACCGCCTATCAGCATAAGCACCTACTCAGAATACCGGTTTATACAGGGCGTTGTTACTCAACCCGCGTGTTTTGTGCTCAGTGTATTTCCAAGTAGTTGTTATCCCTACCATACAAGGAGCGGCAGGCTCGACTGACCAAGGGGAACATAAAGGAAGTGGATGGTGAGTACCCACGTTTTCTAAGTATCTTGAGACTTGAGTCTCTTCAGTCTTTGTAACAGAATTACTGCACTTTGAAAGAAAGAGAAATTCATTAAAAGGAGCGTGAACAAAAGTCAAACCAGAATACCAAAGTGGTCTGTCAGTCCAGTTCGGTCACCTAATGAGTTTTAATAATTTTTCAAGTACATTTCCTGAATGATTCTATCGGGCTTTCTCCTGTCGTTTCTTACAACTCCCTCAAATGTTGCGACACGTTTTTATGGTTCAGACGGAGAAAAAATGCCGGCGTCAGTTTTATATTTTGAATTTTCAGTCTCTATTTTGGTTGCTTTTGGACAAAAACATTTGTTTTCGTCTTCAAAATGCATATCTTCAAAATCCAAACCTTTACTTGGAGCATTAATAACAACAACTGACCGCTAACTTTCAAGTGATTTAGTGACAACTTAATAAGATCAAACGATTGACTTTTCCTTACGACTTAATGGTCTGGGGATGCGTAACATGTTGTTGTAGTAACTCTGCAGACATTGGCAGAGTCTTCGTTTGCTCACAGAGCAATGACACACGGAGGCATTCTTTTGTCATATGGTATACATGGACGCAATTTTAATGTTCAAAGTAGCGCTTCCTTTCTATCGTCCTAGATTCCCAGTGCCCTTCTTGTTTCAGGCCACGCGTTATCGGTGAAAGCCACACACCTCCACACCTTGGTACCAGGTGGACGCTGTTTCCCATATTTTCAGGGTGTCCAGGTTGGGACAGTATCACCTTCTGCAGTTTCCTCATTGGAAATATCATATTGGAGTATTACTTAAATTTATTTTGGGGGTGTGTCACATCTTTTGACCGTATTGCGACGTTTTCTTTGCTGATGTCCATGAGGACATTAGGCTCGGCCACTTAGTTTAGAACACTAGTGTTAGAGACTTCTCAGACAAAACATATAGTCTTTAAGTCTGTAAATAGTTAAGTAATTTTTTCGTTGGCTGCTGATGCCAATTAACTTTTGAAATAAAATCCTCAAAAAAATCATCTAAGTTAATTTGGTACTCTTTATTTGTTGTAATCATCTCCCATCGAGACCCGTACAAAACCTTCGCAGGAGTGATTTGCCTTTATAGTCCGACGCTTACGTTATTATACTTACCTGACACAGAAGTGTCCGTGATCACGGAGGCGGATCTCCCAGGTTGTGGCTTCTGTTCTATTCAGCCAGCCTAGAGCAGGACCACTCAGTGTTTGCCCTTTGGAGGGCATACTTGTCCATTTGGGACGTTAAGCTCCTTCAGGGAGCAGAACTCCTCCGGGAGTAATCGTTTGGTTTTCGCCCCTTGGCTCTTCGCCAGAGAGTCGTGGGGACTTTTAGAAAAGACTTTTTTATCACATGTGATATTTTGATAAATTGAGAAGATATGGGAAGAACATTAAAATCTTTGAACAATCTTAAGTCAGTGGTACTGTACGTATATGCCTCGTAAATGTTTTATCTGTGTGCTTCGAAATGCTATTCATAATTCGTAGACGTACCTTCTATCAATCTACACTAGCAGTTACTACCATAAGATGCAGTTTAAGCTGTGTAATATACCCTATCGATTTGCACTGATATTAAATTGGGAGTGTACTGTATTGGAAAATTTGGTCAGTTTCATGAACTTTTGTTTTATTTTTTCTCCTAAATTTACGGCCCCTTCACTCTAAGCAAATCACGTTAGTAATACAGTGAAATGTGTCTCAAAGGAGACTTTTTTACCGCAATCTCGAATGCATTCTTCCCAAAAAGCAAAAACACGAAAAGGGGCATTTGCGAAAAATAAGTAGCCGATTGTAGTTTCTAACCCCTCCTCTCTTCACAGCTTTTAAATATGAATTTGCCATACCGGGCACTTAGTTACCCTTTTATTAAAAACGCCGTGATCGTAAGCATTACTATAAGTTTGTTTACGTTATTTGATGGGTAAGCGCTGAATGAGCTGAATACTCTTAATAAGCTAAATGAACCACTTAAATGTTTAAATAAAAACAAAGACGAGAAAGTAAAATATTTAATTGACTTTTTGGGGCGTTGTCTGCGAAATTATCTTAAAAAGGTGCTTTCTAAAGTAAATGTTCTGTGATGACATCACAGACTTCCCGTAATGCAATAAATCTCAACAAAGAAGTCATTTCTTTGAAGATTAATATCTTACTAAAGCAATTTGCTATTTAGGTGCAGTTTGCAACTCCTGAATTTATTTATTTATTTATTTATTTTTTATATTTTTGGTTTTTCTTTCAGAAAGAGGGATATGTTTGCCTCTAGTCCAAGACCTTATTGACAAGTCACTGGAATGTGCCTTCACCCGTTTCAATGAAAACAAGTCGAATGTGTGGTTGTGAAATTAATGCAGTATTGAGACCTTAGTTTGAGAACGTTCAGACTTATGGTAAATGTAGCTTTAGATCAGAAGCGTGGCCAAGATTGTGTCATGAAGTATTTTAACACGATATAAGAGAACAATCAAAGGGAAGGGAGATAAATGGCTATTTTGGGTGTTTTCTGCATTTACCTTTTTCAAGGCTGGGTCATTAGGAGTTCAGCCCTAACCCACGCAGGCCAAACCCACAACGGTGAATATACCACTTCCTTAAATGACTTTTTATTCCATTATCTACCAAAAGCAACCGAGAAAAAAATCCATGTGAAGATTTGGATATTCCTTACTCACACAGAAAAAAAATTGCTACTGAAGAAGATCCGCTATAATCAAGAATGACAGAGAAAACCAGTCTAGCTTGATCATTATAAAATCACACTTACTTCATACTCCGCTTAAGAAAGGAGCATTTGTATCCACCAGCAGGAAAAGCTATATTATATCAGGCCTAATTTTTCTTTGGCATGAGTCATTATGATGCCGGGTTTTCCTGAAAAATCCCCTCTTCGACGACCGTCTGGTGACGCCAGATGGTGGAACCACCTATCTCTTAGTTATTTCACTGAACTACGCCTCGGAATCACAGGCAGAAAGCCTTGAACTAGTGGAAATGACGTCCAATTATTATGGAAGAACAGTAAGGTTTAGCAGGCAACAAGGATCTGGGGCCCGTTCCACAAAGAGTTACGCACGATCTTAAGTATGATTTACTGTTGGCTTAAGTATGGTGAATCAAACTTAAGATTGTGCGTAACTCTTTGTGGAACAGCCCCCTGAACTAGAAACTAGAAATGTGGTTACGAAAATCGTAACCACTTACTGCCCATGATTGTTTCTGTGTCAACGTACTTTGGTACGTACTAAAGCTTAGAATATCTTCCTTTCACTTGTGTTCGCCGATCTGATATACTTCAGGTTAATTACTTCAGTATGGTTCTGGTTGCTTGTAGTAAAGATCAACCATTCGTTGCTTTCGACTCGCAATCTCGTGATACACATGAATGATGCAGGACTGCACTATTTCCCATAATGGTTATCAGGCTAGTTGAAGAATCACCACCAAGGCCAGGCGCGGATCCAAGGGGGGGGGGGGGAATTTACGGTCTCACCCCCCCTGATCGTCACATCAACAATAACTAATACACTAAAATAAGCTTAATGCTTATCTACGAGAATATTCAAGGGGCCTTTTTCAGGCTCATCCTTTCCCTCACAACACAAACCCAAATACATGAACCTCGTATGATATTCAGTTCAGGTGATGATCAAAAGGGAGGGGCCCATCCCTTAGGCTCCTTCCCCGACTGGCAAAGACGTGCGAGACAGGGACAGGGAGCGGAGGGTGTTCAGTTGTGGTGAGAATAGTTTGTCATTTATAACACAAGGTATGCTAAGGGTAAAATAATTAACAGACATGATAAGTTCGAGTAGTCACAGTGACCCTTTCATCCATTCAGCGGATCTTTAATTAAGCCAAGAGTCACAATAGAGAAGCATTACCATGCTTTCAATTCCGTTGTTTAGTTTCCTCGAAACGATTCAAGACCATTCAATATAATAGTGGTAGTAATTTTCTGATCACTTAGCATGTTCCTGATTTTTGTTCTTATTGCAAACAAAAGCTAAACTCATAGACTGTATGTTAAGATTGTTTTAATAAGCATGAAAACGCAATTTTCGGCAATCTGAGGGGTCGCGATCATTTTCCAAATTTTCTCTACTTTTATTAAGCGAAGATAGCGACTGCTTCGATTCTTCGTATGGCTCTGCTATTTCGGGCCATCTGAGGGTCTGATTTTTCAAAATTTTCTCTACGCATCCACGCCAACCAGTGATTGCGCTCCCCTTAGCTGCTTAGATAATCTTTATGACAAAAAAAAAAAAAAAGGTTTTGTGGACAAGAAAAAAACCGCAAACTAAAGTACTCCCGTTCGCCTATACCGGTCGATGCTCTTTATTTCGAATCCTAACATTATGCAAACTTAATGACAGGTTTTACTTCAAAAGGTAGCGTAAATGGAATAAGACTGCATGTAAAGACACCGATTTTCAATTTTATCCTCATGAACCACCACAATTCAACTTTAATCACTATTTCCGTCCAAGTCGAAAATATTGCACCATTGTGCATCTAGGCTCCTTGAAAACGCCAAAAATTTTAGACCCCTCCCACAGGCCGGCGATCGCTGAACGCACTGCATGCCCCCTTCAGTCAGAGAAATCCTGCGTACGCCACTGGTACGTCCCCATTACCCGCTTTCTTTAAGTTCAGTCTCCCCTTTTGGAAATGTCTGGATCGGCGCCTGTAGGCCTATAGGTTATTCATACAATGCCGATGTAAGGGCAGTGATTAACCAGAAAGTTGCAAAGTATGCCTACAGTGCTCACAGTGGCACTGCAGGTAGGGTTACTAGACGCTTGGTTTTACCGGGACATGTCCCCTTTTAACTGTTTCGTGCTAATGTCCTGGTGGTTTAGTAAAATTAACGCCACTTGTCCGGATTTCATGTATTTCTCACATGACCTGATAAGTTTTCCCTAATTTTGCTCCAATCAAGTTCGAAGAAACTCTATTAAAAGCAACAAATAGTGCACCATTTTGCATCTAGACACCACTGAAAACCAACAAAATTTCCAAACGCCAACCCCTCCCCTCCTCTTAGACCCTTCACCAGTGTGGCGATGCATGTCCTTCCTGCGAGAAAATAAATGGGCCTACGGGTAACCCTTAGTGCAAACAAAAAGAACAGTAAATACCCTACGCTTATTCTGAGAATGACCATCATTCTGAGAATGATAATATACACAATCAGCGGTTGGCCTTTGTGCCCACGGGCTTCCTTTATAAACATGGACAGAGGATCATGGGAAAATTCGAACCAAAATGACTGGCAAGATGGCACCGACTGCTAGACCATGGAGCTGTGGGCTAGACTCAATAAAAGCTATGTTTAACTCTGACTCCCTGTTAAGTTGACAGAGCAGACTACACTGACATCCTATACATAGATTGTCGCTATCGTACGTGTTATTATAGCGAGATAGCTGCCTGCTATGGTTTTGTGCGTAGAGAAGGATAAGTTCTTATTACTTCTCAAGATACACCTAGCGTTTGGCAAGCCTAAGTTAAGCCTTACGTAACTGCTTCCAAGATAGTAATATAACAAGAGAGCTAACGTCGAATTCTAAGATTAAACTCAGGCCTCTGAGCTAAAATCATAAACTCCATGGCTGTTCTCCGGCGGCGAACTACAAACACTTCCGAGATACGACAGTGCAGTGTGTGTGCCACAATACTACATGTATACAATGTTCTTTAGCTTGTTAGCGTTTAGCCACGCTGTAGTTGTACGCGATATTACAGGTACAGGTGCAATGTGGCCGTTGTGTGACGAAGCAAGTATCCTGACCGTATACAGATTTGACTTACTCAAGTATTCTTTTACAAAACAATAAAATACATAAATGCCAAAATAAAACCCGCTCATTTTAGGCCATATCATAACCAAAAGTGACCATGAAGTCTCGTTCCCGTCTACATAACTCACTCTACATAATGAGCTCGATTATAGAGCAAACCACTCACTCAGAGTCAAGAAACATTGAACGAAAGAACTGTCTCTCGAAAATGAGAAGCGTGCCTAAGGTACTGTCCATGACGTCATGGACAGTACAATAAATATTTAGGGCCTACAGCTTGAGCTATGTTCATTGTTTTAAGGTAAAACTAGCGTGTGTGCTCACTAAGATCTGGTTTGCTGCAGTTACTCTTTTATGTCGTAAATCCTTTCCAAACAAGATCTCTGACAGATGGTAGTATTACGTGTGCATCCCTCCCCCCTCCTTGAAATAGGTTCTTGGCTGATACTTGACCTTTGTAATATCTGATTCATGAAACTCCTCTTAGTTGATTGGTATTTCACTAAGAAAATAATTGTCCGCTTCCTCTGAATCTGAGAGCGTTCACCGGATGATATTCCTGCTATTATCACATTGCCAGCCCTCAAAGAAAGGAAAATAATTTCAACATGTTGAAGCTGTGTGCCACGTTTCAAACTTGTGCAGTATATCTCTTTTAAATATTTGAACGGAAATGTCGTTGTAGATTGTGCAGGAACAATCCGGAATCGTTTGAAATATCATAATCAACGTTTAAGGTTTTGAAAATGTTACATTCCTCTCCCAATGAAAAAAGTTACTGAATTTTCCAAATTAAAAGTGGCTGAACATTAAAAGCGAGAAAACGGCTGACGAATTACGGATAAACACATCATGATAACAGTAGTGTATTGCCAAAGGTTTTTGTGATTACTGCACTTTGAATAACAGAGGCGTTCATTACTACGGAGAGTCAACAAAAGTGAGAAAATAAAAACCAGGTGACGTATGAAACAAGTTCCGTTACTTGAAGATGATTTTGATTTTTGTCTTTCAAGTACAAATTGTCTGGCCGATTTACGCGATCTATACACGGATCCGGTCAGCAAGTGATGGCCTGATTTCAGTCGGCCATAACTGGAGTCCATCACCTTTTAGTCTTTCAATTTCTTTGCTTACCTGAGTTATGGATGGTTGTGCACTTAATTGTATCTTGATTCCCTCAATTTCACTGAATATGAGGGTTTAAAATTCACGGAGACAATAAATGGAGACCAATTAAGGCTGATGAACCCCACTAATGGCCGCCTACAGTCACTAAACATTAGCGCTAATCGGATTCGTCTATACCTACATCTTACAGTTCTCTGATTTGAAGGAAACACAATACCACATCCATTTGGGAGTGCAGAAAACCTTTCTGTTTTGTGTTAATCAATGAGCAAATTGTCTTCGGTAAGAAGGTCCGTCTTCCAGAGCAAAAAGAGTTTTGGAATTTGAGTTAAGTTTAAAGCATTCTTATAATTATTTTATTAATCACTTAAATATTATTTTCTGTCAGACGATATGTGTAAACATACCGAAAGCGGGGGAAATCTTCGCCATGAATATATCATTGATATCATGCAAAAAAATCCATTTTCCTGTCAATTTTTCTACTACAAATTATCTCTCAAAACTAACATATCTTTGGTATTTCATGTCTGGAAAATTATATGACTACTTTTCATATAAAATAACAACATTTTGTAAAACCACGGAAACGTTAATAAAAGATAAATATGTTGAAAATTTTAAAGTGTACTTACCAAATCAAATGCCTTTATTTGATTTTCGAATTCGTTTATCCACACAATTTTGTCACCTCTCTCGGATATTCTGATTTTATTAACTCCAAATTTACTCTCAAAGAGTGAAAACATACAGATATCTTCACTTGAAAGAGAATAAAACGCAATGACATTTTCCGTAGTAGTTGTACCAGAAGACCATGCAACTGCTATTACATTTAAGATTTTGTTCGGTGTTATGCTCGCTGCACCCCACTTAGCTTCATTAGATGGTGGTGTCAATTCTGAAAAAACCATTCCGTTTTTTTCTTCAAGTATCAGAGCCTTTGGACAGTACTCGTCAGCACCAGTAATAAAAGTGACAAAAAGTTTGTCACCCATAGCCGTTAAATCATAAATGTAGTAACCACTTGAACTTCCTTGTAAAATGAATGATTTGATTTCAGTTAAATCTATCATATCGTGGACAGCAATTTTATTTGAGCTCAAAATATTGACAAATATTTCCTTTCTTCCCCTGACAGAAAAAGGCCCAAACCAGTCTCTGGCAGTTGCAAATTTATTGATATGTGATTTTAGAATTTTATTTTGGTTTATATCAATTAATTCTATTTTATCACGACAGCAAGTTACAATTACTAGACTTCTGTCATCACCGCACATATCTATGAATGAAACGTATCTCCACCTATACCATATATCCTTCTTGATACTGTTTTCGAACTGATTTGAATAAACTAAAGTCGGTTCATCTCTAAAATCACAATATCTGACAAAAGTGTAAACCTCTATGTAGGTTTGGCCTGTGTTTTCGTTGTAGCGTGCAACAGCAATGCTTCCATTCGAACTGAGAGATAAATCCCTCAGAAACCAGCCATTTTTTGTCGGCACGACTCCGTTTTGAATGGAATAGCAACTGAAACAAGACAGAATAAGCATTAAATTTGGAATCTTCTCCAATTAAAATGAAATAACGTCTTAAAATATCTCCTGATGACCCCAGAAGACGAAAAAAGGAAATACAAATGGTTAAAAGATTGCACAAAGTTTTAAAAAATGGTCATATATTTCCGTAAAGTAAAATTTGCATTACTCAGTCAACAAAAGGTTATAGATTATAGAAAATTTTAAGGCAATTTTCTGTTCACTCTTAAAATAAGTCAACGTATTTACTTCGGACAATTCAACCCAAAACATAGAGTAAACTCTTCATAAAAATCTTAAACATGTTTTGTTTTGGTGTTCAATATGTCTACGTGAGGATTGTGGATAATAAGTCTTACATATGATCCAAAATTATTGTAGGTATGAACCTGATAAACTTTTGTCTGTCTCATGTAAAGCCTTCATCCACTTAGATCTCATATAAATTCCAAAATTGCGCATATATTGATCATATATGATAATACACTCTGCCCAAGAAGTTTTACAATTTCTGGTCCAGAATTTTTTTTTATGTGGTCCGTCCATGTAAAGAATTGATCCGTATATAACTTTATCTGGCGATACATGTTTCAACTGTGGTTCTGGCGAAGATCTGTTATATATGCCCAATTTTGTAACTGACTCAGGCATAAATCCCATATCTCCTTTAGATATGGCTGAGATATTGAAATGCATACCTGACCCATATCCCAGTTAGCATAAGGCTAGCGGTCCACCAGCGGACCGCTATCAGCACGTTTAGCGGACCACCGGCGGCATACGCCGGCGGAACGCCCCCGAAGTGGCCAGCTTTTATCCGGCGGATCGCCGGAGGAAGCCGCTAGAGAAACACCGCCCACCCGCTGGCGGACCGCCGGTGCTCTCTAGTGAGAGCCGCTGTAGAAACACTGCCAACCCGCTGGCGGACCGCCAGTGTTCTCCAGTGGAAGCCGCTAAAGAAACACCACCTACCCGCCGCCGGACCGCCGGTCTCTCTGGTGAGAGCCGCTGTAGAAACACCGCCTACCCGCTGGCGGACTGCCAGAGCTCTCCAGTGGAAGCTGCTAAGAAATACCACCTACCCACCAGTAGACTGCTAGTGTTTACTGGTGGAAGCTGCTTGAGAAATACAGCCTATCTGCCCAGTAGACCAGAATTGTTTTCACATTTCCCTTACCTGTATATCTTAAGAGCATATGGGTTACTGATTAAAATTTGCTGAAAGAAGTACTCAGAAGCACAAGAGGGTCCCTGGTCTTTACACTACAGTACTTTGCAGGCATCATGATGGTTCGTACACATGTTTTGACATTCATCATCTTCAGAATTTTTCATACAAATGCTACCAGTTCCCCTGGACTGTAAAATCGCATAGTACCAACTGGTTGAATAATAATAATGAAGGGTAAAGCATGCAAAAAAATTACCTCTGAGATCTCGAATATTGGTCCGACACAAACTTTATTGTTATGAAAATAAAAGTTGAGGTCTGAAGAGTAACACAAAATTATACCAAATTTCAGAATACAAAGAACATGAATATAACAGAGCTGTTTAAAAAGTACTGGCATTGCATCAAGGTTTGAATAGCTTGGAAAAAAGCACCAAGGAGTTGTACCTACAATGAAAAGTTCTAAATAAGAATTTGGGAAAACAATATGTTTCAATGAGATGGTAAATATATTAATCTCTCAATATTTAGAAAAAAAAGACAAAATACACAATAAAAAGGAATGAATACATAATAAATAATTTCCGGCATACACAAATATAAAACAAATTTTTAGGCAAAATTCAGTCTAATTTAAGCAAAAATTCACCTATTTCCCTTTGAACTTTTAAGAAACAAATGGCAAGTGAAATTCACAGTTCAAGGTTATATACAGGGACTTAAACAGCCTGAATATTGCACAGCAGGATGTGTGTTAACTCTTATGTCAAACTAAAAAAAAAAAAGAGAAGAAAAGGAGAAAATTGTTTGTTTTGGGTTGAATTCTTTGCTCATTACCATAAAATATTACAGCCCTGTAACCCCATATGCTTGTCTCCAAAGATGTTTGTATTATGTCAATCATTATTCTAAGTTTTGGCTCTGTGATGTGAGCTCATGTAAGAAGAGAGAAAACTGTGCTTCCTTTAAGTCTACTTCTTATTGAAAATGTGACAACTTTAATTTTATCAACTTATTTTTGAGAACAACACAGATTTTGATGCAAATTTCACAATGCTTAGAATAAGTACGGCTGTTTTATCTCCCTTCAATGTCCAAACTGTTTCTAAACTCTTAAGAATTAAATGCAATACATTACAATAAATAATGATGAAATAATTAGGGTGAATTTTAGCCATTTTAGAAAATTATTTTGACACACTTGGACACATATACCCCACTTAAGACAAAAATTTGAAATCTTGTTTACCCAAACTCTTATTCTCTGAACTAACTTTGGTCCCAATGAGTTGGGACTAACCAATCAAAAAGCACATAAATAGAAATAAACAAATAAAAAAGTTAAAAATTAATGATCCTCATCTGCTGCTGGTGCCAGCCTTGACTTTCGTCCACCATCTCGGTCACAGGCCCCTTTCAAAAATCTAACAACTGCACCCTGGATTTCTGAGGACGTAGCACTTGCAGTCTGAGGATTCTTTCGAACACATTCTGAAAGAAAATGTGGGTAATGCCACTGATTAAAGTTTGTCCAATTGTGAGCTGAGGTATGAATTAGCAACATGTTACATCACTTCTTTGGAGTTAGCATTAAAATGTGAGCAGGAGGAATGATACTCATTTTCCAACCTAAAAAGGAAATTATCTTGGACATAAGATAAACACACATAAAAAATACCACAGAGAAAATCATTTTGACCATTTTGATACAAAACTGATCGTAATAATCATAAGCACAGCTGTATCCAACAAACAATAACTCACAAGAGAACAAACTGGCAAACCCCTGACACAACCCCCAAAATTAATTCTGTATTTGCAGAACCAGGACTGTGTACCACATACCTATTTCTTAAGCACTGTATAGGGTAGTTATACATTTTAGACGCTAAAGAAACACATCTTATCAAGATTTTATCAAATAGTTGAAATTGGTGGAAGCCATATGACCAGTTACACTACCCCGAACATACCTCCAAAGGGGTAATTAAGACACAAGTTCAGAAGATAAAAAAAAAAGGGCATATTCTGGTGAGTTTCCAATAACATACCAAAAAATGGAAAAAAATTGCAGTAATTTGAACTATAGTATCTTCTATCTTCCTGAAAAATTAAATGTTCTGCAGCATATTTTGAAGTCAACGACCTTTGTCTCCAAGAAATGCCTTCCACCATGTAGAAATAAAAATGCTTACTTTCAACAATATCTTTCAAGATTAGACCAGAGAAGGCCACCTTCCCAGATGCACCAGTCCAGTTCAGTTGTCTTGCAACCGTGGTAGTGATCAAGTCCATTAAAACCCTTTTAACACATTCCTTAAGTGTAGCACCACCAAGAACGGAAGTTCTTCTAATCTGTAAAATAAACATAAGTGTTAAAGGTTAAAGCTGAACAAAACAAAAAAAAAGCAAATAAAGTTACTAGATTTGTGTTCCAAGATGAGCTTCAACGCAACAGAGACAGCTTTGTTTCCCTTTGTCTTTTATGACTGTAGTGTTGACCTTGAAGTTGTGGGGAATGCAAAGTTTGTTTAGTTAACATGCCTCTTATACATTCGCATTCTGATAATATGGGATTGTAGAGGATACAGCAGGCTTTTAAGTAAAAAGTAGTTAATATGAAGCCATATGTGCTTGCTTCAAGTTCACTTTTTTGGAAAATGTGACAATTTACCTTGCTCGTATCTTGAGAAACACACATTGGATTTCAATGCAAATTTTTAACATATCAAAACTTGATTAGACCTTCAAAATTAATTTTAAACAAAAATATTACATTATAATATTTGCCAGATTTTTCTCTCCCATCCTTCTGCAAAGGGACTTTAGTTGTCTGCCAAGGTTTCCACTCACAATTGGCAAGCATGGGGCAGCTAGTTTTAAACAGTGAATTATGTCCCCTATTTAGCAAATGGTTGACATTTCACTAATCAATAGTAAGCTGCATGTCGGGTTGGGCAGTATAGCATTACTGATGTCAACACCAGTACTAGAGGTACAGGTAATGAAAATACCGAAGATATTTGGTGTGTTACTAACACCAGATCTTGAAAAAACTACCCGTACTTGAAAAAAATTACCAGTACTCATTAGATTCCCTGACAAAAATAACTGTTAGGAAGCGTGGATAATTAAAATATTTACACAAACATATAGTGCAGAGGTTCCTGCACGGTAACTAGCCCAATCAAACACCCAGATGCATTAATGTGCAGTATCACATGGGGGCCATGCGTGGATTAGGTTCCTTTCCACCCGACTTTCCTACCCTAGGGTTGAGAACTGGTACTGCCTCAATACCGGTAAAAAATAAAATACTGAGAGGTACTCACCATCTACTGTTTGATTTCTTTTAGGGTCTCCTTCAAGTCGCACTGCAGATGGAGATATGTTTATTGATGGAACATGTCTTTGGGGCGGGGTTGATGTAGATGGCATGGAATGTCGAGGTTGTGAGGCAGGTGCAGACCTATTGGTTCCTTAAAAAAAAAAAAATAATAATCTTTAAAGAGCTAATTAAACCAGTTTTTGCACCAGGTACCTGACCGACATTCTTACTACCTGAGTAGAAAATTACTAACAATATATTTTCCCCATATTTTCTGTATCCCCCATTTGCTGAAAGTGGAACGTGCCGAAGTGACGTACCAGAAGGGTAATGCGGTTCAGGTACCCGCCCCCCAGGTGCTAACACTACCTTAAAGCTAGGGTTTGGACAAATAGGTAATCTCAAAGACTGAGAGAAACAACCACAGTTTAAGTATATTTCAAAATGGTGCAATCATAATACAACAAAGTAAAGTCAATGTTTGAGGGAAAGTAAAAGCAGAAATTTAATTTTCAGATATGAAAGAAGAGGAGCCAAATCTACAAAGAGTGGTCAAACTTCCATTTTAATCAGATGTGTATTTCTCAATTTACGGGATTTGTGTTCAAAAGTGACTTTGAGGGCAGCAGAGGTTACATCACTCCTGCACACTAAAAAGGAATATTTTTCCGTTTTTTTGACAGTTGTGTTGACCTTGCAATGACCTAGTTCAGCCATTGACAAGTTGAGACAAAACTTGGCAAAACAATCACAACACTATAGTGAAAAGCTGGTAGATACACTGTTTGAATGATCCACAAACAAAATGCATGCAAAAATTTAACACTTTAGAATAGAAATTACTGAGAGGTACTCACCACCTACTGTTTGATTACTTCTGGGGTCTTTTGTGAGTCGAATGGAAGATGCAGATGAAGTTGTGTTGCTAGATGAAGCATGCCCAGAGGGTGGTGTAGAAGTTAAGGCACTACTATTAGTAACAAGTGATGAAGAACCATGGCCTTCCCGTTGAGGAGTTGAAGTTTGTGGTTGAGGGGGTGGTGGTGGAGCAGGAGCATCTTCAAAGAATGAGGTGTTGCCACTAGTGATGCTGCCATCATTTTCATCATCATCATCATCATCATCTGAGGAAACATACCTCCTATTTCTCCTGATAAAAACAAGATGTATAAGATTTCATACCTTTAAAGGTCTGGTTATATGAACATGATAAAGATGAGTGATTGATGTAAAGCATTAAAAACAAAAAAACAAAAAAAAAAAAAATTGCAGCAATTCCCATTACATTCTGACAAAACTTATCGATTTGCAGAGAAATTTCTGTCTCGCTCTTTATCATACACAAACATGAGCTCAATATGCAACTCTTGTGATGTCCAGAGAGTTAGTTAGTTAAGTAGATGGAGTTTTACCGCCGGAGCATCATGCACAATGGCAGTAGGTTCCTTTTTAAAAGTTTTTGTTGTGACTCAACCTGGGAAGCAAACCTGGGCCTTCCATGTGAGGGGCAGATGCTCTACTGTTAGACCAAGCACAGGGTCATGTCCAGAGAGGGACATAACATAACACATCTTCATTTTAGGGAACAGTAACTAAAACCATAATAATTGAGAGATCAGTGTGCAGAAACATGCCATTTGACTGTATTTACCACAATCCCAGACTTGCACATTCAACATCTATTAGTTCCGTACACAAGTTATTTTTTCACTTGATGATGGCTGTCATGTGAGTGACAATAGTCTGTAATAGGTGAAGGGAAAAAGGGGAAACTGAACTTTGATTTATTAACTGCTTACACCAACTTGTCCAGTTCAAACTAAAATTTACCCAACAAACACACTTACCTCTTCTGCCTCTTTTGAGGACCTTCTGCATCAGACTGCAAGTCTGAAGTGTCTTCAGCTCTGATACAGAGCATTCGCCCATCATCATAGGAATCTTTATAATGAAGACAAAAAGAAAGAGACGTGAAGAGAAAGGATGGAACTTCATGGAGTTTGGAATGTAAAGATGAATATTTATTAATCAATCAATTCTCAATATTTGTAGGACTTGAACTAGGTAAAATTCAATTGGCATTGATGCCTGACTAGTGACTACCATAGGCATATGGGTGTGATTTTTGTGAAGGCGACACGAGCAATTGTTGCCCAAATGTCAGCACCATTATCATGTTTTGCTCATGTTTTACATGAAGAGACCAACTGATTTTTCACAAATTGAGACGAAGAGTTCCCCCTGCACATTCCCTTCTGCTCCTTTGCTGACTTCTGATAATTATATGAAGGTTAATTGCACCATAGTACAGTAGGCCTAATACTTTTTTTTTGAGTCATATGTCCTTATTTACTGTACAGCATGGAAAATTCATGCCTTCAGTTCAACTCTTGCTTTTCTGAGCCAAAATATAAAATGTTGAAAGTCATTCAATTAATGAAACAAATTAGTTCATTGTGCAATAATTTGTCACTTTCTTGTTGTGCAACTGTCATTACCTGCTTTGTTCCCCTTTAATTAGAATAGATGTTTTTTGTCACTTTGAAAAATTCTTGTTTGCTTGAATAAAGGGCCATATGCATAACATCACCCATAAGGGTAAAAACGCCATCACACCCTGGTACAAGGTACAGTAACTTTCAGAAAAACAAAAGAAGTACAAAGATTATAATTTGAGCAGTTCAACAATAACATAACAAATAAATTTTGCAATATTGCACAATATACCATTTTTGGTGAATAAACCGCAACATTTAATACTGTATCTGCTGTAGGCCCATGAATGTTGTATGAAGATGAGAGTTGGAAGTGAAATTCATTTTTCCATGCTGTGGAACACATATTTTGAATTTTTGGACTTGAAATACCAGTTCTCTCACCCCAAACATTACCAATTCTCTTAATCTTCTTACTTAAAGAGGCTCATTGAGTTGATATTCGTAACTTAAAGAGAGTTCCTAAGGGTCACTACCACAGTAACAATGCTTACAGTTAGCATTTTTAAGTCATGTGTCATGCCCAATAGTTACAGTCAAAGTGGAAATTTGAAGTTTGTGTTGTCCTGACTTGTTACTGTTTTGCACATAATTTGAAAAGTGTCTGGCCACAAATTTTTGAATCTGAATTTAATCTTTAAGTACTCACTCTTGAAACAGTTATTTTCATGAGAATATGGGGATTGTCTAAGTTTGACCATTTGTCATTGGTTTGTGAAGAAAACAAAACAGCTTTGGAAAAATTTGTTGAATTTCATTAACCAATACAATGAGCCTCTTTAAGACCCTCCCACAATTGTCTGAAATCATTTTCATCCAATGATGGTACTACATGCAATTCCACATCAGTGGACATATGACATAGCCTAAGTGCAATTTATTCAATAAAAATCACAAAACCTATTGTATATTTCTTAAACTCGAAGAGAAAATGTAAATTCTGTCAGATATAAATCAAATTGTTTTAAAATGCTTCCCATAATTTTAAAAATGCATATAACTCAACTTTTTTACTTTATCAGAGTTTTCTGTTAATAAGGTCATTTTATAAAGTGGAAACAAACGTGTTCTGGAACATCATAGAATGTAGTCAGGGTAACCCTTCGGATATGTGACCCTGCACCTCAAGGTGTATAATACTGTAAGGCAGGGTCACTTAGACGCGGAAGGGTTACCCTGACTACATCAAAGTAAATGCACTACTTCATATGATTTACACTACAGTTACTGTACAGGCATTGTTTTATTGGTTTATACCGGTTGTTTTGCCCCCTTGACAGTTCACCCCCTAAATACCGCTTCGCCCCCTAAGACCTGCCAGTTCGCACCCAAAGACCTACCGGTTCTCCCCCAAAGACCTGCCGGTTCGCCCCCTAATCTTTCTGAAGCGGGTCCCTTTACAACAACAAGTGAATATTTTAGAACAAACGATGAAGTTTCTCATTTAATTCTCTTTCAGGATGAGATTGAGTTCATTTCTATAGGTGAAACAAGTTGTTCATTTGCACTAACCCATGTCGTTACCGTACACTCATGCGCAATTGCTGAGTGTTAATTGTGTTGATTATGATTGGTAGTACTGATGTTCGCTTTGTATATGCGTTATCGTTACTACATTGTTTGTATGCTTCTATGTGTAAACGTTTGCAAATCATATTTTGTGGTTGTTTTGTTTGGTTCTATTTATAATTTCCAATAAATGGTGCAAAAATTGAAAATGGTTTAAAAAAAACTAAACTAAAAAAGCTAAACTTGCTGTGAAACTTAATTCTGGATGTGCAAGAGAATACCAGATCAACTTAACATATGACTGGTTGGTGCGTCAGATAACGCACCGCCTACCCTTACTTGACTTGGTTTTTGTCACATTCTTGCCAACTATCGTAACTTTTTTAAAATTTATGACAACTACAAAAAACTGCAATTAAAGGTCAGTTTATATGTTGTCATACTAATAAGTATTTGGGGGTGACGACCTCCTCGTTGGGGGTGAAACGACCTGGGCGAACATGGTTGGGGGAGAACTGTCAAGGAGGCGAAACAACCAGTACCCTGAAAAAGTTTTAAGCCTATCAACAAATTTCGTTGTTGTCTTGTATTTGGATTTGAAATTTGAAAGTTAACATTTATTTTTATCACATGTAGCCTAAGTTTAAACATTACTTGCCGTCATAGGATTTTCAGGGGCAGAAAGAAACGGACGAAAAGACCGGTCCCAGAGTAACTTAGTTCACCATCCTGTTCAAGGACCACTAAAGCACTGTATGTTCCGTTATGTGTCCTACTTTGTCTTTTTTATGTCTTCTGTACAAACTGTATAACACAAGGAATCCTGTGAACTAAGTTGTATATACAGTAGGCCTACCAGGTCTTGTCCCAGCTCAGACTGCTTGTTGTTACTACTTTAATGGTTGGTTCAAAGTTCGAACAGGTTCTACTTTCGAACACCTAATTAAAATCATTTATATATCCGTCATGAGACAGTATTTTCTTCAATTACTTTAAACACCATTAAGAAATAATTATGGCTCCACATTGCCTAGTATGGTAAGACTGACAATCATTAAGCATCGAACAGTGAATAAATATTCCATTTCAATGAGGTGTTCAAATTAAGAACCTGTTGGAACTTAGAACCAACTACTAATACTATACTACTAGTGCTAGCCTAACTTTTGGGCTATCGTACTGTAGGCCTACTAGCTGAAACTGAAAAGAAAGTAGGCTAGGTCTAGGAACTTAGCCTAGCCTAACTTAGTCTTACAGTTACACTTAGGCTAGTCTAGACCTAGCCTAACGTTACAAGTTAGGTCCTGGTTTAAACTAAAGCCAGGTAAATGCAACAAATATCTTAAATGCAAAATGACAAGATTTGGGAAAAATTATTTCAGTCTAGCCAACGTCCTATAGGCTACGTTGGTCTATCATTGCAAATTGGCCCGTGAGTTACTCAGTATAGCACACGGCCTAGGCTATGCTTTTAGATAGGCCTAATGTAAAATGTAATGCAAAGAACAAACGTAACGTTAGGCCTAGCCTGCCAAGTGTATATAATTGTTAACGTTAGGCTAAGGTTGCGGGAGTCAAAGATTTGGAATCACACTGTGAAAAATCGTGGTTCCATTTCAGTCATTAATTACAACGCTTTAAAATGGACAACTGAAATACATTTTCAAATCTTACCTTAGAAGTAGGGGGTTGAAACTGATGAACGTTATGTTCGTAAACTTCCAGAGAATAGTATCAAGAAAAAAGAGCCTATTGGACGCCGACTGATTGTTTTGAAATGTACCGCAAAGTGACGCTAAAAGATGGGAGAGGCTCGTACGCTGTTGTTGAATTTGCAGAACATTAATTTCTTTTGTCTTCTTGAGGAGAAAGAGATTACATAAAGTTAAAAAGAAACTTTAAAAACTATGTTAGTTTTTTAACATACTTCAAAGAAGAACAATCCTCTTAAAAATGATCAAATTAATTTTGTAATATTTAGAGTTGTGGTTGTGATTACATCACTGCTGACAGCGTTTATCCAGCTTGGAAACGATGGCGGTCCACCAGCCTTTCCCCACCGGCTTTAATTGACCAGTTTTTGTTAGACCATCATTACATTTTCTGAAGTTACCAGTATTTGCTTTTTTAGTACGAAAATGTATTCTCTGAGATCGTAGAAGCAATTTTTTTTCTCACAAAATTTAGCCATCGGTCCTCCGTCGGTCCACTGTCGGCTTTCCGCCTGGGTTTTATTCATCTCTACTTCCGGTGGTCCTCCAGCGGGTAGCTAGCGTTTTTACGCCGGCGTTTAGCGGCGTTAAACACTGACGGACCGCCAGCTTGTTGCGTACTGGGATATGGAATTTCATACCTAGTCCATATATAGATTTGCTGTAAGGGCTTTGGGATTTGCATATAATTAACTACTTTAAAAGGAATTATCTTTTTGTCTTTTTCATCTTTTGCACCCTTTCATTGAAGTCGTAAATTGATATTTTACACAATTGCAACAAAGCAATTGAATCATTTCAAATTCATTTATGAAAGATCAAATTTGGTAACAATGTTCAAAAACACCAAATACAAAGAAGTATTTTTCACCACAATTTTAATGCTTGATCTGATTATTTGCAGTGAAGTCAAATCCAGTGGTACAACCAATCGTCGAAAAGAGTATACGGTGCATGTTCATTCACGGCAATGTTTTTCATTATATTTGGTCTAAAACGAGATCTAAAAAGCTTTTGGGTATATTGTAATTAGCTACTTAACGAACCACCGAGACTTCTGCTATAGAAGGTTACCCTTTATACTTTGTAAAATCGTTTCAGTGTGGTCTTCGGAAACCTTTCCACCACCATGAAGACCAAGCAAACATAAAAGTGATATTTTGACCCTGGTCATAAAAGTAAGATCATACTATTAAGTTTACAAATATTAAAATACTGCAAGGTTACATACTGTCTAGGCAGGTGTTCAGCCATGTTCTGTGTCTTAATTGCAAGGTCAGATGAATCCTGATAATCAAACAAATCTATAGGAAAAGGACAAGACAAACAAAAGTACAAGCTATTGTTCTATGATAACAAAATATAGACAGTTGAAGTGTAACTATAAAACACGTGGATGCCATCAGTTCAGATATTTCTCAATGTCCTTACATCGGGTGTTCTTAGAAAAACATTCCAAAATTAAATATTTCTACGGCTTTTCAACGTTTTGACTTTGAAAATGTTTCAAAGATTTGGGAAAATATGTAGGGGTCAAGCTGTTTACTTATCTTTTATCACTTTCGCGTCAGTAAGCCTCACTTTCAACACAAACTCTTTGAAGTACAGCATTCTAAAATATTGACAGAATGACTTATAGAAAGCAATGGTACCAGGTGATTGTAATTCTGAAGGACGAACCCAAACTTGTTTGGTTTCATAACGCCCCTTTGCAGCGATGCCGAAGGTTCACCTTTGCACAAAATTCTATCGTTACGAATGGATGAAACCAAAGACTGTTGAAAGTGAATTAGCCCCCTAGGAAATAAGAAAAGAATCATTCTTACTTGTTTCCTGTCGGCAAGAATTCGATCCTTCGCTGCTTTTATCGTTAAATATTCGTCAAATGTTTTTTCCGGAAATATTGGCAGAGATAGCTTTGGCAGAACCGACTCTGAATTAACAATTGGAATGACTACATACTAACGACATTACTTTTATCCTCATAACCTACGTATTTACCCACGTAGCCGTTTAAAGTTCAAGAATATATCTGGTTAATTATTGCTTTGGTTTGTGCTGTAGGCAACTGGAGAGGGAAGCAGTTGTTTTGCTAATAAGATAAAATGCCAGACAAAAGGGCTCGCCACCCATATCTGTTGCGTTTAGCGTAATGACATTTTCTGTGTTAAAAGTAAGTCATTTTGTTGCAAAAAAGAAATATTGCCAAATTAAACGTAAGGCTTAGCTTGAAAAATTAGACCCTAATAATCGGTTTCTAATTAAGGGCAAAGATTTGAATGGGACTTCCTTCACAACAAATAGAATTTTACCTTTTCTCTATACGTATCATACTCGCGTAGCCGTTTAAAGTTCAAGTATATGCTCTAGTTAGCGATTTGTTTGTAATTGCATTGTGCTGTGTACTAATATCAGACAATTTTCAAGGGATGTAGCTTTTTAACAGATAAGATAAAATGTGAGACATATGGTTCTGTCATTTAAAGCTGTTGGGTATGGTGCTGTAGTAATATTATCCGTGTCAAGTGCTGCTACTAAAACAGGTAAAGAAAAAAAAAACAGTGCTAACAAAGTTTGTAATTTTCTTAGCCAGTTTTTAACACCTCTCTTTATTACAAATCCTTTTAAAAAAATCCACCCCCCCCCTGACCTGGAAAAGAGGACAGAACCGTATTCTCGGACAATCTATTAGGAAAGTGGGGCGAATGCACATTTATACGGACCTCGGTGTATCTTTTCAAAGGTTTGTTAGGGAACTTACAGAACAGTGCCCTTCCCGAACGTTGAAACAGTCGCTATAAAGTTTAGCCAATTATGTAGTTTTCACCTAACAGTCCGTGCATTCAAGTTAACTTCACGTGAATAGTAGGGACCTTTGGTAGATACAGGGCAACGTTTTTCCATCTTCTCGTCATATTTCAGAACAGTCACCAGTAGGGTGTCAAATGGAACTTTTTTTTTGTTACAGATTTGTTAAGCAGCGCAGTAACATAACATTTATTGGTATTAACGGTAATCACAATGAATTGAGATATTTATTGTGTTGTAGTGTGTTCAATACGGTGCTGCCCTTTACTTCATCGTTTGTTCTAAGCTTAAATACTAATAATAAACGAATGTTTTGGGAATTTTTAGGCACGTTTCGCGCATAATTTAACATTGAAACCAATTTTCCCGCTGGGAGGTTTGGAGTTGGAATCCGTCCTGGTAATACCGAAGACTTTCACCAGCGCAATCTACTGCTATCTCGCTGCTCCCATTGTGCTTTGGGCTCAGCATAAGCACTGGAGTAAGCAAAACAAGCCAGTGCTCCACAACTGGGAAAAGGCGGCGGTGGCCACCACGACTTGGGCCATTTGATTGGACACTGGGCCGTGAAATTCCATCTAACTGACTGACTTACAGACTGACTGACTGACTGACTGACTGACTGACTGACTGACTGACTGACTGACTGACTGACTGAGACTGACTGACTGACTGACTGAGACTGACTGACTGACTTACTTACTGACTGACTGACTCACTGACTGACTCAGACTGACTGACTGACTGACTAACTGACTGACTTACTGACTGGCTGACTGACTGACTGACTGACTGACTGGCCGTAAAATCCCATTTAACTGACTGACTGACTGACTGACTGACTGACTGACTGACTGACTGACTGACTCAGACTGACTGACTGACTTTATTTTCCCACTGTTTAAAAAGAGTGCAAACTTTGGCCTACTGTGTCAAATAAAAGCTGTGCATGCATAGACACATAGAATCCATTTTTTGAGGGTACATGACCGAGTTCTGGTTTGAAACAGTCGAACTGACAGATTGTATTGCCTTTTATTTTTATGACAATGTGTTCCACTAAAATAATGCTACTGGGAGTACAAGGAAAGTAGCATAATCTTCAGCATCATCCGTTTCATTGCTGTTGCCACAAATTTTTCACAAAAAATGTATTATGTATGCAGGCTAATAACTGGGGCTGTATTTGCCATCCTGTTCTTGACTCTTCCTAAACATGCAGAGAACATGAGGACCCCTTCTGCTTTGTCGAACACTTTCTGGTAGCCTATAGTTATCATGGGTATACGTCACGCTATGCATGTCGGGCTAACGTGCCCCCGTACCGAGGTGTCTTGCATGCTTTCACCACTAACTTCCTTTAATATTCATAATAAGTCCTAAAGACCGTTGAACTAGTGATTTTTTACCCTCTCGGGTCCATGTTCTGCTTCAGATCAGTTATTGTGATGCTGATAGGTTCCCACATTCATTCCCTGAGGAGATATCTTTGCCATCTTGATAACATTTTGTTCTCGGTGCACTACCGGCCAGTTGGTGTGCAAGTTTGGATGCAAGAACATGTTCGCGAACGTTATTTTTCATGTTCGATTCCTATACTAGGAACACTGTTGGCTGTTCCCGAACTAAGAGTCGAATACAACCCTATGACGCCCAGTCTTTTTTTAGTTTTGGAGGCTGCAACAGTTCGGGAGAAAGCCGATTTGGGGAATATCAATTATCACTCAATACGGGCGTTAATTTACCACTTTAACTAAGGAGAGTTTCAAAGATAAGTTGGATTACAAAGGAAATGTTTACTGCAAAAATGATATAATATGTTACTTTAATATTTGTCAATTAGATAACCAGAGGGAATATCATACATTTTATCGCCATAATGTTAACGCACAACCCAAACAAAACATAGAAGCATTCATTCAAAAAGTCATTTTGGTTAGCTTTATCTCAGCGGTGTAATGCAGGTCATGTATTGTAAGTGTAAGGTATAAAAAGTTATTGCTCGGACCAGGCAAATGGATTATGAATATGGAAAAGATTTGACCGAAAAACTTTGTAACGGATGGCTTGATTTAGTACCAAAGAAGGCAGCTTCTCAAAACAATATAGTTTGTGCAATTTCAGATGTTTGTTGATTTGACTTTAAACGTGTCAGTATCTGTCCTGCAACTTTCTTCTATCCTTGTGGAAGTTTAAGGCGACGCATGCTAAGGCAAGCCCACATCGATACTTGAAACATGGAAGTGCTTGAGGGTTTTCAGACAGCGTTATATTCCCGGACTGCAGTTAACAAAACTGACCGCAGGATGGTTTCGAATAACAGAAGCGGTCTCCCAACAAATACGCTGTTTGCATGTAACCTACTCCCTAGAGGAAATGCTCGCCAACGGCCACAATGCTTGCCTGCGTGCATGCACTGCATGCATTCAATGCATGCAATACTAGTAATCTCTAGCCTGTAGTGATTGGTATACTTGGTGTGCGGGCAGTCCTTCTACGTACACTAACGCAACACATAAACAAAGAATAACGTCATAGGCCCGTCTCTCCTCATCCTGGGGGTATACAGGATGTCAAAGGGAATGGCCAGTTTCAACTCTTCCTCCCTGTAGATGAGGTGAGTCATCACTCCCAAGTGCGGCACTCGTGCGTAAATATAAATGTTCATCATTGCTTATGGCTTTGACTTCTCATGGGGCGCAAGAGCAAAACGTTCCCAAATGTTTCAATATTTGGGGCACTACAAAATATAAGGGTTTACGTTATTGCCGAATGAGAAATCTCAGTGCATGCAGGTTCAGCCAGGAGTGGTGTTTTGGTCTGATAAAATGGGGAATAAATACCCTGCCTGCGGGAGAGCTTTTCTAAGCTCCGACAAATGCAATGGGTTGCAAAATTTTGCCGATAATCAAAATATAAGGAGCACCTAAAAACGGAATTACAGTAAAAAAGATTTTGAAAATAATATTTATTTACAATAAGACAATTTGAAATAGATTTGATTTTTTCACTATTTGTTATGAATCTGCCCTACTAAAGAATAAACAAAAAGGAAAAGTTCAGGGAGACTGCATGGTCTTCGTTGGGACCGGGGTACACCTTTTATGTTTTCTATTAAGGGTTCTTTGCGAAACTAAAAAAATCTTTTTCCTTCCAAAATAGCTAGTGATATCAATGTAGAAAAAAGGTAAGCACTTTGCAAAGTTGCATTTTGTGTTTCTCTATTCGTTATTATTTTTGGAACCTTTAAAATTGAATCAATTCAAAATATTTGAAGGACACGCAGCTAGATAGAAGATCTATAGAAGATAGAAGATCATCACGCAAAATGTTTTTAAGTTTGGGGCTTTAAAACAGATTGCTTAAGCATATGCGGAACTACTGAGGGAAAGTTGACGACAGCTGCCCCACATAAAAGTGTTTTCAAAGCTTGACAATGATGAAAATTACCTTAAAGATAAAAGCCCAACCAACAAATCAGAAACATTTTTGGAAACCTAAAAAGCAAATCATAATTTAATTTAGCAACATTTAATGAAGGTAAACATTATTTTTAAACTCCATAGGAATTGCGTGAAGAATTATTTTAGTATTTTGTTATATTCATTATGTTTTTTTTTTGGGGGGGGGGGGGCTGTACTCTTAATGGATATAAACTATTTTATTGATAAGAATCCCCTTGCTATAAAATTCTATTTGAACGACATGTTTTATGTTCCTCACTTTTAAATAGAAATTTTGAATGAGGATGTCTGAAACTTTACCGTAATGTTTGGCACTCAGTGAATTAAGAATCGTGGTGTTTAAACATTTTTCGTCGTGTTTCGCATAACATTAAGTTTATTGCATCGGTAACTGTGTGGAGAGCTGCCCCAGTGCTTCATCTGCTAACTTCCCCACTAACGCGAAAAGTCGTAAATTTTCGAGTTGTTACCCCAAACTTTTCGTCCTGTTTGTCAACTCAACACATATGCACATAATTTACAAATACACTTAGTACACACAGGCAATATATAAACAACACTATTTGCGTTACAAAGAGCTACAACGTAAAATCGAGATCTGTACTTTTTTGTTTCGAAGTCTGTGCTATCCCAGTACTAATGCAGGTCTGCCATAAAAGTGAGCTTTCTCGGATTTTACAGCAAAAACTGACCGCGATAATGAACAAGACGTGATCGGTGAAGCCGGGTGAGTAAATATGAATTAAGCATACCGTATCGTTGTAACAACCTCGCTATGGACCACGTGGAGTTGCAACTCAAAAGAACCGTAAGGTAACAGAGCGTTTGAAGAGAACTTCTTTGGTAAAATTTTATTTTGGGGGAAAAACATCAAATTATATTACTTTCTTATCAATCTCAGTTGAGTTTGTGGAACTATAAGTGAAGTTCATAGTTATACACCGGCCTATGCTTACTGTAGACGGAAGAAATCGAGCTTGACAGATATCAAGTCTTTTACCCTTCGGTAATGAGGGGTGTTTATCAGGGCCGCTTCATTAGCATTATGGGCTCCACATCGCCCTCATTTTTGAACGGATATTTGTAGTCTTGCGGCAGATAAAATTTTTCGTTACAATGCCATTAGAGTGTACGCAGGGACTATAGGCTATGTTACAAGGCTGATTTGATGTATGGATGTTTGAAGTTGTTCCTAAAATGGCGTCTTTTTGGTGTTAGCATTCAATCTCATTTTTGGGTAAGCTTCGTTCTGAAAGATTTCTTAAATCATTCTTAGTAGATGCTTTCGTTTCTATGTATGATAAAAACATCCTTCGAAATGTCAGTTTTTTGTGAAATTTTAGGTTCAGCATCTCTGGCTTTATTTCAATATACGTGTGGTGACTACTTTAGCAACTCTTTAGAGTGTTCTGTTTGTTATAAACTAGAACTCCTTTGGGCTGAACACAAAGTCTCTTTTCTCCTGAACTTCACCCGAGGACATTAAAACAGAACATGCACTCCGAAGGGCGCAAAGTTTTGGAGGGAAAATTTGTTTAGAAACATGTGTATGGTTGGATAAAGGTTCACGTCCGAGTTCTAACCAAACGGTTCAAGTCTTATCTTTTCCCGGTGGCACACTGGCCTCTTTTCTTTACTTCGTTGCTTATGCTAAGCACCAAACAAAATGGCAGTAGGTTCCGTTTCTAAAGTGTTTGGTATGACCCGGTAGGACTCGAACTTCCAACCTCTCAACTGCAAGTTTCATGCTCTAACCACTCGGTTGAAAAAAATAGTAATAAATTGTTCTTTTCATTGTCTTTATTGTCTATATTTTGTCTTCTTTTCAAAAAGGCTTCCCCATGGTAGAACAAATAAAAACCAACAATGGTCATGTACACAGTTAACCAACAAAAATTGGGCATTTGTTTCCTCTTGTTTAAGTACACAATTATCCAATTCATACATACAATATTGACCTTAAACACTGTACAATTAATTTCCGTTTAATATCTTTTGCTTAGCATTAACTGTGTTGGTTTCTTTTTGCAGTTATCAGCCTTCAATAAAAGATAACAAAAAAAAAAAAAAAAAACAATGATTTTCACCTTTTTCATCAAGCAATCGCCTTTGTATAATTAATTACCGGTACTAAAAATATTTCCATCATTTAGTGGGTTTTCGTTCAAGTGATATACAATATTTATAATACCCTTTAAAACGATGGGTAATAATCAATGGTTATACAGTATCTTAAACACATCATTGAAAAATTTGCGTTTCCTTTTATTACTTTCGACTTTTAATCCAAAACTGAACTTATGGTAAAATCTTTCTATTTACAATTTTTCCATTTTTAGTGAACAACAGAAAATAAAATACTTCACATGTAATGTTAAAAAATTATGTGGACTGTAGCCGTTCCCTTGATAGCCCCCTCCCCCCCCCCCTCCTCAAAAAAAGTGTCCTCTTGTGAGAAGTAAAACTGTGTTTAAAATCTATTTTTCTGTTTCATCCTGTAAGTTGCACAACGAGCAAAGTGGAGAATCCACCATGTTTAAAGTTAAGAGGAATTTATTTGTATATACAATTCTGTGTAAGAATTTAAACTGAAGAAGTGAAGTTTGGGCTCGGTAACCCTTTTTGAAGGATATACTAAAAATTTTGACCACCTGTCCTCATGGTAAATGTAAATATTGTTCCACTTCTAGGGACGATGCTGGAGTAGAAAAAATTGAGCCTTATTGGGAGTGTAGAGACTTTTTAGGGTCATTTTAAAGTGAACAGGTTTTCAAGTTAAGCAGAGGTTGTCCTTTCGATGCAACTAACAGTATTTCCAGCGTCATCTATTCAATGTTTTTCATTACTTTTTAGCAGTGAAAACTAAAAGTTGCTTCTTGTACGGAAGCCGAAAATTTACACCGTGTGTCAGCTCTCGTTAGTCTGGATGATCCGACTGCAATTTCCATGTCTACGTAACTCTACTTATTTGTAAAAGCAGCGACATTGAAATAGTAATAATTAAAAATTGGCAGAAAAGTGCTTTTCTGTTATTTTTTTTCCTGTAACTTTGTTAGCAGGCAAAGTCAAACCCTCATATCACCCATGGTACTAACTTAGCACTTTTTGACTGTCAAACACCATAGGAAGAAAACACAAAAAAGTGAAAACGTAATCATGCAATGATAGGCATAATGAATGATGTATAAGTGTTGCATTTATGTACATTTGGTGAGTACAGTTGGGATGAAGCAAGACAAGGGATGAAAAATTTCAACTTTTGTATTACCGTCCAGCAACTTCTCATTAAAATAGCAAGGAACAACTACAGAAAACATAATATATTACTCAGGCCCTCGAGCAAAAGTGAGACAACCTTTCGAATATGCCCGAACATATTTAAAATTCAAACTTGCTCATGGTAAAGAGGTTTGATAATAGTTTTCTGGATCATATATCAATGTACTATTATACTTTAACCCGAACAGGATTGAACACACTCCGTGCGGCACTGGTCGATTCTAATCGACTTTCAAAATCTCCACCCGGTACATGCCATTAACATCAGTATTACCTCCTGGCCCAAATTTCTTACCCTTCTTGAATAAATGTCTTAGATTACTTTACAACTAAGTGATAATTCCTTGTATATTCCTATTTTTTTATTTGAAGCACTCTCCAACCTGCAATAAAATTTCAAAGGGGAGGTGGGACACCGACTCCCCTTAGACCGCTCCCTCAGGATGGTGATAAGGAATAACATGGCTCTCAAAATGGTCTGGTGACAACCCTGCACCCGAAACACGTTTTCACGGGTGGATATCGACAAAGGTACTTTTCGAATGTACTTGCGAAATGTGAACATTGAATACATATTGGGTAATGTGAAGCTGTACCTTCACCTTCGGGGAAGTTGGCCATGCACTTAAGCGATATCTAAAACTTGCTCAATTTTTTTACCAGTGTAAGGCTAAGTACACTTTCGTCGAGCGGACTGGAGTATATATATGCAACACACAGGTCAAAGGTTGTCCTGGTTCATTCGAATTTGTGGTTCAGCCGGAAGTACCGAATTTCATAAAATGTCAAATAAAGGTTAAACAACTGTGTATGGCTTTGCGTGATCTGTGTTAACCCAAGTTGATGGACGAGGGTGTAACCTGAGTCCATCCAGCGATACCATGGACCCCCAAAGTGCATGATACTTCGATAAAAAACATTCAACCGTTCTTTAACCATGTTCATTTATACAAGTTACAAAGATTGTGGTGAAAAGAGAATAACCTTACTCAATGAACAGAGTGTACCATTCAACAAGCTTTGTTCAAGAACAATATATTTAAACCACAGAATATACCACTTGTATTATTCTATTCGGCTGTTAATAAAAAACTTTAAATGTCTAGAAACAAGGACAAAAAGGTATACTTCGTGAGGTAACTAGTAGGATATTACACCAGGCAACCCACTCGTTAGTAACAAATACTGTATACTGGTCTGGTCCGACCTGGTAAGCATACTGGATTCGCGTTGTGTCTTAAAATGACGAGAGGACGATAACATTGTTGATATAAGCTTTTCTGCATATATGACCTACGCTCTAGCAGAGCGGTCCTTTTGTAGTATTTGCAGTCTTGAGGTTGGATTATCAACACCAACTGGTGAACTAACTCAGTAGCCCGACTTGGCAAGATAGCTATCTAGTAATACAAAACAACCCTTGGGCCTTTATGCCTTGAACTGGTGGATTAACGAAGCCCTAACGTCATGTTGTGAGTGTTTCGATGTCAGCATTTTAGCCTGTTCAGTGGCGCAGCCACGGGGGGGGGGGGGGGGGGGGGGGAGGTTGGGGTTAAAACCCCTCATGACCCAACCTTGCAATGCAAAAGAAACCTTAAATAGCGGTTTTTCCTCTCTATCCTTAACTTAGACTTTTCCCTCATGTCGAGCCCCCAACCCCCTTGACACAATCCTGTCTACTCGCCTGTGCCACTTTGTACTGAAGTAACTTCTAGTCGACTTGAAGACACAGTGCGACGTTCACATGAAGTAGTCGTTAAGATGTATGGAATAATAGACTCCGCAAATCGGAGGCAAATTGATCCCTGTTGCCACCTTCTATTTTTTCTTTCTGCAACTTCTTTACCTTTCCTTCTTTTGCCTTCTTTACGAACCAAACAATCAGTAATTATTCAATGAATTGAATTGATTACCCAGCTAGTGCCTGTGGCAAAGATGTAAAATTGTATTGTATACATGAAGCAATAGGTTACTTCACTCTCGAACTTACCCACTTCCCCACTCATCCACTCACCCACTCACCCACTCACCCCTCCGTCCGCTCACCCACTTATACTCGTTCACCCAATAAATGGGTCAATCAATCAGTCAATCGTTCGTACAATTGGTAAATCAATTAATCGACCCAACTACCCAATATCCACCCAACTTATCCGTTCACCACATTCTTCATTGATTGGAAAAGTGTCATCAGCTTCCCCCAAGCAAATTAAAAGCAGCGTACTATTAGAGCATAATTGAATAAAGTTAAAGATGCTTCATATTTTCAGTTTCGTTTTTCGAAAAGCACCAAAATTTGTCAACCTGTGTGAATACGTGATAAGCATACGGTGTTTAGGGAAATGCAATGCCAATATCATGGCGTCACACCACTATAATTTTTTTTTTTTACCAGACAGCATAGTCAGATAAAATCTGTTTCTGTTTATCGCTGTGACGTTAAAAAAAAAATAATCACAAAATTGATTTTCATATTCCAGCGGTGTAACTGAAATATTTATACAGGTAAGCAAATTTCTTTCCCTTTTCTTAAATCTCCTCCATCAGGGCAAAAAGAGATTTTAACAAAAATTGGACATTCTCGGATCGATCCTTTTCTCGTAAGGCTTCACAATGTTTTCATTAATGTAACGGAGGTTTATGTCTGCTAAAGCTCTTTGGAGGTATCTGACATCATACATATTTATAATATTTAACTCTTTCATCGCACGAAGAAGAGTAATTCCCGGTGTTCCACTGTCTCTTCGAATTTGGTCAAGTTTAGACATCGGAAGATTGGAACGGGTTGCCAACAAAACACAGTTGTCTTTGGTGAGTTCTAATGAAACATTGGCAATTAGCTTTGAAAACTCGCCTGTAGGTTAAAGAATTCCAAAAAGACAAAAAATTAAGTCCTGAGAGTATTTGTCGCACAAGTTTTCAATTTATTTATGAGTAAAAACAATAAGAACAATTTAAACTAGTTGCCATAGTACACATTTCGTAAAAGAACAAGAGAAAAATGTGTATAGTTCACTGCAAATTGACCACACTGTTAGTAAAACGTTAACTTACATGTGTTGTTTGGGTGAAGGTTTTGACGCATACATGATTTTCATTTCTGTTTGCAGTACGGTTTATTCGCATTTCAAATTTTAAAGAACATTTGGAGCATGTTTGTTTTTTTAAACGAAAGTATCTTCAGGGGAAGACAATTTCTCATTTGTGTGCAGTTTGACTGGATGATAACCCGTACTGGATATTAGTTCCTATGTAAAGGCGTTTTATATGATTACCCTGAAGAAATTACGCTTTCCGAAGGCTTGTTTCAGATTTACTCTTCTCAACTTAACAGAATCAGTAGAATGTTAACTTTTGGATAAGTTTAACCTAAAAGCCTTTCCAAGGTTCTCTGTTAACGACTTTCCGCATGTTCATTCAGTAAACGGTGACATGTCTCCGACACTGAATTAACAAGTAAAACAGAAAAAGAAGTGACAAAATGAAGTAATTACCTTCAATAGCTGACATGTCAAAGTATCTATTTGTGGCAGGAGTAAATCCAAGTGCTGCGGCCTGAAAGCGAAGAAATTATGTCTGGGTTACAATGTCAGGGCATTAAGTGTTACTTGCAAATGAAGCTGCATGTGATAAAACATGGTGTAAAAATCTTACATAATTTATCAAGTCGTGTGTGTCAGTGAGGGTGTATAGATATGTAAATAAGTACATCTTTGAAGTTTGTAAACATCAATGATATTATTCATTCTACCGCCTCTACAGACTGGTTGTTTAGAATCCTGCATTCTGATTGGTTAATTACTCACAAGTTATTCCCAAGCACACCGGTGGTTTAGATGATTTGCAGAAGCCACTAGAAAGCAACTAGAAAGGAAACCCCCAAAAGGACATTTTTCGACTGTTATTTTTCCAATTTGCAGTCGCGACAGTTTCTCCACCGACAATAGTCCGACAAATGCAGTTTATTCCTTAATTAGTCCAGATAGTTCCAATAATCCTAACCCCTTCAACAACTATTTAAAGCTCAACCTTATCTATAGACCTGTGCATTGAAGACACACTGACGTCATTCTTGGGACAATACAATGGAACACGTGACCACGCGCACAAGAATTCGTCCTGAACGTGTAACAGAATATGCACGTATTCGACTGGTTACAAATCAGCTGTCTGCATATGTCGGTGTTGGTTTGTTTTGCCCCCAAAGGAGGGCGTACTTTTTGCTATGTGACATCATATGCACAAGGTCTCCAGCAATTCCTGGTTTATTGCTTTAGGGCACATCCTAGAGAGCATACTAGATTAGATCTAAATGAGTAATGAAAACACTCTCAGTACCTTTTTTTTTGGTATGAGCTACTCTATATTTTTAATTTGATGTCAATCAAACAACTGTGCGTTGAAAACTCTTTTACACCAACTGTTAAACTGTAGTTTTCCGAGATGAATGAATGCCGTTAAAACAACAACTTTTGATGGCGTTCTAATTGGGTTACTTTCATTATATTCAGGGAAATGATTTTCCGAGATTGAAGCAAGGAATTGCCGATGAGATAAGAAAGCGTCGACACCTGAAAAGTTGTGGGTGTTCTATGCAAAGATAAGGTGTTTGCGAGGTAAAACAGCGAAAAGAACTATGGAAAAGGGGTCCAAATACCACTTGTCGTCTCTAACCGGCAGAATAAGGAAAAAATGACTTTTTTCGAGATATAACATCTCAAGAAGACTAATAACCATGCAAGAGATTCATGCACAGTACAGTGGACTGATACATATCCATTAGAAGAAAACGTGTCATTTTCATGGTGATGAAGCTGTATATGAGGTATGTTTGATTTCATCAGAGGCTGTAATGACTGATGTGACAGTCAGTGTCGTGATTCTCCCTGTTTCTAGCTTTTATTTTTATTGGTATAGTTTAGTAGCAGGGCTATATTCGAGTCATGGATTCGTGATTTCAGAATTTTATGGACTTGGCCAGAGAGATTGGTGATTTTGTCCACTGAGAAAGTACAAGGACTCGAGTCCGAGTCCGGATCCGAGTCCTTGAAAGCTGAAAATTGTCGGACTTCTGACTTGGACTCTCCTGACTCGCCTACAGCACTGTTTAGTAGCGTAGCAGATGTAAACGATCATCTTATGATGAAAAATTCAGCAAGACTCCTTTATATAAAATTGCAGGATATATTTCCATAATTTTTTGGAATGTCAATGTTGTATATTAAATTGAAAATCACTTTTGTTTAGGCGGAGGTTAATTGATATCAATGCAAGTCACACTTTGAAAAGAGAGTAAGCTTGATGAAAGATGTTGAGGTAAAACAATTCTCGAGCGTTCATGAATTAGTTAACACATTGGGTCCAAAAACTGCTTTGCTGGAGCTTGAATTTAATGTTTCAATATAAACATTTCCTGATGTAAAATAAAGATCCAAGATTTTTGGTGAGCCCAATGAGCTCATACTCTTAAGACATTGAGGTTTATTAATATTCTTGGCACAAAAAAAAAAAAAAAAAAAAAAAAATCATTGCATTAAGATACAGAGCTCTACAGTGTTTGGCTACCTCAAGGTTCATTTGAATTTGCCAAAGTGAACATTTTATGCCATGGAAACATGCTATTGTTCACCTCAGTCGGTAAAGATAAAACAACAGCTTTTGAAGTTTCAATTTATCATAGGATGGATTTGCGAGTATTCTCGCTTGGGGCTAGCTTACAACAACAAAAATGACTACGTCAAAACAAGAAATTGAGAGTTCTTAAAGAAATAAATAATTCAATCTGACTAAAACCTCTGTCGCTTGTATGGGTTTATCACTTTCAAAGCTCAAGCCATGAGTCGTTTGGGCAATTGAAACCTTGGTATGGCTCACTTCCGGCTCAGGACTCGTTTCGTTTTTCCCCGTTGTTGTTTTCTTCAGCAACTCAATGGTTTGAAGTAAATTCGTTATTGTTAATTCCAGCATTTTTTCTCAATTTCCCTATGTTCTTCCTTAAGTTTTTGCAGCTCTTGCTCAGTTCTTTGCTTTTGAGTCACTTTTTCCTGTTAAAAAAGAAGATGAGAGAGAAAAAAAAAAGAAACACTACCCCAATAATGTTATGTGAAAAATGTAATGTCTATACAAGCAGCTTTTACTACAATGAGGTTCCTCTCCCCGAATATGTTACGCGTATATATGAGTATGTATATTTTTTGTTATTACCATAGCATTGTCAGTCACAAGGAAATACAGCAGCGAGAATGCTTCATTTTCTTGAGATTTGTAATGTGTACCAGAGCGCACCGCCAGGCATTCTGAACCGGGGCGTACCTTTCTTTCAATTTTGGGAAGGATGTCTCCTGAGAATTACATCAAATCGGAAAGTGTGCACGCTAACGCACGCGAAGCGTGATCTTTAGGTTATGTTAGAGGTTCTGTTGAGGTAGGCAGTGGCGTAGCTTCGGGGGGGGGGGAGGGTAGGGGCAAGTTTCCCCCCTGGAAAATAATTTGGGGAAATTTGAAAAATCATGATATGCCCTTTTCCTATTTCTCAAAATTTATGTTAGAATAAGAAACTGTGAAACATTTCTCATTTAAAAGTATTTTCATGCAACACATAAACCTAGATTTCGTCAGTGTCGCATGAACCGGCCCGCCTCGCGTTCCACAGAAATGTCCTCTCCGCGCAGCAGATTGAATGTTCTCTTGTATACGCGCGGGTGTTATGATCAGTGCATTCTGGTGCAGAGGAAGCTGTTTTCAGAAATATAACAACAAGTGATGCAGTACAACTAACAATGTACACAGTCTCCGCGTTGCACACTTTGGGAATTCAGTGGAAGGATGTGAAAACTGACAAGTCACTAATGTAGACCTCCGAAGTTATATTGTCCTACAAGCTTCAATCTTAGACAACACTGTTGGAAAACTTTGCCATAATGTTCTTGAATTTCAGTTCAAAGGTTTGCATGAATCCGCCTCCCCTGCTCCCCCTTCCAATGTTGCGCTGAAAGAGTGACTATGCCGTTAATAGGCTAACTGTGACCAACATTGCGTAGAGGAGCGGGTTTGTCCCAACGAGTTTTGTCCGAGATTGTAGTAGCGGGAGGGGTTTAAACTATACCGATTTTACTTTGTGTGCATAACCATGGATTGGGCTGAAACAATCCATGGCTTACGGTAAACATAACGTTAGTCTAGAAATTAGAATGAAAGGGATCCATGGGCTTACTTAGATTTTGTTACTTAGCCTAATCTTTGGATGCTTGCAGGCTAGTTCGGGAAAATAGCTTTCTGCTCACTTGGGGTGTAACAATAAACGGGTCCATGAATACCTGGTCCTAGGCTTGAACTTACTCGGTGAATTTTGCCTTCTACACTTAACAGACTGCTGTTCTAACAGGGTATCGTGTGTGATCTAGCTAATATTAGGCCTTCTTTCAGTGGCCCACGAAGGGGGGGGGGGGGGGAATTGGGCCATCCCCCACTCATGGATGCCATTTTTTTTTTTTTTTTTTTAAAATGCGTAACCATACTTTAGTAACACAGATTTTACTTCAAAAGATAGCATATGTGGCACCAGATTGCAGGTAAGGACACCTAATTTTTCAAAAATTTTCAAAGGGGGAAGGGTGGTCTCTAAATGGCCCCTCAGTAATGCCAATTTTTTTAATTCCTTAAAGTAGGCAAATTTTGTCAAATTTCAATTTTTACTTAAATAGTATCCCACTGTATGATGGTACCGATTGTCTCTAATTTAAGAATTTATAAAAGGGAGGGCCCACCGCATAGACTCCTTCCCGGGCCGGCATAGACCCATAAGACGGGGACAGGGGGCGGAGGGTGTTCAGGTAAGGTGAAAAATAGTTTGCCATTTATCACGCAAGAGATGTTAGGGGTAAAATCATTAACAGATGGGAATTCGATCAATCACAGACAATTTCATCAATTCAGCAGATCTTTAATGTAACCAAGTTAGTTAGTTAAACAGAGTTTTATGGCCCAGTTTCCAACCTAGCCGGACACGGCCCTTTTCCAGTTTCCAATTTAGCCAAGAGTCACAACAGAGAAGCATTAAAATAGCATATTTTCAATTCGTTGTTTAGTTTCCCCGAAAAGAATCAAAACCATTTCATATAGGCCTTATAGTGATAGTACATTTTATGTGTTAATTTTCTGATCACTTAGCATGTTCCGGATTTTTTCGTATTGCAAATAAAAGCTAAAAATAAAGACTGCATGTTTAGATTCTCTTTGCAAGCATGAATACGCAATTTTTGGCCATCTGAGGGGTCAACTAATGGTGGCGCTCCGCTCAGTCTTTTGGGCAAAATTACATTTTGGGGGTCAAAGTAGCTCTTAACTCTCTGATCACTTTGCGGTTTGCGAACATATTTTGAAGTGAGCATTTTATCGCAAACGACAAAGGAAGATAGTGACTCGTTAGATTCTTCGTATAAGTCTGGAAATGTTATTTCCGGCCATCTGAGTGGTCTGATTTTTCAAAAATTTTTTCTACGCTCCGCGCCAACCAATGGTGGTGCTCCGCTTAGATAATCTTTATGGCAGAATAACGTGTTGTGGCCTAGAAAAACCGCAAATTAAAGTGCTCCCTTTCGCCTATACCGATCGATGCTATTTTATTTTGACCCCTAAAAGTATGTAAACTTAATGTAAAGTTTTACTTCGTAAGGTAGCATAAATGGCATAAGAATACATGTAAAGACACTAAAGTTTCTGTTTTATCCTCATGAACCACCACAATTCAACTTTTAACACTGTTCCTGTTGTTGAAAATCTCGCACCATTTTGCATCTAGGCTCCTTGAAAACGTCAAAGAATTCACCCCTTTCCTTAGACCCCTAAAACCAGGCTGGCAATCACTCAATATACTGCTCCCCCCCCCCCACTCCCCCTAAGAGAAATCCTTTCTACGCCACTGCGCTCGTACATACAAATTAACCAGATATTGTTATCTAAAATATACTAAGAGTTGTTATTCCTAATTGCTCTATGATTAAACAGTAGTAATATAAACTTGGTAGAAGATATTTCCTCAGCCTGCCCATACTGGAGTATAGATTAAGGGCCTTTCGGAGTTTGATGGAGATCGGAAATTGATCGGTATGCACACCCATTAACCACGCATGCGATACTGTTACGTTTAGGTTTAAGCAGTCAATTTGAGGAAGTTTTGCATTACGCTCCATCCACTCTATGCGACGCGACTTATTGCAACAAGACTGTCTTGTCGTGATGAGCCACTGACGACTAACTAGTGTCCACGTTATATGGTCGCAGGTCCATGTCGCAGGTTCATGAAGCGTTTCAGGCAAAACTCTTCCGTATAACATACTTTTTATTTGTTACACTGAAGAAAGAGGAATGTGTTCTGTCCATTTCGATTAACTTAATTCGCGGGCTTCATTCCAGAAGTTCGTCATTGTTATCAGTTGCCCCTTTCAGTTTCATGCAACCGAACATGTCCAGTAGCATTAAAATGGATTGCTCGACTGACTGCAACTGGTTGCGGTTCATTCCACGCTTTGCAACGCATCTGAACAATGTCATTGCAATGAGTTGCGTTAAATCGAGCTTCATATTCTGGACGTGGCTTCAAGATTATATTATTCAAACAACTTCCGTTGAACACCCTAAATGCTGTTGAGATAGATTTTAATAGATAAAACAAACGAAGCAAACTTAAATTTATCGCATGAAAATTGTCAGAAGAAGAAGAAGAAGAAGAAGAAGAAGAAGAAGAAGAAGAAGAAGAAGAAGAAGAAGAAGAAGAAGAAGAAGAAGAAGAAGAAGAAGAAGAAGAAGAAGAAGAAGAAGAAGAAGAAGAAGAAGAAGAAGAAGAAGAAGAAGAAGAAGAAGAAGAAGAAGAAGAAGAAGAAGAAGAAGAAGAAGAAGAAGAAGAAGAAGAAGAAGAAGAAGAAGAAGAAGAAGAAGAAGAAGAAGAAGAAGAAGAAGAAGAAGAAGAAGAAGAAGAAGAAGAAGAAGAAGAAGAAGAAGAAGAAGAAGAAGAAGAAGAAGAAGAAGAAGAAGAAGAAGAAGAAGAAGAAGAAGAAGAAGAAGAAGAAGAAGAAGAAGAAGAAGAAGAAGAAGAAGAAGAAGAAGAAGAAGAAGAAGAAGAAGAAGAAGAAGAAGAAGAAGAAGAAGAAGAAGAAGAAGAAGAAGAAGAAGAAGAAGAAGAAGAAGAAGAAGAAGAAGAAGAAGAAGAAGAAGAAGAAGAAGAAGAAGAAGAAGAAGAAGAAGAAGAAGAAGAAGAAGAAGAAGAAGAAGAAGAAGAAGAAGAAGAAGAAGAAGAAGAAGAAGAAGAAGAAGAAGAAGAAGAAGAAGAAGAAGAAGAAGAAGAAGAAGAAGAAGAAGAAGAAGAAGAAGAAGAAGAAGAAGAAGAAGAAGAAGAAGAAGAAGAAGAAGAAGAAGAAGAAGAAGAAGAAGAAGAAGAAGAAGAAGAAGAAGAAGAAGAAGAAGAATGTTTTGAAATTGTTTTTACTCTGTCTACACTGTGCAACAAACTGAAAACAAGCATGTTTTGGGTTTGTTGCAGGTGAAGTGTTTTGAGAACGTTTAACAAATGTTGCTCGTGCCTACAGGCATTTAGTTCAAACCAGTGGACATGCGTTATGTATTCATCTCTTAAAGCTCTCTGATTAAACAAAGGACCCCCTACATTGTGACATGTTATATTATGGACATATAGAAGATTTACCACCAATCATGGGATGCATCATTGCAACCAGGTTGACACAGAGATAAACTGTACATCGCAGGTGAAGGGGATTGGGGTAAGGTGGTTAAACATCGGACGTTACCTACTCGGTGAACTTTGTTTTTTCGGTAAAACCAATAGCACCCATCATGTTCATATAAGCATGATTAGGGAAAAAAAAACCCATTAAATCCAATTGTTATGGAGGAATGTGAGTCGTTTCTCAAAGTGGCATTTAAGCGCGTTTTTGTAAAGTAACCAAATGGACCAGTTGCTGTTCTTAGAGCTATACGATAGCACGTCATCGGTATTAGCCATTTCAATATGGCGGGATTGTTCCTGGGTATTATAAAACTAAAATGAAAAACTTCTTATTGAATATAATCCGCTTATCAATTTGATTCTGAATATATCTCAATATCCTTTAAGAAAACTTCGAAAGCATATTGCCGCCCCATTATTAGGCATTGTAGTTATATGATGACATTGCTTGGAGATTGCACGTGTGAATATAAAGTTCTATACAATGATTTGGGGTTTTCCAAGGGCAAATAGGCCGGCAGATAAGGGAAAGTGGAACGAATAAGTAAAAGAAGTACAGATAACAAGTGAGTATATGAATGTGGACCAGATTGCACTTAACGTGTCACACGCGGCCGACGAGGCCCAACAACGGCCATGATTTAACCTGAAAATGGTTCAATAAGTTTACATAACCTCAGTTAGTAAAGTGCTATGGAATAAACTTTATAAGTAAAATGTTATTTAAAAAATATTTTCTGAGAATGATATGTTTCTATAATCTTACTTCTAGTCTCTTGATAGACTTCTACCAAGTAGCTACATGGTGAGTTAATCTCAAGTTCAGTGAAAGCCTCTGCAAGTCTGTCCACATTAAACGGCTCAATAACAGCTCTCCTTTCCAGGGAAAGAAGAAGCATATCTGCAGGCTTTTCTGTTCCCAAGTTGTTGTCCTGCTCATTTCCAGAAAGTTTAAAAAAATCTGTCAACCTCTGACAGTGATCTTTGGGGAGCTTCTCTGTGAAATTTTCCCTGAATCGACCATAGTTGAATAACTCCCCCTGTAAAACACACATCACGTGAAACATCAACAGCGAAGTAAATGTTGTCGTGTGTTATTGGTGACACTCTTTAAGGGACTTTCCATTCCTATGGTCTCATATTACGTCAATCGTCTTTTGCACAGCCCCGCGAGGAGAACATGTGACGTTCTTTGAATAAGTTTAAAATCGATGAGGATTTAACTGCTATAATTCTGTAGTCTGATAATCTCGTATGGTCTGTGTCGAGTTTAGCCAAACTGTCTCTATTATCTCAAAATCTTCGACATAATGAACCTCTGCTTCAGTGAGAATCCGATTTGAGATAACTATGAAATCAGACATGCTGTGGCTTCATGGAGCTAAGATCTTTCTGCAGCATTCTTATTGGCATGAAATGTAAAAATGAGTGTGTTTAAGAAACAAGCTTCTGTCATATTGGGTACTGCAGTCCCTCATTCATCCCCCTCTCAACCGAATGCCAAGTGACGCAAAACTTTTTTAATTACCGTTAGCCCTTTGTCCCCTTAAATGTTCTTCCCATTGTAACATTTGTACTATATTTTTGCCGAGAAGTGTCATCGTGACACTGTTAGCACTGGCACGAATGACAGACCAATGAATTAACGTTGGTTGTATGTTGATGACGCTGTGGTAAAATATTTGCTTGTACAGGGGCGTCGATTTAGTTTCCAAAGTGGGGGGGGGGGGGGGATCTGGCCTAAATTTTTCTACTGCCCTGGTAAGGTGTGTAAAGCGGCGTAGCTAGTCATTTTTCGGGGGTGAGTGGGAGGGGGGTGGGCAAGCATCAAGATTTTACGATTTTGTAAGTGGGAACACCACTATACTAGGGCCGTAATTTGTACTGTTACTAGTGACAGAATTCCCTGTTATGAATTTGCGGCACCCGAAGCGCGCTGAAATTTTTGCCATTTTTCAAATATTTTAAAATACGATGCTTGTATTGCAAAAACAGTTTGAATGCTGGGTTTCCTGTAAAAAAAAATGACAAGTTGGGATTACTGAAGAATTTGCCATTGGCAAATCTGAGATTGAGGGGAGATGCGCACTATTTAACAAGAAATTTCCTTACTAGATAACGAAAGCCTTAACCCCTAACCTTATCCCTAACCCGGACAAAGAATACAATCGATACAATAAAATGCCAACAGCCAATCAAGAAACACCTTGTTAAAAAGTTTTGAACTACCCGAGATTGAAGGGCGACCAAAGATCGTTGTTGCTACATAGTGTAATCCAAACCCTACGATATGAGGCCCTCTGACGAACGTTGAGTCAAGAGCTTACATTGGAGAAAATTTTCATTTTATGAAAGGAAATTTATGAAAATAGCACAGTAGTTACTGGCGTCACTAGATGATCAGAGGTCGCATAGGCCCTATAGCAAATTCTCGTTTTTCCACTTAAAAAGCCCAGAGCTCGGAAAATTTTATGAACAAGCACTTTTGCTTAGGAATCGCATTTTTGGCTCCCGAAGCGAGCGGAAAATTTTGCCTTCTTGAAACAAATAAAGACGTATGTGGAGCTTTTAATGGGGAGATTTCGGAATTTCATGAGTTGTCAAAGCCACACAGTAGACTGGTTTCAAAAAATGCAAATTTCATTTTTCAGAGCCACCTGCCCCCTGAAGCTACGCCACTGGGTGTCAATATTTTGAGTTACTAGGAAAGTGTGGGTTAATACTCCAATTGACTATAAGGTTAATATCAATGTAAATGCCGGGTGTACTCGATAAAAAAATTAGAATCACAACGAAAATTGTCATAGTTTGAGAAAGATTTGTGCAAATTAAAGTTCTATTAGTAATAAACCATTTTTGAAGGAAAGAATGTAAAATAAATCCATGACTTTATCAAAAGCACACTTCAATCTACTACGGGAAATTCACAGGTGGGGGAACGGTACCAACTGGTACGGTGTTACTGAGACACCGTTGCATAGGCCTACTCCTGTAAGATTGTTGATACAAAGAAAAAATCGAATGTCGAAATTTCGCATTAGAAATCATACATTTTTCTAGAAAAGGTTGCATGCAGACTGTGCACGGAAACATTTTCATGTTCCTTAAAAATGTGTTTGCCAATTACAGCCTGACAGGCTGGTCATTCACAAAAGACCATCGATTTCATTAAAACAAACTAGATGACGGTTCATCTTCTTCATATTCCTAAATATTGTGTTCCTTTATAACCACGCCTGCTGCCCTATGCACACGAACAATCGACATAATAATAGAGACCGATAAATAATGTATTTTTCATATGTAGGGGTAAAAAGAACTTCAATGAGACTGCAAGCGCAAAAATTTTGGGGATTTGCAAAGTAAAATGTGAAATTATTGATACAGAAAGCTAGTCTATCGGAATCGGTATAGGGGACACCTTTCTCGGTAGTGCCTAATTTTTAAGTTTCACATTACAAAAAGGAGGGGGACGGGATTTTAACGTTAGTATAAAAAAAGTGGGACACACGTCCCTCCTCACTGCCCCAAATCGACGCCCTGTGCTTATATATTCCATTCACATATTTTATTTTCGCCTTAAGTGGAAGATATAATCAAGTTTCCCCTTACGATGGAAATTAGTATTGCCTCAATTAACTTTAGAGTGCACAACTAACCATATCATACACCTTTATATAGTTGACTATCAATTCGTATAACTACAGTAATGGTTTAATTTAGTTAAGAGTGCATCCCTTACCATATCATAAACCTTTACTTCATCTGTACTTCTGTCCGTCCATACAATCTTGTCACCTCTGTCGGATATTCGGATTCTGGAAACAACAGAATCAACTTCGAAAACGAGGAGACTGCAAGTTTTTTTACATGACAGGGAATAAAATACAGCTTTTTGTTCTGATGTAGGAGTTGACCAATACGTGTTACCCCATACAGCTGTGCATACACCCAATTGTATATTCGCAGAGACGGTGCGAATGAAGCAAAGTTGATCCGAGGGCTTCGTTAATTCAGACAAAATTGTGCCCTTTGATTCTTGATATATCAACACTCTTTCTCTTTTAGTGCGCGCATTACTTGTAAAGAGAAAAATTCTATCACCAATTACTGTCATATCTTCAGAGTAGTCGTCATCTCGAATTCCTTGTAGGATAATCGATTTGATTTCATCAAGGTTCGTCACATCAAAAACCTTTATTTTATTCGATTTCTCAAAACCGATAAATATTTCCTTTCTTCCTCTGCCAGACACACATTTAATCCAACCATGATTTTTCAATGTTACTTTACGTAATTTTGTGGTTTTACACTGATTTAAGTTAATCAATTCTATTATATCACCAAGACAAGTTGCTATTAGTAGGCACTTGAAATCAGAGTAAGATTCAATAAATGAAACAAATCGTAACCTGTATTGCCACCCATCTTCTGCAGTATAACTTTCAAACTCTTTTGAATAAGTTATTGTTGGTTTATCTCTAAGACCAGGATTTCTTAGAAAAGTGTACACTTCTAGATATGTTCGGTTTGTTTTCTCGTTGTAGCCAGTAAAAGCGATATTTCCATTCAAACTGACAGATATATCCAGAAGTCGCCAGCCATCTTGTTTCGAGAATCTACTGTGCTGAATGCAATAACAGCTGTGTGGAAAAAAACGAAAAAATATAATAATATATACTTTTGGTGAAAGAAGCATACACGAATCAGGTCACAGCTGTAAAGCCCTTAAAAGACACTTTGAAAGAGCTCATCTAAAACACGAATTAGGGAAGGATTAGGCTTTAAGAGGCATCGGGACGAGCGGAATACTCACTTTGAAGTTACGCGTTTTGAGAGGATAAATATTTCGGGCGTTATCTGATTGAAAAAGTTATCGCACAAAAATTAGGTCGACGGGCTTTCCAAACTGTTAAAGAGAGTACTCGTGTTAGGTTAAGCGTAAAAATGAACATAAAAGTCACTCTAAGGAGAAGGATTTAATGTACATTCAGAATTAGAACAAACACGGACATTAAAAGCCGGGAAATAGTATTCGAAAGGAGATCCACCTCTGAGATTAACATGTTATCGTCAAGATTATTCGATTCCCCGGCTGTTTTACTTTCTGTAGTACTTTTACTTAACATTAAAAGAATATTCCATTATGTGGCATTCATAATAGTTCAAAGGTTCAGTTCATGCACAATTTACGTTTAATATTTTCAACATCGACTTATCACTATCTGACGTTACCTTGTCGGTAATAATTTTGTTATGTTTTTGAAAAAAGGACCTGTCAAATTCCATGCAGGATGAAAGCGAAAGTTATCCAAAAGACTACTCAAGATTGCTATACCATATTTTTCATTTGCCTGCAATATTTAAGACTCATCTAGGAATTACCCCAATAGTTAGTAGCTGCAACGGCATCCTCACTTGTTGGGGACTTTTTGAAGAACTCGTGCCAATGAAACTCTTTGCAAGGCATGTAAAGAACACGTGGTACTTTCATGATGTCGCTGGAATGTTCAAAGATGGCCAACGAGCACGTACATATATTGAAACAAGTATCCACAGTCGTATGTGGACTAATCTTAGATGATATTATTTAAGTTGAAATGGCAGTATCTTCAACAGACCCGAATCCCAATGTACTGATAATGAGACTTATTCTGTTTACAGAGTATATCGGATGTGGAGGTGGATTTGGGAATTACAGGGACCGTGAAAACGATTGGGGAGGGGGGGGTAGGGAGCTTTAGCTCCCACTTTTCTTGCCGTAGGTATTTTGGGCCGCTCTACATTACTATTATATTATAGAACATATTGGGCCACTTTTGTGGTTAGCCCCCACTTCAAAATTCGCTCCTCATCCCTGCATGGAGTGTTCTTTTAAACTGCCTTGTAAAAGCTTTTAAACATTTTGTCAGAAATGTTGGCACTTCTAGCGCATGTTTTTTAATGATATGGTCTAGGGAAGAATTTCGTAATTTTGTACTAAGGCCATATATATAGGATGTGTTGAAACCAAGAACTAACCACATAGCGCCGATTTTGAAAACGTAAGTTAACCAAGAAAGTCGTTACCGCGGGGAAAGAGAGTATTAGCCTGGGGTTATTTTCAGATCATTTTCCAGGTGTTCGTTGTGTGGTGGTCAGAAAGCTACTTGGAAGGATCACGAAACCCTTGGATCTTCGGAATACACATTAAATGGTATGGAAAATGAATTTCAACTATCCAACTCCCCTCTTCAAAGGACATTCTTGAGCCGAGATATAAAATGGTGGTGTTTATTGAATCAAATTAAAATGGTACATTGCCAAGTAATTTGTGATGTCATTGTTGTACTATTCCAATTACAATGTTTAAATTTATTTGTTTTCTCTGACTTGAAGTTACTCCACCTTGTACCAAGATTTGATAGCACTCTTACTCTCATGAGGTGATGTAATTCATTAAGCCCTTTCTGTGCAACATGTTATGCAAGCAAACAGGAACTTTTCAAGGCCATAAAAACCTTTTTTATTCTTCAGGGAAACGAAAGCGGTCACGTGAGTTGTACAACAAGAAAGTCACAAATTATTGCGCAATGGAGTATTGTGGTTTGGGTGAATTAACTTAAACATTTTATATCTTGGCTCAAGATGTCCTACGAAGATGGTAGCTGGACTGTAAGACTTCATTTTCATGCTGTGTACTGAGAATTTTTTAATTGTTTTAGCTTGAGGTACACTTTAAACTTTTATTCACTAAAGGAGGAACTAAAGCTTTTGCATTTACCATATTCTTTTCTTAAAAGGAAATACAGAGAAACATATGCCCCATCTGTATTTCATTTCACCATAAATGCCTAAATTCTGCTGTATCCGCACCTTTGTCATTTATTAACTTTAAATCATGATATGTTTTCATTTTTCTCTGGTCCTCTCCCTTTCGTTTTCCTTTTTTCTTTACTTTCTCCTACCCTTTTTCTTTAATCTGTTTATACTTCACTTATCCTCTGTGGAAATTTCTTCCTGGTCGATCTCTTCTCGGGGATTTCAACAAGTAAAACCTCTTAGAAAGAAAAATACTTTTAACTCTTTTCCAGTGTTGGCATAGTCAGGGCGTTATTTTTTCTGTGGTTCATTTGTCATATTCCAGTCTGAAGCTAAAACAGGTTCCATCCTTTCCTACCTATCACACGATTAAGCTGCGAATTGGCCTAGCCCTTTTATTTGAAATCTGAATATGAGGCTGAAAGTGTGGCTCTGGACCAAAGGATTCGGAGAATGTGAAGCCGAATCCTGCGCTAACTTCAAAATGTGAGGTGAAGCCTGTGTCTGCTTCAGACTGGTGTGTCGAATAACACCTACTTGCAATACCACAGCAATAGTGTGGGATAAAGATCAGGAATTTTAAATTTTAATACGAGGTTTGATGGAAACGTCATTCAGTGGCATGACTGCTACTTGTTAAAAGTTCCGTGAAAATTTCGCACCACATTCTAGCTGCCCTGACACAGGAAACTTATGCGAAGAAAAATTAAAAACCAAGCTAGTTACCTGATCGTCGGTTATAGCCTATATACTTAGTTTTGAACGTGTTTAGGAAATCATACCTTCTGGCTGGCTTGGAAATTATCGCTGCCAATTTACATATAGAACTCTATTGCTTATGCTGAGCACCAAGCACAATGATACTAAGTTCCAGTCAGGACTCGAACTCCAGACCTCCCAGAAATCAAGAGGTGCTTCAGTATACAACCTTTGATATTAATGAACCCCATTTATGGCTGACTCAATCAGACAGTTACTTGGCTGTTCGGATTTGTCTATTGTGGAGATTCCTGGATAACACTAAAGGTATATTTTTTCACTTTTCCTAGTAATTGATTTGAAAGAAGAACACTGAGTTACATGCAATATCACTTACGGAGTAGGAAAGGGTAATTGTCTGCAATTTATTTCCAGAAAGCCTGTCACAATTCAACGTTCCACGTTGCTATAAGAGGAGATGAACAATTGCAATGTATTTGTTATTGAAATAAATCATAAAAGTTACTAATAATCATGCGGACATAGTTATTGAGAAAAATAAATTGAATGTTCCTAGACATGTCATTTTAATCGAGAATGTTTTGCATAATTAATGTTAATCAGCATACTAGGAGACAAGTAGCAGCTCTAGTAACGGCCCATGGCAAATGTTGTTATGCGATGTACCAAACCACGCAAAAGCAAGAAGCTACACAAAATATGTTCGGACTATGATAAATAAAAAATATGCTGCAGTTGGGCCTGGAAAACAAAGCAACAGAGGATTTATGTTGCTTTGCATCATTCCAGTAGTGATGCTCCACAAAATTTTTGCTTGTTATTTACAAGAAAAAAAAGTGTAACAAAAAAGAAGGGAGCAGCCCTTGTCAAAAAGACAAAACTGACACTTGTCTTTCTTATTTTGCTTTGCAAGGATCTTAATTACCGACAAATTGACCAATAAAAGGTTGGTCTTACCCTGGTCTCTAATTTTATTTTCTGGTCAAAAAATGTGTGAAGCTATTGTAGGTAACACGCGTTTTTGTATTGGAGTTCAAAATATGAACAATTTTGTCCTTCTCGGCCTTTTAAAGGGTTGCCTTATTGGCAGTCTGTTTTAAGTGACATTTCTTTCAATTTTCGGAGTTATTTTTGATCTTTTTTATTTACATTTTGGGAAAGGTAAAAAAATAAAGAGAAAGTTTCACTGAAACCTGCACAATCACAAAGGAAGGTTTCGGCCATATAAAGCCCTTTTGACTTTCACATAATGCGCTGTTACGATCCGGGAGAGCCAACAAATGTAAAAATAGAGCCTGCAACCGGTGCTAAGGATGTTGGCAAAGGATTCTAATAAAGCACTGATCAGGAGACTCCCTACGTTGATATAGCCGCATAAGATGCCGGTAAAGATTATTTAAACCTAATGCACATTTAACCAACCAGCACTCTCGCGAAAGGGGTGCCTCATCCATCCCCCAACCCACCAAAAGTCTTCAGAGCGAAAATAGTTGGGAAATCTGAAATTACAGAAAGAGATTTCTCACACTGTCTAGCACTGGGGTTACGTTGACTTCCCGCGTAGATCAAGTGCCGTGGACTAATATCACATATACACCACCACCATAAGAGAGTCTTCTTCGCAAATCCATCATAAATTGCTTCAATAGTCACGCACTCGATGTAGGCCTGCTATTTACCACTATATCATCTCAATAAATCTAAATTCTGTATTACACCGAAAATGGACACCTGCCTCCTTTTCACCACATGCATTTCAGCTATACGTCTGTGAAGATGGGGTGAGATGGTGTTAGAGGGGTTTCCGACCAAGAATCACTTTTGATCATGTTTTGTCACAAATAGTTATGTCGGAATATAACGAATATTTCGCACACTCCGCGTTCTTCAAATATTTAGAGGAGGTTTTAAAGTTCAACTTGAGTCAACTGGTTTAAGTCGGGACGGCCACGGGCTCTTTTCTCCTACTTTCGACCTTCCTCACGTTATCATATAATCAACATTTTTGTGATACGGACGCATAGCAGCAAAAGTTTAAAAAAAAAAAAAAACATTTCACGAATTCAGACTTGAAAATGGCAATTTTCTGCTTTCGATGCTCTTGGTTAGATTGTGGTTCATGCCTGAAACATGCTATAAAATGTAGGAAATTTTTCATTCCGTCATTTTTCCGAGTGCCAAAATTTTCCAGTGGGAATGGTGTCCAGGACCAGTGTCCTTTCCAATAAACTCTCCCCGGCAGTGATCTATCAGTCATTGCGCTCTTTCATTTAAACGTCATGTCTACACATGCTGCATGGATGGAACAGGTGGGTGGGATAGACAAGGTCTCTTTATTGGCCGTCTGACAGACTTTAAGTATGTTAAGTTAACCTGTATAGGTGTTTAGGTACATGAGGTGCACGGTCTAAGGCGCTAGCGTAGCTGCACTCTAAAACAAATTTCTTTTAAATAACAGGAAGTTATTGGATAAAAATTCCAATCGTTCTCTGTTATTTTTACAGACGAACTGTAAACAGTATGTAACTAGAAAAAATTGTATTTTCTTTTACAATTTTTTCAGTAAATTATTTTTCAAGAATATTCTGTAAAATGTCTAGCAGAGAAATGTTTGTTTCCAGTGACGGTATTTTGGAGGATTATGTCGAATGTATATCAGTAAATGTCATAAACAGCAAGCAAGCACGGTAAAGTCGTTTCAACGCTTTTATCCTCATTTTTCTTAAGTCCTCCCGACCCTCTGGCAAAGGGCTGTTTGGCGAAACCAAACTTTAAACTGCTTTCCGAAGAAGCTATACGTCTACTTAAGGACAGCACTTAACCAACTTCAAGAACTTCAGATCGTTTACATCATTGTCTGTCATGTATGCTTCCATTCTAGCTAGGATGAAAAGAACAGATACTACACATGATCTTAGCCAAAAGGATTCCGTTGACATCGCTCGAATACACTCAATACCTCACTCATTTTGATTAGGTCAAAGTTCTTAAAGCTAATCATTCCAACCTACAATTTAGATATAGGTATATTTTTATTTTCCAAAAAGAAAAGGATACTACAAAGGATTCCACTATATAAGTTGTAAACATTTTGAGAGACTATTGATAAGTAAATAATCAATTCTTAGTGAGCACAAATACACAGAGACACTAAGGAAGGAAGTAATTAACATTTAAATGAAATTTATAGACAAAATTAGCCACACCCACTTTATAATAATGTGCTACTTGTATAAAAACATTTCTTTCCTGTTAAAAACCCTAGCGAAAGACAGAAATTACATGTAAATTACTTCAAACAAAGATGACATGTAATTTTACACTCATGTCTGTTTAAGTACTAAGATTAACAGTGAAATTTGTGTTAAAAACTTAAATGGTTTTTTTTTTTGAATAACCGAACCATCATGTAAAATGCTAGATTTGTACATTGAAAAACCAAAATTTGGTTGAATAGCAGGATATTTATATTTTACACGGAAAACAGAAAATTTAAGTAAAAAAGTCTCATTTTCACGATATTTTTAACAATGTTGAAGGATCGAGGCAGTCCTGCGTCATCCCACCCATTTTTTTAGTGTAACACGAATTTCAACTTAAAGGAAGCTCATATGTTGGCAATGTAATAAAAAAGACACAAAAAATTTAGTAGGGGAGGTTCCTCCCACCTTCTAAAACCTCGGCTCATGGGGCAGGAAGAAGACTGTCTCCCATATTTTCGCAACATATGAATTTCGGACAGAAGTTTAAAACCATCTGACAGCCATCAAAGTCTTAAATAACCAGGCATGCTTTTAAATACATCTGAAACTTTCATACGTGTCTGAATTCTTAACAAAATTTGCTTGAAAACTATGTAAACATCATAGTCACTTTAAAATTTGTGAAATATCCCAAAACACAATGAAACTTGGCAAAACATTCTGACAGCCTTAATGATATACGTACCTCAGTTCCATAGTTTAGAAATGATTGTGCCCCAAAAGGAGGAATATCGTCCGGGTGGAAGCTGCAAAAAGATGTGGAATGATTTTGACGAGGGAGTTGTTGCAATGACCTTCTTAATTCAAGATTACACAGTAAGAAAGGAAAGTACCCAAGTGTAAAAGGAGTCTAAATTTTTGGCCGGGAGAATTGAAGTGGTGCATTTTATCTGGTAATTTTCTAACCGCATCGCAATCGTATCGCAATTTGTTCACTTAATATTGCAGTTAGAATTTTATTGCAAAAGAAAGTTCAAAATAACGACTGCTTACTACAGAGTCTAAGGATCCCTTGTAGCAACTTACCGCAGTCTGGATAATGCTATTTCGGGAATGTCGAGAGGTCCCGATTGTTCATTTTTTTTGTACATCCGAGCCAGCTTCGGTGGCGCTTTGCTTAGACTTCCAAAGCAATGATTGCATATCTTTGAAAGAGAGTCCTCTGCCCACAACCTGCAGTGCTGCTCACCTTTGATGCTCTGAACTTATTCTTCGTGAAAATGCATCAAGATGACTATTAGCAAATATATTCTCCATCAACTGCCACAGTAGAATGAGAAGAAGGCTGTGATTTTCTCACAATGTTTCGTTCGTTTTATTACTACACGTCCTTGTTTTAGACTGACGTCAATATTGCACCCCATGCGATCTACCTAAGGGGGGGGGGGGCATAAAAGCCTGACAAATGCCGTTTACGATTATGTGAGGGTTTGCGGTTTCTAAACATTTCAAGTACCTTCCGCTTAGTCCCAGATATGCCATTTCTGGCTATCTTAGAGATCGCGGTTTCCTAAAATTTCCTCTGCGCCCTGGGCCAAGCGATAGGGCCGCTCCGATAGTCTTCCAACTCGTCCTTTAAAAATTATTCCACCTGGATTGAGATGTGTAATGTTTCGCGTTTTTCCCGTTCCCTGCTAAAAGTACATGTGAAGGTCATTCACCGCCCAAAAAAATGGAAAGTTTTCATTCACGTCCTATTAGTCTTATCCCACCAGACATTCATGCTTCATGTATTCACACTGTCAGAAACGTGGCGCGAAAATTACGTAAACAACATGTTTTCGGTCGCAACGCGTATTAGCATTTGGCACCATGTTCTATTGTGGAGGAGGTAATTCCCAGTTCGGGTCATTGCACTTTAAGAATTTGTGCCATGTTTAAAGTAGCTTTAAAGATCCAAGCATCCAAAGCGAGGTGTCTTAAGAAACAGAAAGTTAATGGATTCCAGTTCCCTTGGCGATGGTATTCCAAAAACAAATGAAACTTGGCAAAACATTCTGACAGCCTAAATAATATATGTACCTCAGTTACATAGTTTAGAAATTTTGGGGATGCGATGGGCGATGTTGAAAAAATGAAGGGGAGCCAAAAAAATAAAAAAAAAATAAATGGCAAGAGGAGGGAGGGAATCGGGGACATTTTTTTTTTACAGTTTTTCGGGGGGGGGGGGGGGCTCTTAGTCGTTACGATAAAGTATGCAGTCCCCGACGGCGACTAGTCTCCCCGATGGTTAACCTGTTTTTTGCTCTCAAGGGACAATTTCCCTAATAAGAACCCCAAATTTTCGGCGCGCTACGAGCGCTGTAGATTCACTCCAATTTTTTCAGTACTTCCATTCCACATGTCTAGAAATTGTAAGTCCTCTTACCAAGTAACTGGTAGGCAGAGTGCACAGGTTATGCAGAGGTCGTAAATTTTATCCCATATCACAAAGCCTAGTAACTGTTGCTGTTCTCTTGTGTGTGTCATGTGATAGGTCAGATGGTGAGCCACTCACGGAGCATAGTTTGGCTATTTTATCGGGTATTCCAGGTGGTTTCGACACAATGTATGTTATCACCGATACGGTCTACAACCCCTACAGTTTTTATTTTTTCTTTTTGTTCTTAATGATTACATAGGCTATGTTATTTTTGTGAGCCCACCCAAAAATTTCGCGCGCTTTGCGCGCTTTGCAATTTCACGATTCAGATTCAAAAGAACACTAACTCGGCTTTTAAAATATTAAGAAACATTGTGGAAAGTGTGCCCAAGGCTGCAATGATATGGGATAGTTAGTCTCCTTCATACCACCCTCCTGACATAGGGGCTGTGGAACTTGTGGTCGCTGGCATGGCCCGCCCCCCCTGTCGGGGATAACCTGTCGCCTTCTCATGGTCGGTTTAGTTACTTTGGCTTTCACAAGAGTTATTTCTGCGATAAACCCCAAAATGTTCGGTACGCTTTGCACACTCTTCCTCAGTTCCGTTACCTAGAGCTAATAAAGTACAAACCCTTCCCATCTTTTCATGTAAATTAATAAGTAGAATGAATGGATTAATGTTCATGTCGGGAGTTTCATCTCATTTCGCTAAACTTAGTTAATTATCTCTTGTGTCAGTCGTGCGGTACGGACTCGAAGGAGAAATTACAATATAATTTGTGTCCGATAGGGCCCAAATGCCGAGACAATTTATTGACCTATATAAGATTTAAATAAGTACAGATTCTTTCTAGTGTAGGCTAACCCCCAAAATGTTTGCCCCCTTTTCCACGGTTAAATCAGTGCGGAAATATCTTCCTCTAGCATATACAAATTTGATGTCGTATATGGCTCGCAATGACAGGTATAGTTCACAGGTTTTCTTCAAACCTCCCTCATCAACTCATCGACTGCATCCTGGCTGTCGGGGCTTGGGTCGCTACCCACCCTGCCCCTCCCCCGTTCGGAGAGTGGCCCTTCGTCGGGCAAATCCTGGCGCCAAGCCTGGAGGGAAGACACATTTTTCCAGTTATGACTTGTATATGTGTAATGAAGCAATGAACTAGAAATGGAAGCTGCATTTTTTGGAGAGCGGCAACTATTTTGGAGGGGCTGTCAATTTCACTAGGAGGACGTGTCGGCCCTCTAAAACTCCCTATGGAGAACACTGGAATCTAGTATAAAAAGAACAAAATATAGCACCATATTGCATTTAAGCTCTTCGAGACAGCAAAACATTCCAAAAGGGGAAGGTGACACCCAGGGAGACAGGCCCGTGGTCAGGGGGTTCAGGGGGTTCGCACTTAGTCCCGCCCATACCTAATTTTTCTTATTTTTAATTTTTGTTTAATTTAAATGGGGTTCTGGCGTTTTTCAGGGCAAAATGTCAATTCCGCTGGTTTAGCCAAATAAATGTAAGCCTTATGAGTAGCTGTTTTGTTCCAGTGCGACACAATTCCCTAGGGCCCCATTGACTCGTACCGAGTAACCTTCTTACAGTCACACACTAACCCTGCTAACTCTCGAGGGAATAAGGAAAACATTGATACAAGATTGAAAATGTCCAAAAATTCCAACTTAGGTGTTCAACAGATCGCTCAATTTTGATGTAAAATCTCCTTGGGGCAGGAAGGGGAGAACCACACCTTCTCCCCGTTCGGTCGCTCGGCTCCTCACTTGGGCGCTTCGCTCCCTCAAGAAACTGCCACACCCCAGTGGCGGCGATGAAAACTGAAAAAGTTTGGGCTAAAGGTATGTTCAGTCCCTCAATATTTGTCAAGTGCTCCAATTAAGAAGCGGGGAGAATTTCGAAGTTGGGCTGAACGTATTCTTGCTTAAAACACTCGGGAAGTGCCGTTTCCGGCCATCTGAGGGGTTTGTAAAACCAAAAATTTTCTTGTACGCTCCGCGCTAATCGATGTTAGAGCTCTGCTTAGAAACATGTATTAACATTTTTCATAGATTGTTTTTTTTTTTATTTTTTTGCATTAATTGAGAAATATCAGAAATGAGATCCATATTTCTAGACTGGGGACATGCAGCATAAAACACTCGGGAAGTGCCGTTTCCTGCCATCTGAGGGGTTTCTAAAACCAAAAATTTTCTTGTACGCTCCGCGCCAACCGATGGTGGCGCTCCGCTTAGATAGTCCCGTCGGTCAAGATTGGGGACGATGAGTAGACTTTGCCCCCGACAAGAAAATCCTGGCTACGCCCCTGCTGATATCCTTCACAAGTATCGTTAATCTGAAAACGAAAAACATTATTCAGTTCAGTACGTGCAAATAGATAAAATATCCAAACCCGTTTTTTCGAGTATTTATTCGGATAATGCATAAGGTATGAGAAAATCAGAGTGTAATAAGCCGTGAGACATTTTGGGACTACTGACGGCCTATTTCAGTTAGTCTCACCTGAAAGTTGATGAAATGATGAGTGCTGTTGATTTCCTTTAACAGTAACCATACGGTTCTGTAGGAATAGCGTATGCAAGCAAGCAACTGTGCGTAATGACTGTCCAGTGGTTAGCAATTTTTGTTTGGTTAGTGAAATAGTGGTACAGTGGGTGGCGTATAAATAACAACTGCACAAGCTTGCTCTGCGGTGAAAGTTTCAATGACATGGATTAAAAGAAACATAGCTCACACAATGTTGCTTTGAAAATTTGAGGAATGGTTTAACCTGATTGGAGGATTTTATGGATCCCTTTTCCCAGAAAAATTCAGTCAGACCATTGTGCTTTCGGAAGCTGAGCTGATGTAAGGGGTGTGGGTGGACGGGGGCAAAGTCTGAATGGGGGGAAATAACTTCTAAAAGCTGCTTGTAACAAAGTTTTGATGACGAGCACTGAAGCTCACAAATTCCTAAAATTCCTCCGAATGATAGTGAATCATTGGATATATTAACCCTAATTTCTGGTGTATCACATATCAGGTGCTTCGGAGAGCTCTTGAATTTTTGCAGATTGGACAATGGACAGTGCCGTGAATCGTTGCTTACAAATTGTATAGAGGAGGATGAGGATATATACGTCATTACGCACCTTTCGATCGTTAAATTTAATTAGCTGCAATGAGTACATGAGCCATTTATTAAAGAAAAAAATATCAAGTACAGGACATGTTCTGCCAAAAAGGATTATTACTAAGCTGGTTTTGTCAAATGGGTATATCCACTTGAGAGACTACGTCCATCGATGTTCATGCATGCTTCCTCTTTTCAAAGTTTTTGAGCTAGGTGGAAATAAGGTGGCATGTTTCGGGGTTTTCATTAAGTTCACACACACATTTCAGACAAAGTTATAGAGGCTTCTCATATGAGGTCATTGTGCTCCATAGTGGTCATGTTGGAGTACGTGTAACTACGCAGGAGACCACACTCGATGCACTTGCTCGATGACTGTGTGCCATACCACTTGTGATCACGGTGCAGCGCGTTCAGGCTAAAGCCATGTGTACTTGGCATGGTTGTCCTCCAGCATGGTGTTTCTGGACGTACTTGTAAGGCCTCTATACTAAATCTTGAAAGTAGGCTTACCACTCTTACAAAATACTTTTTTTTCAAAAGTGAGCAAACAACATACATTTCATACTAACCCATACTCCTAAAATTCCGTACAATGTACACGGACAAGTTTTTTTTCAGAAAAAGATACAAGTCTTGTTGCAAATGCCTAACATGGCCATAAAGTTTAGCTACGATTTGCTCACCTTTTGAGATCCATCCTTCGTGCATTCAAAATAAATATATGTCACAAAAAGTACAAAAAGTACAAAAAGTACAAAACAAAAAAAAAAAAACCCACCCACCACCACCAACAACAACAACAAAAAAAAAAAAAAAAAAAAAAACAGCTATCAGGAAAGACTAACCGACGACACGCCGTAGACTGTATACAGTAGCAAAGCAATTTCGGGCAAAGTATGTCACATTCGGTGGCAATTCAGTTCAAACACAATTCTTAAGGAAACACTTTTTTCAAAAGAAGCGTAAGGTATGCACCATTTACCTGGAAGTTTGTTACACCAGCTTACAATGAATGTATATTACGTTAACAGAGGTAAATATTACGAATCTAAAAGTGATGACGCATCACCCCTTCGTAACAATAGGTGCATAATGCATAGAAAATCATATCTACACAGGGCAAGCGAACCACTTCAAAAATTTGTAATTTTATTTGGGGTATTCCCACACCATAACCTTTTTCAACGTTTAATTTAACAGAATAAAAGGGGGGATCCCCAGTATCTGTCGTATTCGTCTAAGGTCATCAATGTGACATGAATCCAAGACACAGCAAGAAATCGTAAGCATAGTGTTCTCTCCCTTCTTCCTACTTCATAATGAATTTTTCTCAATCCTGCTAAAGATTAAGACTTTCTGTACAAAATAATTTTAAATTGAATTTAAACATTTCTGATTTAAAGATATCACGCGTTTTAAAGTTCACGTTGCTGTAATTAAAAAAAAAACGACATATCATGCATACAACAGTAAATGAATGCCAAGCAGCCGAACCTCAGACCCATTGACGAATAGACGAATCCGATCTGTACTTGTGTTTAGTGACTGTGGGCAGCCATTATCCTCAAATCGTCTCCATTTATTGTCTGCAGGGATTAAAACATGAATTTAAAACCGTGTAGACAATAATTGAAGTATAGGTGAGTGAATGTGTGTAAGTCAAAGTGAATGTATACACTCTATGGCGTATCGTAATTGAGTCTTGTTTGATGGACTTTTTGTTTTAGTTTTTGTTACATAAATTTAGTTTGCCGTCTGACGCACGTGGCTGGATCTCAAAAACTAAACAAATCGTAACTAAACGCTATGGTCATGTCAGGCATTTGCAACAAGCCTTTTATCTATTTTTTTTAGGAAAAAAAAACTTTGGCGTGTACATTGTACGGAATTATAGTAATTCGTGTAAGTATGAAATGTATGTTGTTGTTCACATGTTTAAAAAAACGTACTCTGTAAGAGTACACGTATGATCCAGTGCAACATGGCCTGCACCAACTAAGATATTTGTAATGCATATTCAGTTATGTTCATTACGTTGGCATACGTCATATGTAAACAGTAACGACGCGATCGTTGTCAACGACGCTTTTGCAAAAGTTGTCGTCTGGGGGTTTAATGAAAATCAGCACAACCCGCGGGAAATATGAAAAATTACACGATGAATGATACAGACAAAAACAAATACATTTTAAGATCCTATGAACGTAATTTTGTGAACATGAAGAAGAATTTGTGCTAAGAATCTGTGAGGAGAAGCGATCAACGTTTTTCAGCCTTCCTGAAGCTGAGGGCCACTCGATAACGCTACGTGAGGATGAGTTTATTATGGAAAAGTGGTACCCATTTTTAAGATAATTTTTCAAAACAGGAAGTTATTAGAGACATAGGAGATATTTTAAGGGAAGACCCGGGGGTCCTACTGACTCATAATTAGTATGTTACAACGTCTACTTCATTTTAACTTTTTTAGTGTTAAGACGAAAATACCAAGAAAATACATCGCAGAATAGGTGTTTGCATCATACTTAAGCAGACAATACTGTTCTTGGGACAGATTCAGCTTCGTACACTGTTTTCAGAATCTACTGCCTGAGTTGAAATAGAAAGATTTTAGTAAATTCAGGCCATATTTTATCATAGCTTTACTTTAAATAGGCCTACGTGCAATCATGAAAACAGCCACACAAACAAGCCAGTTAAATAGTGGAAGGTTAGTCGGTTGGGTGTTAGTGGGAACATTGATGTGAGGTCTGGGTGGAGGCTGATTGAATGATGCCAGTGAGATCAAATTGAAAGCACACAATGACTAAGGAGGCTGAATAAAATTGGACCTGCTTAGGCTAGGACAATTTGAATCACCCATCAAGTAAACTGTAATAAAAACATATACCGTAACATTGCGCCATATGCACCATATTCTGACACTTCGCAAGCTAGCCCAAAGCAATTGCGAGTTCACTGAGGGGGTGGAGAAATATAACTGCAGGATCGAATCCTCAGGAGATAATATTTATAAATAGTGAGAGGGAGTGTCGCTTATTCGGAAGGCTTTATCCGGATGGGGGTGGCTAAAACTCGTAGGGCTCTTTCATCCCATCGACCCCTGCCCTGCCCCCACCACTGAATTTGGCAACAAAAGCTCTAAAGCTTGGGGATAAATAGAGGCCTAGCTACGAAGCAAGAGTGTAGAGTGTTGATTATCATGACCCGATCAGGCATACTATAACAGAAGATCCCCATCCATTTGAAACTAAAGAATATCTATATTCCTATGAATTGAAATGACACATAATCACATAATAGTTTATTCTCTTCAATTATTTATTCATAACAACAATATAGTGCAAGCACAACAGTCAAATAGTAAAAAAATGAATTTTAGTCAGGATATACTGAAAGAAACAAAAGGAATTTGGAACTCTTGAAAAATTAATATGATAGGCCTAAATAAACTCCTAAGAAAATTTTCATAAATATAAACTTCAAATAACAAATTCTGAATTCTCAGTTTAAAAATTCTTTGCAGCCGTGAACCTGGATCATCACAAAGATATTTTGCATGAGCTGTGCCGACTGTGCGGTGGTCGTGCACGGCACAAAACCAAACTTCCCAGGCCATGCAAGGACAGCTCGGAACAAATAAAGTTCACATTTTCCAAAGACTGTTCGAATGAGGATGGTGACATATTCCCCCCAAACATATGCTATACATGCTTTTGTAAACTGTACAAAGAAAAGAAAAACAAGAAGCACCTTCCTGGAAAGCACACCCACGAGTTGGTGTATGTGATGTTTGTTAAACACACGAAGACCAAAAAAAAAAAAAAAAAGAAGGGAGGACGACCTAAGAGGTACAGGGCAGCAGGCCGAAAAAGAAAACCTGAAAATCCAACAGAAGTTATTCAACAACTGGAAACAGGCCCTTCTTCATCAATTCATCAAGCAGAAAAATTCACATTCAACACAGAGTCAATCTACAACTGCACTATCTGTTGTGAACCATCAAACTATGCACTTGAGTCACCATGCGGCCACACATTTTGCCAAGCCTGTATCGTGAAGGCCTTCCAAGATGCATCTTCTCACTCAATAAGATGCAAATGTTCTTCAAAAATCCATTATAATAGCATTAAATCTCCTCAGGTATATTTTGAGACAGGATTTTACCGTCAACTTACAACATACAGAACCTGCAAGGCAGCTGTTTCTCTCAATGAACAAAGTCAGCACAGTTGTGCCAGTGAAATTGAAGAAATCCTTGCTCGCCCACTGGATGCTCCCCTTACCAAGCCCATGGAGCAGCTGGGTACTCACATTTTAAAAACAAAAATGAAGCAGTCACAAGATGAGCTATCTGTCACATTTAAAACAGGGGGACAGGTAAGCTAACAGTTCTGTACAAAAAATTGTTATTATTATTGTCATCATTGTTGTCATTATTATTACTATAATTAACAAACTTATAAAGTGCTAATCATATAAAGTAGTCAAAGGCACTGTACAAAATTAAAACAATACATTATATGACTGTGAATAAAATCTAAAAATGACAAAAGTAAAAGAAAAAAATGAAAGAACAAAGGAAAAGCAGAGTTAAAATTACGACTCAAAATGATGATAAAAAAGTGAGTTTTCAACCTCTTCCCTAAAGGGGGATGTAACAATGAAAGTGAAATTTTGCTAATAAACTTTTCAAACAGACAATCAACATCATGTAAAAGGGGGGGATCATCTTAAGACTGAAATATTTATGTCCCTTCCCATGACAATTTCTCAGAAAACTAACCCAGCTGGAGAATTCCCATATGAAGTATCCCTACACAGTTCTTACCTATGACAGTTTTCCTTTAGAAAGTTACCCCCAAAACATAGTTTGACATTGTCCGAGTATGAATAACTTGGGGACGAGTTGTATGATTGAGAAATTGTCCAGATGGGAGTTATTAACCTTTGTCTGGTCTGAGATGAAATATACTCTTTGCGCTTTGAATGTATAAAACACAAAATTTCTATCAAATAGCACTTAAAAAGTAGAAGAAAGGCGACCAGCACAAAAATCATGTTAAATATGAAAAAAGCAAACATCACTGCTCTGAACTGAAAGCCAAAATATTTAGGTATTATTTTTAAGCTGTTGCAAAATGATACAACAATGAAACAAGGAAAGACTACAAACCATTTTTTTTTTTTTGTAACTGACAAACAAACAACTCTTAAATTGATTCAAAGTGCAAACAATATGAAACTTGAAAAATGAATGTATGACATTCACACTTTTATAACGCTGTAACATGATACTTTCAAATTATATTTGAGTATTAAATAGTACTCTACTAGCAGTAACTTATTCTACTTTTCTTTTCTCATTCACACACTTATACTATACAGCCCTTGACAGCAGTCTACATCCCTCAGCCACGTGTGTCCTCAGCATCTCCCAGCAAGTCAACTGTGCAAAATAGAACAAAATTACTCGCCACTTTATGAGAGATTCTAAGCAAGGGTAACCCTCGACAGCAAATGGTCCATGAGGTAAAAAGTTACAAAGATGACCAACTGACAGATTCACTTAGGTCCCTCCACCAACAAAAGATTATCATCCCTGCTGGTGAATTTCTTGGTCTGAAGGCTGATTTGTGTGCTTCATGGAAGAAACACAGAGAATTAAAAAGGTAAATTAATAAGATCTTTCCGCTTGATGCATAAATTTTTAGCAAATGAAATGTGTACCGATCCTTTCCTATTCCGCATCATATATTTAATAAAAAATCATTCAATTATTTTTATTCTACCAGCTGGTGAAGGAGATATGGTGTAATCACAGAGAGTGAGCACAAAATGAGGGCTGAGCAGAGTGTCATAATTGGAGACAATATGATTAGTGAGTGGCTGCCATTTGTCTCCCAAGATGAAGTGAAAGGGACAGTTGTACAAAAAACGCCATGCATCAGTGTGAAAAGCTTAAAGCAGAAAGTGATCCAGCAACTTGAGGGCTATGAAAGATTTGTACAAAGCATAGCAAGTGAATCACACGGTTGGAATGAGTCACTAATTTTTGAGGCAGAGATGAGTTATTTACAACTTTTATGTGACTCGAGTCAAATCAGTGACTTGAGTCACTGTGTTATTTCTATGAGGAAAATTATGATAAAATTCCTTGAGTCATTGTCCTTTTAAAAATTACTGACTTGAGGCATGACTCATTACAACTCTGGTGAATAATTGTTCATAGTAAATATTCAAACTGTATACACTGCACTGAAACTTTGAAATCAGACTAAGGCATATTTTCTTTTCCACAGATTAGACCTACTAACATCTCATGGTACAATCAAGGAAGATGAAATATGGCTAAAAATTGGGGGAGACAAAGGTGGTGGCACATTTAAAATGATGTTCCAAGTTGGGAACACTACTAATCTTAATGCACCCCGAAACACTGTCTTAGTATGTATGTTTCCAGCCAGTGATACTATGTTCAACTTGAAGCTAGGACTTGCCAGGCTCAAAGGTCAAGTGCAAGAGATGCAGGTGCCTTGCTGGAAGTGAGTATACTTCATGTCTTACTCCTTATCACTTGAAATGTTTACAAGGAATGGAATAAGATGAAAAAAAAATGCACATTAATACGACCATATCAGTTTCACCGAAATATCAAATTTACAGTGGAACAAAGACCCCTTGTCCAAGTCCTTGACAAATCACTTCAGGATTTTAATGTCCGAAGGCAGGAGTACCATGGGAAGAGTTTTGTGGGCAATCATGTTCACCGTTGTTGTAAGGTAAGGTATTCATTGATAGTGAACACTGAATCTGTGATGCGTCTGACAGTCCACACTTTTTGATTATTTATACTTTACTTACCCAACAAAATATATGTCCACTTAATTTTTTTTCTCTTTAGAAAGAGAACATAGAACATCTACTTTCCTCAGTGGTTGGAAAGGTAAAAGACCTATGTCCACATCTCTTTGATGAAGCCAAAAAGAATGGCTGACAAGTACAAAATCCTTTTACGTCTGTTTGCATCCTGCCACAATGTCTACAATAGGGCATCAACTTTCACAGATGAGGATATCAAAGCTCTTGGTAAATATTCATACAGTTATATTCCCAAAATGAATGTCTTGTCAGGATATTTGATAGCGATCTAATGCACTTATTTTTTTCTTTACAGAACTGTCCATTGAAGCATACATGGACTACTTTCGGACTCACTTCAGCGATGAGACGGTCACTCCAAAAATGCATTTGCTGGAGTACCATGTAATCCTATTCATCCAAAAGTGGAGGGTTGGGCTGGGGTGTTTAGGTGAACAGGGAGGGGAATTGGTTCGTGCCAGGATAAATGCCATCAAGAGGGATGTGAGGGGACTGAAAGATGATCTTGCCGTTTTAGAGTTTGTGATGAAAACTCACTGGGGGCAGACACGACCAGGAGCCCAGTGAGGTGCTGTGCAGTATATATCATAGCTGTTGTTGAGTAAAATATGACTGAATTATTGTTTTCACATTTGATTTTGGTGTCTTTGTAAAATGATACCCATGCAATACAAATATTTTAACAACTCATCTTATTTAATAGTTAGCAATTAAAAGACACATGTGTTTTCACTTGCATCTCTCTAACAGATAAAGCTACTGCACATTAAGTCACATAGCTCTTTTTCTAAGGTATAGTGGAGACCTACTTGTTAAAATTCTTACTCCTTGTTTACAGCTTTGTCATTTGTAAAGAGTCTTGATTGAAGCAATTCCAACTTTCACCAGAGTAGCCTTTCCCTTCTGCTTGTAACTCCAACCATGCTTCTCACCAAAATCTTCCATGTATGGCTAAGCAACAACCTGCACGGACCTGAAAAGTAAAAATACTATTAAATATGAATGTGGGGAGAATGGCTCATTTCTTTGATCCCCCCCCCCCCATCATATTAAAAAATTCTTCAATCTAGAAGTACTGATGCTGAGATATCAACTTTCGTCAATTGGTGTAGACCTTCTTGAAATGCATGTGTATTAAACGACTTTTCTATTTAAACAATGCTTTAACAGCTAGTGGCGCCAGCGTTATATTTAAATTACTTTTGAATCGAGTCAAGTCTTCAGCACCTCTAGTCAAGCAGAGTCATGTTGAGTCTTCTCACACAGTTCAAGTGGAGTCACTATGAAGCTTCTTCAAGGTGCCAGCCATCTTGAGTCTGCTCCAGTAAATATATTTTGGGTCAATGATTCAAGTCTTTGTGCCTTTGTTTGGAAATTGCAACAGTGTTTTCACACTTTAGTTGGGAGGAGGTGAGGGAAGGGTAGGGGGGAGGGGGGTTAAATGACAATATGACTGGAGTCAATTTAAGTCAAAGACTTTTACATTTTGCGATTGGAGCCGCATGTGAAGTCTCTGGAAATTTTTCAGTGGCGACTAAATTGCAAGTCAGGTTGAGTCTCTGGAAGTGGTATGGCAGGAGTCAGGTTCCATAAATTTGGGACTTGAATCTGAACCAAGTCTTCGAAATTATGAATCGAGTTATTACAACAATAGTATGTAATATATACAGTATGTCATCACTGGTGGAGAATGTACTTTTTCCTCCTTAATTAGAAATGTGGAAAAGAAAGTGAATTAATACACTGGAAATAAAAATTATGCAAAATTGTAGCAATATCCGGTACTATATGAAGAATGCATTTCATTTCATCATTTATGAAAGGAAAATGACTTGATTGAAAAGGAGACATTACAGGGCTTGCCATCATGAGACCATCAAATTTATGGTTTATATTCATTTTGAGTGTTAGTTGAGTGTTAAATATTTTCAAAACAGTATACGAACTAAAGCTAGTACTCAGAAGTTAAAGGGTGCAATGTGTAAACATTTTGCAAACCTGTTGCCTGTAAGATTTACGTTTGCAATGAGGGTCATGAGACGTAATTGCACTAATATAAAATCTGACTATTCAGTGCCTGTTTGAAATCTTTCTTGCATCAGCCAATGGACTAAAATGCAGCCTTCTGAGTCTGACATAGTGTGTAAGTCTTTTATGGCCGGGTTGTTAATTCCTTACTGTCGTCATGCAGTCTGGAATCACTCAGATAGGAAAAGGTCTAGGCCTCCAACTGACAGGAAAATGTTTACAGGGCTCGTGACCAATCCTAGGCTGCCCCTGGGATTGACAATTTTCTTCCCGTCCCAAACATTGGATAGGAACCACCATGCCTATAGACTAGGCTATAAACTAAAAAAAGGTTGCCATGCATACAGGATGGGGATTTGTGCTTGCGCCCTAAAGCCCATAGCTAACTGTACTGGTGGAGTATCAAAGCTTGTCCCCTAAACTGTTATCATTTAGGCACTTTCAATTAACTGTGGCTATATTCTAGTAGGCCAAATAACATGATTCAAAGTACCATGGATGGGGGGGGGGGGGAATATTCCTGGGGCAACGCAATTTTCAGGGGGGAAAATGTGTTCAGTCGTATTACGTCAATGGCAAACTTCAGTCTCTAGGAAGGGGAGGCAGAAAATTTCACAGACTTAGCTTGACTCCAATGCCTCCCCATTGGCTGTGGGCCCGTTGGTAATTCCCATGGCTACTGTAGAACCTGGCGATCGTGTTTCTTAATCTTATTAACGTTAGGCCTAGCATATAGCTACTAAGCTAGGCTAACTTTAGTCATATTCATAATAATCTTAGGGGATTGAGGAAAACCTGTCTTTCCTTAAACTGTTTGGCGACATAGCCTAGGCTATTTATCTATACCGGGATCTAAGGTGGGTATCTGCCTATCAAATCTAGCAGTATATATCCCGGGCATGGGTCGGCATGGGCCTAATTTCTTTGCATCTTAGGGCCTGAGGACTACACTAACGTAAGGCCTGATAATGATATGCCATAAGTTAGGCCTATGATTTGTTTTGATTTGAGAACTTGAGCCTCGCCGCAGTGACCTAAAATTGCTCCAATACCAACCGTATTTTTCAGTTTTCTCCTAAAAAGTTGGGAAATGGTACTCTTCTGTTCCGATGCCTCATCGTTTGTCACAGATGTCTTCTATTTTCGCTGAAAAACAGCCACCGTTTCGCCAAATATGACCACTTGCCTCGTGTTTTCTTCATCAAATACGCTGCATAGTTCCAACACGACGAAGAAGATATCAATATTCATGACATTTTTTTAAGTTATAATAAGGTAGACTAGATATGGCTTGGATATTCATAGTTATGGTCCCCAAATATACTAGAAATAGTCATTAATGACATCAGGAAAACTCTGCCAACCGAATAAAGAGTAGCTTAATAGACACGTAATACGAACTGTCATATATAGAGGATCGTTAGGGTAGGTCTAACTTTATACACCAAAATCTACCTCATCTGTTCCTTTTTATGTACAAAATAAGTGCAAAATTTCTTTTAAATCTTATTTTATTGCAATTTCAATCATTTTCACCTCTTTAAATTGCTTTATTTTTGAAAAACTCATGATTTTTCTGTGCAGTTTTGTGTCACCCTTGCAGAAAAAACAGTAACCTTATTAATATTCATAAGACATTTAAACGTATGCATGCGCATAACTAAGCACTCGCTGGGAACATATGTGAGTAGTAGACCTACTTTCAAGATTTCGGAGAGATTTAGAAGAGGAGCTGTAATTACGTCACAGATCTACCATGGTGGAGGACAACCATGCAAGTACACATGGCCTTAGGCTGAACGCGATGCACAGTGATCACTGTGGTTTACGCGGTGCGTACACAGTTATCAAACAAGCGTGTCTAGGGTGGTCCCCTACGTGGTTACATGTACCTCAACTTGGCCGATATGGAATATTATGACTTCATATGAGAAGTCGCTGTAACTGGGTCTGAAATGTGTGTAAACCAAAGGACACCCCCAAAACATGCCACTTTATCTCCGCCTAGCACAAACACGTTGAAAAGAGGAACTATACATGAAACATGCATCGATTTGGGTACACTGTAAAAAAAGAAGCACTTAAAGAGCAGTTTTTCTGCACTATCCAAGAGTCCTAATAGGGACTGCACCATTGGTGCGAACGAGAACACTCTTAAGGTGCTTAAATTCTTTAACACTTGTGAGATGCAGGACTTACGCACTAGCAAGAGCTACTTTTAACCTCACCAAAAGTGCTTCCAGACAGCACTAACAGGCTGTGCGAAAGCAGCTTTATTAGCACTTACAAGAGCCCCAACAGGTATTGCACCGTTGGTGCTACCAAAGCACTTCTTTGGGTGCCTTCTTGAACAGGGAACGTTCAAAAAAAGGTTCTCAAAACTATTTTTACACATTAAAAAAATATGTGTACACCCCAGTCTCCTCTTAACATTAAACGCATTTGTATGCCAAAGGAGCAAATTGGGAAACTTCGTTTCGTCATACTGCGAAAAATGTGCTCTTGCTGCTATGCTACTTTATCAAAGACAAGACTATATAAAACACGGACTGTTCGATGCACATGAGAGGGCGATCCACTATGTGGACTTGCCACCATGACTCGTATTTTTCCGCGCTAAAAAGCAGGTCCAGTCGGGTGTTTTGACTACCCAGCTAGCTACAGTTCTGCCGCAATTTGCACAATGAAAGCGGGCACAATAGTCTGCATGTAAAGTCAGTGAAACCCACGGCACCTAGATTTATATTGTATTGTAACGCTGACACTTTTTGTATGCATCAGTCAAGGAGCTTTGCGGGTTCGTATAGAAGCTACAACGGATTATGCGGAGCGGTACAGAGCTTCATGGAATTACGCGTAGCGGTATATAGCTTCAAGGGATTATGCGGAGCCGTGAGAATCAGTTGGGATTAAGCGGAGCTCCCTGATCCCTGTATTGACGCTTCTCTTCTACTTAGGTTATTCCATTGTATACGAGTTGTGGCTCTATTTAATTATTGTGTGCTGAAAGAGATTATTTACAGGATAATCCCTTTTATTGTTCATGCCTATTAGTTGTATTTGCTGTTTTGCATACGTGATGTAACTTCATGTAACATTACGTAAGAAGGTATGTGTTGTAAAAGAGATGTCATGTTTTGGGGTATTCTTCGGTAAAGTTATGAATAACTTTACAAATGTGAATTATCTAAGACAACTTTAACTGTTACTGTAAGCCTTGGTCTTATCATTTATGTTGAAAGAAGTGATTACTCTAATGCCATTCAAGGGTTTATTTAAAAGAAGTACCGTACACGTGTACAAGTTAGTCAGAGACAGTATAGACACCGAGAGCGCATTCACATGCCTGACACACCTATGGAGATACAACAGGGAAGGACAAGCTAACAAGGCAGTCTACACTTCAGGTTGGTAGCAGGTTAACGCCTTTCAACTATCAGCTAGTGTTTAAAGGCATCTCTGAAGTTACACTTGCCAATAACTGCTGTCATTTCTTGCCAAGTACTGTTTCCTATAATTTCAGCTTACTTTACCGTGTGCCATGTTTTTAATCACCCGTAATCGTTTTCATTAGTTTGAATACACCGATCGAGGCTTTAACAGTTCTTTAACTCTTATTTTGTATTGCTCATTCGAAAGTCGCAAGTGGCCAATCAAAGAATCTCAACTTGCTGGCCTCACGCTACCCAATTTTCAACCCCCACCCCGTAACCTTTACAGAATTATCATGTATCGTACCTTCATGGAAAATCTATTGTCGTTACGCGTGCGTATGTATTTGTACTGTGCAGTGAGCGTACACTGTGCTGTGCTAGTACTAAGCTAGTGTAAGGTATATTTCTGCAGGGAGTACCAAACTATTAAACAGCCATTGCTTGGGTGCTATACTCGCGTCCGATGACAATACACGTCAGACGATGATAAGGTAAGTCCGAATGTGGAACCTCCTTCGCATGAGCAACGGATGTGTATTTTTCAAACTATTATCTTTTGTATTTAATTTTTATCTGTGTTTGCACATTTTGAAGCATATTTATGGCACAATATATCATCGACAGCACAAACATTTTTGGCTTAATGTTAGCCAGCTTCATCATTAGATAATTAAGCCCCTTGAACAGTTGCCATTTAAACTCCGACCTTGATTTCTGTCGGTGCGAAGCCATATCTCGAGTGAAGTTATAAACTGGTTTCCAAATTTAGTTCAATCCAAAGCCCAAAATTACGACTCGTAGACCTGGCTTTTCAGACTATTAAGCTAATCCATGATTGCATTTCATTTTATTTTATTTATTGGGGTTCTAACAAAATTTGATAGCTATTGATAAGGTAAGCAGAAAAAGACATGGTAAAAGACATAACTATTGTAAAGGTAAGCATTCTAAAAATCCCACCGGACTTATTAAGTAAATTGCCCCCCCCCCCCCCAAAAAAAAAGACGGAGAATGGTTACATATGTAACAACAGCCAAGCCTGAGTACATGAGGACAAGTGATATCAAAACGAAAAACTTCGCACCTTCGACTTTAAATACCTGTCCGATTTAACACCATTAATTCCTTCCTAAATGCCACTTATCCTACCTCACCCTTGATTCACATTCCCTTGTTTTACCCCACCCTACCCTGCCTTCACATTACACGAGGACGATTTAGGTTCATCCCATGTTGAGATGACTCATCATGTGACTACGTAGTCCACTACTCTTTGACAGTTTAGATATGTATTACACCAGTTCCATCGCAGAAAGCGTTGTTTCTTTCTTCTAAGGCTTCAGAAGAAAGATGCGAATCTCCTTTTTTCTTTAATTTGTCTTAAATCCATAGTTAAGGTTTAATTTATGTTTAGGGTCACGCAGCAAATGGAAATTTGACCTTTTTTCATAACATTGTGTCCCAATTGCGAAAAGGGGTCCACATTTGTTATCTTGCAATTAGGTTGGTGTGCAATTGATAAGCAAATCAAATATGTATGGGACATGCTGAAGCCACCTACAAAAAATCGCTGGCCAACGAAAAAGAACCATGACACATTAGCCTACAGACTTTTACAGACTTGATGGTGTTTGTTGGAATCAGATATAGGTTCGCCATTAGTTTACAGTCAAGTTTACAAGTCAAGGTGGGGCGTTGTTTTCTTTTTTTCCTTCTCGTGCTTCTTGAGATTTCCGAGTTCATGAAAGGTGGCTCATATTGAAAAAAGAAGAAGAAAACAACAACAAAAGGTTGAAGCCGAGCGTTCAAGGTCTCTCGCCGGCTATATATCCTGCCAACTACAACAGAGAGCCTATTCAGACGCCTCTCTAGTGCCCTTCTGAAAATATAGTGACGCTCAGCGTGCTTTGTATCCGACAAAAACCTTCCCTCGGGACCCACTAGAGGACCGGCGATACATTGGGGAGGAACACTACTCATCTCCCAGCGCAATCACAGTAGGACCATGTGCGAACACTAATGTCCGGTTTGGCGTCAGCGTGCCGCTCAGGTTAAAGTAGAGGGTGTCTTATATAGCTTGAACATCTGCACGTGTCACACATTATAATGAAATTTTAAAAATAAAATTTCAGTAGTAAGTATTGGGAGCACAAGGGATTTCTTTTATCAAACATTTTTAGGTAAAATTTGGAATCAGTTTTGCATGTTTCAACAAGATTTTCCTACAAGACTGTTGTTTTTTCTTAATATTTGACATTTTCGAGAAAATGGATGATTATGTCACAGAAACGGCACAACCGTTTTATTTTGTTCATTTGGAACTCGGGAAGATTGTAGTACGCGGTAGGTACTGTGGGATAACTTCCACTAAGTACAATAAAAAAGAGGTCACTGTAACTTGACTCAAGGTTTGTTTCATTCATCTGGAGAGGTTAATTGTTTCATCAATGTAACAAGTTTACTTTTGCTGGTACCTTGACTATTACTGTAAGGCTGCGGGCATGTTTTCCGGGAAGTTTTCAAACGTGGTTCAGCTTTTTCACTATTGAAGGAGTACTTCCATTTCGTTTCCAATGGGGCCTGAGAACGTGCACTCCATAAGAGAAAAAACCCACAACAACACCGCGTACTAAAATTTTCCCGAGTTCCAAATGAACGAAATAAAACGGCTGTGCCGTTCGTGTGACAAAATCTTCCATTTTCTCGAAAATGTCAATCAGACGACAAAAACACAAAAAAGCTTCAATCTGCGGTTGCTAGCAAATAAGGAGGTTACAAATACATAGCAAAGGCCAAAAAGTTCCCAGCTGGGAGACCCATCCCCCAAACCACCCACCCCAACTACTTATTGGAACATGTTGTCATTTTGCTTGGTGCTTAGAAAAAACAATAGAGTAGGGAAAACAAGGCAGTGAGCCACAACTAGAAACTTAAACGGCCACAACCGGCCCGAATTTAGACCAAATCGTTACAAACTGAACCATACAAGTTCATTTAACTATATAGAAATATAAGAAATATTTACCAACGAAGCAATGGATTTGCGGCTCTGTTCCATTGTAACAGTAGGTTAAAGTTGGTTGCTATAAGAACTTGACCAGCCCGACATCGCGGGCTATCAGTTGCTGGATTCAAGGAGGCTATGAGGATCGCTTCATCATGGCAGTCCACAACATGTGTAGCATCCGTTCTTTTCTTCCAGTCTAAATGGAGCCATACATGACATGACATGGTATGAAGGCCCTGAGGTTGGTCACGCATTGCCCTTCAGTGGACGTAATCACTTCTTCGAAAAGCAGTGAAAGTTTTGTTTTTGCCGAAAGGTTAGATGGTCGGGAGGACTTTAGAAAAAGATGCTCTGCCTGTTGTCTTAGATCATGTGTAGTATCTGTTCTTTTCATCCAGTCTAGGATGGAGGAATGCATGGCGGACCAATAATGCAAATGGCTTGAAAGCCGTGAGGTTGGTCACGTATTGCCTTTCAGTGGATGTAAGAGCTTTTAGAGGCAGTAAAAGCTTTAGTTTCGCCGAACGGCCCTTTTGTTAACTTGCGTAGAGTTCATAGGTTAATGTCCTGAGCCTTTATAAGATGTGGGTCAGATAATTGAGTTGGTTCATGAAACCGATATCAACTCAATGAGCCCCTTTAGGTATCAAAGTACTGGATTGTGTCAATACCTGCGCTTACCATGTTTTCAATGTTGTTCAAGATTTTATGCTTAAGTAGTGTTAAATCAGATAAAACGTGAGATAAGTTTTCAAAAATAAATTTTTATGTTCATCTTCTACTAGCTTTATGCGTTTTAAAAAGAATGTAACAAATTTGAAACTGACATGCTGAAGTAACTAGATGACAGATATTTATTTACACCATAATTTTATTTAACAGCCTAAATAGTCGCAATGTTATCGTTTGGAAAATAAATTAGTAGGGTATGCAAAGGAATGGCCTGCAAACAGTATTCAAGAAGTCTAATAATGGCCTATAAGCGTCATTCCAATAAAATATAAACCATGTAGAAGTTATAAAGAATTCACTCAATGGCAGAGATTGAGCAACAACGAAAACTATATTCAATCGATCACTTAACAACTTAAGGCCCACGAAAATAGGATGCTAAATGGTGCATTCTTCTACGGTTTCTCCAGGTCTTCTTTTCCGATATTTCCGGCAAATGGTAACGTCACCGCCCTGTTCGTCTGGAGGTGTGGTGTACCACAATGACACTGTCGAAGGAACACGATCTTTGTTTCCCTTCATATGATTTATTGGTACGGTTGGTCTGAACGTAAATGGGACGAATGGGGCAATTACGCATCACATATTTTCTTCCGGGTAAGGTGCTTATTTTTGTCAACGGGGAGAAATATTTTTGGTTCGGTTGAACTTGCTTTGTTTAGGAAGCTCAACCGGCGAAAATATTCTCAAGTCCTTCAGGGTGAAATTCAAAGGAACCACGCATTGAATCCTACTCACCTTCTTTAAATACCCACATGTCTCTTTTTAAGGTAGTTGTACTATGGATTCCCCACATACCAAGCATCCTTTAAAAATGTCTTGTGAAGATCTTTTAACGTTGTTACTATGCATTGGAAACCCAAAGACTTATATTCTATTAAATTTCCAAGTGCTCTCAGAATTCCTCAAAACGAAAGTGCAAGAGCAACTACTGCTACGCATTGCAGTTGATAATCATTCTTTCTTTATTTATTCATTTTTTGTTCATAACACTCTTAATGCGCAATATTGCTCAAGTTTCATGTTTTGGATTTATATGATGTATTGTAAAGCCAAAGTGGTTTTGGAGATGTTATACCAGACACACAAGACACATTCTAGTTTTGAAGGTACCGCTGGTGGAATCTCAGCAGATCAATTTTCTTTTGATATGGTGTGACGATATTCTTACTTATATTTTTCAGTTTCATATATTCCAATGCTTTTTTCAAGCTCTCAACATTATATACATTAACGACATCTTGTTCCTTCATTTTATGCAGCAGTGTTAGCCCCGGCATCTCAAAATCATTTCTGATTTTGGAAATAATGCCAGCAGGAAAGTTGAAATATGTTGCCAACTTGACGCAATCAGCTTGTGTTAGATTATCAGACACTTTGACCAAAAACAGCCCAAATTCATCTGGAAGATAAACGAAAATAGAATAAACTTTTTGTCAATATGTTAATAGTTTCACGTCACACAAGGAGTAATCCGTCCCACTTCAGATTTCATGTTTAAAAACGAGTCTCAGAGTGCATTGTTTTCTGTCTCGAAAAGGAGTTGCTTGTAACAACCTAAGCTATTCACAAAAACCGCCATGTATTTAAATAAGACGTTTCAATGAATATGATTCTTTTTTGTTTTAATCTAAAATCAAATTAAGACCCGACTGTTCTTTCTATATCTGGTATAAATTTTGAGAGCTTAAAAACCTGAGTGATAAATCTATCAAGAGACCACTAATTGCATTCAGTGAAGACACACTGAGAGTGTTTGAATTGACATAGGTGATTGGAAATAGGACGGTCTTTGTATTTAAAATATTATCTCTCTAATATTTTACATAACTTTTGGGGACACATTAAGTTCAGCCATAGTGATAATTATATAACATTTTGAACTGAGACCATTGAAACATCACCCAAACTCAGATCTCAAATGAAACTAAAAGACTGAGCTATTTAAATTATACACAATACTCTAAATACAGTACATACATGCAGTAGCGGATAATTTTCTGAACAATGGGGATAAACCCCTCATTTTTCGACGATCTGGTTCGTTCCTGGCATTCTGTCGGAAACCCATCACATCTGGAACACCTGCGGGCTGCTTGTGCAGAATGAAGCCCCCAAACCGTCACGTAAATCTTTCTATGGCACCTTGGTGATTCAGCTGGATTTTACATAAATTTCTTGTGAACCTAAAGAATTCTTCCCGTGTAGAACTCACAGTCAAAGTTTAACAAGTTACATACTTTATTAGCATTAACTTGTGCTACCGTAAACGTTTGCAATCAAAATTAGGAGGACACTCATAGTTAGTTTCCGTGTATCACCTCTTCGGATTTCATGAGTCAGGCTCCCCGAAAAGGATGGAAATTTTCACAAGGGGAGGAAAATTTTTGCCCGATTCGCACGCATAGGCATACTATGAGACGTGTCATCGACACCACTACAGGATATCTATGGCAGGCTCGTGACATGTAATTCTCGCAATCGATTATCATCACATGGTGTCATTATTGACTCTAAAAGTAAACCTTCACCGGTGCTCCGGTCCGTATCAGATTTTTTAATTTCCTGCATGTCGTTCGTGAAAATGTCCCCCTAGGGCGGCGATGTGAAACAGATCTAAGCCCTTTACCCAATAAGACTCGCAGTTAAAAAGTTGCCTGCAACACATCTCTTTGTTTATACACACACCTATTAACACACCTATTAACACGCGCAAAATTTCGATCTCAGGTCAAACAAGATATCATCAAGTTTATGTCATGACGAATGATCAAGAGGAAATAGGTACGAGTACCAATAAGATAAATAGGGAAATAGTTGACAAGTGGTAATTTTAATGGTAATTTTAGTTCTTCACTCTTTCAAGTTGCGGCAAAAATTGATAACTACGAAATTGTGATGAAGATACCTCATAAAAATTTGGCTTTGCGTAGTTCTTTCACTTGTTAGTTGCTTTATATAATGAGATAAAATTACATGTTTTCTTCTTTTCATACTTAAATGGTTGCTGATGTGTGAGAAATTTATTGCACTAAATACCTTCTATTGATGATTCTTGCAGAAACTCCGATTCTGATGAGACGTTTAAGTAAATTCTATCACCCCCCTCCTGTATGGAATTGGAAGAAAGGAGACATATTGCAAAAAAGAAATTACAAACAGCCAGATATCTTTAAAACAGTTGAAAGTTGAAAAACACATTCCAACCGGTTCCGAATGCTCTGTTTAACATTCTACAAATGTTGCGTTAATGTTATAAAACGTATAAATTGATACAAAATTTAGAGGATATATGACCCACTGCAATTATGACAGTTATTTTACTACATCATCTGCAATGAGTAACTAAAGAGTAACATTGTATTTTTTTTTGTTTATTTGTTTGTTTGTCTGTTTGAGTGGATTTTTTTCAATGCAGTATGCACCTGTTCTGATTTGTCGTTGACATATTAGGCCGTAAAAACAAACATTACTGCATTGCAACGTGCAATCTCCTATCAATAATAAGCCAGATAGAGGAAAATAATGTAAATAACTGCAATGTCCTTCCTTTGTAATAGGCAAAAAGACACCATATAGTGCAAAAATATAAGCGACCTCAAGTTTTCTGTTAGAAGAGGTTGTATAATTTAGCTGAAAAGTGTATGACTCAATGGTAACATTATTGCAATTTGTGCTAATAACACCTGAATTTGTGCTAATAACAACACTAATTTGCGTTTGACGAGTGAAGGCTTTTAAGTGAATTAAAGTGAAACATGCACTCCTCTGAAGATTGTAAATAGGTAGGGGGAAAACATGATTTTTTTCCGTTGTCTACCGTATTCAATGGATAAAATAAAAAAAAAAAAAGACAGCACATAGTGCTACAGAGTCATCGACCTCCGTTTTTAGAAACACAATTCTCCCTTAACCTGTGCCCTACAGCACTACCTGTATCGCCTGCAGTTCCACTTGTTCACAAGCGACTTTATGTTGTTAAAAATAATTCACTGTTCCTAGTTCTGTTAAATAGTAACTAAACAGAGTTTAAAGAGGACCATAGTGATGTCAACAATTAATTTACCTCATCTGCAGGAGCGCTTTCTGGATTATCCCACTTTAGCTCATCTGTGTCAGGGTTATGATAGTAAAATCGACCATCAGGGGTCTTGTGATAGGTCCAAGGTGAATTTATCTAAAACGGGAATGTCAAATGTTATTTTATTAAAAAAATAACCCGTCTTTTAACAGCAATACACATTGAATCACAATTTCATTCTTTCTGGTTGTCGACATAAAGCGTTAAATCTTATCATTTCGTAAAATACTTGCTTCTTTGAGAGGACAGGCGCGGATCCAGACATTCCAAAAAAGAGGGGGCGACTTCAGAGAAAGCAGGGAAGTAAGGGACTTTCAATTCCCCACCCCCCAAATCCACTACTTGAGAATTCATTTTCTGAGACGGTTAGTTTAAAGTATGGTGTGCCTCAGGGTTCTGTCATTGGTCCAAGAGCCTTCTTTATTTATTCTCTCCCTCTTGGTGATATTATTCGGCAACATAAAATACAGTACCACTTGTATGCTGATGATACCCAGATACACATTCCTGTTAAACCTGTGCAAACGGATGTTGATGCTGCTCTACTCAGTCTGCAGACCTGTATTGATCATATTAGAAAGTGGACGTCTGAGAATTTTTTTAAGGCTGAATGATGACAAGAATGAATTTATGTTAATTGGAAACAAGTGCCATACAAGCAAAGTACACATTCCCTACATCAGTATTGGTGACATCCATATCTCTCCATCCTCCCAGCTGAGAAACCTTGGAGTGAAATTTGATCATCATTTATCCATGGAACATCATGTCACAGCTATATGTAAAGCTGCCTGTATTTCGTTAAGAAACATTGGTCAGATTTGGAATAATATTGTCAATGATACAGCTAAAACAATGATTCATGCCATTGTGACGTCTAAGTTGGATGTAGGAAATTCCCTGCTTTATGGTATCTCCAAAATTCAAATCAGCCGTCTTCAGCGTATTCAGAACATTGCAGCAAGATTAATAACTAAGATTCCATCATCTTCTCATACAACTCCAGTACTGAGAGAACTGCATTGGCTTTCCATTGAAATGAGAATTCGCTTCAAATTATTACTTTATGTATTTAAAAGTTTAAGCTTTTCGGAACCTGTGTATTTGCATGAACTATTGACTTCATATTCAATCTCCCGGTTATCAAGGTCTTAGGAGTTCATCCCAAAGTCTTCTTAACGAGCAAGTAGCTAAAAATAAGGGGGAGGGGGAAGTAGGTCTTTTGTTTTTGTCGCACCAAAACTCTGGAACAATCTTCTTTTTTCTATTCGTTCTGCAACCTCTTTGAATATTTTTAAAGAAAAAATTAAGACTCACCTGTTCTTATAATTGTACTGGTTGGACTGTGACAGCGCCATGAGCGTCCCTTGGCGGATACCGGCGCTTTACTAAATTGTCACTATTATTTTTATTGAGATACTTTAGAGGCTGCTACTGGGTTGAAAACTGTTTGGAAACAGTTGCTTTAACTTTCTAAACATCTAAACATAAAATATCAAAACATTCCACCATTTGGCAGTATCTGAAGACTGTGTTTGCAAATTGTTTGCCTTCCAAAGGTGATTACATTAGAAATGAAAATACTTAAGAGTAATCTCATGTATACTACAACAAACGATAATTTTTATACTTTTAGGTAATTCAACACTCATTGCATTTTACTAGACATACATGAATGTTATCTGTCTTTCCCTGCTCATCCCGGATAGTTCCAAGTTTGCTTTCAATTTTCTGAAACCATCCTGTCTGATCGCTATCATCTTCAATGACGTATCTTGATCCTGATCATTATGATATAAAAAGACGGAAAGAAAATTACAATATTGGTGGTTAAACGTCTGGAAAATTGATTTCCGTGCAAGCCTCTCTCTTTCTTCTGGAAAGAACACAGGAACTGTGAAAAACATTTTTTTTTGGCATAAACGAATCTTTACGGCAATTCATAATTAAATCAACCAAGAACTGCATGATCATACAGTATAACAGAGAATAAACAAACAGGTTCACACACTGCGAAAAAGTAGATATTGTAGACTAAAGTTAAAGAACGCTAGCTGAAGTAAATATAAAACGACCTACAAGACCCAATCAGTAACGTCATCAATGTACGTGTACCGAATACCGTACACCTATTTGGGTATAAAATTTTAATATTAACGTTAGACATGTCACCAATATAAAATAGGGAACTAGATAATTCAATATAAAATAGGGTAATATTGACTACGGCCATTTTGAAGTTTGCACCCATTGTCCAAAACTTCCTGTTATGTAAAGTATGTTGATAATCGAAAGTTCATTTTGCTTCGTTTCAATGCATGTAGCCGTGACCATTTTAAATGTTTTCCAATCACCCCTTTTCCCTTCAATTATGACTTTATGAATATTTTGCTTTTTACTCCAAGACTGGGTAAGGAAAAGGGATTATAAAAGAAGACCGGCGAAAATGTTATGGGTATATATGTGCCAAAAGACACTAATTTAGGACCGTGAGCTTACAAAAAGAAAAAAAAAGGAAGAAAAAAAAAAAAGAAGAAGACATCAGATGATACTTCTTCTTCTGTAAGTCTTTATCCATTAAAATATAACTAGTGCTATAATGTGATTAAAAATACAATTCGGTTCCCAATGTGTAATCGGAACTCTTCCAGTACGGAAAATCCTGTTTAATATGGGCTACATTACAGTAAAGTGCATTCATTTTATTTAAGTTACTGTCAATCAGAGAGCTGTGCCAACTAAGAATTTCTGTAGACGACTACAAATTTCAAGTTTTATGTGAGAATTGAAAGTTTTTAACTAGGGAGTGGCATGTATTATCCATTATTCCAATAACAAAAAACGTTTGCTTCTGCTCCTGCGTTAAAACAAACAAACAAACAAACAAACAAACAAACAAAGAAACAAAACAAGTTTTGGCAAGCAGTCGCAAGGATTACAAGCAACACTGAGAGCAAACATCTGTGATGTTTACTAGCATACGTATGTAAACTGCATGTTCCACTGCTAATCATGAAAGTGAATGGTTTTCTTCAAACGTCCAGTGGGTTTACTTTTTAATTATTTGACAACAAATAATGTTTACAGCTTGATAAGCTGTGCAATGAAAATTAAATGATCAACATTGTTCCACACAAGGTGAATAAATGGTTATTGTAATTCAAGACGTGGAAGCTTAACCTTCAGGTAAATATGGAATCATATTTTGTAAAGTTATGTCTCTGTTTCCATGACTTTGTTATCTTCTGTTTTTAAAGGGCACATCTCCTCAATCTTAGTGTGAGAAAGCATCTGTCAAACCTTATGGAAACATAACACTACTGTATACGTAGTCATAAATCGCCCATAACCTAAGTTAATGACAAAAGGATCCCAAAGTACATGAAGAAAAACTTCATGGGTAAATGGAACTCACCATCCCTGTCTATCATTGTCAAGGCCTCAATTAAATTAGGTTTTTATTAATTTAATACCTTTTTAGAGACATTTACACTGTAGCGCTGTGCTAAGCATGCTTAGATGCATTTTTGGAAGGACATTTTACTCTTTTTTAATATGCGAAAGTAAACGGGTATTTCCGAAAACGACGATATAAGCCTTCCACAAATAATGTCAAAGGAATTAAACAGGGTTTCTAAATGATTGTATCTCGTTAAAATGGTTCCCACTTAAGCCTAATTAGCTGAAAATGCGACTTTCCTTAAATCTTGTCGTCGTTAATATTAAGTATCTGTGATAGGTAGAAGTTGTGCTTCAAGCTTTTCAATAAAATCACGAATGATGATTTCTGGCGTTTCCTTTGAAATGGTCGAGGTTCGTAGACTACACATGTGACGTCAGATAACGCACCGCTTATTCTTACTTGACTAGCTTATCATATTCTTTTCACTGATGTTAATATTAAGATATTGTTTGATAGTAGGCGATTTCTATGTTCTGTTAGTTAAGATAATATCATTTCTTGATATCAAATTTCTTTCTAAATATCAACTTGTAAAAACAAGTGTGATCTCACCTTTTCAACCATTTTTTGTTTGTTTTGATGCTGTGATATTGGGTTGATTAAGATTCCAATCTTGGGCCCAGTGGAAAGAAAGCTTTAAAGCTCTGACTCTCTTACTGCTCAAGATGCATTACAATATGAAAATTAATTTTGTGTTTAATTGGTTTTAATAACATGTACTTGGGTTCTTCATACTCACGTCTAGTCTTCTGATAGAATTCAACTAGGTAGGTACATGATGATTCAACTCCCAATCTATTAAACGCCTCTGCCAACCGTTCAACATTACATGGATTAATGACACCGTTTCTCTCAAAGGCAAGAAGAAGATCCTGTGTAGGCTTGGCACTTGTCCTGATGGAGTCTCCTTGATCTCCGCGAGAAATGAAGAATTCTGACAACCGCGAGCAGTCGTTTTCCGTCAGTTGTTGTTGTAATTTTTCCTTCAAGTGATCAAAACTGAATATTTCTTCCTGTAACATAAAACCAAAAAACAAACAAACCATAAAACCAAAAAACATAAAACCCATAAAAACATAAGATTATTCTTATCGCAATTTAAAGCAAAACTGGACTGCAAACCAAACTATGGGCAAATATAAATAGGTCAATATTATGACACCATTAGAGCACATACAAGATAAGAGAAACGTATATTTCGAAGACACCTGTCTTCGTCATCAGCGTCAATGCGGAGTGAAGAAAAATTTAGAAACAACAAAAAACAAGAAAAAAAAAAGAAAGAAATACAAATCCTATCGAGAATGTAAAACGGTACCGGCTTCCCTGTAAACCACAGAAGGGAAGTCGTTCAAAACACCAAGGTCTTTGTTTAGGCGGCGGGTATGTGTTGACAGTTTTAGCATCTAAAACTGTCAAAACACACCGACACATACCGACATAGCGACTTCCTTTCAAAAGAAACAACAAACGCGAGCCGATACAACTCAATCGGCGCGGGTACAAAGGCCAAACACCTAGGTCACTGCGTTGTGTGTCTTGCTATGTCCCCATCGAAACCTTACAAGTCACTTTGGCGAGAACGCACTGTAACACACGCACTGCCCATGACATCAAGCCAGCAAGCCAAACCGAAACGTGCTGACGTCACGCGCACAACCTCTTTATAAAGGAATTGCTAATTATAAAATTTTTACCTACGCCATTTTAAACACAGATAAACGACGCAACGTGCAATATACGTTAACAGTGATGACGCGATAAAAATAGAAAGTAATAATAAATACACGCTAGGCGGTTATGATGTCATTATTAACGGACTTTGCAAGGAAAATTTTAAGTTCAAGTTCTGCAAACAGTCCATTGTGAAAAAAGAACACGATCTAAAACAGTTCTAGTTTGACGTTCAGCCTGTTAGCAGGTAGAGTTGCTAGCCTTACTTTCAGTCGATTTTCGGCTCTTGAGGGGGGGGGGGGGAGTTGTTGTTGAAATGTCAACCTTAGGGGAAAAAATTTTGGGGCGCAATATAAGTTTCGCCGTAACGTTTCTACACACTTTTTCTATAGGAATACGTAATCGGACAAGGGCGTACTCCTAGATTTGCAAAGTAAAGACATTTACCTCAAAGTTGTTAAATCTAGCTGTTTACACGAACGGGAGGCTGGCCATTGAAATAACGTATATGCTTGTAAATAGGGAGAAAAATTTCAATAACATTGTTACATAAGAAAAAGAATTCCCCCTAATGGGTAAACATATAACAACGTTAAACAACGAAAAATTAACTGAAAAAACCACCCACGGGGGAAATTTACCCATATGACGGGTGACTTAACATTTGACACACATTTTCAAAAAAAAAAAAACGTAATAGTGTGCTAAATTCCACCATACCATACTTAGTACATGTAATTACTTCATTGTATATCAACTTAGGCACACGTATCCGTTAACACGAATGTATGAGGGGCCATTGAAATAACCTGTATGCAAATCCCAAAACGCAAAGGGGAAAAAACATTCTTATCTAATTGTTTTATTTTCGCCTTAACGTTCTGACGGTATACCGATTTCCCCCTACCGGTCGAACCAGCGTAAGTGCACGTTTTCACACCACGCTGTTGCATATAATTGTAATACATAATGGGTGGGAACCAGTGTCACGAGTTTCCATGAATATCCGGGTGTATTTAACTTCTATCCCTCCCCTACAAATAGATGCCGTAACATGCAATCGTTTTAGGTTGGCAAATAATCCAAGCCTGCGCTGAGATTAAGTGGTGCAAAGGTTTTGAAAATCGGCTTTAAAATGGTGCTGTTATGCTTTTTCTGAGGATTTTTTTTTTATAAACCCTTAAAATATTTGAGGTAATTTTTGTAAGATTTTTAAAAAGACAAAAAGAAAAGATAAAAAAAAATGCTAAAAGTAACGGCTAAAAGCCTTTTCACTATAAAATATCCTTGTTCTTGTGCTTAGAGTCAAAGACTTTTCATGTGTTTTACCTGCATGAATTTTAAGCAAATTTTTCCACATTTTTCCCGCAAAAACGATCACGTCTTCAATGGACCCATGCATTTCGGAGGATTTTTCTACAAATTCTTGATGAAGATGACAGCTTTAGAAGATCTGCATGTTCCCCATCATTTGATATCAAGGTGAAGGCTATAGAATGTAATGGAATTGCTTTATGATAGTTTTTGGGGGGAGGGGTGTATCTATGCCCTAGGTGTTGTAAGGAGACGCCCTGTGGTTCTCGATATGGGACTTATCATTCTAACACCAATTTGTTAAAGTCCCGTAAAAACAAATTGGCAACCTCTCTCAGCCGTGCCATTGGCTCCGGTCTTGATCCTAGTTTAACCCAATCTATTTAAAGTTTGATACTAGTAGCTCTATTCAGCAGTCATACGAATCGTTACGTATCCCTACAGCACCATAATAAGTTCCATAGATAACAGATGGGGGCGTTGACAAGGATACCGTAAGGTAACCTCCACAGGATCGCCATTGTCCTGCAAGGAATCTCGGCATTCTCTGATTTCGGTTGAATCCGTGTTTTTCATCAGTTATCTGCTCACCACTCTCCTTCAGTTATAGAATCCAAATTCATCTTCCAGTCTACTCATCGCCGTCGTTTATTTTTGTAAGGTCTTCGTGATAATCCAGCAGCGTCAATATTCATCCTCCCAGTGAGATAAAGTAGTCTGAAACTGTAAATGTATAGATTGGCGAACCAGCGTTGTCCAGCGGCATGTTAGAGGTAATACCGAATTCGTCTAAAGCAGCCTTCTCCTAGTACAAATAAAACTAGTCTATGGGTCTGGTAGAATTTTTCTGATTTGGAAAGTCCACAATTTTCCACGAACCAGAACGTAACCGGATATCATTCTCCATATAAAACACCGCCTAAAGACATTCCGTAATGAAACTATCGTTAACGTGAACGGCGTGTCAAATCGCCATAGATCAATACAGTCGCAGATCTGAGAATGTCCTTCAAGTTTTTAAAGGCCTTCTCGAAATGTGGGGGCTATTTATCATCCAATGGAACCTGACTATTTTGACTTGTTTTGAATACAATGCTTTGTTTCTCATCTTCCCTTTCTGGTCTTGATCACCAGTAAGAAAAGAAAGGGGTTGGTCAATACTGGAAAACAATCCACACAAACCCCCAACAGTACCAACATAATAAAAAGGATCGGGGCTCATGGAAAGTCTGTGGACATGCCCATATTTTTAGAGGTTAAAGATTCTCTTGATTTTTTAAGCTGCCCTCTTTATACACAATATTGGTTAAATAACTCACTGAGGTACAGCGAACCTGGCATTTGTCTGGAGCTCCTTTAAGTCCAATTTTTTCCGGCTAGTCAAAACTTTCTCGAACCCGACTTCCATGCCTACCAGTGTCTTGGAATATATAACCAAGTCATCCATGTAGGCTTAGCCTCAATGGGGTGCATTTCTGTCATAAACCCCTCTGGAGGCGTTGTAATGTAGCCGGTGCCCTATTATTCCTTGAGGTATCATCTCAAACTCGAAAAATCCTGCTGGACAAAAAAAGCTGTTCATCCTTATGATCCTCACTTGGGATTTGATATAATCCAATCATCATGTCAAATAATGTCAACCACAGGCAACCGTGGAGACAATCAATAGCTTCTTGGCGGATAATGAGAATTGTATAGACTGGTCAAAAACTGGACGGGAGATGAAAGTTCTGCAGTCAACACATAGTTTTAAACCTCAACTTTTAGAACTACTGATGTAGCATAGAGACTTCGAGTTTGAAGAATAATACTATGCTCCAACATTTTTCCAATATATTCTCTTGAGTCTTTACGATCTCCTTGAGCAAATCTGCCAAACCATTCTCTGAAAAGGCTACCATCGGTGAGTATTTCCTCGTGTTCTCAATGTAGGTCATACCAATATCCACTCATTCATTGCAAGAACCTCTTTCTTACCTGCCATTACAGCTATTTTTCCAAGGCACTGTTGTAAACGTAGAAGTTTTTGTGATGACTTCTACCCTTCTCCTTGCTGGAGGCTATAAAATAAAATTAAGAGTTCACCATTTGAATTCGTAGAACAAAAAGTAATTTCCAACGCGGTCATGTAATCAACAGACTTGGCATCTTTATTTTTTTGCCTTATTCCAGCAATAATCTCCAAGACTGGATCTGAAAGACTCACGTCTTCTATCCCTTACTTCCTGATCTAGGATGATGTTCCACTCCTCAATTTGTGCTTCAGCTCGTTCTGTCCAAACCTCCTAATTCTCTTCTCTTGATCCGGGGTGACCTTCTGGAGAAGAGTCTGTATTTCCTGTATGTTAGTACTGATGTGTATAATGTAGTTCCTCGTTACGACAGGGGTAGAGAGTGCCCAGGTATTTTGCCCGATGATGGGTATTTCCCTAGAGATCAAGCAATGATATCCTATCCACTGCACTTTGTTCTTCTTCTGCCATCTTTATCACGTAAAACTGGTTTAAGCTACTACTAATGCGCAAACATCACTCTCACCCAGGTACTCTAATGGGGCCCAGGTCCATTTTTTAACCACACCATTTTTAGTCAAAGTTTGCCTGGAAACAGATTTGATACCAGATATTAAATCTTTGGACCCTGACAACAAAAGAAACCTCATCGTATACACTACCATGCTAGGAAACAATTAGACAGCTTCCTATACCCCAATATCTTCTTTTTTACACCACCTTTCTCCTAGATTCCTCAAATCTTCATTAGTAGCCATACCATGTAAATATTTCGTACTTACAGTGGCCGGTTGCGAAAAAAAAAAAAAAAAACACTTAAACATACAAGCTAAAGATACAAAAGGAATAACGTGATGTGAATTGATACAAAATACTTCAAACAAAGACACAACAGTAGCCATTAAGCTTCCCAGACGAACCAAAATCATTTCTCAGATAGCTCCCCAAGATTTACGTCAGGTTCAAATGAGATGACTCAACAAGCAATGTACTAACACAATAGTGAAATGTTTTAGATTAATTTCTGCTGTCCTCGTAGTTTTTTCAACAATTATATACAGTGAGCTATTCTTGCCTGGTAAAACAAGATAGCATAGCCTTACAATGATCTAATGGCACAACCTTCATGACAGAGAGAGGTATAGCCTTGCAAAATCACTACAATCCTAGCCCCAATATCGCAGCTGCTTCCCTTCAGAAAATGTTTCATAGAGAGTCTCATTTTGTACTACTTTTCAATAATTTAATCTTCTGTTAGAACAATTTAATTTTCTTCAACCCCGATTACCATATTCAACCCCGACAGCTGTAAATAAGAAAAACCAATGACCTGGAAAGCTAGTTCGCGTGATTTACCATGGGCATAAATGAACATAAGACCAGCAAGTAATCAGCGACTCTTCGTCACGATAACTGGCATCCATACATCTGCTTGCCTATCCCGTCAATTTTTCTGGTCTATAGCCCGCAAAAGTACATCTTAAACGTCATTCAATAATACTTATTAGAAACAACAAGAAATGATTACGTAACCCTAGCGAGAAATTGTCCTAAGAGCATCAGCAGGAAAAGACAATAACACAAACATTCTAGCTGTCTGTCAGCTCAATGTCAACACGAATTCTCTAATGGGTGTTTGCAAATCGACCCAAGATGCAGCATCTCGTTCTTTTATATAAAAGATAAACATCAAAGGGCATACGATACGGTGACCTGTCCGTAAGAGTCCAAGGCTATTTGTCCTCACCGGCTGCAGTCCTTTCTAAACACCGCCTGCAGCTGTTAGACATCAACTAATACAATACTGCACAACTGTCATCACTGCACAGCTATCATTACAGTTCTTGTACGAATCACCCCTGACTTCGAAGCGGCACCCTGAGCGGGAGGCAAAGGGCCAAACATCTCACTCCAAACTACAATTTTGGTACCCGGGTACCGAAATACTCAATTGGCTCAGCTCTTTGACTGACAGCTAGTTCAAACAATGCAGACTGCAAAAGCTTATATTAGGCCTACACAGCATGACTCGGTACTGAGAGTGTTTTGATTATATAAATTGAGTTTGCCAAAACCAACTTTGAAGCATTATGCTGAGATTGTGTCTGGATGAGGATGAATTTCAGACAATTGTGGGAATGGCTTCAGTAAGAAGGTTAGGAGAATTGGTTCTGTTTCGGGTGAGAGAACTGGGCCTTTAACACCTAAATGCACCATTACTACCAAGCAACTAATAAAACGTCAGTCTTACATCAAATTCAACGTTTTCGTTTGGTGTTCAATTTATATACACAGCTGCTAAAGTAACATTTACAGTTTACAAATTTATCACAATAATCCAACGCAAACTCTACAGTGTGACATATGTAGGTCATTCAGTTCGAGGCACGGCGTGTTTCAATGACCGCAACCTTACACCATGCAACTGGTCTATGCTTAGTGCAGAAGTACGTTACTTTATACTACCATGCAAGTTAAAATGCTATCTTGAAAACTTTTAGAACTTGCATTGTCACAATGATCTACACCAGACTCACCTAAAAGGCCACACTCTGAGCATACGGATTAGTATTCAGTGACCTACTGCATCCAATTCAGGTAATTCAATAACTTAAACAAGAGCATTAACTTTAAAAGCCCCAACCGCGAGCTAACAGTAAGCCCACAAGAACCGGTAGCGCTCCTCTAGAATGAAACGTAGTACTTGTGCTATACGGAATTGCTCAAAAAAAAAAAAAAAAACCTTGGCAAATACGTAACACTAAAACTATTTTTTATGTTTTCTCTCCAGGAGAGAAGTGTGTTTAGTTGATGTTCAATACCCAAACAATAACTTGTCAATGAGTATCTTTATGGGGTCACCAGAGGTCAAAAGGTTCCCAAAATCGGGTTCAAGTGAAAGTGTGCGGAATGTTTCTCCAAACGGCAAACCCGCCAATTAATGGAATGATTATTTAGATATCCGAATGCATGGAACCGCTCTACATGATTGCAGACAAAGACAATATCCATTGAAACAGGCCAATATGAAAGTGGTGCATAATGTTTCCTAACTAAAAGGAATTTTCTCAATGGTCACTTAACAGCTTTATGTTTTTGTGTTGCTGCCTGTCTATGAAACGATGTCCCATCTGATAAGTTGCATGGTTGGCTTTGCAGAAGCATGTTCTGTTGCACGGCGCAGCTGGAAGATGGAATAAGTTGAACCAGGAAGTGCAACTGCTAAAACACCCTTTGCAATGTTTTGGGTCAAACGATTTTCACCATTAACTGACCACCTTCTAAACAAATCAGCCATTCAAGTCAGCTTAATCATTTTGGGTCACTACGAGTATAGATCATTCAGAAATAGGACAAATAAATATGACCCTTTTCCTTTACAAGAACAGGGAAAGGACGATGTGGACGACGAGGGAGAGGGAAGGGGCTGGGAAAAGGAGAGAAGGACACTAAGAACGAGGGGAAGGGAAAGAAGAAGCATTCGGTTCTCCAGTTCAGTTTCCTCATGAAGAACCATTGGTATAATTCCGAAGTTTTTCATAAACTTTTGGCAACTTAGCGAAGAAGATTTCCCCCCGTGATATACGAGTGACTCGCCCGTTTGTCCGGGACATTGGCACGTGGAGTAGTCCCGAACAATCATAAACTCCCGGTGATGCCCACAAACTCATCTCATGACGGTGTGTATAATTTTTACTCGCGGTGTCTCTTGTACAAGGAGAACATCAAGAAGCTGTAAGGTAAAAGTTAGGGTTCAACTTAGCACCACGCTTAAAAGGAGAAACGGGCCTTATATTCCCATCTCTTACAACTCCCTCGTGAGCAGTTGATTCCATAGATATTATCATAACATTTATAGTCCTGGCGTTATTATCTCATGAATCTAAACTGTTTGAACTTTCTATAGGATTTTCTTTATTCTGTAAAAACTTTTCTACCAGTTCCAATAGAATCAAACTTAAGGGATTGCAAATTATTTCTTCCAGTCTTTTTGAAGAATTTATTTACTGTGCTTACATTGCCTTATTTTGCAAGAGTTCACACCAACCCACCGGGCATCCGTTTAAGTTTCTTCCCTGTATAGGCCTATCCTGTTATACTATATTAGTGCACAACACTTACCATATCATTCATATTCCAGTCCTCTGAAACACTGTCCCACCAAACAATGCTGTCACCTCTGTCAGATATTCTGATACCACCGACTCTAAATTCAAACTCAACTATAAGGAAACTACAACAATTTTCACTTAAGAGAGAATAAAAAACAAGGACATTTTTCCTCGGACATTTGCCTTCACCAGTCTCCTCCCATGCAACTGCTACTACATTTAATGTTATGTTCAATGTAAGGCCTTGTGCATACCACGTGACACTATCTGTTGGTTTTGTCAATCCAGCCAAAATTCTTCCACTTTTTTCTTCAAATATCAGGGATTTGTTAAGGCCTACTTTCTTACTGTCACTAACACAGACAAATATTCTGCCATCTATGACCGTCATATCGTGAGGGAAGTAGCCATTCTGAATCCCTTTTAAGATGATTGATTTGATTTCATTTAAGTTTGTCACATCATACGCAGTTATTCTGTTTGAATTGAAACCGATAAATATTCCCTTTTCACTGACAGACAAACAAGAAATCGTGCCAGACTGGTCGCCATGTTTTACTAATTTTATTTTACGAGATTTTGTGACTAGATCTTGGTTTACATCAATAACTTCAACTTTATCACCAAGGCCAGATATTATCGTGGTATCACTACCAGGATAAAATGAAACACATGGATCGAGGAAAATCCATTCCTTGTCTTTATACATTTCAAATTCCTTTAAACAGATTATTGTTCGAGTATCTCTACAATCAGAATGTCTGACATTAGTACCAACAGAGTAGACTCCTATGCATGTTCGCCATGTCTTACAGTTGTAGGCAGTTACAGCGACATTTCCATTCAAACTGAGAGATAGATCCCAAAGTCGCCAGCCATCTTGTTTCTTTAATCTTCTTTGTAGAATGCTATAGCGACTGCGTGGACAAACAGAGAAAGGGAATTTTAGGAAATGCTTGGCTATCATATCCATGACATCGAGGAATGCCTCATAGGTCACAAAAATTAGGTTATTTTCGGAGACTTTAGGAGGACTTACATTATGAAATTATTGAATGAAGATTTTGAAGAAATTAAGGATAAAAAAGAAGATAAAAACATAAACGAATGAAGTCACTAGCCTTTTTCGTTCCAAGAAACTTCAAACTGAAGAAATTCACCGATTGAAAAAGTCTTCAATCATGTTGCCGGAAATATAGAAAAACCCTATAACGTAATTAAAAATTTACCCACGGTGCACATGCAATCATAAATTGTGTCCTTGACCAAGTCTGTTCACAGAGACCAACTGCCTGTCAATGCTGCTGGAAACACTGTTATGAATAAATCAAAGTTCGGGCTTATGGTATCACAAAAGCAGAGAGATCCCAATTAGGAAAGTAATGATTAATACTCAAGCTTCAAAGATAATCCTCTTGTGGTACGGGAGGAATGCGATTTTGTTTGAGAGACCTTCACCTCCAGTCAGCCCAGTAAATACTACTGAACTTGAAAGTTACTTTTTTCTGTTATTTTGAGGCAGATCTAGAAAACAGCATATTGTAAAGACACTAACGAAAACAGTGAGTCTTCATTTTCAGAAATTCCTCGCTTTAGGAACAAAAGTAATTGGTCGACGTCTGAAGGAAGAGATCGCTTCTTGGATTGTATTTTGGAAGCCGTTCAAAATGATGTGGACAGTTTTACACCCCCTACATTTGTTCATGACGATCTTTCCAAGGCAGGAAGGCAGGCCCTGGTCTCACCATGGAAGTACTACCTCGGAGGAAGTACATCCATGGTCTCACTTTCTAGAGACAGTAACATTATCATTAAACCAGAAGATAAAGGACCGGCTTTTGTAGTGCAAAATAAAACTTCGTATGTAGAGAGTGCTTTAAGTGACCTTAGTAACCAGAAATTTTACAAGGAAAATGATGCCGACAAGACACCAGAAGGTGTCAGTCGAGTTCGTTTGTTAGTCAACAAAATGCTTCATGAAGGGGATATAGATGAAAAAAACTGCCGAATACCTAGTTCTTAAGGAGTTTAAAACTTCAAGGTATTATACGTTGCCTAAAACTCACAAGGAACCAGACATATCTGGCCACCTTAAAGTTCGTCCTGTTATTTCCGGTAGTAGATCACCCATTGAGAGACTGTCAGAATTTTTGGACTTTTTCATTAACCCAGAGGTTCAAAAACTGGACTCATTTATCAAGGACTCTAAGGATATGGTTAAATTAATAGGAGAAATAAACGAGAAAGGACCATTGCCACTATCAACGGCCATCTTTACAACAGATGTCAAAGCCATGTACCCCAGTATGCCTCAGCATTTAGGTATAAAAGGAGTTAGAAAGGCCTTGGATTCTCGTAAAATTAAAGAACCCTCTACTGATTTGATTGATTGTTTAAAGCTTTGTCTCACAGAGAACCATTTTGAATTTAATGGAAGCTTTTTCACTCAGATACACGGTACCTCTATAGGTCCTAAAATGGCCCCGGGTACGCTTGTTTAGGTATAGGCATTGTTGAAGAAGAATTATGGCAAAAGTGTTCTCTTTCGCCCACTGTGTGGTCTCGTTACATTGACGATATCTGGGGTCTCTGGCCCCATGACCCAGATCTTTTCAAAGAGTTTGTGAAAACTCTTAATAATCTTTACCCTGGTGAGCTTGAGTTTACTTCGTGTTTTAATTTTGATTCCCTTCCTTTCCTTGATCTGCATATTTTTCGCAATTCTGAGGGTTTTCTCAATACTGACCTTTTTGTTCAACCTACGTTCAAAAACCTTTATCTCAAATATAATTCTTATCATAGCAAACATGTTCTAATATTGCTTACGGTCAGGCTTTCCGTATACATAGCATCTGTTCTACGGAAGATTCTGCTCCAAAAAAACCTTAATACCCTTAAAAGTAATCTGATTGAAAGAGGGTATCCCACGAGTATTGTTAGTGAAAAGGTGAATAAAGCCTGTACTCTTCCGAGAAGGACGCTTTTCAGCCGTAACCGTTCGTGCTAGGAGGATTTTAAATGCCCCCCTGGTTGTTACCCGTAACCCAAGGTTACCTCCCCTAAACGACATTATTAAGAAGCATTTCCATATTCTTAAATCGTCCCCCACCTTTAATCAAAGTTTTTCTTACCCGCCCCCAGTAGTTTACAGAAAACCACATAAGTTAAAATCTTTACTGGTAAGAGCTAAAATATGTCATAATACAGAGAACAGTGGTTGTTTCAAGACTCACGATAAAAGGTGTGTCACCTGAAGTGTCCTACGTAAAACTTCTGTTGTACAAAGTTTTAATACAGGTCAGAATTTCCAGGTGAGGGGGGATTTAACCTGTATTACCAAAGGCGTAATCTACTTGATTAATTATCGGATTGCCATAAGCAGTATGTAGGTAAAACGGGATCAGAGCTTAGAATTAGACATAGGGGTCACCGACAGGAGTTTAGAAAAGGTCAAACTCCCATTGGTAAGCATTTTAAGGTGTGTAAAAATTTCGAATTAATAGGTATAGAAGAGCTACGTAACAATAACAAGAAAACTAGGGAGGAGGTTGAATTGAAATGGATTTACCGGTTGAATACTCTTGCCCCTATAGGTCTTAACGTAAAAGATGTAAGCCTAAATACAGCATTGCCTAATAGCTAGTACATTTACCATTACTGTTATTTCTTAGCACGTGAGCAAGGGGAGTGTTTTTAAAGAACCCCCCATGGTTGTTTTTCGCCATCCTCGGTCTCTGAGAGATCTTCTCGTGCGGGCTAGGGACCCCTCACCTAATGACATTCCAAACACAGATTCAACTTAACGAGGTTTTTTGCATGCAAATCCAACCGCTGTATGCTCCATAAATATATTAAACAGACAGATAAATTTTCTAGCACTAAAACGGGACAAACTTTTCCCATCACATCACACATTGATTGCAAATCAGAATGGATAATTTACTTGGTTACTTGCACAGCCTCCAATAAACTAGACGTAGGCAAAACAGAAACTACTCTTTACACACGATTTAGTAATACGAGATCAGAAATCATTAATTTTAACAAAACAAGCTCAAAACAACTACCTTACACAATTCACTTTAATTCCCCGTCGCATTCCATAGACAATGTAACACTTACCGGCACTGAACTCATCACAGAAAGATCACACACTACAATTCTACACAGAGAATCGTTCTGGATTGAAAAACTAAAAACCCTAAGCCCGAATGGTATCAACGTAGATAAATAAATTCAAATGACACACTGCGTCACCAGTCGCAACAGCGGTTTCACCAATTTACACTGCGCACTTTCGTAAGTTACCAATTCTCTTTGTTTAAGTTAAGCCGATTGTTTTAATGTTCGTTGTGTTACTGTAGCATCACTTTGAACACTGAATACCTGTAATGTGTACGTAGAAAGGTTTTTTTTTTGGCATAGTAGCCTCTTTAATTAGTAATCTGTTTTGGTTAGTTAAGTGTAATATAATTTGTTCACAAATACTACCTGTTTTTTAGTCATTTTCTCTAATTTTGCTACTGTAAATACTAAGTTTTCCCTTCTCCCTTCTCTCCTATATAGTATCCTGAAGAAGGCCGATACATACTGGCCGAAAGCTTGATTAAATCTTAATATCTGAGTAACGCGAAGCTACGTCTGCCGAGTTTTTATTTTCCTGTTGTCTCACTCTATATTATTATGACTTGGCACCAGTTACGTTTTGGACCAAAGCAATTTCTTGCAATTATATATATATATATATATATATATATATATATATATATATATATATATATATATATATATATATATATATATATATATATATATATATATATATATATATATATATATATATATATATATATATATATATATATGTGTATGTATATCAATTTCTACCCCCTCCCAAGTCCACTTGGAGAGGGCAGGCACTTGATTTTCCTTCAGGTTTTTGTCTAGGGTCCCTTCTTTTGGGGATGAATCAACTACTGTACGCCGGATCTCTTCAGAACCGTATGGGGTTGAAACCACACCATACCGGTTATTTCCCACTTTTGTTTCACTACGTACGGGAACTTCCGTTGGAAACAACCCTTCTCCCCCCCCCCTTTTTTTTTAAATGACGAAGTCAAAATTACATTAAGAAATAAATAAAAGGTCATTAAAATTGACTTTTTTTTTTTATAAATTCCGTTATTATTGTATCTTTCAATGTTTAGAGCAAATTTGAACCTAAAGAAAAAGTCATCAATAGACAAGTTACGATCCTTTCTCTTACAGTCAAAAATATAATATTTCATGTGGAGTATGAGGAAATTATAGGCATGATTTTGGCTATTTCCATACCCGAAAAAAAAGGTTTGCTTCGAAAAACAATTTTTTTTCTTTTTTAATATATGACCCTCTACATCAAGAATAAATGAAGCTGTATGACTACATTCCCCCAAAAGGTGTTCGATGCTTTCAGTTGCAATACCACAAAAACTGCAAAGACCTGAATCGGATTTGCCCATTGAAAACAAAAGTTTACTGGTAGGAATAATCCTGGGCAAAAATTTGAATTGAAAATAACGAAGCCTGGCTTCTGATACTGATAAGTGGGGCATTATGAAAAACCTTCGCCAATCACTATTTGTAAGGGTATTAAAAAGGCCCTGCCATTTTTGTCTAGACGTAGGTGGGTTGGATAATCGGTTAAGTTGGTTTTTGTAAATAAATTGGGAAACCGACGTAGACTGCATGGTTTTATTCAGAAAATCGATAGAAGCATTAGAGGTCAAAGTTCGTTAACATTCCGATCTTCGACAAGTCTGTGGTATTGCATTAATTAATGCCCAATACAAGGTGAATGGGAAAGCCTCGATTTTAAAGAGCTGTTAAAAATGGTCCATTGTTAAGGGTAAATTATTATCATCAAAAAAATCACTTACATACATCACATTCTTCTGGAATAAATTCTTAACATTACAATATCATTATTATCACGGATATTAGAATTATTCCAAATAATTTGACTACCG